>JBBMKD010000102.1:55867035-55907182 GCA_037834095.1 Argya squamiceps
CCCGCCGCCCGGCCACGGGGGGACACCCCACAGCCCCAGGGGGAAGCTCTGCCCCACACCACCACCACGGAAAATGAAGGGAGAGGAGAAACAGCAGCATTGGTTAAGGACGAGCACTCCACAGAACAGAGATCAACCAAAACGTAACATAACGCGAAATAAAACAAAACAATAAAGCCGCAGAAAGTAGGAAAGGGCTCCGTTGAAGAAAGCTGCTGCCTCTTCGGAGTTTTCGGAAGACCGGTTTGGAAAGCCCCCCGCAATTTTAAAAGAGAAACTGCTTCCAAAACATGTGTGCAACACATGCTGGGGAGCATCAATGACAGCCCGCCCAGAGCCGGAGCTGCTGATCAGAGCTGGTACCCGAATCCACGTTTCAGGTGACATGCTGAGGGTACAGAGTGCAACCCAACAGTGATCAAAACAAAGAGTATCAAGTAAGTAGTACAAATTTCCTTAGTCTTGCCAACAGAAAAGTTTAAAACTCAGGCAGACTGTAGCATAATGCTGTTGCACAGAGCACGAGAACCACGCATTTGCAAGGAGCAGGACACAGTTCCCTGTATTAATAATCCAAGAACTCAGTCAAATTCCTTAAAACTAATGGAAGCATCAGCCTGATGAGGCCCTTTTCTTCCAACTGGGCTTGAACTGACCAGTAAACTTCACTGGTCAGTAAATTTTCCTATATAAAATGATAAGCCATTGGGAAGAGCAGCTGAAATTGAAATTATGCGGCTACATTTTGACCACCTGCACTGAGCAAGCCAAAGGAATACATGCGGCTCAAAACCTCTATAAAATAATCACGGCAGCTATCACCAGTATTCCCAAATGATATATATTCATGTTGTGCTGCACTGGTGAGCTCTATTAAGAGTATGTCGTCACTGTCTCCATAGTAACTATATTTCCAAATAGAAAACAGCAAAGGAAAATAAAGAACAATAGTGTAATGTGGAAAAACAGATACACACTAGTGCTATGGATTTTTATTTGCCCCCTTTTTTCCGAGGAGAACATGTATTTCAGCTGCATCTTCATCACCCATAACACAGCTCCCCTACATCATGATACTAACATCACATATCCCACCTGTCATATTTTTTGTTTGTAAAGCCAGTCCTTTGAGCCATTAAATATTAAAATGGAAAAAGTGCACGGATTGAATAGAGATGTACGATTTATCTTCAGCTCAATCATTCTGCTGAGTGCAGCAGGGAGCTCAGTATTAATAGTTTCCCTACTTTCGTTTTAATTCCCTGTCTCAATAATGACACCACTATCCGATATAGGAGTCTGCTTGAATTCTCTTAGAGAAAACAGTATTTACAAATCTCAGGCAGCAGAAACAAGTGCTTTTGTAGTGCTGAGATTGGCTGCCAGTTCTGTTTCCATAGAAATGAACATTCACTTGCTGAAAAATGGGGGGTGCTTTAAAGAATCTTCTCCAGTTTGGAAGGCTACATACAGTTCTGGTAGAGTGAAAGGGCAAAACCAGCAGCACACAGAAGATACTGCTTAACAGGCAAACATCCTTATATGAGTCTTTTAATATGCACCATTATGAATGTAAACAAATCCCAAGGTTTGCATAGCAGCACAATCATTTACATAATTCACATTAAAGAAATTATCTCTGATTTTACTGTACACATCTGAGAGTAAAAAATAATAAATCAAAGGTCAGCTGGAGAGGCAAGCTAGCAGTGGGATATTATTTAAGGCTGTAAGCCATTCTCATCAGGCAAAAGCACTGAAGTTCCTGCCCAGTTTCCTTGTTAGACGTGGTACCTCCTCATGTGTTGGCTTTTGAAACTCCTTGTTACATCCTACACCAGTTATTCCATCCATAAGTGTTTGAATGTGCTTTCCACCTCGTCTACCCTCCAAGAGGATCTGTCAGTCCCTAATGGTAACTTGTTCTCCTCTTTACCACTCCATCACAGATCAGATTCAATAAAAGAAAGAGGTAACACAAGACTAAAGGGACTGCTCTCACTAGATCCCCTCCAGCACATTCAAAAGGGTAAGTTATTAAATCTACCAGTGTGTTAAGATGGAAGGAAGGAGACCTTTTCCTGTCCTACCTATATTTCTCCCACATACCTAAGCATACCAACATGACGTTTTTTAAAACTCTGAAGTGTTAAATCATGTTAGCACAAACATTTTTTAAATATGTATTTGTTTTGACTATCAATATAGTATGGAAAACATTTTTGTATTCAGGCTGTTTAAAGCTGCAAGCTTTGACTCTTTATTCCTTTTTTTCTTCCTAAGCACATGCTGGATAAAAAGACTGAACAACTGACGTTAGTATTATTTGATGAGAGAATCCTAAGTCACATCTCTGGGTTCTCAGAAACTAGGTCAACACACCAAATATTCACTACCACAGCAGTGTCACTGAGGACTATGAAGAAGATGACATCTTGCAAGGTTGTATTAACAAGTTCCTCCCTATCCATCACACACCGAACAGGACCCCTATCAGTACAGTCACCCTACTTGGGGACAGTAACTCCACCTGGCAAAAAGCCATTCCTTTTGCTGTTAAGAAGGCCCGTTATGGAGTTTAATTATATTAAAGCCAGTTGAAGTGTTTTTGTGCTTTCCACCCCACCTCTGCCTCCCCCCGCGTGGGAAAAACAACCCTATTCCCCTGCTACCATCCCATACCCTACTACAAAATATCCAAAGGACAAAAAAAAAAATCCTCAACACTGTAACAGATGTATTTAGCCACTAAAATTTGGCCTTTATCCAGAGATGTTTGATAAAGCTCCTGAAAGAAAAGTTGGAACCCAGGCTACAGGAATTCAACAGTAACTTTAAATCTACACGTGCAAGCAGTAAATACAAATTATCCTTCAGAGAATAATGAAGCACAAAGCCAAGATAAAGCACTAACAATGGAAGAATACCTTTGCAATAACATTGAAAAACTGCCTAGATGGAAGCAACAGATGAACTAGGTTCAAGCAAAAATACTGAAACCAACGTATTAAGAGGGATTCTGTCATCTATGGTACCAAAACAGAATCACAGCAACTTCTGCACAGAAATTGCCACCTACAAGACAAAACACATAGTTTATACTGTCATAGATCAGCATTAATATCTGAGTTTGCCACATGAGATAAAAATAGCTTCAAAATAAACTTTGTTAACTCTCTTAAACGGAGACAAAAAGGACATTAGTGCTATGTAACTAGTCCAGCAATGTGGTATGTATATTTTCATGTATTTAAATTATTTCAATGCTTATATTCCCATGTGACTTTCTCCATTCTCCTGAGAACTACTAACAGAAAAAATACACAAGTGCTGTGCATCTCTGAATCTCTCAAACCTACGCACCTGTATTAATATTAAATGTAAAAGATAATGGTTTACCCTTTCATAATGAGTAAATTTACAATCTAACAGAACATACATATTTACATTTTTATGTAAAACTTTTTCCCCCAAATTAGAATGCTTTGGGTTTTCAAAAAAAAAATTTTTACAAATCAATTTTTAAGTGTTCAAGAATAGGAATGTTTTATTTCAAAGCAAAATGCAGCATAGAAACTTACTATGTCAAAGAAAAGGTTACAAAACCACTTTCCTTTGAACCTACAGTCGCTTCTGTTTTCACACTTACAAGAAAAGGGTGAGAAAATTTAAAATTAAAAAGGTACATTTGAGTACATTAAGGAATTATATGCATTCCTCAAAATATTTCTACTCTTAAATAATCCTAACATTTCTTTTCTACAACTTTTTAGATACAGCAATTTGAAAAACAAATTAACATGAGAAAACTCTTCCTGATAAAAGATCTACTGATTCCTTCCAGAAGACAATGAGGCTTCTAAAACTGACTATGCTAAAGCCACTGCCACAGCACCTCCTTTGTTTTGCTGTTATGTAACATTCTTTTCATAATTTACAGTTTTAAATTAAATTTTCATACTAAAAAATACTGTAGCAAAAAAGCAGTAAGAAGCAACAGAGATTCTCTGCATAACAGGTTGTCTTTTCTTGAAATACACCAAAATAAGGAGCTCAAGCTCAATGAAGTCTTAAGTTCAACAATTTAGATATCTTTGAATGCTGCAGTCTCCTATTTCTATAATTTGAAACTCCATGTATTATAATCATGATGCATCATTTTAACAGTGAAGATATCAAACACACCCAGCACTAAAGTCCATTTTTCTCTTAGAAACATACTAAGGATAAAGGTTCATGTGATCTTTTTCCCATATATGAACACTTTGCATCATTCTTCTATCCTCTACTGAGCACATCTGTAACTCATTAAATATTCACTGCTTGTTTCCATGCAGTTTCGACACCTTTTCCAATGGTATTCTGACAACAATCCAGCAAATACTTCCAGTACAGTGTACAATTTTGTTTCACCAAGTGTCTAATTTTCTTGGCATTTACATGTTTCTATACATCCATCTCACATGGAAAACACTAGTATTTAAATACTTATCTTCCATTAATCTAAAGCTGATTATAAATATATGATCTTTCATACTCACCACTGACGTTACTTAAAATCATATTGTCAGAGTTTCTTATTTCATCAAATTTCGCAAAGATTGTTTGCAACCTATACAGAACAAAAACAACAAAGGATTTTTAGATCTCTGAAATCCCACTGGCTACTGGTAAAAACAGAAATCAGTTTTAGCATATATAAAGCAGTAATGCAGAATATACAAGGGATTAAGTGAATGAAGAAACAATTCCTAAAGGATTCCTCTTTAGCTGAGCATCTTCACAGAAATGCATAGAAAACTAAGCAAACTTAGCAAAGAACAAAAATTGAGTATTGTTATTAGCATGATTAAAAATAACCTTCTAAAGTTCAGGTTCAGTTGTAGCATATATTGGATATATATATAATGTGTATATATATATCCATACTCAACAAAAAAGGTTACAATTTGAACTATGGCATGTTCACATAGAAGAAAATAAAAAAAGGATTGCTATTTTATTTGTTCTAAGAGCATTACCAATTTTCTTCAAAGTTTTTGTTCCACAAAATTTCCTCAGTGTGGAAAAGGGCTCTGTGGTAGTCAGCACTTCCACAGGGGAAAAAAAAAACCCAAATCCAAAACTGTTTTCTAAACTTAAGATACACTAAACACTTAACAACCTGCACACCACTGGTCTTAACTGTCACAATAGAGAATACATTGGAAATAGAGAATACATTGGAAATTCTTTGCTGCATGTGAACAGCAAACAGACAAACAAAACTCCAAATGAACCAAACCAAAAAACTCCACAATCCTAGATTTGCAATCTAGTCCCACAAGGCAAAAAATGGTGCTCAATCAAGAAAGCTGGCAAAGCACTTCAACAGCCCTTTCTCATCACTTCTGCAGACAACTCTATAAAAGCAGTGCAAGTATCTACTAGAAAAACGTGACCCATGCATTAGCAACAGATTTGTACTGACATAATACATAGTTCAGCTGCAAACAATTGAGAACATTTTCTTGTATTTCTTCAAAGACTTCTCTGAATTTTAGACTACTTAGAATATGGTAATATGTAATATGCACATGGGATTTTTAGCTCCAGGACTATCAGGACTGAATCCTGATTTTAAATGAACAAAGTTATGAAGCACAAATCATGACAGTATGCAGGTCTCCGAACAGGTACAGTTCAGCTACATCAGAAGAACCAGAGACTACATTCCCAATTCAAAATCTGTTAAAAATTTGCACTGAAAGGCTCTCTTTACATCCTGCAATCCAAACTACTTTATGGCAAACCAAGAAAAATGGGTAAGAACTACACCCGGGTATGAAAATTCTCACAAGGAGTAAAGTCAAGGACACACAAAGATTTCATTTCAATATTTCATTATGCACACACCACTTTTATGCAATGATCTGTGCAGAGGCAGTGCACTTTCACTGCACAGTCTATATATTCTGAGATTTGCATATCCCTTTCACTCACTGGGACCTCATTTATCTAATAAATCTCATTTATCTAATAATGAAGAAAGTGATAAAATAATGAAATGCAGATAGACAACAGCACAGAAAATTTGAGCCTTTCCCACCACCTTTCCAACAATTTAGGAATCTCACAATTCATTATTTTTACTTTTCAAATACTTGAAAGCGATTTGCTACAGAGCAAATTTGTCCTAGACTTAGTAGGCCCACAAGAAGAACTATACAGATCACCACAAGAAGGTCTACCCTACTGCAAGCATCTGAAACAACACAACCAAAAACCTCCTTAATCATTTAAGTCAATAACCCGTAACACAAACCAGCAGTTATTCTACCATCTCAACTTAACTCAAAACTGTATGTAGCTCAGTAGTAGGTTTGCCTAATCTTTCCTCAGCATACTTGCCAGCTTGTCTCTGGAACCTATTATCCTCCCTCCCTTTTGCAGTGCCATTGCATTTCCAACCACTGCTGCCACAGCAAAATATCTGAAACTGCAGCAATTCACAAATGTCACTGCTTTACTATTAAAGCTCAAGTGTTTTAATGACAAGATCAATTTTGCAAACCAAAGGCAATATATACCGAAATGGGGTTTTCTGCACTTCGACTTGAAAAAGTAGAACTTCTGAAATGAGATGCTTTTTGGGTACTGGAGTTTATTAATGACACATGAAATCCCATTAACATGCTATGTGCTCTCAACCGTACGAAGCGAGAACAGTTCACATGAGAATCAATACCTATAATAATGCATTAGGCCATCTTGCTTTCATAACAAGAAGTTAATGTGTTTGCCTCATATGTTTGTGTTTTCAGGGATTGTGAGTTCCCCTCAGCAGTGCTGGATTCCATACCAAGCACTGCATTAACAGTTCACCTACTTAATGAAGAAGACTTAACCCTACATCTGAAAGGCTAAAACTGATATCCTGAGAGAAACTGAATATGACTAGAGAGATTAACAGATTTGCTTTAAAATTTCACTTTAATTTTTATATCCTCTAAAGCTGATTTTATCCATTTGGCACAAATATTTTAGAGAATTCAAAAGAAAAAAAGTATTTCCTGCTCTTTTGAACTTTGCTTTCAAAAATGCTTTCCTGAATGTTTTAAACAGAAGCTACAAGCAAAATGCTTCCTTATAAATATGTTATAATAATATACATGTTGCCTCTCACTCTGGGCAAAATATTTGATAAAGTATTAACTATAAACAATAAAAATGTGTTTGTCAGCACTGGACGCTATGTTGTCAGTGGTGCAGGCTGGAGAACAACACACTGTACTGCAACTCCTCAGCCTTTCAAAGCATGTCTTTACGATCAGAGGCACACTCTGCAGTATTTGTCATAATTGCAACAGCAACAGAAGAGTCCATTATAACACAGCTGTCAACGTGGTAAAGCACTACTGTAGAACCAACCCTGTCTTTAGATGAGCTTACACGATCTGTAACTACTACTTTGTGAAGTCTCTCACGACAAATTTCTCCCTCCCTCTCCTCCCACCCTGCTCTTCTTACTGCCGCCTTCTCTTCCCATATTTCTTCACACGGTCACAGGCAGCAAGGCAGTATGGGCTACAGTCTCTAAAATTATTGCAACCACAGTCAATTTAAGAATGTTTACAGAAGGTTCCGCTCCTGGCAAAAGAGAACCTGCCCAGAGGAATACAAGAAATTCTACAAGGCTGCATGAAGACCAGTTTCACCAGCAATGAAGAATGTTCTTTGAGAAGAGAAGTATCATTACTCCTTCATCTCATATCTGCAAGCCCAACTCTGGATGTAGCAATCATAATCAATCCCTGAAGTCACCATGTGTCACTGGTGGACAGAAATATTGTCTTCTTTTTCCAAAAAGGCAGACAGGTCTTCCACAACTTCTCATATAGATGGGGAAATCCCCATTGTGAAAAAATCACGTTTGGGACAGTAGGTATTTCTGGATGGTCCATCAATGAATGAATGAGTACAGGAAGTTGTAGCACTTTAAATGGGGGCTCCTGGCAACCTGCCAAACCCTCTCCTCCAGCAGGAGACAGATCTCCATCAAACTCTTAACCAGCTGTGGTGAGGATGGGCAATAGGAGGAATGTGTATGTACTCTGCTAGGACACAGCTTGAGCTGACATGCACGCACACTGAAACATGGATGCTTCCATAGAATGTGCACAACACTTCACATTGAAAAGCTGTTACTCATGACCATGCTTGATGGAGTTCAACTGTTCGTATGACAGGCAGAGGGGAGATACCTGAAAGTGTGGACCTTGTGGTGAAGAGGCAAAAGAGCACCACTCCCCAATCAACAGCAGAAGGAAAAAGAAGAACGGGTGGTAACTAGTCTGTTGTTTATGTCCAAGCTGAGCCTAAAGCAGGAAATGGCCCATATGAAACTTTGCAGTTGTTTCTCCATATTTCCCCCTTCCAAGAAAAAAAAAATCTTGAAGACATGTGTCCACATCTGGACACACAGATGGACCTCATCTACAACTTGAACTAGACAGATAAGTAGAATGTGCATACCACATAAAATGTGGTATTCAGAAATGCATACAGCAATATGCCTCAACATTTTAGGAAATGAAGTTGTGGCCCTAGACATAAGAACTAAACAAATGACTGTTTTTTTACATTTCTGTTTATCAAGCAAGAGCAGGGAAATTTGTCAGATGAATTCCTCAATGATAAAAGCTTTTAACACTCGGACTAAGTAACTGCTATCCAGAGCCATGTAAACTATTTCCATTCAGGGAAGATCAGCCACACAGATTCCATACTGTAGAACATTCAGTTTGGCTCACAGAGAACAAAACCCCTTCAGTATTTTCAGCTCATGGAACAACAAATATAACATCCACTTTGAGTATTCACAGACATATTAACACTACTATGGTCAGGTCTGACACCAAAGACTGTCAAACCTCTCTGGCAGTAATTATAACAAAAGGGAAAGCAACATCCAAATTTCCAACCACTGACTTGATACTGGTTGTTCTGGAAAAGGAACGTGCTTCAAGCAAAAAGCATAATAATATTCTGAGATTTCTCAGTTAACAAATAACAGCTAGAAAGAGGAACTCACTGATTTTATTTATAAGCAAACTCACCAACTAATCTCAGTAAAGAAGAGAAATGCACTGATGAAGAATAAATAGTAAGTAAGTAAGTAGAATTAAACTACAGAAGTAAGATTCCGTATTTTATTCATTACTTAGATTCTGACAGGTCCAGTAAAGCTCTGCAGAAAATCCAGTATTTTCCAAAGGCAAACGCTACCAGGTGCAGATTACAAAACCTTTTAAGCCTACTATTATTGAAGTACTGACTGTATTTGGCTTTATATAGACACAACATGTATATACCATTTGCATATTTAAGGAAGTTGAACAATTTCTCAAAACAATGCTTGATTAACTTTCCTGCCTTCCTTTCAGCAAAAAGGAGCTCTTATTTTCAGTGCTCTAGGATGAAGTGCATTCAAGCAGCAACACACAGCTCTGTAATGTGTAATTTGTTATGCAAACTAAACAAGCCTACATTCTATTGATTCATGTGTGCACCAAACACTGAAGTGATAGATTTTTCTGCTAATATTTATGTTTACATGTAATTTTTAATGGACTGACTTAACAGTAAAGGAGCTGCAATGCAGTCCTTTAAGGCTGAATTCAACAACTGAAAGCAGCCGTGTCTGAACTACAGATTATCTGTAATACTTAAAACCCTTAAAACCTACCCAGACACACAAACATGAACACAGATTCCCCTCAAAATGATGATACTCTACATCAAAGGTTTTCTCCCACAGATCATAACTCCTGCATAACCACCTGATAATTTTACTGCATCTAAGCAAAGGGAAAAGCTCTGACAGGCACGGGGGAAGAAACGCCTTAATTTAGGTCTGCCTTTGAAGGAACAACAGTCTGAGCTACCACAGAGCTAATCTGTCTTTCCTGAGCTTTGTCAAACGCCTTCTTAGTTGTGTGAAGGAGTAAGAAGGGACTACAGGAACTCTGCTTTCTGTCAGGGATGGATGGGACAGAGAGTAGCAGTCTCATGTTTGGCTCAAGCAAATCATAACTCCCCTCTTTATCCCAACCTGAAACCTACTGCAGAGGACACAGCACTGACACTCAGCTCATGTACTATTTAACACTAGTTCTGACTGTCAGGTGCAACACTGTTGGGAGATTTAGTGGCAACAACCCATTTAACATGCACCAAGTAGAGTCTTGCTTCTTTATGTAAATGCAAATTATACAACCATGCTTGCTTTCAGATCAGGGGAAATTTTGTATTCAGCTGATCCAGACAGTAGAAACAACAACTTGGCACCTACTGCACCTAAATTAGAAGCTGTTGATTGTCCCGAGGATACAAAGCACCTATGGTGTTTAATCCTATTTGGATCCCAAGATGTACTCAGCTTGTATCACGTGGAATTGTAAATGGTGAGTACTGAAACTTACAGTCAGACCCAACATTCATTGTAAAAAGGCTGTGTTACCTGCACTCTTTTATTCTCTGCTCCAAAAGATGTCCAAAGCCCTATCTTAATGCAAGGAAGATCTTCTCGGATATGTTCCACTTATTTGCTAGGACACTTAATTTTTTGAATTGTAGTAATAATACGGCCTAATATTCCTGTGGTAACCATATAATCCATTACTAGTCAAAACCAAGACTATCTTTAAATAGAAGAGAATGTGTACAAGTTCTCATTCTCATAGGCAGGGTAAACTTGTGTCTCCACAGGCTGAACTCTGCCTGGAATGCAAAACAACAAATTCAACACCCTTCTCCCATGGCGCCTTCACAGAATTGTAGAATGGTTTTGGATTATCCAGTTCCAATCCCTCTGTCATGGGCTGGGATACCTTTCACCAGACCAGGCTACTCAAATCCCCATCCAACCTCATCTTGAACACTGCCAGGGACAGGGCATTCACAGCTTCTCTGGGCAACCAATTCGTGTTTTACCACCCTCACAGTAAAGAATTGCTTCCTAATATTGAACCCAAACCTACCCTCTTCCAGTCTAAAGCCCTTGCCGCTGGTCCTATCACATCCTTGTAAGAAGTCCCCCTCCAGCTGTCCTCTACACCCTCTTTAGGTATTGGAAGGTGCTCTAAAATGTCTTAAGAGCCTTCTCTTCTCCAAGCTGAACAATCAGCCTGTTTTCATGGCAGAGGTGCTCCAGCACCCTAATCAATTTAGTGGCTCTCCCCTGAACTAAGAGGTCAATGTCCTCCTCATGTTGGGGGCCCCAGAGCTGAATACATATTTTGATATATTATCAAGCTGTATTTTGCTATCCCACAAATGACCATTTAAAACAAGGGCTCTTCGTTTTTCAGATGGGTCTGATGAGGCACTCATCTGATATACTCTCTGACACCAAGCAGTAGACACATCAAAATCGAGAACTGAATGAAGGTGATGGTAAAGTGGTATGTTAGTATGTAAGGAGTTAACACACTTTAAAAAGTATAAATAGTTTTAACAAGGAATTTTAAAGATTTTATGGAATAAACAGTTTTTTTCACTAAGTACAATTTCAAGCTCTGTCTAGCTTTCTTAATTCGTCAAAGGTAGAAACAAAACAATGGCTGATTTTCTTTCATATAAACTAATCAACGTACAACAGAGTCAGGAACTCTAGTAACATCATACTGAAAGGCTAAACTAGCTAGAATATAAAATAGAAATTACAGCAATTTTGAAACAGAGTTTTTAGTGAGTTTAAAGTTCAGATAATGATCAGTAAAACATAAATGGCTCAGAATTACAAAATTAGAACAGCTAGCTCACCTTCCAGGAGGAATTCCTCTTTTTGTAAGATCTATTCGTACTTTCTCTCCCACATGTCTATAAACCTCTAAAATGGCTAGTATGGCAGCATCTCTCACCTGTGAACATAGTTTAAATTGTCAGTTTCAGAGTTACAGAAACCAAAACAACATTTGCTGACAGGCCACTAATCTGACAGTTGCTATGGCCCTGTGTGCCAATTCAGTTGAAACACCGAGGATGAAAAGGAAAGGAAATACAAACTGTTATATCAAGATGGCATTTGTTCCAAGTTAGAGCATTCCCAGATGGTAAAAAATCCTAGAAATAACAGCTTTAGAGGGAATTTCTGGGTCTGACATAAGAATGGCATTTGTGGAAAAAATGTGCTTTATCTAGGACTCGCTCACAGCAGGCAATACTTTCAAAAGTTAGCTCCTGCACTCATTCTTGACATTTCATCTTGCTTTCATCTGTTTATACACACAGCAAGGTCCTTCTGGAAGACTAAGATTGCCCACAAGACTGGACCAAAGTGATCAGCATTTTCTTTATTTATTTAAACTGAAATCAGGTAGCATGACATAAGCACAAGAAAGGGAATAGGGCAAGACAGTGGAAGGGAAAGAGCAGTTAAAGAAAAGAGATAGAGTGCCTCTTTAAAAATTTTCAACCATGATCATCACAAAAAAAACTTCCAAAAATACATTTTAGTAAGTGATATTATTCTCTATAAAGAATGTCTGGAATGACTTCAGTACTGCTCTTTGTAGCAGTTCAAACTAAACACACAATTGCTCTAGAAAGATGTGAACTACATCTTTACTGATCAGCAAACAGGACAAATTCTCAACAGAATTTCTCTAGAGCAGAACAATGCTATGCAGCACAGAGAAGACAAGAACTCTGCTGCATTCAGAAATTAGGCATAAAGACCAACCCTGTTTATAAGCCCATCTCCTACCAATGTTAGTTTCTCCCTTATTGTATTGTTTTTCCTCAAACACAACTTCAGATAAATCAAGATATTTTAACCATTTCCACTGGAAGACTTTATGAAGTTCAGATGTCACTATTATGAACTACTTCCTGATTTTCACTGCAGATGTTTTTGTTTACTTTAATGATTTCAACAACAGTCCTTGCATGTTCTCAAATGCCATGTAGGCTCCAACTGGAAAACAATCACATGTAGTAATGTTATCTTCAGCAAATTTGGCAAATTATCGCAGGTTTCATATAAGGACTGCTGCTGGAAGGGAGTTAATTTTTTGTGTCAATAACTTCTTTTTTTTATTTATTTCCTTTCAACATGCTCTGTAAGAAACAACTACTTTCAGTAATTACTAGTTTCAACTTCTGAAGACAAAACTAAAGGGACCAGTATATTGTGCTACTATTATGCCTTCACAACTCTACTTTTATCTTCCAGTGGATGGACTGATAAAAAAGAAATTGGGTTTACTTTTTCTCATGGTAGAAAATAATGACCTGCTGTACACAAGCACTCTTATCAGCTTTTCTTTAAATGCTTATATTTATTTTGCTTTGCTCTGTGAAAGCATAGTTGTTCAAGGGCCAGTAAGTACCGAAATCCTTACCTGACTGTTGGAGTCACCAAATGCTATACATAAATGTGGTACCAACTTGCTGAGGATTAATGGTTGTGCACCGTAACTGAAAAAGAAACAAACAAAAGTATTTTTAAAGAAAAAAAACCAGAAAATAATTTTTGCAGAAGTGAACTTATGGCTTAGATTTTACAGAATACAAACTGACATCAATCAAGCTCTGTCTCTCTCTTACTAGTCCTTTATCTAGTTTTAGGATAGATCTAGATTTTAAGATAAAAATTCTGTAACTTAAGTCTTTCTTTCAGAAAGCCCGCTACTTGTTTGATTTTTCCCATGTATTAATTTAACTGAACCAGACTCCCTAAAGAATTACTTTCAGAGAAAAATGACATTCAGAAGAAGGATAAAACCATTACATCTCCATAGAAACAGAAAGCTTACATGTTTAAGGTAGAAACAAGACACAAACACACTCCTTCTCGGGATCGGTAATTCTTGTGTTTAAAACCAACAGCAAGGCGTTCCCAAATGTACTATAAAAGCAGAAATAATGGTCTTTAATTATCAGGAGCACAATAAAATGTAATTCTATTCCATATAATCACATCCATAATAGTTGCAGAAAAATAACAGAAGTAGGTCCACTGAAAAAGTGATAAAATTAACTTATGAAATGCATAACATGGAACACAACACAGATTAATGCTATGCCAAAACCAATTCCTAAAAAACGTCCTTCTGCAATCTAGCTATTTTCCTTGCTTGAGAAACAACTCTTAAAACATACAGAATTGTTACAGTTAATGCACACAAAACAGACATTAACATTACAAACTACTGAGTCAAGCAGAAGTTACTAGATTCTTTTTGCTTCATACTCTGTTTCCCCGCCAAAATTTCCTCACATCCATTTTAGCTTGTCCTTATCCGTACTCCTGCTGTCCCACTTCTCCCTTACTTTTGCTTTAGATCTATTTCTTCATGTTTTGATTATTTCTTGCCCCCTCGTTCTTATTCCTGCGCTTCCATTTTTGTTCTGCTTTCGGTTCTCCTCTCCGTGCTGGTGCCACTTCCTGTGGTACGATCCCCCGGCTCGCTGAACCCTCGCTGCCCTCCTTGCGCACTGGTTTTTCTCTGCCTGCCCTGGCTCTGTGCCTCCTGGGTTTATCCCGTTACCTTCCCATCTCCTTGCCGTGCTCTAGCTGCGTATCAGGGCTGCACAAAGCACAGACGTGGAGCCGAGGAGCTCGGGGATTCTCGGCGGCAGCAGCTGCACGGGCTCAGGCTGCAGCTCGCCCCAGCTGCAGCGCTGCTGCCATTGCAGCCCGGCCAGCATCCGGGCAGCGTTGCCTAGCAATGGATGGCTGCACACTGCCAGGAGCTGCACACTTTGCAGCCCAGGCACCTCCCTCCCTCCTGCCAAACTGCACCCCGGAGTGCTGCAACTGCAACCTATAATGACGCCACACAAAGCTGCTAAAATGTATTACATGCTAATTATTGCAATTGGCTTTCTGGGAAGAAAAAAAATAAAAATAAAGCCCTCACAAACAGCTGTTGATCAGAAAAACAGAGAGCATAAGAGCAGGGAATACACAAACTCTTTATTAATGAGGTAGCACGCTTCACAGCAGACATAAAATTTTCCAATTAGAGCCCTGCTTGATAATTTTGTCCCATCTGTGGTTTTTTGTTTGTTTGTTTTATACTTCATTGCATTTAGAGAAAACAAACCTTAGAGGAGCAGGATATAGCTTGCCAAAACTGCATAGCTTAAAAACAAAGAACAGGATTTTACGGAAGAAAACATCCTTCCAATTAACCCACTCTCACGGACAAACATGGTAAAAAGATCTCCTTGCTAGATGTGTAAAAATACAGGTAGAGAGGGAACTACAGACTACTGAAACAAAGCAGACCAAAGAGAAATTTAGTCTTTCACTGAATTATCCCTTAAGAACTGATTTCTTTTAAGCAGAGAAATTCAAATGGCTGCTTAGAAATTTTAACTCTCAGAAGTTCCTAGCAAGAGTTGATGTCAACCTCTTTTGACCCTTTCACGCACATTTATACCACCTGTATTTTTACGCTTTCCTGCCCATAAACAGCCACACCTGGATCTTGCTCATAAAAGAAACAAAAACCCCCCAAATATCTAAAACAAGTAAAGGGATTTAACAACAGGACAAATTAAGTATTATTCCTCAACATGCCAGAAGAGGCAAGATGAGTTGACTAGAAAGAAATTCACAGGATTGATCCTCAAAAAATTATTCCATTCAGCTCTTCTAAAGGGATGCTTCTCTGCAGCAGAGAGCCCAAAGTATTTCAGTGTTGGAGGCACAGGAAAGACTTCTCTGTTTTGGTCCCTGCTGTGAGGATGATTGATGCTTTTCATCCAAAGTTGTAATGACCCATAAGCTCTCCTGAGAGCAGACAACCAAAGCCAGGCTTCTCCCACCCTGGGGAAGTTACCAGCAGAGCCATACGTTGTCTTACACACACATGCTCTTCCTTGGACTCCACAAACCTCATAGGCTTTCTGACACTGAGAGTCATCTTCACAGGGGATAGAAATTTCCTTCCATCACCTCTATGTACAGCCTAACAACTTTGCACAAACGAAGATGGACCAACAATGTAAAACTTTCCTGACAAGGGCGTAGCACAACGCAACTGCCATCAATTTCTTTATCAGCAACTGTTCAAATGAAGGTATCTCCAAGGTGCTCTGCTGTGCACTTGGTCCAAATGCTGTTGCTGTAGAGGTTCTGGTCTGTATGCCAGGTATTTGGGATCATCTTGGGCACAGCAGCAAATCATTTGTGAACTACTGGCCCTTTGACATAAAAAAATGCTGCCATGTCTCTTGGTCAATGAATATGACTGACAGTGCAACTTGTGAATAGATAAAGGCATGACTTTGTGGATGATATTACTAGACCCTGATGCCTAAATCCCAATCAAATCTGTAGCCAAAGGGAGATAAACATGTTCTATAATAGCCTAGCTTGCTACATGTTTTATCAGGCAAACAAAGCGACTGACAATTTTCTCACTCCAGATAAAGTCCACAACATCTTATTTACTGCACACAAACATTCAAACTTGTATTTTTGAATAAGCAGACAGGAATTAACACATACAAAACCCCATTTTTTTCCCTCTTAACCTCTAGAGTTAGAACTCAGAAACAGATTTCCCTCAGGAACTAAAAACTCAAATAGTAAGTTCCTACTCACACCCAGGCTCTCCAGACTTCCAAATAACATCACTATTCAAGAATATAATCTTGTTAAACAGTCCTCCATTTTTCAGACTCTCAGGAGTCGAGATATAAGATTAAGCACTTGGAAGCCACATAATGCTTAGAACTGAAGGTTGAGTTAAGCAAGCCTCCTTAGAACCAAAAATGACAAGCCAGAAGGCAACTTATCCCCACCCCAGTTTGTTCATGGTTCACAGAGCATTGTTGTCATACAGTTAGAAAGCCAGATTTTCTTTGGTTAGAAAACATGCACCTTTGCACATTTGACTAGTCCTACGTGTTCAAGTACAAATCTAATTTTAAATAAATTTTGAGCTAATTAAACTTATTTATTCCCGTTGTCCAAACCCAGAAGATGCTTCAAACATGCTTTAATTAACAAAGCCCTGTTACATGCCATAAAAAATCCACTGAGAATTTAGCTATGATGTACAAAATATGCAGAATCACATCATGCCAAGATTTTTATCTTTAGCTGAACAATACATCAGTGTCAATCCATTAAGAGTATCTTTAACATTTACACCATTAACAGTCGCCATAACATTGTGACATATTCAAAGTTCATACAAAAGTCATAAGCTCACTGGAGACCTCCATCTGAATCTGCATTAAATAATCATACCATGGGTGGTGCTGCTTCACACATCAGTTTCAAGATAAGATTCTGTGCTTGCTCTCGAACTTGGTCTTTGGCATCTCCCATACGATCTATCAAAGGCAGGAGAACTACAAGAGGGGAAAAAAGGAGAAAGTAAAAAAGACTAAACACCCAATGGAGATTTTCTAGCCCTTAAAGATATTTTCTGAAACAGATGTAATATACATGTCATTCAAAAATAAAAGCTGAGTTTAAGTAGGCCACAATATTTTAAAGTCTCAAGTGCATTTCTGAGTATTTTGTAAGACTAGCAACAAATGCATAAGGCTGAAATGGAAGAAAATAGTAACTTTCAATGGTTAAAAAGAAAGCAAACTTCCCATCTTCAAAACTATGTGAATTACTTTGATTTCATCTTCAAGAAGTGTTCCAGTTAGCTTCAGAATGTCTGGCTTTTCTAAAAAATAATGCTAGGTGTGGTGAGTGGCAAACAATTGGAATAGAAATATACGACTATTTTAAAATCAGTGCAACTTTGCTGTTTATTGTAAGAAAATCTAAAGTTTTAAATCCCTTTATTCACACAGTGTGTCTTCTGGAAACCCAGCCTTACATCAGTAAAAGCAATGTTAAAAATCACTATGTTAAAACAAGCATCCTCAAATAATATTTAAGCAAAATTGCATGACAGCTGATGATTTCACACCCCAAAAATAAGTAAAAATCAAAATCAAAGGACTTGCCAATTCTTCTTGCTTGCTTTTCCAGACAGAAGTTTATAATTACATCAGATAAATTAATGCAATGACATTAGGAAAGATATCCCAATGAACACATAGCCAACTCCATGTTGTGCTCCATCTGGAGCTGTCCTCCATCTGGGTCCTACTCTTTGTGAGATCCTTTCCCCCAGTGCTTTCAGCATCACTTCTCCCAAATGAGGGCTGATGGTACCAAGTGTGCTGCCTTCCTTCAGGAAGCACAACTGACTGGAGTTGGTGGAATTGGTGGAGATGTCATCCCTCACAGACAGTGATTTAAGGTATTCCAAGTAAAAAAATATATTTTCACAGCTAAAATAACTTTTTGCTACATTTGGTGCTACATCACTGAACACCTGAGAGTATTTTACAGTTGATGCCTGACCTCAATAAACTGCTAAAGAATTTCTACTCGCTAAAGAAATAACTGTATTTGGCTATTATTCGAAAGGCGGATCTGAAGTAATTTTATCAGTATTTGATGATTTTAGAGTAATAACTAAACAATAGATTTGCCAGCAAAATAAAGGGAACAGAATCATACATTCTGAGGAGGTTTCCTGAGTCCCCTGCTCCTACATTAAGAACAGTAGCCATTTCTGTACCATGATTGTTACTGACAAATACACTGCTGAAGTCTGAATTTCCCCTCCTGCAGTATCTGAAGGCTTTCTTAGTGTCCTAACCTGAGTATTTAATTCTGCTGGTTCTGGATAGTCCACTGACATCTCCAGCCACCATTATCAAGGGTTTTTGTTTTTCATCTGTCTCCTCTACCCTTCCTCCTCTGAAGAAATTAGTACAATTACTTTCATTTTACAGTTTGAAAAGAAGAGTCTGGAATTTTTTTGTTTGGTTTGGATTGCTGCTATTTTGATAGTGTGGGAGTTTTTCTTTATGGTTTGGGGTTTTAAGGGGTGTTTCCGTTCTTTTTGGTGGCTGGGTTTGGTTCTGGGGATTTTTTTTCCATTTTGTGAACAGAGAAAAAAATCCAGAACTTCAGAAGTTATTTTTGGGAGTACATAGCTGACCACTCCCACGAACTTCCAATCACTCATATACCTACTGATTACATTTTTATTGCCAACAGCACTTTTCATGTCCATTTTCAGCACTTCTGAACTGACCTTGTCCCCATGCCTTACACTGCTAAGGATGTCTCTACACTGACCTGACTGCTGGGCAGCTGAAGGCAATTCTAGTTTTACAGAGAGGGAAACAAACACAGTCAGTGCCAGTCCTGAGGGAACACGGCTCTTTTGTGACTAATTAGCACTCTGAGTCATTTGATGGAGCTGCAGATACCAGGGCTCTGCTCAAATCACCAAGGCAAGCACAGAGAACAACTACTAGAAGCTGCTGAACAGAGATGAGGTCACCGAGTTAAACTAAGCTATGACACAGCCTGCAGATTTCAATGTGCAGCTACTGAGCACACCAGCCTTTGCCACTCCTGGAGCTCTGACAGAGGGACAACATGCTGTGGCAGCTGTGAAAGGGCCCAAATGGCTGCAGCCTTGGCTTTTTTCCCTAAAACTCAAGTTTCTGTAAGACCCCATATAAGGCATGATATATTCTGTTTGCACAAGACAAATGAAATTAGGCTGTTGAATGCTGGCAACCACCAGCTGGTTTTCAGTGTGACTGTTCATCTTTTCTGTCAGGATAAGCTCCAACAGGAAATCATTGGAAGCTGAGTTTCCTATTCATCAAGTTTCAAAACTGAACATCATTTTGGCTGCTAGTTTTCCTTTAAGATGCAGAAGCTTTCTCACCAGCAGTATTGAACTGGTGTCCCTCTTTATACTGCAATGCAAATACATGCAGTTGATTGTTTCTGCCATCAGCCTGCAAACTCAACAATATCAAAGAGATGTCAGAATTAAAAGAAGGGTGACAAAGGAGAAGTAGGCCCGTACATGAAGGCTGTATTCAATGTGGTAGCCTCCTAACAAGTTACTCAGTGAGGTATATAATTTGTCACATGCAGTCTGGACTCGCACATTCCTACTGTTCTATCTTAACCGTATCCATCTTTTATCTTCTGTTGCCTAGATTCTTAAATTATTTCAAACAGCGTTTGGAAAACCTAGTAACATATGACATCTTTAGTTATTTCTGCTGATATGCTGAGAAAAACTACACTAAATTTAAGAGACAGTAATTCCTTTTTTCAGCTGTTGGTTATTTTTTGTGAAGCACTGTATTCCATTCAACTTGCCTTTTCACCACATTTTAGCATGTTGTCAAAGCTTCCTACCACTTCCAGCCACTCCTGAGGTTTCCTGTTAAGATTTCTACATTGTCATACCACAATTTTACAGGCTTTGACTACTGAAGAAAACCTAAAAGTGTAAGCAAAAATATTCCATAGTGGGCATTAATTCTACCAGACCTACTCCAAACTGACCTGCTATTTCAGAGTCAGAGTATTCTCAGTTGGAAGGGATCCATCAGGATGATTGAGTCTGACTCCTGGCCCTGCACAGGACACCCCAAGAGTTGCATCATGTGCCTGAGAGCATTGTCCAAACACTTCTTGAACTCAGGCAGGCTGGTGCTGGGGCCACTTCCCTGGGGAGTCTGTTCCAGTGCCTGACCACCTTTGGGGGAAGAACCTTTTCCTGATACCCAACCCAAACTGCTCCTAGCTCAACTTCAGGCCATTCCCTCAGGTCCTGTCACTGGTCACCACAGAGGAGAGATCAGCACCTTCCCCTCCTCTTTCCTCACAAGGAAATTGCATACTGCAATGAGGTCTCCCCTCAGTCTCCTCTTCTTCAGGCTGAACAGACCAAGTGACCTCAGCCACTCCTCACACAGCTTTCCCTCCAGACTCTTCACCATCCTTGTTGGCCTCCTTTGGGCACTCTCTAATTTAGACTCAATGTCTTTTTTATGTTCTGGTGCCCCAAACTGCACTCAGTGCTTGAGGTGAGGGCACCCCAGTGCAGAGCAGAATGGACAATTACCCCTTTTAACTGGCTCGCAATGCTGTGCATTTACATCTGAGCTGCTATTTATGCCTTTTTCCTTTTTGCTATATCCATAACAGAGCTTATTATCCCATCAGCTTCTTTTTCCATTGTCTTCCTTCTCTTATCTCAGTAAATCTGAATAAATTTTCATTTATCCAAATTCACCAAATAATTTTATCACCACTAGCTGGGACAGTAGATGGATGAGTTAAGGCCAAAACCAGTCTTCAGAGTCAGAGCACAGCCTGAGAGATTAAATATTTATTTCCTCTTCCAGGATTGAAGATGATAAAACAAGTAAATCACAGAAATTGCTGAGAATGGCACACAATGTATTTTTTAAAACCTGAGCAGTTTAACTATATGACCCCTGCAGCAAAGAATGCCACAGGTAGCACAAACAATTTTCTTCTGTTAAACTTTAACAAGAGTTCCTTCTGGAGTTTTTCAGTTTGTATGTATTGCTGCTTTTTCTTCTCTTCTGACAACTTACACCTGCTGCTCTTTGTATACCTGTGCTCATTTTAAGTCTCAGGTCTACCTATTTCTATGAACCAACTTTAGATACTCCATTACTTCAGACTTAGAAAAAAGCATTATGCAAAAGAGAATCTTTACTGAGGAAACATCAGTACTGGCAAAAATTCTGTTACTGAAGTCTTTGAGGACAGAAAGAGATTAAACCTAGGCAGCAATATCTTCCTCGTTTCCTCAGAAACCTTGCCAGCTCAGGCAGCAGCATTGAACAGCTGTCATTAGAAAGGAGGGAGGGAAAGAGCTGCCTCTGCAATTAGGGCAGTCTCTGTTCTGGGCAGGATGCACAGGAGAGAAAGGCATCCCACAGGGGCTCCTACAGGGCCAGCCATAGGGCAGCCTGACAGATCCATGTGGAAAAGGGGACACTTATAAGCAAAGAATCATATGCAGGCTCTCAGAGAGACCCTCAGTGCTTCCCTCCTCAACATAAAGTCCAGGCCAGTTTAATCAAAAGCAATTTCAGACATTAATGTGCTTCTTGGGGTCTCTCCAGAAGCTAATTAAGAAAAGTATTAGTGGGATTAATGACACATACTGTTCATCATCAACAGCAGAGATGAAAAAACAAACCTTTTTTTTACATGACCTATTCATGGGCTTATCAAGGTGTGAGTCTCAGAAACATAAGAATAGTCTTTAAGGTCAAAGAGTTTCAAGAAGTGTATTAAACCTGAAAGAAAACTAGAAGATTGTGAAAAAATGTTCATGTCATCTTCTGAACCTTTTTAAGCTTTAGGCTAGGTTTTTTACAGAACCAGAATAATTAGAATCAAGCAGAAACCAAAGAAGTCTGGGTTTTCTCTACTCTGAGTTGAAAGCACTGCATTTCTAGGCATCATACAGTGAAATGCCCACGGACAGCAAGCAGATGGTATTCTAAATCACAGCCTATCACTCAAGCATGGATCACTTCAGGTAAAATGAATTCCCACTACTAATAAACTCCAGCACTAGCTAGCCAGGACAGGAAAAAAAAAAAACAAAAAAAACCAAAAAAAAATTTAACTGAAATTTCAGAGAACCTGATCAAAAAGATGAAAAAAGTCACAGCTTAAATCAGTTATGACCTTTAGCTGTGAGCATTAACTACAGAGGAAACCAAAGAAAACTTAGGGATTTTCTGAGGTGTTGCAGGAAGTCAGTATTTTTGTTACATTTGAAAATACAAAAGCAGCTATTATGGAGAAAAAAAAATAAAATAATGGACTATCCTCTAAAAGCCTTTTTCAAAAAAGAAAAAAAAAGAAACAGCATTTTATTGCTAAAGAAAATCCTACAACAATCCAACCTAGCTTTTCCTGAGGTACGTAAGCTACAGAGTGAAAAGGCAGTATCAGACAAAACACCTGACTTGCATTTAGATGCAACAAGACATCCTTGAGACGAGACATCTCTCACATAAAGAGAAAAGCCTGCTTTCCTTTATCTGAGCAACTCAGTTTCTTGAGTTATTTGATTTAATTTCCAAGTTTTCTCTAACACCATAGCTTGGCTATTTTTTAAGACAAGACATGGAACAGAAAATTTTGAAGGTCCCTTCCAACCTAATTATTCCCAGTTTTATGTTTAGTTGTTCTGCAAGCATTTTTAATCTTGAATCCTCAGCAGAACGTGCCATTAGTCTCAACATTTCAATTAAATTAATAAAAATGAAAAATGAGAATAAAATTCACTCGGGCCCTAAAACCCTGATGATCCAGCATTTTTCTACATGTTATATATCCATGGTAGCTCATGCTAATACAGTTCTTGGTTTTCATGGATTTCATGGATTTTCAAAGCATTTCTCCATACCACGTTAAAAGCACTTAATAAAGAGTCACAGCTTGAATAAACTGCCCATTTGAGTCTCTTCCACCCAAAGAAGTCAATCATTAAGTATGAGAAAAGCAAAAACTTACAATGTCGGTGTCACTAGTTACTAAATGCTGACTTCCTCAAACAAGTATTTCTAAATTCTTGGACCAACTGCTTTTAATCCAGACTCACTCAAAAAGTTAATGCATGTTGCAAGTCCTTACAACTGCTTTAAAACACATCAGGTAACAGAACCAGAAAAACCCTTTAAGATCATCAAGACCAACCACTAACCGAGCACTGCCAAGGCCACTACTAAACCATGTCCCTCAGTGTCACATCTACAGGACTTTCAAATACTTCCTGGGATGCTGACTCACCCTCTTCCCTGAGCAGTTACAGAGCTTGACATCACTTTCAACAAAAACATTTTTCCTAACATCCTGTTTAAATCTCCCCTGGCACAACTTGAGGCCATCTCTTCTTGTCCTATCGCTTGCTCCTTATGAGAAGACTCTGACCTCCACCTTGCTACAATCTCTTTTCAGGTAGTTATAGAGAGCAATAAAGTCACCTCCTTTTCTCCAGACTACATAATCCACAGGTAGCACAAACAATTTCCAAGGCTCCTCATCAGCCTTGTGCTCCAGACCCTTCCCCAGCTCTCCTGCCCTTCCCTGGACACACTCCAGCACCTCAATGTCCTTCTAGCAGTGACAGGCCCAAAACAGGATTTGAGGTGCAGCGTACCAGTGTACGTACAGTACCAGTGATGGGTACAGGGGGGTGAGCACTGCCCTGGTCCTGCTGGCCACACTATTGCTGATACAGGCCAGGATGTCATTGGCCTTCCTGGACACCTGGACACACACTGGCTCATGCTCAGCCTCATGGCACACAGTACACCCAGGTGCTTTTCCTGTAGAGCTGCCTGGGGTTGTTGTGACCCAAGTGCAGGACCCAGCACCTGGCTTTGTTGACCCCCATATGACTGGCCTCAACCTACTGCTCCAGCCTGTTCTGATCCCTCCACAGAGCCTTCCCACCCTCCTGCAGATCAACACTCCTGCCCACCTTGGTCTGATCTTCAAACTATCTAAGCGTGCCTTCCATTCCCTTGCCCAGATAATGGATAAAAATATTAAACAGAACCAGCCCCAATGCTGAGTCCTGAGGAATACCACTTACCACCAGTCACCAACTGGATTTAACTCCAGTGACCATCAACCTCTGGGCTCAGCCATCCAGCCAGTTTTTAAGCCAGTGAAGAGTGCACCCATCCAGGGTATGAGCAGCCACACTTGCATGCTTCATTATAACAATAAATTCGATAGAGCATTTAAATTAGTCTGAGGACATTAATTTAAATGCTCTTCCAACACTTCTTGAAGCTACCTGGTAAAAAATTTAAATACCTGAAATTTGCTTCACATGTTAGTATATGGAACTACAACCACCTTCCAAAACTATTTTTGCCCAGTGGTTTCTTTTCATAGCAAGATGAATTTGAAACTATTATTAAACATATAAACACATTTACATATGGAACTTTTTTGTGTAAAATGTGTATCCCTATTGAGACTTATATTTATATGTACATATGCAAATACAACCTATCTGTGTTTGGTCATTTTAACTGTCAATTACTTTTCCTTTAATTTTCAGGGAAGTAAAATATTTTGCAATACCTTGTAAGATTGCATGTAAAAGTTAATGTCAGTATAGTTATATAACAGATCAATGGACAGTTCAATATCTGCAAAAATATATGTCATAGTATAATACTGCACAGTGAAACTGAAACAGATTCCATATACCTTTACTGTGCTTTTTTTCCTTTTGACAATAACAAGAGGGCCAAGTTATATTTACTTGTTTTAGAAAAGTATGAGTAGACACTTTTCCCAGAATTCTCATCATGCAGGCACATATGCCCATAATTCTAACAGTCTCTTTTATTTTGGATATATATGATTATTTTAATAATTAATGCAATCACCAGGGAAAAGAGACTGTGATACAGTAATTATATATTCTTATGTAACATCTCTTTTAATCACAGAACAAGCAGTAGTTTTAAATACCAAAAGACATAACATTCAAACACTGCTTTATTTTTCCCAGAACACAGACACATAGTCTTATGAAAGACCACATACCCTGGTATTTATTACTTCCAAAGTATTTTCAAGGATTTTAAGTGGAAGTACTAAAAAAAAGATTCCAAATTTGTATGTCTAGACCCCCAGAACACTGATGCCAGCTGCAGAGCATGCTCAATGTGGTTAATCATAAAAAGATAACACCTTAGAAGAAATTTAGTGCAACATTAGAGGGTTGCCTAGGAAACTGAATTAAGTCTCTTATCAAGCATTATACTTCAATCTAAAGATCACTAACGTGCTCTTTGAAATACTGGAAAATATCTGCCCTACAACTGTTGTATTGATTTTGCCCAAATGTAATTTATGGCATATATATAGGTTGCAAAAATAGAAGTAGTAATAAAGCATTCATGTTTTTCACTTCATAGCAGAAGCCTGTAATGCTTAAGGGGGTGAATATTCACTGACATTAGCTGTTCTCTGCACTTAAGGAAATCTATCCCCATCAAAACAGAACGGGAAATTAAATGGGGATGAGGTGTGAAAGGTGGAATATGTTTTCCCATATTGCAGTTGGATAATATATTATACTTCCATCATTTACTGAGATCTGAATCACAAATAAAAACATCTCAGGGTCACCAAAATGCAACACTCTTTATTAAAAGAAAAATGCATTTAAGGTTGCAGGTATGTTATGAGCGGTAACAGCTATAAAAATGAAACTTCACCTAGAAAAGAGAATGCATTGCATTTTAAAAAGAGGACAATAGCTTAGTCCAATAAATGAGAAGTTAACTATAGTTGGAATATTTCAAACTAATAATTTAATTGCCTGGACAATTTCTGTTATGTTTGCCTTCAAAAAGTAATATACTCGCATTTATTTAACCAAAATAGAGAAAGTAAAAGCCAACCATATAAAATACTACTAAGATGGCCTGTGAGGCCCTAAGAACTTGTTACTTAGCTGAACTACTTTGCTTACAAATTTCCCAACATTTTCAAGCTTGATTCCATGTTTTTTGTTTTCTCCTCATATCACCTGAATGCACTGCACATCTGCAATACATGATGTGTCATTAACAATATTCAGATCAAAGAATCATTTAACTGGTCATAACCAAGCTACAAAAACCCCCAAACAATTAAAAATGCAGTTTGCATAGAATACTTGATCCTTGTCAAATGCATAGCTATGGATACGGATTGTATGAGGTTCAGCAAGGCCAAATACTGGGTGCTGCATTTGGGTCACAACACCCCATGTAGTGCTGCAGGCTGGAGAAGTGTCAGGGAAGTCAAATAAAAAATGCAAGTGGTAGCTCACAAGCCTGTAAGAGCTCTCTGCAAACAGCTGTGCAGAAGGTAACTCAGCTAACAGAGTGCAACTGGACTCTCACACAGTTCTCAAGGAAGGGTCTTGCCCTAGTGATAAAGGCATGGAGCAAAGACACTGCCCTGGAGAGTGGGCCCCAAATCCACCATCACTGCACAGGAAACAAGCTGCTGCAGTAGACAGTCTCATGCATGCATTAAGTCAATTTTCAGGAAACAGCTATGCAACAAAGAAATCTATTATTAATAATTATGAAAGTAATAGACGACAAATAAAAACAAATACAGTTATGCCACCATGAACATATGCTGCCCCTCTATAGTATGACAGATATGGCTTCCTCAACTCAAATGCACCACAACAGAAAGGCACTGAAAGGGGAAACAGTTCTATACCAGAAACAGCTCCACTCTGTCTCTGAGCTGGGGCAGGGATAGCAGAGATCCATAAATATAAACTGGCAGCTGGGCAGTCAGCAAGGTAAGAAAAGTTGCTTCACCTCTCTAACACAAGATCTAGCAAGCACCAAGTTTTTCAGGCAACCAGTCCAAAAGAGTTTTGCATACTTAAGTACTTCTAAACAACACTGTAAAAGTCAAAGATCTATGTGGGTCAGAAACTAAACAGATAAAGCTCTAGGAAAATGAAGTGACAGGGCAGACATTGAAGATACCAAGTGCCTCAGCTGGCCCTAACCTGCAAGACTGCTGACAACTTCTACTGATGAAGGAGTTATCACTGCCTGTTTCTCCTGTCCTTAATTTCTTCTCAGGCATCTGCAACCAAATCACTGTCAAATACAAGTCTTTGGTCTGACTTACTGGGGTCAGATTACATTAGAAGACAAATCTGCAGACTCAACAGATTATAATTTAGGAAACTCCTGGTTCTTTTAAGTTTTCCTGAAGGAAGCAGTTTTCTGGTTCACCTATGTGCTTTTAATTACTCTCATAAGCCGTGGACAATACCAACGCCAGACACTTACAGAAATGTTTTTATATTACCGCTTCACTGACAAAAACTGAAAATTATTCTGATCTTGTTACGAAACTTGGAGAGACAGCTACCAACTGAGGAAAATTCCTATCACTCTGTTTAAAAGTGACCTAAAATACTGGTTTTTGCCTTTACTGAGACTAAGATTTCAGTGTCTGTTAGGTTTGTTTATACAGAAGTTGATCCTGAACAACAGTACCTTGCATATTCTAGAGGTCTTGATTCTGGAGATGCTCTGAGGACCAATTTCAGTTGAAGACATTTACTACTTAGCTTAACTAAAAGAATACTTCTACAATATACACCTTCAGATGTTAAGTGTGTTCGACAGTCAGTGCCAGCACTCTCTCTTTTGTTTTTTAATATAAATACTACTGAAATTTATATCTTCAATTTGCTCATAATCTCAAACTACTCAACTACTGTGACAAGAAAAGCCCAAACCAACAACAGGATTTTTAAACTATTCTCTGATAGCTCATACTTAAAAAAAGAGAGAAAAAATGAATAAGTTTCCCAACCGTCCTTTAATGATGTTACTGTAATTTTAGGCTTTACAGAGTCTTAAAATAAAAATCAAAACTTAGCCAAACTCTGGAGCAAAACAGTGTTTGTAGCTACAAATGGAGACTATTCAGAAATCAATACTGTGCACAGCACAATATGCCTCCAGTTCCCTTACACTGCTCCAATACAAAATTAACCAGCCAAAGAAAAACTCTCAGCAACAAAACAGATTTAAATTCTGCAGCACTCTACTGCAGTAGTTCCACAGAATGCTGAAATACACTTTCAATTAATTTAGTTAGCAGCTTGTCATAAATTATACTTTGTATTCCTGAACTTTGAAATTTTATTTCAAAGCCCTTGAATACAAAACTAGACATGTAAAGAAGAGGAAGATTAAAATTTTGACAATTTGAGATTGCTGGGGGTCAGGGAACATGATGTAACTTATCTCATGCAAATTTTGAAAAAGGATATTAACTAGAAACTTCTGCTAAAAACATCCAGTGCTGTAACACCAATGTTAATGTCCTAATATCACTCTCCCTTTTAAAAGCCAGCAGCAAAATGAGAAAAAGGTCTCATACTCCAGCATATGTAGATCCATTAATCTGAAATTCACTTGAGTAAACATTTCCCACAGTTAGTGGGAATAACAGTCAGTTCTTATTTCATCCCATAAAAACTTTAGACTGCTAAAAGCTACAGTAAAGTTATCTAACAGGAGGTGGACCACATAATCCTCTGAGACCACATGCCTCAGCAGACAAAGCTCTGATTAAAGCAATCTGCAAATCAAACCTTCCATCTTTAACACAAGTTAAAGATAATACTTGTGTTTTAATGTAAATTTTAGATTACTGTCTCAGGGAGTGGTAAGCAACCATACAGCATGGAACTAATTACTGGAAAGGCAGCCCTGGAACCTTTAAAAAAATCCCAACCACCACCTAAGAAATCAGTGACAAATGAATACTGACATGCTACTACACAATTATTTCAATTCCAACACCAGTAAAATGCCTGCCAGTACATTATAATTAGCTCAAGAAGTTTCCAACATGTTCCACTTTAGCTGCTAAGAGACGGGGGGGGGAAGTGTCTTTTACTGTTTGGTCTTAAAAAGAGTTGTATTTCACTTACCAGTTCCTATATAGGGTTTAAAGCGTCCTGATAGTCTGTCAACAAAGGCACCTAAAACATCTAATCCCAGTAGTGCTACCTGTTGAAACAAAAGCATTGGATATTATAAATCAGATCAATGAGGAATGTTTTAGAATATATTGCAAATAACATAGTTTTTCAGCATACTTGCATTTATAAGTCTATATTAAAGATAAATTAAAGTTTCAGTTGAAGAGCTAATAATTCCT
Organism: Argya squamiceps; assembly: GCA_037834095.1. Lineage (NCBI taxonomy): Eukaryota > Metazoa > Chordata > Aves > Passeriformes > Leiothrichidae > Argya > Argya squamiceps. The sequence goes on from JBBMKD010000102.1 coordinate 55,896,656, forward strand.
TCAACGTTTCTATCAAGACAAACTTATCGGAATATATTTGGAATGGATTAAGTTTATTTACATATACCAGAGCAAATCAGATTTTTCAATTCTTGTCCTAAAACAGAAGAAAATAAGTATTAGAAACCCAGTGTTTTTGAAATTTCAACTACAAAACCCAAACAAAGACATGGTTTAAAGGTTTCCTGGATTAAAGATACTCCAACAGCTTCCTTCTGGCCACTTAGCTCATCCACTAAGGTCATTGCATCATTTTCCAAACTCCCAAAAGAAAATAACAGAGAAGCTAACTGTACTATCCCTAGTGGTCCAGAACTAGACCATTTGTCCACCTGCTTGTTAAGCTAGGGAAGCCTAATTTTTTATTTGCTCATTAAAAAAATAATAAAGAACCCCCTCAAAGAAAACAAAAACAACATGAAAAATTAAACCAAAACCAACGCAACCCATGACAACAACAACAAAGAAAACCCTAAACAAAAACCAAACCAAAACAGAAAAAAAAGGAAATGCAAAATACTACTGGACTTCTGAGGAATTTCCCATCCATGAACAGAAGCCAGATGAGACAACAATATCCACTAATGTAGAAACAAAAACACCAACAGAAATTATCAGTTAGACTAAATTATTTTAAGAAGTCAGGACACTTCTTTTGCTGTTTACTATGCTGCATATTGTTCCAAGACTCCCTTCTGTATTTCCTACAATAGCCCATAAGGAACACCAGAACCTGCATTTTCACAACTTGTAGTTATCTCAATTTGCTGCTGCCCACGAAGGTGCAAATGGAACAACCATTTGTCAAAGGAACAACCTGCTCAAGCTTGGGCATTCCTTACAGCTTTTCCTCCTCTCTACTTCCTAGTAAGACACGCACTGCACATTTTTCCCCATGAACTCACGACTAGAATTCCTCTCCTTTATTAGCTGTTTATTTTCGTAAAATTTGGATCTGTATTTTTTGGACCCCTCTGTTTCCTTAAGATCCCTATCTTTCACAATTGTCCACATTAGGCAGCAGGCCAGAAAAAAATTTGACTGGATATGCATGTGATACACACGGCCCACGCACACAGCATCATATGAGCCTTGTTTCCATAGGAAACTAGACAAATAAGGTCCCCATAAAACCTAGGATGAGAAGCAACTGCACAGTGAAGCTGGTTTTAATAAACTCAGTATCAGTACAACAGATTTTCTTTTAAAAAGGAGATATAAAACTTAGTTCTCCGTTAGTACAGCTTACCTGGACACAATTCTATTACATACTAAAACACAGGATCTCATATGTAAGTGGATGGCATCACTGGCTTAAATTAAGATACTGCCAACAAGTAACTCGATCTACAGATTAGGAAAACAGAATACTGTAACTAGTAACTTAGGCAAAAAAAAAAAAAAAAAGCTTTTATGGTAATGTCAAAGCTTTCCACAAAGTTTTTCCTTTATTGTTATTTTCCAGATTATCAAGCAATATGAAACCATAGTCAAAAGCTCCATCTAAAAACCAGTGTCTGAAAGAAATAAATTCCTTCTGGATCCATTGTTTTCTTATGCTTCTGTTTCCTGACTACAAACCCCATTTGAGACTTGCACTGATGATTTTAAGGTACCTTTCCATGCAAGTGTTTTGCACAAACAGGAGACTTTCCTTCTCTAAAGATACTTTTTAAGAAGTCTCTCTTCTCTGCACGTTTGATTATCTTTGCAAAATCTCTCTTGAAGACTTCTATCCTCATGAAGAACAGCAACTCAGAAACTTAGAACAAAGCACACATGCATGAGCTTTACCTCATGAAAAGTCCTCAGTGGTCTGTAACTTTGAAAAGGTAACAGGTATGAAAAGTCTTGATAACTGGAGAGTTAGAATGTGTGGCCACAAGCTGAAGCAAGGGGAAATTGCTCTAGCTACAAAATTTGCTTTCATTCTACATTACAAAACAAGTCAGCTGAACCACACAACTACAGAGGATAGCAAATGAACTACCACCTGTTGGTTTTGTAAACCAGTTTTAATATTTCTCTGTTCTGATACACAATGCTCTAAGTTTCAGCATCTCCTGGTAGGTATCATCTGTGCAGTATTCAATCAGCCCTTTGGAAAGAGTCCTCAATTTATATGGGGTCACATAAACAGCATTCCAAAAAACAAAAATTAATTGTAACTTGAGGCAGAACTTGAGTTCTGCAGAAGACCTGCAACAAAGAGGTTCCTGAGGCACTATGTGGGACCATTTAGCAACACAGGCCCTCCACTATCAATAGAAAAACCTTTCACCAGCATCACTGCTCTTTCCCCAACAGCTCCAATGAAGGATGAATGCCTTCTGGGATTAAAATCAATGGATTTGTTTCTTACTCTGCATTCATTAGGCCTTTTTCTTGCTGTCTAGAAAGAGCCTTTGTATGTTGAGACTGATTCATCAGCTCACCATTGTTTGAAGCGTTTAAACAGTGCTTTTAAAGTTCATAGGGGAAAAGAAATTTAGGCTCATTTGAACTGGAGTTGGTTAGTTGCTGTTCTTTAACAAGGCAATATTAAGCCCATCCTTGACTTCTCAGATCACAACAAAGTTGCCAAACCAACTGAGAAATAGGTTATCTGCTCTGGAAAAAAAAAGGCCAGACTCTTTAGTGAAATCAAGATGTTCCAACCAAAAAACGATTATGAATAGAACCAGTGATTAGTAATTGAGCCTATTATTGCTCTTGCAGCTTGTTCCTTTTCCAGCTTTCCTTCTGCACACACTTTCCAGCACTGCCCCTGCCCTTCGGTGGACAACCTCCCAACACCTAAGTTTTTTGCTAGATAAAGAAATACTCTTCTTCAAACCATTATTGGATAACCATGCATGCTTACTCTTATTTTCATTGTGATAATGTAATTTCCCATCCCTGTGGGGGACAGCTAGGGGCTGGACACTACCAGGAAAACACCTCTACATGTGTAAGTTGCCAAATGACCTTAATACAAATGTCCCTGGATTTGGTCATAGAATCTCTGAACTGTACATGGAAATATGGATTCTGTAGATTGGGATCTGTGAGTTAGTCTTGAGAATCTAATGGGGGAATTATGGAGGTCACTATCTGGAACTCCAAAGAATGAAGTTAAGGCATTGGACTTCCTGTCACCATGGGGACAGCTGTAGTATCACTAACAGTTACTGACAAACAGGATACTGCATGCCAAACAACTACACCCTGCAAGAGCAAGCATTGTTCCAGCGCTGCACTGCTGGAACAAGATACATGCAAAAACTTCATGGGATTTTTTTTTAAAGTATTGTCAACCAAGACCCAAGGTACACTTTCTCAATTTTCATAATCTCAAGAACCTTGCAAACAGCTCGATGTGAAACAAAAACATTTATGTTCGTGCAGTACCTTGTGCTTCACTTTTTCAGGTTTCATATTCTTAATTCTCTCTATTCATCTTCCAGAACACACTTCTGCTCCCCTATTCCATACATCTTACTCCCTTTACTGTTTCCCACTCCTATTCTATCTACTTGCCCCATTCTGCTGACATCTACCCATATTCCATTCCGTCCCTTAACTCAAAAGCTTGCAGAAACACTTAAACATGCCCTTGGCCCCGTGGGTAGAAGGACACTTCCATCTTCCTGGGTCATTTCTTCAACCTGTGTGGTTCTTCAGCCATACCATCTTCAGACTCCATTCTCCCTGCCACTCAGCAACAGTTGGACAGCTGCCTCTGCTGACAGAAGCCAAAACTGCAGTCCCAGCTACTAAAGCTACCGCATATATCATCTATACTCAGATATTTTACCTGACAGGAAAGCATTATTTCCATTCTCTTGCTTGTTTCACCTTCAAGGGCACTAATGACACACTTCCAGTTCCAACAGTATTTTTTTTTTTTTTTACATAGATCACACTTCAAGGAGAGAGCAGAGTTGCTTGTATCTAACAAAGCCTTCAAGCTCAACAACTGGACTCCAAGTTCATTAGCAAATGCAGAGCCCCCTCTACCCAAAACGACAAGGCTACTGCCTTCAAATGGATGTTTTGCAACTATGCTTTGGACAACAAGGCCAGATTCTCCTAAGTATCCAATCTTTGCTACTGTTAAAGCTACCTATCAGTTACAACCTCATTGCCTCCAAAGGGGTATAGACTATCACACCTCTGATAACCTTCTCTTCACAACTCTCCTCTGATGGTCAACCACAGAGCGTTACAGCGCCGCAGTGCAAGCAACCACACGACCAGAGGATTGCTCACCACATTTCATTTTTATTTGACCATAAATCACCCGTACTTAGCTAGAGAGTGACAAGTGTATTTCTGCACTGAAAAGGCTTGGTTTCTTCAGGGGACCTTTCAACAGACACAATTCTGGGATGTCCCTGTTACATTGACCTCTCTTGTACTGCAGCCAGCACAAGTGAGTGTAGTGCTCTCATAAAAAATTTAGAGGTTGTTGAAAAAAAAAAAAAAGGAAATATGTCTTAATGCCCTCTCCCCAAGGGGGGAACTTTAGCTTCCTATCATGTCTGCCTGCATTAATTAAGAAATATTTAGCCAATTCTGAAGAACACACTGATGTAACACTCAAAATGATCACTGGAAAATTCAGACTGCAAGTGTGATCTCCAAAGTATTCTGTAAAATGTGGACAATAGAGTATTCTAAAATTTGTGTACTGCCTCCAGCTTGATCTCAGGAACATCTCTAGTTTGCTTCACATGTGCATTAAATATTCTTCCCTTATCTATTGTAATAAATTTTTTCATAAATATTGTCCAAGGACTGTGTGCAAAATCCAGAAGTATATGATGCAGCAACGCCTGCCACTGTAAGCCTCTTTTTTTTTGAGATTGTCTGATAAAAACTTATTTGCTGCATTGGAAAAAGTTTCAAAACAGGGCCTCTTTACAAGCAGGGTTCAGTGGGAAGACAATGAGATGTATGGCATTTCTCTTTCAAATAAATAATTAATTAAAAAACATTTTTCCCTAAAGAAAATTGCAGTCAAAAGCCATTCTAAGCACATTGATGGTGCAAAACAAAGAAACACTTTATTTTAGGACTCGGTGCTTTCATAATAATTTAATTCTTTTTGTGCCCAAGGTCTCTTATTTCCTTTCCCATTTCCTCTTATTTAAATTGTATCAAACATACAGTGACCCCCATTCTCTGCTACTTACTCCCACCCCTGCACCAGCTGCTCTGCTGTGGGAAGAGAAGCATCCATGCAGCTGAACAGCAGCCCACTTTAGGAAACCAGCCCAACAAACGAACAAGAGAAGGCATCTTCTCAGCTGCATCTCCTCCCTGAGCCCCACAAGCATTCCCATCAGAGCAATGCAGACATGATGCAGCAGCACCACTCCTCAGCCAGGGACAGAAACTGCTTGCATCAGCAGTGCTGCTAAAATCGCTCGGCTCACAGGCGCTGACTGCTGCGAGCTCTGCTCTGAAGGATGCACTTCTCCTCTTACACACTGCAGAGAGCTTGGAAAGGCTCTCTACCCACACCCAAGTCAACCAAACTGCTAAAAGTGCTCCTGTTATCCCTCTCGATCTGCAGACATATTTGATCTGGTGCACTTAAATCTCCTGTAATGTGAATCAAATCAGCTCCCTGAAACACTGGAAAATGAATTCAACATTGACAAAAAGTTAATTGCCTCAAGAATGACAGTGAGAACAGAACACCCAGCCACATGAGCAGCTGTTTCAACAGTGAGTACAGTTAGGCTGGATAACACAAACTGAAGTTGCAGAACAACTGAGAACTGTCAATTCCACCTCTGGAGGAGATGCCTAAGACTCTGAGACTATATATTCCCTACTCCCAATTACAGACCAGATAAAATTAGTTTAAATTAAAATAATTAAAACTTCTTGCAAGTGTCCCTTGTCTTCAGGAGACCTATATGATTATTTGGCTAATATTCAATTGTTGACTTGATGTATCATGAGCAGAACATAAATAATACATTAAAAAAACAGTAATTATTACTTGAGAAGGAATCAAATCATTTGGTTTGAAAGCTAAAACTGGCTTCATATACGGACAGGTCAAACCACGTTTTCATTACACAGAAAAAGGAAAGTTGCTCCCACACAGCCAAGATCAAACAAAACTTGAAGAAAGAAAGAAAGAATGAAATTCAGCAAAGAACTAATTTCTTCTTCAACAAAGACATTTAAATTACCACTGTCTGCTAATAAAGACTAAGGAAATACCAAGATTTACACAGTAACTGAAAAATAAAGGTTTAGCTGACTCCTCCTCTTTTATTCCCTTTCTCTGTCCTGCATGTTAGTTCTACAACTCACTATGGCATTTGCCTTTTGTGTAGCATGTTGGCTCATGTTCAACTTCAGATCCAAAACAACCCACACATTTTCCTCCTAAGGTCTGCTACTCAATCACACACCCCACATCCTGCATTTGTGCATTCAGTTATTTGTAATCAAACGTGCAACCTCACATTTTTGATCTCTGAACTCTCTTTTTTCATATCTCCGTATCTCCATTTTGTTCAGATAATTTTAAATTGTAGCTTCCACCTCACAGACATATGTGCAGTCAGCCAAGTTTTAACTGCTGCCATCTCTTTACAAGTACTTCAGACAAGCATCCTAACCACTTGTCTTGACCTATTTGCAAAATTACAGTTCCAATCTTCCCTTCCCTTCTGGAAATTGAAAGCTCCTCCTGCCGGCCTTTTGTCGAACTAAAGACAAACCAAAATAAATACTTGCCAAACCAAGAAAATACAAAAATGCAACTCTAACATTACTGGTATTTTAGTATCTTTTGATATTTGGTATTGAGACAAACAAACCTCAGAAAAATCTCACTCTTCAAGACACAAAGAATAAGAGATAATTCCAAGGATTTGCCTAAAAGAAAGCTTTTATCCACACTACAGAAAGAGATAGAGTGAAATCAGATTTTCTTCTTCCCATAGCAAACAATCTGCTGCTCTGGCATAAAACTAGTGATTATTAATTACTTTTCTACTGCAGCTGAGGAATAAAACAAACTAAGATATTGACCACAAAGGTAAGAAATCCAAAGGTGACTTGCAAACACAAACATTCCTGATTATTCTTCTCATATAAAATTAACTTGAAAAACTACCACCATTTTAGTCATAGGTTTTTGTTAGTTCTGATCAGGCATGATTTGTTTAAAGAACCAAAAGGTGGCTTTATTGCTCAAAAAATAATTTTAATGAGGGTAATTGCTCAATTTTGGTGTTCTTTAAAGGCCCCACAACATGCTAACAGCCAAGAGTAGATTTGCAAATATCTACTTTAAAAGCAGTATTTCCCCATCCCACATCTCTTCAGCAGAAATTCAAAGCAGATTTCCAGACTACTTGAGTCCAACATAGAACAGTTTGAGTCACCAGACTGCACAGCTAGATAATCTTGTAATTATTTCAAGTGACTACTGAGTATGAGAGAAACCTAACAGATGTGTTTAAAAAACCTCATGTATACACAGATGAAGATCCAGGATAACCCAGTAACACCAGCAAACATCTATCAGTAGTACCACCTCAGAATGGGTAGTAGTACCTCAGAATGGGTAACTAATTTACTGCTTGAAGTTCACCTGAGAGTCCAAACACAAACAATAGCACTGTTCCCATCTCCTGGGATTGCAAAGTATTTCAGTTTGAGACCAAATACCAGCAGAATAATTCTATCACTCAACTCTTAATACTTTGCATTCAACTTACCTACTCCTATTCCTCATAACCTTGGGAAAACAGTTGAGGAAGGGGGGATAGGGATTAACATACACCCAAAACTGAAATCTCTGCATTGTAGAAGGAGAGAGATTAGACCAAACCAACACAAAATAAACCAGATCACCATGCAAACCATTTTCAGTTCAGTGAGGAATTCTTTCATTCTATTGAGATACTTTTACAAAACAGAAGTTTAAATTATGCACATCTTCTGTGAACTCCTTGACCTCACAAAGCTTTCGAGAGTCTTTGTAAGCCAATTGATCACTGCATAGACATCATAACTGAAGTCCTCCTAATTCATGAGTCCTAATGAGTCCTCCTAACTCATCCCTCTCTAGGTCATTCCCTATGTACTGCAACTGATTTTCACTACAATTCTGAACCACCTGCAGATGAGTCAACACATTCTTAATCCCACCTTTTTGTTTTACCAGTAACTCAAGCTAGTAATTGTGTTTGCCACTTCAATGAGCTAGATGAACTCAGAAATTTTCCTATCTGCTCTCTCAGTTTGGAATTGCCAGGTTGTTTATTAAATAACTATAAAGAGCTGCAAAATTCAGAACAGCAAAAGCACCATCTGTTTTATGTGGCCAAAACCCTTTGGAGATGAGTTAATTCAACCTTGCTGATAACTAGCCCACATTTAGAATCACAGAATCATTTAGGAAAAGGCCTTTAAGATCACTGAGTCCAGCTTGTTTACTGAAAACTTACTCTCTTTTTCCCCCCACTCATTATCAAGCCTGCTAAGCCAACCCTCCTACTACCTCCAGAGTCTTTCCCTTCTGGTTGCATGAGCCAAAAACTTTCTAAGGTGGTGTATCATAGAAAATTTTCTCTTCACAGGCACAACTCAAGAGTTGAGACCAGGGCTCCCAGATCATGCACCTCCTCTTTCAGTATGGTCAGCAGAGTGCACTGCATGCAAGAACTGAGCTTTCAGTGGGAATAAAACAAATGGCACATTCAGGGCAAGTCACATTAGTTGTCTCCTTATTATCCATACCCATCACCAAGAGCAGAAATAATGCTCCCCCTCAAAACTTCCTCCAGCACTCCCCACTTGTGTCTCCAATTCATCTAGCTCAGCAGTTCTGAGTCTCCAGCCATTATCACTGCCTGTGATATCACCAGTCATGTCAACTGGGAGGGATTCATTACTTTAGGACTCTGGAGACCTGCAAGGCCCTTAGCAAGATACAAAAGAAAGATGATAAACAGAATTGTTTAAGTGCTCCATGTATCCATTTCTCAGTAAAGGGTGAGCAACAATATCTTAAATAATACAGTAATCAAAAATCACTAGGTTTTGTTTGAGAAGACATGTAAGTCTGTGGCATTCACTACTTCCTACTGCTCAGGGCCTGACTGTAATAACAAAATTGGATGCAACATTTAAATGTGTAAGATCTATGTTTGCATGAGACAAAATATGCAAGTAAAACACAAGCCATTTTTCTAGAATATTAATCTTCATTTTGAAGCAGCACATGCTGGCAGGCACTACCACAGCCAGGAACACTGGAACTGATCATGAGCAAAACACCCAAGATCTTGTGCATTTGCCATGAATATAATCACAGAATCTTCCAAGCTGGAAGGGACCCACAAGAATCATCAGGCTCAGCTCTTAAGTGATGGCCCCTACAGGGATCAACCCCGTGACTAACACCACACTCTAACATACATGACATGCTTTGAAACCTATACAATAAAGATCCTAAACAATAAAGATCCACCAGTGAGCAGACATAGAGAAGATGTAACAAAAATATCATGATTTTGCAAGCTATCTTTAAAATTCTTAGAATTTGTAATACTCTCATTCTGCATGACTCTCTTCAGTGGTACCCAGACACAGAATAAGGGCAACAGGCTCAAACTGAAATACAGAAGTTCCATCTGAATACGACAGAAAAAATTCCTTTACTTTGAGGGTGACAAAGAACTTGAACAAGCTGCCCAGAGAGGTTGTGGAGTCTCTTCTGGGGATATTCAAAGCCCACCTGGCTGTGATTCTATTCAACCTGCTCTAGGTAGACCTGCTTGAGCAGCCACATTGGAATAGGGGTTCTCCCTTCTGTGACTGATGCTTGGAGAGCACTGCACAGTTCTTATTCATCCTAAAGTCCACACAGCTAAGGATTGTCACCTTACATCAACAGCACGCAAAATGTCTTGCACTATGAAAAATATATCTTGAAAATTGAATTTCCAATCTTAATGCCTAATTCTATTAATTTACAAGTGCAGGAAGAAACTTTTACATTACCCTGTTACATAAGTAGCTAGTCTTCTTCATGAAAAAAGAGAATTTTTAAAGATCTGTCTAGGTTTTACAGTAATCTATTTCATCACTAACAGCTGCCCTCGGATGATGAATTTAAAGTCAAATAAATTATATTTGTCTAGCACACGCTACTTCCTCAAGCTAACCCGACCTTTACTGACATACATGCTTCCAAAATAAATAAATCATATGCGCAAATGGAGTTAAGCCTTTATTATCTTCAGACCTCAAACTCAGAAGTTGCTACGTGCAAACGCTGGCGGATTAAAGTCAATGGTGGGGAGGGGGAAATATGTATTTCAGGAACATACTGCCCTTCAAGGTTACTCTGCGCCCTCCTGCTGTGTCTCAGAAAACAGGAAAAAAAGGGAGAACACGCTCCCTTTAAACTCACTCCCTTTAAACGGCAGTGAGTTTAAAGGTCCAAAGTGCGAGTGGATCACGTCAGGAGGGCAGGGCGGAGCCGGCCCGGCCGGGAGCCCCGGG
>JBBMKD010000102.1:55917239-55938377 GCA_037834095.1 Argya squamiceps
CACTCAAGGTGTGGCCTCACCAGTGCTGAGTACAGGGGAAGAATGACCTCCCTGCTCCTGCTGGCCACACTATTCTGGCAGAATATACAGATGATACAGGCCAGGATGCCATTGGGCTTTTTGGCCACATGGGCACACTGCTGGCTCCTGTTCAGTCAGCTGTTGACCAGTACCCCCAGGTCCCTTTCTGCTTGAACACTGTCCAGCCACTCTTTCCCCGGCCTGTGCTGCAGGGGGTTGCTGTGGCTGAAGTGCAGAACTCAGCACTTGGACTTGTTAAATTTCATGTTATTGGACTTGGCCCATCTATCCAGCCCGTCCAGGTCCCTTTGCAGAATCCTCCTATCCTCCAACAGGTTGACATGTGCTCCCAGCTTGGTGTCATCTGCCAATTTACTGATAGTGGACTCAATCCCCTCATCCAGATCATCAATGAAGATATCAAACAGGACTGGGCCCAGCATTGACTCCACTGGTGACTGGCTGCCAGCTGGATGGAGCACCGCTCACCACCATCCTCTGGGCCTGGCCATCCAGCCTGTTCTTAACCCAGTGAAAGGTGCACCTGTCCAAGCCAAGGGCTGCCAGCTTATCCAGGCGAGTGCTGTGGGAGACGGTGTCAAAGGCCTTGCTGAAGTCCAGCTAGACAACATCCACAGCCTTACCTGCATCCACCAGTTGGGTCACCTGGTCATAAAAGATCAGGTTGGTCAAGCACGACCCACCCCTCCTAAAACCCATGCTGGCTGGGTCTAATTCCCCAGCCACCCTGTAGGTGCTGTGTGATGGCACTCAAGATGATCTGCTCTATAACCCTGCCAGGTACCAAGGTAAGGCTGACTGTCTGTCAGCCAACTGTGATGAAAGAACAGAGCAATATAAAACCTCTTTTTTTTTTTTTTTTTTTTTTCTTTTCTTTTCTTTCTTTCTTTTTCCCAGTCTTCTGGGTGTATATGTGACATACAAGGCATATAATAATTCATTTCTGATGCCCATCTTGGTTATTAATTCCCTGTTCTTTATTATTTAGGGCAATTTTGGAAAATTTTTGTGTACATAAAGTCTGTCTTCTCATTGTGGCTTAATGTTCAGAGATTATAAAGCATTGCTAAAAACAGACCATATCTAGAAAACAAGCTGGAGAACAAAATTCTGTCCAGCTGTGTTTGTTTTGCATACCCTGGGTTTTGGTAGCATGGGAGCCACAGAGGTGGCTTCTGTGAAAAGCTGCTAGAAGCTTCCACTATGTCTGGCAGAGTCAATCCCTGATGGTTCTGAAGATGGACATGCCACTGGCCAAGGCTGGGCCAATTAGAAATGGCAGTAACGTCTCTTTGATAACATATTTAAGAAGAAAATCAAAACAAAGTGGTGGCGCAGTTTGAATTCCAACTAGAGAAGAGGAGGAGGTGAGAACATGTGAAAGAAACAACCTGGAGACACAAAGGTCAGTAGAGAAGGAGGGGGAGGAGGCTGGAGCCGAGGTTCCTCTGCAGCCCATGGCGATCCACAGGGGATGCAGAGATCCACCTCCAGCCTGTGGGTGAGGTGCCCACACCAAGGCAGGTGGATGTCTCAAGGAGGCTATGATCCAGTGGAATAGCCAGTGAATAGACGGGGCCCCCGCTTCCAAGCTGGAACAGCCTGTCCTTGGAGGACTGCACCCTGTGGAAGGGTGTCCCATGCCGCAGCAGTTTTGGGAGGGTGTCTGCTAGTGGGAGAGACTCACACTGAAGCAGTTTTGGGAGGACTGCTGCTCGTGAGATTGGACCCATGCTTGAGAAGTTCCCAGAGAACTGCCTCCTGTGGGAGGGACCCCTCAGTCTCACAGGAGAAGGACTCTAAGCAACAGAAAATCTCAGGTGATGAACTGACTGAAAACCCCCATGCTCTGTCTCCCTGCACTGTTGGTGGGAAGGAAAGAGGGGTTGGGGAAAGGTGTTTCTTAAGAGCTTATTTTACTTCTCATGATCCTTCTCTGATTTTGTTAGTAATAAATCCACTTTGTGTCTCTAAGTTGAGCCTGTTTTTCTTTTGGAGTGTCTTCTCCCAGTCCTTAACTCATGAACCCTTTGTTAATTTTTTCTCTCTTCTGGCCAGCTGTGGCAGGGGAGGGTGAGTGAGTGACTTTAGTGGGTGCCTGGCATTTGGCCAGGGTCAAACCAGGAAATCATAGTCAAAAGGCAGAAAAGGCAAATTGTGTGGATCTGTTAAACTTTAAGCAATCCACATGTATCAGGATGCCACAACTTGAAAGGGATTAGATCAACCTTCCTTCCACAAATCCTGCTTAACCTTCATGTAGCAATCATTTCACTAAAAGCAATCTGCAACTATTTCCATCTGTGAAAGATGGAAACTGTGTTGAACTGCAAATTGTAATGTGTGGGATTTCACACCATCAGAGCTTTATCTTCTGCAGCCATATTTTATAAAACAAAAGGCTAATGGAGCAGTATTTAATGAAAAAGTTGGAGATACTTCTGTTAGGTATAAACTATTGTCCAAGTCTGAAGCTAAGACTGGACCTAGCTGCACCTAAGCTCTGTCAGAAGTTCAGAAAGCAAGAGGGTATGCTCTGAACTTTGTGATTCAACAGGAGTCCTCCTTACTCTTTTTTGTCTTTGGTCTCTGTGTAAATCATTCTAAAATTATTCTAATATGATTTTTTCTTTTTATGTTTCATCCATGATGGAATGAAACTTGTCATTGAACTTTATGTCACACTTTCATAAATGTATATTTAACTCCACTTTTGCTAATACCTTTGATGATGATTCTTTGAATGATCCTAAACCACACATTTGTGACAAATTGTCATAGTTGGCAGGATCCTAGATGAGAATTTGTGACACCCTGCTGCTCTGGTTTCTCTAGGAAAAATGCCAGCTTATTTCTACAAAATTTGCAAGCCCTAAGAGCAATATAAGCAGAGAATAATCTTCCAGAAACTGTCTGTATCTGTGACTATGCAGACCCAAGGTTATTTCTCTTTCATTTTCTTCAAAATGACTGTATTGAAAGAGACGTAAGCAGCATCCCAAGAATATTTCAAAATGCGAGAGAGGCAATTTAGCTGCTCTGGGGAACTTGCAGTGTGACAAAAGAACACCAGACAATCCTGACAGACCAAAAAAGAACAACACTAGAAAACTGTTCCTGCAAATGCTGTAGTTTTGAAGGACTGCAACCATCAAACCAAAGGACAGTCCATACGAAACAGGCATGCTACACATTGACAAGTAAAGCAGTTTTTACTTTTTATTTCCTTGAACTGTTCCAACATTTGCATAAACCCCCATGCACTAAGCAGAGAGCATGATTACATGAGGTGCCCGGTCTCACAGAGAATATCTTTCTCAAAACACTTTCGGTTGCCCAGCCCCTTCTGGGTGGCCTGGCTAATAAAGGGGCAGTGGGAAAGGCCCCTCACAAAGCTCTGTTCGCTCCACTTTCTAACACGACTGTTGCTTTCCTTCCTCACCACCGCGTCATGAGGGACACTGTCGCGGCTTGGCCCCTGCCAGGGGCTGACAATGTCTGTTGCAAGTGCCCCCTTGGATTTGAAAAAGAAATTTTTCGAGACATCGAGACTGGAACGCATATAGACGAATTTTCACAATATTCCGGGGGGTGCCAAGGCACTTTCGAGCGAACCTCTCCTGCCCGGATTGCAACCTGTAGCGCAGCGGCAGGAAGCCTGGCCTGCCTGTGCCAGACCCTGCCCAATCCCGCCGCACATCCGGCGAGCGACAGCAATGGCCGCTGCCCGTGCGGAGTTGTTCTGTGTGAGGCTTCTCTTTCCCTGACTGCTGTGTGAGGCTTCTCTTTCCCTGACTGCCTTCTGTAGCAGCGGGCGAGGGGCTGGGACGGCCCGCGCCGCCATGCGATTTCGGGCTAAGATCGTGGATCTCGCCTGCCTCAACCACTTCAGCCGTGAGTATGCCGGGGCAGGCTGAAGGGCGGCAGTGCCTCGCTGGGCCGGGTTTCTCGGGCAAAAGAAAGAGGAAGGGAGGTGAGAATTGCAGTCTTTTCCTGGGAGGAGGTGGCGTGAGGCGCTTTCCTTCGCCCCGAGATGTTAAAGAGTTCGCGCAGCAGCACGAGCTGCGTTTGTAAAAGCTGAAGGGTTTTCTGTCCCTCAGAGACCGACCGGGGTGCGTGGAGCCATCACCGCTGTAACGTCCTCCTTCCCTCCCTCCCTTCCTCCGGCAGGTATAATTAACACAATCGCCAAGTTAGCCAAGACCTGCATCCTGCGCCTTACTGTCTGCAAGCTGTATTTCATCCTCTCCGATAAAGTAGCAAATGGCGGCGCCAGTATGTGGTGTGAGCTGAGCCAGGTGAGCCCAGGGAAGTTCAGTTACCACATGTTGAAAACCAGAGCATGCAGTTGGGTTTGGTGTACAAGGCGTTTCTTGTAGCCCTCACTTTTGATTTAACAGGTCTCTGAAGGTCTGTCTGGTTGTACAGGTGTTTCAGGTTGGATATTCCCTTTACCTTGATTGTCACTTTGTGTAAAGCTTCAGTGTATGCTGGCCCACATGGGCCTGCCCAAAACTGGAAACAGGAAAGCATATCTCACTGTCTAATGGGCTGATTAGGTGTTACGGGAGCACATTAATTGGTTTAGCCTGAAGCATTGAGTTTTCATGGTTGTGCAGCCTGTTGCGATTCCTCAGGTGATGCCAAGCAGAGGGAGGTTTCTGCTGTACACATGCAGTTCTAAGCTTAAGGTCTGATAAATAAAACTTGCCTTGTTTGCTTTATTTCTCAACTTTCAAAAATTGTAGGGGAATTTCTTCGATGAATTTCAGATGGAAGGAGTAGCTGCAGAGCACAATGAAATCTATTTAGAGTTGGTGCCTGAAAACCTGTCGAGAGCATTAAAAACTTCCCAAAGTGCTAAGGCGGTGAAGATCAAGTTGACTAATAAACACTGTCCTTGTCTCAGAGTTGCTGTGGAGCTGGTAAGTCCTTTCTCATTCTTAAGAAAAAGTTATTTAAAATTTAGTGCTTTTCCTAAGATCAAAGGGTAATATTTGGTGTAATTCTAGAAAACTAAACATTGTGCCATTTTCCATTTCACCAGCCTTTCTTGCCATCATGGTCTGTAGCATACAGAACCAGCTTTGTATTTTCCAAAAGGCAAGGAGGAGGTGGAGGAAGAAAGAAAGCTATATTATTGAAACAACTTTTTCAAATGTCTGCTTTTCTCCATTCTTTTATCCTCTGTATCTTCTGTGGTTTATTGCCTTTTCATTGAAACCAGTAGGTGAAGGAGGTTTCAGTGTTTGGCTCTGTGTTTCGTCTTTGTTTTTTTCTGATATTGTGTGCTGACTTCTGATACTTTTGTTGTTGCTAACTCCACTGATTCAGTTCTTCAGCTCTAAGGATAGCTTATAGATACTCTAATGACTGATACATCACAAACTCTTCCTCATTCAAAAGGGAAGTCCACTTAAAAGCATATTGATAGGAACCTAGGGAAAACTGGACCTGAGAGTCGGTCAGGTAGTTATAGCATTTCCCAGAGTGGGTCTGAAAAGTCTAAATTAAGAATTTCAGTCTTGTGTTTAACTGCAAGAGCATCCTCTCTTTTCTGTCAAGCCATCCTTATCAAGCAGCAGTAGGATTGTGACACATGACATTCCTGTGGGAGTTATTCCTAGAAGAATGTGGAATGACTTCAGAGAGCCCAGTGTGCCAGACTTTGATGTAAGCCTCTGTTTTAATATTCATTACTGAAAGGGGAGTTTGCAAATGGAATGATACTGCTACAGAGTACACTAGTGGTGGGGTTTGGAAAGGAGTTGAAAGGAAAGAGGGAAGACTGGAGGCTACAGTTTTGGAGGGTGTAGAACACGGCTTCTAAGCTGACAGGAGAGCCCAAAGCCTGTGGAAACAGAGTGGGTGATTGCCAATTGCTTCTGTGATGTCCATGGCAAAGGAAGGGAGGAGAAAAGGACTTGCATGTCTTTAGTCTGGAGCACCTCTAAACCACACCAGTTTAGACTGTTTCAGCTGTTTGGGTGCCAAATGGCCCAAATAATCTGTTCTTTCTGAAATTTATGGCCTATCTGGCAGAGTTAAAGATACATGTGTTTCCTCCTGCTTTTTATATATCCTCTCAATATTCTTTTTGACTTTTAGCAGAGTTCCAAGGAAGAGTCCTTGTACAAATGTGCTCCTGTTTGAGGTTATGGATGTCTGCTACCTCTGTAGCTAAGAGTATTTAGATTCTGAAGACATACAAGAAGAAACTTGAAGTATTTTGTTCTTTTACTTCAGATTTACACTGCTGCAGTTCCAGAAATGACTGCAGTATCATGGGAATCTTGTTATTTCCTTTTTGACTATTGTAATTGACTATTTAGTAACACAGATGTTCCTGTGAGAGTCTGAGATGCAAAAATGTGCCTCTGTTTTGAACCCATACTTGGAATATTATGTCTGGAACAATTGCTAGAATGATTGCCTGTTGGTATAATGGGAAAGAGTTCCTCTGTTCCTGAGACATTTGCTGATTTCAGATAGATATTGTTTATCCTGAAAGCCATAGATAACTCAGTCCAAACTAAGATAGAATTGAAAGTAGAAATAAGAGTGTCTCAGTCACATCTGAAGTACTTGTATAAATGCAGTTCATATATATTCCTAGGTCAGTATTTACCTTCCAGTGCTGAAAACAATGAAGAGTGTTGTGGAAAGAATGAAGAATCTCAGCAATTTCATTGTAAGTTAAAGCACTTAAAGCATGTATGCTACAGATATTATTTCATGAGGGGCATAACATGTTGCCTAAACTGGTGCTGCCACTTTATCTTATTTTGAGATGAGTTTGACATTGAAATCAAGGCCCTTGAAGCCTGTGTAAAGATTGAAAAGAAAGATGGGATTTATTTTAGGATTTACACTTAAGAGCTTTTCCTGGGCTTCTCAGTAAATGATGGTCTTTGTACTAAATCCATGAAAGAACATGGCACTGTGTTGCTATAAGCCACTCTTTATAGCTGATAGGACATGACAGTCCTTCAGGAAGCTAGCTGGAGACTTTCCAGGTTATTTCATTAAGGAAATGTCTATTAAGTGAGTGTTATATTAGGTGTCTGTGAATGAACTTTAGGTAAACTTGATGTAGGATTTAAAGGAAATTCTGCTAATAGCCCTGTCACACTGTGCTTTGGACTGACATGTTGAGTTTGCAGTCTACCCTGTATTTTCAGAGTGCTGGTGGCCCTTTTAATTGAAAGAAGCCCTCTGCAGTCAGCCAGAAAAGGGCTTTGGTTTTTTATTTAGTCGTTTTTGCTCACAGTCACCATAATTGACTGACTTGAACGTTGTGAGTAAGTGTAGAGCTTTGGAATAGTTTGGGTTTGATGCTGTTCATACTAGTTCTGATAAACAGGAAATTTTCTGTTAACTGAGAATCCTGAAATTGGAACAGTCTCCGTTTTTCATGACTTGGAAGAGTTGAGAGATTACCCTGGGTTACTGGCAGTTTGGCAAATGGCAGTCATTCCTGCAAATATATGTCAAACTCTTTTCTTCTGTGAGATATATTGGGGTTTTTTAATTTTCTTTCCTGCCCCTATGACATTGAGCATAGTGAGCAAAAATTGAGCACAGTGCTTTTGTTTCTACAGCTGAGGCTCTTTTCTCACACAGGATAGTTGTATAATGGGATTGAACTTACACTGAGTGCCTTGCTTTCATGCTGTTAGACAACAAAAACATTAAGTGTGACAATTAATTGTTTTTGCAATATGCATCCTGGTAATAAAACTGGTCCAAGATCACTGCTTCAAAGTGGGCTTAGAAGCAATTTCTGATAGTACTTGTCCACTGTTTGGGAGCTTGGCATCTCCATTCTATACAAGATTCTGGTTGCAGTACACGTTTTTTTTTTTTTTAATTACTGAGAATTTATCTAATCACAGAAACTAAGAGCTTAGTTGTCCATTACGAATCCTCTGATCTGCTTGGGATTTGTGTAAGATGCATATAGTCTCCTTCAAATTCCTCTTTCCAGCTTTCAGGATGGAATTTGAAAGCTTTTAGCACTTTTCTGGGACTTCTGTTAGTTCAAATTCCTTCTTGGAGTTACTGATCTGATCCAGCTGTTGTCTGTTTTAAATTCTTGAAAGCAGCATTGTCATCTCCTGGTGCATCCCATTTTCTCTGTGTGTCATATAGACGGTGTTGTTGCCTTTCTGTTTGTTGAATAACTGAATGGAAATTCAGGAATCTTTGCATTTCTTCAGATTCAGTCTCTTATTTCTGAAGCCTTTTCCTGAGAACATGGACTTCTCAAAGCTAATACTTGTTCTAAAAGTACTGGAGAGCAATTAAATTTCTTTCTTTTCATAACTTCTGAAAGTTTGGTCTAGAGTAATTCACATGGGAATGATGGGAAATGCATTTTATAGCTGAACATTCAAATGTTCAAACTATTTTCAGAGAGTGTGGTTGTTGTGCACTGAACTACTCCTGGAAGCTTGTATCTGAACAAAACCAAACTGTATTCTTCTGTAATTCTGCAGTGTGAAAGTGAGTTGCCTAAAACTGAGATTGATTGCAGGTGATTGAAGCAAACTTGAATGGAGAAATGAACTTGAAAATAGAAACTGACTTAGTGTCTGTAACAACACATTTTAAAGACTTGGGAAATCCTCCCTGGGGTAAGTTTCCCTGTTACCTCTTGTGTCTGTCTGATCTCATTACTTAGGTGTGTTGCTTATAACAGTACTTACCTTTTAGTCTTTAGAAAATAGCATTAAGTACTTTGAAGTCTTCAAATGAAATCTTAAAAGAAAAAGTTGTCAGTGGAGTGCCTGTTTCATGTTTGGGATGGAGGTGGGGAATCTCTTCCATTATTCCTGACAGTTTGGTACGAAAACTGGGATTTCTTTTCCTTGCACTGGTCTGGAAAACAAGCCATTTGAGTTCCAGCACTTCAGCAGTTTTCAGGTGTGTCCTTATGGGTGTAGAAACTACTTTTTATGTTTGGACTAAGTGTTGTGTCCTTACACTTTTAGCATCAGAGGATGGATGTCAAAGTTCTGCTCAAGGCAGAGATCTGGAAAGTATGACTGAAGCATGCATAGATATCAAGAAGCTGCAACAGCTGCTTGCTGGACAGCAGGTCAATCCTACAAAAGCATTGTGCAGTAAGTTCAACAGCTCTGCTTGTGAACTCTGGTTAAGTACAGATGTTTGCCATATTTAGTTTCAGCAGAATACCATATCTTCTGTTTTGTCTGTCTGAAAGCTATTTTACTGTACCCGAGGACTTCTAATATTTATATTTATAGGCAGTAAGATTCAGGTGCAAGGCATTTGGGGAAGAAAAAATAAAATAAGTCAGGCCCTTTCAAAAGTCTCAAGCTGAATACTCAGACTCACTAATCATGTGTGTTGTCTTGTTGCCTTTGTTTTGAAGTTGCTATTAATCTTTATTATTATTTTAAGATACTATTTGTGAAAGTCTTAAAGCCTCTAGCTTCTAGCGGAGAAATAGCAATTTACTGGCATGGTTTTTTGGTTGTTTTTTTTTGCTTTGGATGCTTTCTTACACTGAATCTAATGCTAAAATGCTTTTTATACAACTAGTGTTTCTAGCCATAGAAATGATACTTCCTTTCTAGCAGAAGTCTATGCAGGTTTATATCCTATTTTTACAACTCTGTGTGATTTTCCTGAGAACATCTGTTTGTTGTGGTTTAGTGCTGATGCTGAGAGTTTCCCAAGGAAGATTTAAATAATGGATGTAGCATTATAGTGTATATATATATATACACACTATATATATATGCTATACACTATATATTTACTTTTTGGTATCATCTTTCATAAACTATTAATGCTTCACAGACCCTCAAGGATTTAAATTGTCTAGTTGCCCTTCTGTCAGAAGTGGTGGAAGCATTGTTCTTATGGTGGCATCTTTAAAAGATGTAATTTTAAAGTATTTTTCCTGCTTTAAGGTGGATTTTTGTTTTAATTTTTTTTTCTCTTTACAGATATTGTACATAAAAGAATTGTCCACTTCATCTTGCTCCATGAGGAGGTTTCACTTCAATATTTTATTCCAGCAATTGCCTGAGTCTTTTGGAATCTTGGTCATTTTCTCATTTTCCAACCTGAGGCCTCTTTCAGGAAGTCTGAAATCTTTTGTGAGTTGCTGGAGTATTTTGATGTGAGACACTGTTAGATGTGGCCATCAAATAGGCATTATTTCAATATTTATGGAAGTATTCAAAATACCTCCTCATCCAGACAGCAATTTTTGTGAAGAGTTGTATGCTATGAAAAGACACAATGCTGGGGAATGTTGGTATACCTTAGTCTTAGGAGGAGCAAAATTGAAATTTGTATTACTCATACCTCAAAGCGTCCCAAAAGCACACTCAATTAAATAATTCAGCCTCCTCAAAAAACTAAAGGTAGAATTCACCTCTGGAGTTGCTGCTGCATGTATTCAGAATTGAGCAATGCAATCCAAGTTGAGGGATCTCTGAGCAAGCTATCATACCTCCATGAAACAAGAGAGCCTTCTGGAGGGTTCCAGGTTGGTATTTGCCTGGACAAGTATGCACAGCCCTCCTGAAGTGGTACAGAACTGAATTCTGTTCCAGTAGAAATCTTTTGATTGGACTTGCTGCAACATATCTCAGTAGCTTCTCTTTATGCTTACTCTTTGTTTAACTCTTGGCCTGAGAGGATGAGCAAAACAGTCTGGATTACTTCATTAATGTGGACAGTGAAAATCCCTATGTACAGAATGAATATCATATGAGAACATATGAGCACAGCAATTGGTGTGAAATAAAGAACAAGTTATCTGTGGGTCACATTTGTTTCCTTTCCAGATAGAAAACATTGTACAACCTGGGTCATCATGGTGTCAGAAGACATGGTGAGATTACATCTAGGCTCTCATGCCAAGGAGCCAAGAGCATGACTAAATTTCACTCATGGGAGTACTGCCCTTGCTTCTACCTCCTGGTTATTTTCTGAGGTCTTTTCCTCCTTATTCATGTGTGATTTATTTGTTATCCTGGCATGTTCCATACAGCCTTTGCTTGTTTTATTGACTGAGTCTCTGCTGCCAGATGAGACTGAGGATTTCTTCTAGAAGGTAACTTGCCATGGTCAGAAGTGCTGGGCTTTTGATTGTTGGGGTTTTTTTTCAAGGGGCATTGATGTTAAGGGAACAATGAATTTTGTGTTCATGGAGATGCAAATGCTCAAGAGAAGGCTGAAGGAGAGGCAGTGGGAAGATGGAATAGACTTGCAGTGACGAGTGTGTTGACTGACTGTCTATAGGCCTTTCTGCCTACTCCCTCTTTGTTCCTCCCTGCTCTCCCCTGCCCTGCACATTGCCTCAGTTGTCATATTTTCACTTACTGCCTGTAATTTGGTGATTCTCCATTGCATTCTTTGCTGGTCAGTTGACTTCCATCTATGAATAGGTTTGCTTTCTGATGAACTGTTTTTATCCTGGAAGGAACTCATGAGAGATTTTGTTGAGGTTTTTTTCCCCACTGTATGCAGTAGCAACACAGTTAATAGGAGGGAAAACAGTATCTGTGAAAAAAAACAAGCTGCTTTCTCTCACTTTCGCATTCTTGTGTGTTCTTTTATTTAGCATTACAAGTCTCATGCTTCTGCCTGATTACTGAACGCTAAAATGTCTGTCATTATGACACATGCTGTGCCATAATTTATGATGGCATTATTTGCTGTGTCTTTTCACAATTAATTGTCATGGTTTTAGATACAAGATTTATGTCTTCTTCTGGTCGTAACTGGAATCATAGAATCATGAAGTTTTGTTGCAGCGCGTGATTTAGGTATTTGAATTTGTATTTTGTTATTTGTTTGTAATGGTATGTCCCTTTCACCCCCCCATTCCTACCCCCACACCTGGTTTCCCCCTGATGTAACCACACCCCCTTCCCTTCTCCAATTGGCCCGGAGTGTTCCCCACCCAGGGGGCGAGCTGGGAAAAAGGGAGCACAGGGCCGAGAACATGTTCTGGCTTGCTCTAGCTCCTGAGCACATGCTCTCCTCTGCACATGGAGCCAGGACAGAAATAAACACCTTTTCCTACCCAAGCCAGAGCCCACTCCGCTTCATTTCCAAGCCTCATCCATGCTTCAGCCAGCTATTTGGAGGACCCACAAACTGCTATAGATTGGCCTGGGGGACTGCTAGCCAGCAAAAGCACCCCCACAGACACGCCAATTTATAAAGTTTTTAGGTTGGTAAAGACCTCTTAGATCATGGAATCCAACTATTAATCTATCACTGCCGTGTTCACCACTAAACCACATCCCCAAGCACCACATCCACACACCTTTTGAACACTTCCAGGGATGGTGATCCCATGCTTCCTTGGGTACACTATTCAGTGAAGAGGTTTTTGCTAATACCCAATCCAAACCTCTCCAGTACAACTTGAGGCCATTTCCTCTCATCCTGTCACTTGCCACCTGGGAGATGAGAACAACATCCAAAATGGCTACAACCTCGTTATGGTAGTTGTAGACAGTGATAAGCTGTCCCAGAGCTTGCTTTCACCAGGCTAAATACCCCAGCTCCTTCAGCCATTCTTCATAAGACTTGTGCTCCAGACCCTTCATGAGTTTTGTTGCCCTTCTCTGGACATGCTTCAGCCCCTCAGTGTCTTTGTAGTGAGGAGCCCAGAACTGGACACACAATGCAAGCGCTGTGAGTGCTGAATACAGACGCATGACCACTGCCCTAGTGCTGCTGGCCACACTATTTCTGGTACAGGCCAGGATGCCATTGACCTTGGCCACCTGGGCACAATCTGGCTTCTGTTCAGCTGCTGTTGAGCAGCATCTGCAGGGCTTTTTCCACTGGGCAGCTTTTCCAGCCACTCTTCCCACTCTGCATAGCATTGTTGTTACCTAAGTGCTGGACGTGGCATTTCAACTGGTTGATCCTCATACAATCCAATTTCTTGCATAAAAGTGTGTGCTTGCATTTAATTAAATGTAATCTAGCTTTCTAACAAACAAGGAGATCCTTTCAGTGTAGGCACACTTTTTTTCCTGAATTCATAGTGTTTGTCCCTCATTTTGTTGGATTCTCTTATGCCTGTGTTTTTATAGTCCGTGTTTTCCCATTACTCAGCTTCTTTTTTGAACTGGAGTGTTTTTTCCTGAGGTAAAAAGAGCAAAATCATCAAACTTTTTGTACTTTTGTTCAGAGCCTTTTTCCATGATGAAGGGAGCTTCTACAGCTGTGGCTGAATCACAAAAAAACTTTGAATCTGCGTAACTGTACTGGAGCGTTCGTACTACCGAAGTTAAATTGATTATAATTTTTTGTTTGGCTATTGAAATAGATCCTGTTTCTAGAGGGAAATTCTATTCAATTTGTTTTTGTTACAGAAGTACAAGCTACACAGAAGAGCTAAATTAGTGGTGGTGGTTGAGGGAAGACTGGGGCCTGGCTGGGATATTTATAAACACAGTAATTACAGAGAGACAGAGATTTCCAGCCCAGTAGAAACAGCCGAGGCTGAATCAAAGTTCTTGTAAATTTTTTCTTCTTTCCTGAAAATGTGCATTGTATTTTGCAGCTGAACAATCTACTTAAAAAATTACTATTTCAATGTGCTGTTTCCACACTTTAACAAATTAATTTTACTGGTGTAAATATAAAGCTATTATTCATTTGATTAATAATGAATGTTTGAAGATTTCATAAAATTCATTTTATATAGAAAAGTGTGAAATGTTGCCCAAAAGTGAGAAAGCATCCTACAGTGTTCCCTTGTATCCTCTTTGATGAAAGAAGTATCAGATTATTACATACCTCTGAAAAAATGAGACAAATTTGGTTCTTCTTCCTAAGACCAAGAAGCACTTCCCCAAAATGTCCAATCTGTCAAAATTTAAATTTTAATTTTTATACCCAGTTTTTGGTAGTTTGGAAGTTTGTTACATATATTTTGAAGGACTGTCTTGGCCTTGTTCAATGAGCTTCAAGTAACCATTTTTTATGTCAATTCTTAGTCAAAGCAAATGCCCTTTGTATCTGCTACATGCTGGTGCCAGAGTGGTTCAGCTTCTTTTCAAAGACCCAAGGCCTTGGACAGGCCTGGAAAGACGCTTTCAGTTCTTTCTGTGATTTTGTTCAAAAGACATGAAGTCTGTAACAGCTGCTAATGTTTTTCAGGAAATTAGCTATTTCTACTGTGTTTTATTATTTTTGATGCATCCACACAGCCACCCAAGAATAATTGCACTAGCAGGAAAGAAGTCATAGTTATAATCTCTATTTTGATGGCAATTACATAATTTCTAAAGAATTCCAGAAAATTCTTTTATGTAATTCCTACAGCACAAATTGGGAAAAAACTTACAGGACAGGATAGCCATTGTACATCTGGTTTCTGTTACTGAGAAGCTGACGGACACCATTTGCTCTAGCCATCTACAGAGAAAAATGTTGGGATTTTTTGAGTTTGGGGTTTTTTTCTTCTTAGACAAACCATTTTTGCTTTTGGTCACACAAAGCACAAGTTACTTCCAGATAAATGTGGGAATGGTGCTGTTAGAATTGTTCTGTGTAGCATATGACATATGAGGGTACCCTCTTGAGAAACTGTCTCAGTTTAAATATTTGGTGTGCATTAAGGAGCTGATATAGAGTCTGCTGTAATAGGTGTGTCTCCCTAGCTTTACTAGCATGCATTAGATCCACAGTCCTGTCTGAGATTTGCTACCAGACTCAGATTCTCTGAAAATATTAATAATTTGTCTGCCTTTTAACTTGACATATCCTGTGCTAAAATGTTCCTTTAATGGGTGCTCAGAGTTAAGAAAAGCTACAGAACTCTTAAACTATCCAAAATTTTAAAAAAGGCACTTTATGTTACTTATTACCATGATAATCTTTACCAACTAGTTTTTTGACTGAAGCCGAAGTTTTCTTGATTAAGGTACCCCAAGGCTTTATTTACCCATATTGCAGTCACCCAGAGGACAAAGCTGTTGCTGCATGCCAGCTCTTGATGGCAGGAGACATCCACATACCAGTGCTGACGGCATCTCTCAAAACTGGATGTGCACTGAAGCTAGTGTTTGGGGCTGAAGTACACAGATTAAAGGATTATTGTTTCTTCCTCCAAGTGACTGCCAAATAATGTAGCCCCTGAAGACAGAGAACAGAATTTCCATGCTGGGGAATAAATGCCAGGAATGCATAGATTTTGTTAGATTTCATGGCCAATTCGGAGAAAGACACATCCAGACTGTGGGCAGACAAATGGATAAGCTAAAAAAGTAGTAATTATTTTATTAATACATTTGTGAAACTGAAGTCCCTTCCCTCTTTTAGGGTTTTGAGGCTCTGAAATAAAGTACCACTTTTTTTTTTGCCAGTTATTTACATATATATTTTCCCCATTTAATTAAGGAGTCTTTCAGGAACACCTAATTTCTTTTTTAACAGTCTAATAGTATCACCCATTACAGGTGTAGTAAACATTAGGGCTAAAGACACAAGCTATATAATAACCTTCCCCACTTAGTGTCACACTGAAATTACCAACAGCTTTGCCATTTGTATATGTTGGGTTAAGGCAATTTAAAGAGATGAATACTCTAAAAGGAGTTACCTCTCCTTAGTTTTCAATCCCTTTACACCAAAAGGAATGAATACAAGTAGATATAAGTGAAAAAAGTAAAAGTTTACTAACAAATGAAACAGCAATAGACAAAGCCCCCCCAAAACAACACAAACAACCCACCTCTGAAACAAATCAAAAATATCTACAAGATTGCTAAATCTCATTGAAAGGAATGAGAAGGGGGTGTCTTTACAAACAAATTGTGGGCCTGATGGGAGAGGCAAAAGAAGGTAGGTAAGGCCAGATATGGAGAGGTAAAAGAAGCAATGGAGGGAACCATAAATTCCATAGGAATTCCAGTAATTGACACAGACTGTTATTCCCTCAAGACTGCTGTATCTCTGGATTTAGAGAAAAAAACCCAGACACAAGGAAAAATGGGTGGGGTATACATTAGAAGAGGGTCTTAGGCATTTGAGGAAGTCTGTACCTCTCAAGTACCTCAGCCAATGGGGAAAGAGAGGGAAATGTGCCTGGGAAATTAGGATAAAAAGGGGGCTGCATCCTCTAAAAATTTTGAGAGATCCCATGGGGAATGCCCCATGACCTCTCTTTTTATTCAAATAAAGTTACAGGACTCCTCTGTCTCCTTTTTGGACATAAAACTGGTATTTGTGGGCTAATTTTCCTGACATCATGAACCTCACAGGAAAAAACAGACACTCAAAGTGACAGCGTACTATCCCCTTCCAAGATGACAGCCCCCACTGCCAACAGTGTGTAGGGAGACAGCGGGGAAAATGGCACCAGACTCTCCAGGCTACTACATGGCTTGAAAGACAAAGGGAAAATCAGCCCTCTATCCCAAGGTGTCAATCCCCAGTCAACCATGGAGTCTGGGAGACAAAGGGAAAGAAGGATGGCAGACAAAAAAAATCCCTCCGGTGAAGCTAGGAGCTTATAAAGGAGTTTTAGTGTTAGATGGGAATTCTTGGCGCACTTGGGGTCAGGTCCACCACCAACTGCTTCCTCCTGCTGCCTGCTGGACTTCACTGGAGTTGGTGGTTCTGTTCTCCGTGCTGCAGGTGTGTTGGGGGGTGGGGCGGGAAGAATCTGACATCCAGGTGGGGTGGCCCAGCCCCAGGAACCTGCTTAAGCATTGGTGGCCTATAGTTCCCAAATTTCACTTTGAAACAGTTTGTAATTGTGGCATGCAATTTTTCTGAGTTGCTACAGTTGCAAGCCCAGAAACTTGCTTGAACAACTCCCTGGGAAGCAGAGTCTCCACCTTCAGCCAAACACTGGCATGCGACAGAGATGCCTGGGAGAAACTTAAAAGTGCCTGCTGCAGCTCTTCCCTCCTACACCCTGCTTCTGTTTTCTGGCTGTAGGCTCTTAAAGAGACATTAACAGTTTTGGGGGCACATATATAAGGACTGTACTAACATTTTGGGTTACCCACAACAGCATGACACTTGTTTGGAGAGGTTCTTGAAGCTGTATGCCATTGGCCATCTATACTCATCTACAGCTGGGCTGTCACTTAGATGCTGACACTTAAAATCGTTTTTGCAGTCTACTCCTCAGTGTTTAACTTAGTCCTTGTCATAAGTGGACACTTCTAGTTTGAAGGCTGAAAGTCCTTCTTCCTAGAAATCATGAGAGAAGGCAGCCAGTATTTCCCCCTGCACAACAAATGATGGTAGAAGCAAATATTCCCAGATATCTCAGTCTTGTAGCTTAACCTCCATCCAGATTGACTGATTAGTAAAGTCAATTAGTAAAGTTAATCTGAGCAAGTCCCTCAGCCCTTTCCACACAGACAATCCACAGGATTTTTATTACATCAGTGATGATAAATTTTGCTGCATTGCATTCCTAAAGTGGGTAGTAATATATTCAAGTCTTCCTTCAAAGTAATTAATTAAACTACCTAATTACAGGTGAAGAAGAACTAAGAACTAAAAATATGAGTATAAGCAGGAGGAATGCTACCCAGAAATGTAGAAACATTTTTGTGGCTCTCAGTGTCAGTTCAGTAAAGAGGAGGCAAGTATAACAGGCTTAAAACACCTGAGGAGAAAGTTTTCTAATTCTTTTGGCAGCAGCACCTGTTTCTATTCTCATAGGAAATATAGCAGCCATCTACACATGACAGTAGCCAAAACACTTAAAAAGGCAGTAAGTTTTCGACACACTGTCCCCTGAAGACCCTCTCCTGTTGCAGGCCAAAAACTTTTTTTTTTCCCCAGGTAGTCTTCAGACAAGGTTCTGTGTTTACATATTATTTAACTGTTGTTAGGATCATTTGGGCAAAGAACAGGATCATCTCTCCAATGGAAATCCCTTTACTAATTTTATTTAGTACAGAAAATGCTGTACTTCTTATTAGAAAGAATAAGCTTTTCATAACGGTCTTATTTGGGTTATAATTCTCCTCTTCCCAATCTGCCTTTTTGGAATTGTATTATGGTCCACTCTCACAGCAGCTTCAGCTCTAATTGTCTAATTAGAGGTTGGGCTCTAATTATCCCATAGCTCATGTAATGTTAAACCATCTCTGGGACTGGTTGGGTGAATTGCAAGAAAAATATAACCTGCCAGAGCTGATTTTGATCCTTTCGATATCGGACCTTTGACTGATCTTGAATTGAACCAATAACCCAGTGTGATGGTAATGGCATCCTTTTCTAAACTGAGAGGAACCAATCTGAGTTTTATTTACGCCTCAACATATTGTCAGGAAAATTAATCCACAAACACCAGAGTTTTATGTCCGAAAAGGAGACAGAGGAGTCCTGTAACTTTATTCAAATAAGGGGAGAGGTCATGAGCATTTCCCATGGGGTGTCACAAGTTTTTAGAGGATGCAGCCTCTTTTTTATCCTAATTTCCCAGCTACATTTCCCTTCTCCTTCCACATTAGCTGAGGTACTTGAGAGGTATAGGCTTCCCGAAATGCCTAATACCTAAGACACCCTTCTAATGTGTACACCCCCACTTTTTATTCCTTTTTTTGAGTCAATCAGTGGAATTCCTATGGAATTTATTATTTGATAATATATTGATATATATTATATTATCTATATATATCAATATACATTGATAATATAATTTGATAACAACAGGTTCTTTCTGTTATAGATGGGTAGAATGGTGATTGGCTCTCACAATTAAGAGATTAATACTGTGTGTGTTAAGGGAAATTTTGTTGAGATTTTAAGTTCTTTTGATGTGTAACTGTGTTATTGTTGATTGGTTTTGGATATCCTCTGTTCTCCCTACAATCCCCTTTTCCTACCTCTGTGTTTTTGCCATCAGACAAGCCTGGTTGTCACGGACATATGGAGGGAGGGTGTGTACATGAGCCCCTTGTATGGGCCAGTTGGGAATGGGGAAAGCTTGTTGCTGGGGAGGCTTGACATGAAACACCTCACCTCCAATCAGACTGTAAGAAGGTCTCCACCAATGGACGGGAAAGAAAAGTCAACTAGCAGACTTTGGAAGGGGCCAGGGACATATAAGGACTGCTTATAAAAATGTATTTGGGGTATACACCAGGGGTATAAAAGGTGGAGCCACCATTTTGTGAATGTGCCTCTGACTGCAACTGAGCACCCAGCACTGTCTCTTTTTCCTTATTCAGTCCCTTTGTTGTGTTGTTGGAGTTAAATAAATCTTTAAAATTTTAAAGTGAGCAGTCGTTTCTCACATTCCCATTGTTTCTTTCATCTCTCTTAATCTAACTTTATGTGAAAAATGAGTTACATTCTCTTAGAGAAATTTATAAGTTTAATAAAAAATAAAAATAAGAGACAGAAAGACAAAAATATCTTGGCCAAGGGTGCTTGGCACAAGGCCTGCCAGCAGCACACCCTTCACCCTTTCAGACTTTTATCTTCAAGGATTGGTGTGTTGCATATTCAATAGATTTTAATAAATTATTCAAACATTCCTTTTGAGTTTGTATCTGTTTCAAGTATCCCCAATCATCTTATCTGGTATATTTTTTCATGGGTGGCTCCACTCTGCCTGGTAACATGGGCCTCATAAATCTTTCTCTTGAGGTTTTTTGGTTATTTTCATTTGGATAAAAAAACCTGAAAATTAGCAGTCTTTTATGCAGGGTTACAAGGTGACAACCCCCCTGCTCCCACCTCTCCCCATACCTTCTGGCATGGTCAGTTTAGATGTTACAAAGAAGGGGAAAAAAACCCCAAAACCCCAGTCTTTTACTGTTAGCTCTCTGGTACAATTAAAAAATTCATTACCTTTCTAAACTCTGTTAATAAAACATAATACCGTACAATTATACATATAGTATTCATACTAATATTTGTGAAAAGCCACTATATAATATGTATTTATAACACTTTATTTATCAGCAGACCCACAGTTTGTAAATGCAAGTCCCTCATTCCTTTCAATATGTTATACCTGAGGTGAAAAATTACTCTAGTGGCTATACATGTGCTGGCAGCCCTGTTCCCAGGGAGGTTTCACCTGACAGCCACTCAGGGCAGAGAAAGCTTCCATGATCAAGCTGCAAGCGAGTCCCCACTTGCTGGTGTGGCAGATGCCCCGATGCCCAGGAAAAAAATGCCCAGGAAATTGGGCCACAGGAGTAGCCTTAATGCATAAAAGCAGTTAACAATGAGGGCCATTCTTTTTTGGGATTCTTGGACGGAGGGAGGACTCAACCGGAGGGTCAGCTTGGCCCTCCTCCCCCCCTCACCTTTTCATCTCTGGTGTCCTACTTCCCTGTCTGCGCCTGTCCTGCCCTGCTTCACCACCTCCATGAGGCAGCTGGTCACCCCTACAACCTAGTGCTCCACTGTTTTCCCTGACAGAGGAGACACTGCACCCAGCCCACAGCCATCACTGCCGCTGTGTTTTCTGCGTTGCTCGCAGCACCAGCCCACAGCAGCACCAGCCTGCAGCAGCCAGCCCACAGCTGTTGTTTGCTGGAGACATGCTGCCACTATTGCTTGAAAATTGTGCCCGTCCTCTTGTTGCAGTGTGCATTTTGGGTTTCCCAAAATTCTGTATGCTTTTGTTATTTGTTTTGTAATGGTTTGTCCCTGTACCCCCATGTTAAACCCCTGTATGGTTTGTCCCGAGGTATGGGTCCTGTCCATCACCCTGCCATCCCGCCCTAAAGCTTGGAAAGTTCTGTGGTGGTGTGTGATTTGGTTGAGTTTTGGGTTAAGTTGTTAGGCCACAAGATGGCTGATTCTGTCATCCATTTTGTTCTTTGTAAAGTTTTCTGTAAGTTTATTGGTTGAAAGTTTTGTTCTTAGTTGGTTGTCAATCATCGTTATGTAATCTTGTTAAGGTCGGTTGGAAATGTATACTTTGTTATACTGTTCAGTTTGAGTTTATTGGCTGGTGAGATCACCTCACCTAGCCACTGTCTTATGATTTGTTACTTCAAAGTCGGACCATTTGTAGTTAAGCTGTTGATTGGTTATCTAGAGAGAGCAAAGTTACATTGTTGTTTTGTATATAAGCTGATGTTTGCAAGCGCTCTG
>JBBMKD010000102.1:55938477-55978555 GCA_037834095.1 Argya squamiceps
CCAAGTACATCAGGGGTAAGAATAGAAAGGGGGGAAGGGTCATACCAAATACATACAGACAACAAAACACAAATACAGAAAAACCTGAAATTTGCACCTCTACAGTTAACAATTAATGAGAAAGGAATGCAGAATTAATTGGAAAAGGTTGTTGTGCCACTGTAAATTTTCTCTCTGAGTCTACATTTTGAATAACACAGGTAGCCCATCTGAAGGAAGATACAGAGTACACGGCAGCAAGAGAGTTTTAACATACAGAATAGTTTCATATGTGAGGAAAAACTTAAGTAGTGAAATAAGACTCTTGGCTCTGAAGAAAGGTGAATATCCGATTAATTTAAATGAGCTCTATGATGTTTTTACTGTGACATGTTGCCTAAAGATTCGTATAACTGTTAGTTCTATGTGAAATATATGAATGTGTCATAATGTCAATTTACTTGAACATGTCTTTCTGGAGATGCTGCAACTTTGTAATTAAAAGAAAAGCAGGGCATTTGTGGGAGAATGGATCATAAAAAAATAGAGATAGTGCTGTAGGCAATCTTGTCCGTGATAAGTTGCAGCTGTATAAGACAGGTGAAGAGCATTGAAGGATAAGAAGCATGGAATGCTGATGTGTATTTACCAACCACAAAAGAGTAAAAGGACACACAAGTGTTATGTGTGTGAGAGATGGTATAAAAAGTTGTACTGGGGAATAATAAAATGCTGATGCTTGAAACAATTCTTGGTGTCAGTCGTGTGTCCTCAGTCAGTAAAATGTTTTCGAGAGTCAACTGACACTAATGGTTTATCAGAGCTGTTTGAAATCTGGGGAGAAAAAGCTGGATAATGCCAGAGCTAACTAAATTTAGCTAACTGAAATGAATAGGCAGTCTCGTTCTTTCCTGGTTTGTTTAATTTCCTAGCATATAGATAAAACTAAGCAAAGAATTTTTTATGGTGATAGGGTAAAGTGAAGTTTATATCAAAGTCTTTGAGATTTCTACTTATTCTTAGCCAAAAAGTATATTTTCTTGTAAGGACTCTTTCAGACCTCAGGAATTTGCTGTGACAAGGATGACCACCTTAAATCATGATGATCAGGATGTGGTTGTCTGGTATGTCTGAACTGGCTTTTGAAAGCATTGCCAAACTCTGTGTGATGACCAGCTTTGAGTATGACTTGCTCCCTGAGAATGCTGCTGTTAATCCAAGTATTTGTCATGCTGCTGTACTTGGATGGTAGATTTTCTCATTAACCCTCATACAGCTGGTCACAGATGCCCTTTCTGAGGAAGGGTTAATACTTATTTTACCCCACTTTTCTTGATTCCAGCTTCAGCCATCTGGCAATATAAGGAGCAGTGATTTTATAAAAGTGATCTTGAGATAAGTTTCTGTTTTCTAAACCACTTTTCAACCCTGTGGTCTTTAAGAAAAGGTACTTATGTCCTAGATCCCTTTCAAAGACACCAAAGCTAGGACTTCTCTGTTACTTCTTGGGCACTGAGGTTATAATAGTAAACTTAATTGTACCTTTACTGCCTGTGTATGAATATAAGCAGTTTCAGTAGCAAGAGTTTATATTCTGAAAAAAGTTAATGCATATGTTTCACAAAATGCAGCACATAATCTATATATGAGAGTACATGTATGTATTCACACCGGTTGTTATTCATATTCATATTCATATATTCATGTCTCAAGTTACTTCTGAACCCCAGAGTGCATTTTATCACATGGCTAAACTGGTGGTGTATTAATTTTAAATAATGCAGCATTAAGCATTAAATCATGATGATGGTGGAACCAGGGCATACCACAGAGCTGCTCCTTTCCTTAGGTCATGATATTTAAGAGTTTAATTATGCTGTTAGTTGTGCTGCTTTACACACAGACTGAAGTCAGTAATTTTTTCAGGAGTTGTCACATATAGAGCAAGATGTATCTTTTTGGTTCCCATATGGATTTCAGGATGAAGGTTGATCATGACTGACTGTGGGACAATTAATCACAATGTATTAAAGTGATAATTCCA
The DNA here is from genome assembly GCA_037834095.1 of Argya squamiceps. NCBI lineage: Eukaryota > Metazoa > Chordata > Aves > Passeriformes > Leiothrichidae > Argya > Argya squamiceps. The sequence continues at coordinate 55,940,501 of JBBMKD010000102.1, forward strand.
GTTTTCACAGCTAGTTGACTTTGGCTCTTTGATATGTTCTGCCCTGAGAAGATTGTCATCTACAAACCTTCTCAGCTGTAATTTGTGTCTATGTGTCTAGATGATGAGGAGTTAGGTGTTAGGTCATAGGTTGGACTAGATGATCTTAAATATCTTTTCCTGCCTAGTTCATTCTGTGATCCTTATTTGAAGGGTAATACTGTTTTCTTATTTGAAGGGGGATGATTTGATGTAAGCTACATTTTAAAAAGAAAACATAAAAAATCAATATGCAAAAAATTTCAGTATGTAAATAATTCTAATACTTCTTAAATTATCTGCATTTTTACCCTCCACATTACTTTTGTCTGCTCTGTGTAAATATTTTTCAGTGTGTTCTTTCTTGTAGACTATATATTGAGCTAAGACTCTTCCAGCTGCAGAAATGTTTAGCCTTCAGAAAAGGACAATTCAAGAATAACAGACTCTTTACAGGGATCTGATTTTGCCCCTTATTGTGGGCTCTTTTTTTTTTTTTTGTGCTTTCTCTGTTCCTTGCATGAAAAAAGGCAGAGATTGAGTGACTAACTCAACATAGTGATTGTAACTTTTGATAGTGACAAAAAGGGGATGTATCACTCAGTACTGAAGGAGGATCTTTACACTGAGCTCGTTTCCCTACGTGTGACCTAGTTTTAGCTTACCTTTTTGTTTTCTAGAGTATATTCCAAATAGCATGGTGTATAATATCTATACACCAGAATATCAGACTTACTAATCAAAAACCTCAGCATCAACATCCAGCATCATGATGTTAGACTTTGTATTTTATTCTTCAATGAAACTACAGGAAAATGCTATTCTGACATTTTCTCTGTGTTTTGGTGTTGAAGACATAATGGTTTAGAAATGTAAGTATACTTTACCTGATAAGTTGTTCTTGCTGTTATGCTTGATAATACCAATAATTTTGAAATCCAACTATCCATCTTCTGGTCCAACCAGGTAAGGAAAACTTTTATCTATTTGTATGATCTGCAGATTAAAATGCTAGTTGTAACAACAGTTACCACTATAGTCCATCTTCTTTTGCTTACAGCCTACTCTTTAGGAGAAACTTTTCAAATAACTTTCGAACTTCAGGTATATAGCTTAAGGAGCTAGGATGTCAACATACATGTTCCCAAAAAGTCTTGCTAAAAGGCTGCTTTACAGCTGAAGAGGGCTGGACTCACTGAGTGCTTCCTTCAAAGTTTTTGCAGTTTATCCATTCTTAGCAGTGGCTAGATCAAATAGACCTAGTACTGTCCATATCATTCCTAGAATGACTCTGGGGTACAGTTTTTACTTACATGGGCAAGAAATTTGTACAGGACTTTTTTGCCTAAGAGAGAGCTTTCTCCCTTTGGCTGTATATTCGTCAAAGGCACTCAGAGATTGGGGAGATTGAGAAAAAATATTGTGCCCAGTGTAACTGTTTCCTGGCCATGATATTACGGTGACTGGAAAAGCACCTCCAAGTATTTTTTATAATACCATCTCACGGGCTGCTGGACTATATTTTGAGGCACACTTATTCTGACTTTCATTGACTGACCTCTTTTTATCAACTGGAAAAATGTCATGCAGAGACCCACACGAGAAACAAATTACTTTAGAACAAGGTACAGAACAACATATGGGATCATAACTTGTTTCGACTTTCTTTTTAATCACACATATAAATGTTTAACTGGGACAAAACACCATGAACTGTGGAATATGTGTGAACCTAGTTCTCACAGCTGAATACCATGCAGAGAGTGGGAAAACCAGAATGTTTGCTATTGAGAGAGGCCTCTTCTGAGCCAAATGGATGACATCTGAGATACCAGAATAATGTGCAAGAGGAGGAAAGAGTTGATGATTACAATGTCGGATATATACAGCTCTCCGAACATAGCAGAAATCATAGGTTGCAGATGTAATTGGCAGAGTGTACCCAAAAGTAAGTTCACAGGGACATATTTTCATTCTGTGGAAACAACGTGAGGCTAACTGCTTTAGTTGAAGTACTAATCAGTAGAGTTCAGGCTTTCAAGATTATATGGTGCTGTCATTGCAAAAACCACAAAAGGTAGCATCATGTCATGCTTTCAGACAGACTGAAGACAAAATTTGGTGAAGCAATTTGGTTTACTGTGTTTTTTGTATATTCTTGAAACACCGTCCTTGGGAGCTAAATAATCAATATCAGCAAAGAAATGCTCTAGCTTTTCTCCTGACTTTTCCTGCTTTAATGCATATTGCATATATTCTCCTAGGGTTGTGACCATCTGAAAGGATAGGCGTACAAAAATAAATTTCAAGGATGACATTTTTTTTTTATTTTTTAGCCTCTGCCAAAACTAGCTAGAAGAAAAATACAAAGGTCAAGGGCAGGAAATCCTAACTCCTCCCCAGAGCTGCACATCTCTGCTTGGGTTGCTAGACCCAGAACATCAACCCTAGATCTTTCATTAGGAAAAAACCCCTGTAATTTGTCCTCTCCCTTCTAATTGTTGCCACTGTTACTGATCTGGATATCCCTCAATAGTTGTGGTATCTATTTGCAACATGCATTGTTGGTAGTGAAAGTTTTGCATTGCTAGGAAGGAGATATGGATTGGGAATGCTGTCTTGTGAAACCAGAGGGGTGTGGTATTTTCAGCAGCCAGCAATTTTAACCAGCGTGAGTCCAGCACTAGGGTCAAAGTTGGAAACCCAACAACCAAATAAGGCCACACGGAGCTATTTGGAATTGCCATGCATGCTTGCATCTGGGATACTTTATATATGCTATGGCCTCTTACTACATGATGCAGGAATTATATTTTTAATATATTTGCTCCCATTTCTCCATTAGATTCCAGATAGATGTAGCAGGGTGTTGGTGGGTTAAGAGCCAATTCCATGACCATCCATCTAGAAGCATGTGGTACTAGAAAGCAGCAGGTGAGAACAGCAAATTAATTCTAAGAAAGAACTGCTTCTTACAAGTGGGTGAAAGCAAGTAAATCCGAACAAGAATGTTGTCCAACATTTCAGCTCATGATTAAGACATCATAATTAAGACGAAGTATCAAAAGAAGAAAAGTGAACAGCAGAGTTATGGTTAAATAGGGCCACTGAAGACTGTACTGTTTTCCCAGCATTTGGGGGATGAAGTCTGCTCTAACTAAACCCTATGGAAATGATAGGTGAAGGGAAATAACCATACAAAAAAATATGAAAGTCTTCTGAAGTATTAATTACCTCTAATACATGGCCATGACAGTTTGGTCAGTGAAGAACAAAGGAAAAGTAGTCCCATTGGTTCCTTTTTCCTACAGTTCAGCCTTTCTCCCATTCCTTGCAATATATGTGTCATTGTTACAGGTTACCTGGTTGTGATAGACAAATGAGTTGCTATGGGAAGTTAAAAGATGTCCCTGTGAAACTGATTTTGGAATCATGAGAAAAGTTTCACTGAAACTGTGATAATTTATGAAAAGGTAGCCTGTTGCTGTATTAAGAGAGGGAAGGGAGAACAAACCCCACAATCTATTAATAAACCAGGAGGAATAAAGAAGTTGCTCTGTTTCTAACTAATTTTTATTATAATTTTTTCTTTCTTTACACCCTGTTCCAGCAGACTTGAATATTTTGTAAAAACCTCTCTTAATAATTTCCTTCCTTTTCAGTTGTTGTAACTATACTCTGTGATTTACTACAGGAAGGGTATTTTATTTCTGAATTTTTCAACAACTTGCAAGCAGATCTGGTGTAATCTGGTGCCCTCCTGAAAGGCACAATTTTGGTTGCTGGTCCACCCAGCCATACTTAATTTATAAACAAGTTTTATATATCTAAAAATGCCAGAGAAGCAGATGTTTTATGTTTACTGATGTCTTTTGTCATCAGGCACTGGAGAACGCATCCAAAGCCATGTACCTTTTAAAATTATACCGTTATTAGACTTGCTTAAGAATCACCCTTTTGTCAAGCAAGAAATTTTACTGATTAAATTACCGATTGGTAGCAGTGCAAGCAGACTCAGTCCTGATTCTCTTTTCAGCTCTTAACAGAAGGAAAAGCTGATCTTTAGCAGATATTACTGTTCCTTCTGTTTTCTTCCTACCTCTACATGTAATGAAACTTCTTGATTAGTCTCTTGACTATAAACCTTCAGTGACTGGGAGAGAGTAATGAAGAGAGACGATAGAGTAGTGGGGACTCAGAAGTAGGAGACATGTTTGTATGTGGAAATTCAAAGAGGAAGGCAGAGAGCAAAGGAGACCTTGAATAGTGTTGCAGTGTGTAATTTTGCATTTAATATACTATGATTTATTCCTTCCCACCCCCTCGGGGTGGTGGTTTGCTTGGGTTGTCTGTCTTCTCTGATACCTACCCCTATTCCCAAATGTTCCCTGCCAATCCTTCCTGGTACCAGCCCCTGCCTGGACTGCCTCTTGGGGGAATCCCCTATTCCTCAAGGCCCCATTGGTCTGTTTATTTAAATCTCATCACATTAGCCTTCCCATTGGGTTTATGTTTTGTAAACTTCACTTTGTACCCCTCCCTGGTCTTCTCCCTGTTGGCTCCTTGACTCCAAACTCTACCCTGATTCTGTCTCTTAAAACCCATGGTCTAGCCTTTGTTCCCTGTCTTCATCTCTGCACAGTATTCAAGTTAATAAAGAAATCTCGGACTGCATGTGAAGCCCATTTCGCCCCTTATTACACCGACCAGCGGTGACCGCTTAGGACTCTAGGACCCCTGGGGTTCTGTCGTCTAAGTGCCATATCTCCAGGCACGAGACTAGAGAACAGGAAGGACCAAAAGCTGGATATGAAGGCAAGAACTGCAAAGAAAAGTGTCAGAGAAGTGAAACAAAAATAGCTGAGGAAGTTAAAGATGTGGTGAGAAAGAGACAGGGAGATTGAGCAAAAGATGAAAACCCAAGAAAAGATAACTTACCACAAGCTGAATAAATTTCTATAATATGTATGTATTTGCTTAAATTGATGTTTATCTAGAAGTTATGCATCTAGGCTTCCTTCTTTCGTATTCCAGAAGATAATGTATTCAACCCATTTTATAATTGGATACTGCTGTTTGCTGACTACAGAGGGAGCTCAGTTTAAACTTGAAAGACCAGCTTATAGCTGGCTCATATTTGGCAAAATTATTTCTACATAATGTATTAGAGCTGGAATCTTTTTAAGAGTAGAAGATGTGACTGTCTTAGAAATAACTTGGTATTCTTATAGGATCAGGATGGAACTTGAATCAAACTTACTTGGTCAGCAAACTTAGTTGGTGGGGAAGAAAAACTGTCAAAATAATTCAGCTTGACATGTACGTTTTTTTTCTTCACCCATGTGTAAGGACTATAACAGTGTTTGGTTTGTGTTTTGCTTTGTATCACTACAGAATGAACTCTATTAGCATTTTAGAGATCTTGCCAAATTGTGAGGGTGTAAATATAAGTATAGGAAAGGTGTCTGAGCACAGCACCTTAGAATGGAGAAAAAAAAAGTGATTATATATAAAACTTAATTCCCTTAATAAGCTGTCCCAGCCTTCACACTTGTAATTATGATCTCCTAAAGTTTCACTTGCCCTAGATGAGAATAGAAACCTGAGTTACTCTTATTCAATGTGAATTAAAGGATCTAAATATATTTCTTTGTCTTCTAATTTCTTGTCTAGCAGCACTGAAAGCTATGGGCTTGTCTTCCAATTGAGAAGGGGGAAGTATTCCTGTGAATTCAGTTGTCTTAATCCTTAATACTTGTGGCAAAAAAACATGGCTAATTGTTTTTGAGGGGAGAAATGAAGAACTTTTCACCTGCACATGCTTTTCCCATGTTTAAATGTCTGTCTCTAAGGACAAGTGTTTCTCAGTCCTCTTGTTTCAAAGTGGAGTATCATGAACTTTTCTTTTTGCTTCCTTGAAAAAGTCCTGAGGAGGGATCCACTAGAAAATGAATATAAATAATTTTGCTAAAATGTGGCAAACTTAGGACCATCACAGGATTTAGGTTCAGTTGTTTGTACCTTCTTACTTGCAAAGTCAGAAATATATGTTAATGTTTGCCTCAGCTAAGCGAAGACAAAAAAAAGCAATGTGGTTATTTTGCATATGTGAAAGATTAAAATGCATAAAAAAGAAGCAGCAGGTAGAATATTTCCATGGGAAATGAATGGACTAAGTAGGCATGCAAAGTTTCACATTGGAAAGAACTACTTACTGAAATAGATGGCCTTAGGATTAAATATTTCATCTTCCTCCCTATGTCTCTGAAGACTGAAATGTGCAAATGAAATTTGCACAGCACGTCCTGACACAGATAGCCAAATGCAATTTCTGTGTTTTCTGCATGACTTCACATCTGTGCTAAGTGATTTTAATTACGAAATCTTAAAAAGTGAAATGTGTGAATTTGTGCTTGACCCTCCAAATTGAAGCTTTGTGTAATCATGTCTCTGGACACTGCTGCAGCATGCTCCAGTACTCCTTGTTATGTGTGTCCTGTTTGAGCAGCCAGCATCCTCATGCTGACTGAAGCTGTGACAATGTTTTCTGTTGCTCAGAACAGCATCAGATTCTGTATGAACATATGTCAGGTGCCGATGCACTGACATAATCCTGGAGGGAATAAAAATTTATAGTAGTTATCAATCAGTCAATGATATTTAGTTATACAAAATAATAATAATTCTAATTAGTTATCCATAACTAGGAACTCTGTCTAACATGTGTATTAAGAAGAGAGCACATGTTTTTTTCTGGGTTAGTGTACCATCTCTCATCTGCTGTTATAGGGGAGAAACACAGTAGAAGGGTCATCCCTGGCTGCAAGCTGGCGGTGATTGGGTGCTTGCCGCCATGGGAGGACACTGCAATCCTCTTGCTGCATTGGCACTCCTGAGGCAGGGCCACATTTCTGGGAAACATTTTAAAGTTTCAGGAAGAAGCTTGAAATTTTTAATTTTTTTTTTTTGAACATCAAAAATCTATCTCCTCATTTTAGGACTAATAAAGTAAACTCTCATTTTAATTGTATTCCAGCATGTACATGTATACAATGTTTCATAGCAGTTACCCAAGAACAGTTTGTGGCTTGATCATCTTTCACTATTACTCCATCCTTTTCACTCTCCTTAATTAAGTATCAATGCCTTTCGTTTCCCTGTGTATATTTTCACACTCCCCTTTATCCTTATTTTTCAGGGTGACTGTGCATTATTTTATATATTGTAACCAAAATAGAAGAGCAAAACCATAACACAATCCTATACAAACCACTTATAGATAAGATAATATTTATGTAAGTCAAGAAAAGGTAATAGTAAGAATGCCCATGCAAAGAACCCAAAGGAAAGCAAAACCAAACCAAACCCACCACCAAGAACAGATGCAAATATTTTTTCTTAGGCCTACAAATAACTACAAATAACTATTTTGTAGTTAGCCTAAATAAATTTGTAACCTGAAAAGTAAATGTCTATTTAACTTGAAGATTTCTCTGGAGAAAAGGGAAATACTGAGGAGAGAAAGTCTGGAATCTATTCAACCACAACCTGAAAAGAAATTTTATCAATGTTTCCAGAAACAGAAATTTTTGTGATAATTTTTGGTCTTGTAATATACTCCACTTTTGGTTATACCAAGTGTTCTTTTCTTTACATGTGCTAAAAGCCTGTTTGTGCCAGAGAAAGACATTTCCCTGGATTAAATCCATCATGCCAAACAGTCTGACTGATTTTTTTCAAACTTGGAGCCATTTAAAATTGCACAGGGGGAAGTCAGGGGAAGTGACTCTGGCTTGCAAGCATGGAGCTATTCAGCATCACATGCCTCCTTTATTACTCTTTCCAGATTGATATTCCTTCTAATTTTTAACTTGTAAGCAAGCTACCTCCATAAAATGTGTCCTCTAACAACCTGACTGTTATATATAGTGTGACATTTCTAAGCTTTGACTCTGCAGTCTGAAGAGGTGCACACTGTGAATAATCCCAGGGCTCCTTCTAATCTCTCTCCTTGGGCTACTATGGCCATCGCTTAACTCTAAACAAGTTAGTCTTTATCTACTGGTTTTTGTACATCCCTACATTTTGTATGTGTCTGTGGTTCTTGATTCCCCTGGCACTAGAAAAGGAGCAGCAATACATTAGAGGTTGCATGTTCATCATTGATGGAGAGAATCTTGTCTCAAATGTTACAATATTTTTGCTCTCTAAAGTAATGAATGAGAGACAGAAAAGCTTATTTTTTTCCTCTTGTAATTTGATGCTGTCCTTGGTCCACACAACACACAAACATAGGTTGTGAAGATTTCCTTCAGAAGATGTTGCTTAATGGTAACTTCTGCTTAGAATATGAAGAAAAAGAGAAGAGGAAAACTTTCACTAACGCAGGATTCACTTAGAGGACTTCAGCTGTCTTAAAGATACTGTCCCAGGTTTTCACCCAGTTTATCATCATGCCTCCAGAGGGAGAGGTAGGAGGAAGAATTCACCAGGAATGGGGTAATTAAAAAGCAGCTGATAAGAGGAAAGGGGAAGGCAGAGGCCAAATATATGGCAGGTTTGTGAAAGAAAGAACTGTTTTATTGATACCTGTCCCCTTATTGTCTAAGGACAAAGTTAATGTTAAATTCAGCTGTGGCAAACACTGTTTTTCTCTTTTGTACTCCAGATGCTGAAGCTTGTGTTTCTGTACTGTGGTTTGGGCTGTGGAGAGTCAATTAAGTGAATGCCCTTTGGTTTGGGAAAGGAAGAAAGAAAAGTAAGTGCATTTAAAACAAAGATAAACAGCAAGGTTAACTAGGTTTGTTTTCCTGAGCTTTAGTGTCTTGAGGTCAGTCTCTCAAGTGGACTCGATGTACAAGGATGTGCTGTCAGGATTGTATTGATGGAGATGTCCCATCCCGCTGTAAGAGGGGGAGTCGGGAGGATTCTTTTTGATAGATTTCTTGGACTCAAATGAGGTGCAAATGCAACAAAATTATATCCTGAGAACTGTTTGTTGATAAAGAAGGGTTCAGTTCTTACTGAAGGGGGTAGAAAAGAGAGCAGGAAAAAGAGAGACAGAGAAAGAAACAGAAGACAGGAATAGCGTTACTGCAAGAACCCATGCACGCTGTTGAGCTGTTGGTGTCAGCTCAGCAGGTGGAGTGTGTGTGTTCAAAGCTGCAGTGAGCCCACACGGCTCTCGTGAGTGGTTGGGCACGATTTCCAAGTGGCTGCAGCAGCACGTCTCAAGTGTCAGCAGCAGGCTGTGGTGAGTCTGTGTGGCTCTTGTGAGTGGCTGCTGGGTTGGCCACTATGGGCTGGTACTGCAGCAGGCTGGTGCAGTGAGCAACACTGGAAACAGAGTGGCCTCTGCGGCTGGGCGCAGGTGGTGTCTGCTCCATCCTTGGGAAAGCAGTGGAGCGCCCAGTCATCATGGTGATGAGTTGCCTCATAGAAGTGGCAAAGCAGGGCAGGGCCACAGGTAGGAAATGGTAAGAGGGGGAGGAGGGCCAAACTGATCTGCCAAGCAAACCCCAGATCCCTCCAAGAAAACCAAAGAAAATGGCCCACAGTTGTGCTGCACTTAACCACTTTTATGTTCCAAGGTGCCTCTCACAGCCTGATTTTTCAGGCATCTTTCCCTGAGCATTTTTTCCTGGGCATTTTTCCCATTTGTCTTGGTTTGGAAAGACAGGTGTCTGCCAGGGAAAGCCGGAGCCTTCCTTGGAATGGAGAATGTAAACCCGCCCCCTCCAAATTATTATAATTTTGAAATTAAGGTGCTTCCAGGCAAAGATATGGCAATAAGAGTAGCAGTTCTTTACTAGGAATATTTAAAAATAAAAATATAGTAGTACCAAAAAAAACCCCTAACAAAATTAAAAAAAAAACAAACCACTGACAGAATCAGAATACAACCTGATGCCCTGTTGGTCAGGGTGTTGGTAGCAGTCCAAATAAGTCCTCCTGGAGTGACAGATGTGGTTGTGTTGGAGCAGAGATGATCCTATAGAAGGGTGTAGTTTTCTTCTGAAAGTCCAGTGGTGATGAGATGGGTCCGGCCGTCCTCTGGGAAATCCAGTGGAAATAGGCTGTCCTGCTGTTCTGAATCTCAAGTTTTCTACAAGTAGGAATGCTTGGCTCCTCCCACTGGGTGGAGCATCTCACAACAGGATGATATAATTTTATCAGTCATGTGGTGAGCCTTAATGGCCCATTAACAGAAGATATTCCCTGGAGGGAGGATGAGTCATGAAGAGATAAGGAACATTGCTCCACTTGGTTTTAACAGTTGACCCATTAGCAGAAGATGCCTGCCCCCTCCCCCCTGGAGTTGTGAAGAATGGATCATAGAAGAGATAAAGAAAAGACCTCCCCAGACAGTTTCAACATATGGGAATAAAAAACATCTTGCATTGCAACCCAAGACAAGCATCCAGGCATCTGTGCCACTGGTCAGCAGGGGGTTGCTTGCAGCCCAGTCATGGAAGCTTCTCTCCCAATTGATTCCCAGGCAAAGTCTCCCCCGGGACATGGCTGCCAGCATGTGTGGAGCCTTATAGGAATCCTTCCAGTCATGTGTAACATATGTTTGGGCATAAATAAAAATCAGATTCGTCCCTCTCAGGAGGTATTAGCTGTCTTAGGTTGCAATGCAAGATGTAACCAAAAGTATGTATTCTATTACCATCTGTTAAAACCAGGTGGGGCAGTGTTCTTTATCTTTTCCGTAACCCATCCCTCATAATTCCTAGGAGATATCTTCTATTAATTGGCCATTGAGTCTCACCACATGACTGACAAAATTAATCATCCAATTGTGCGTTGCTCCATCCAGGGGGAGGAGCCAAGCATTCCTACCTAGATAAAAATCTGAGATTTGGAACACCATAGCAGCCTGTTTCCACTGGATTCCCAGAGGAAAACCGGACCCACCTACAATACCACTGTACCTTCAGAAGGAAACTACACCCTTCTACAGGATCATTGCTTCAACAGAACCACATCTATCACTCCAGGAGGACTGCAGTCACGATTTAACAATTGGACTGCTACCAACACCCTGACCAACAAGGTGTCAGGTTGTATTCTGACTCTGTCAGTGGTTTTTTCATCCTACTGCATTTTTATTTTTAAATTTTTCTAGTAAAGAACTGTTATTCCTATTCCGATATCTTTGTGTGAGAGCCTCTTAATTTTAAAATTATAGTACTTCAGAGGGAGGGGGTTTACATTTTTCATTTCAAGGGAGGCTTCTGCCTTCCTTAGCAGACACCTGTCTTTTCAAACCGAGACATTAGCATAGTTTGCATCCTTCAGCTACCTCCTGTTTTCAGGAAATCTGAATGAACTACCCAGGACTGAAGTTGCTGAGTTTGAAAAGTACTAGAAAAAACGATTAAGACAGAGATCTAAAACAAGGTAATTTTTGTACTCACAAAAATAGTTATAAAACCATGATAAAAATAAAAGTAACAGAGACAAATGCACTGTGCGAGGCCACCACAGCCTAATTCCTGGTTAGATCTGCTGCCTCACACTACACCTAGCTGTGAATTTTCAACTCATCAAGAATTAAACAAGAATGTGTTTTATAGTGATTACTGTACTTATATTATTGAAAGGCTTCTGGGAATACATGAACATCTCCAGCCAGAGCTGAGTCAGAAAGATCTAGCAAATTTGCACTAGAATGGCTCTGTAATAGCTATGTTTAAAAACCTCAGGCACTTCTGATGTCACTGAGAGGTACTTTTTAAGGGGAGTAAATATAAATTCAACACATTTTCATCATTTAACCCCAGCCAAGCACCATGCAGCCACTCGTTCACTCCCTCACCAGCTGGACTGGGGAGAGAGTTGGAAAGGTAATAGCTGGAAAACTTGAGGTATGAGATAAAGACAATTTAATAGGGAAAGCAAAAGCCATGCACACAAGCAAAGCAAAACAAGGAATTAATTCACTGCTTCCCATGGGCAGGCAGATGTTCAGCCATGCCCAGAAAAGCAGAGCCCCACCATGCATAACAGCTACTTGGGAAGTCAAACACCATCACTCCAAACATCCCTTCCATCCTCCTTCTTCCTCCCAGTTTATATACTGAGCATGATGTCATGTGGTCTGGAATATCCCTTTGGTCAGTTTGGGTCACCTATCCTGGCTGTGTCTCCTCCCAACAATCCCCAACGTCCATGCCAGTATGTCAGAACAAAAAGAAGAAAAGGCCTTGGCTTTGCATAAGCACTGCTCAGCAAAACCAAAACCATCTCTATTATCATCTCTGCATTCAGCACAAATTTAGAGCATAGGCCCATACCAGCCACTATGAAGAAAGTTAACTCTACCCAGCCAAAACCAGCACACATGAGCCAAGGAATGATGTTTTCTTAGTTACATTCACTCATATAAGCTAGCCAAATGCAAAAGAAGAGTCCTCTTGATGTCTGTTGAGGTGCTAACTACCATACTTTGAAGACATGTTTGGTGCTCATATTGTAACTTACTTCTAGAATGGATCATGGTAGTATCCTAGGATGACCAAAAAATGTGCACTGTATTCCATATTTCCTCTACATCCATCTGTACAGTTTGTGTTACTGTGGCTTAAAGCTGACAACCTGGAAAATGGAACCTGTGTTTTACCCTGGTTCACAGAAAAGGAGAGGTCTGGGGTCCCTTTAAAAGACAGCCAACAGACACACGGAGAACTCTCTTGTCACTTTCTCTGGGCTCTCAAGGAAGTTGCTTTGGGCAGGTCTCTGTAAATCAGAGAAGCTGAATTTTGCAATCCTGAACTTCAGAATTCAGAATTCAGAATCCTGAATTTCAGAGTGAACACCTTTCTGCAGCTGTCCTGGTAGGGGCTGGGGCCACCGTTCTTCAGTGCTCCATGGGTCTGCTTTCTTCTCCCTGCTCCTACCCTTTGGGACAGGAACCTGTGACAGCAGCAGCAACACCGGCTGAGAGCAGCAGGTGACAGGAAGAGGCAATGAGCAGTTGCACTGTCCTAACACCCAGACACACCACCACGGTCATTAAAAGAAAGCAGGGGAGCTGACACCCCAGGGTCAGAGCCCCCCAGCAATGCCAACACAGCCCATTTGCCACCAGAACTGCTTCCTGTTTTTTGTTCCAGGGGAAAGGTTGAGCCGAGTGGGGTTTCTTTGCCATATTGTCTTTGTCTTCTGGTCCATGCAGCATGCTACAGTGGCCTCCATCTGGGGAGGAGGGGCAGCCCCCCTGTTCTGGGTAAACCAAAATGTATTCCATGTCTATCTGTACCCAAAATTATTACTATCTCTTTTTAAGACAAGGTGCCAGGTTTGGGGGAATTGCTGGGATTTGCAGGCCCTCTTTTGCCTTGTGGTCTTTGCGCAGGGCAAAAGCTCTGCTTTGGGCTTTTTTTAACTCCTCTTTTGTTCCCCTCTTGCACCTTGGTCGGCCTCAAGATCAATTCTGGGAGTGCTTGACTCCCAGGGCAGGGGCCAGGACATCGTATCAAGAGGAGTGGAGCAGCCCGGCTCTGTGTGGTTCCCCAGCCCACAGTGATCAGCCAAGGCAAGAAGGGAGTCACTCCAGCCCAGCTGGCCTTGTCCTGCTTTGCTGTCTCCTGCCTGCTAAGAGGATGACAAAGTCTCTTTATGAGTTCTATCCCATGACTGAACTGCTGGAGTGTGCCAGCTGCCTTTATTGGTGGAATTTCCACTGCTGGAGAGATACGGGTTAGGGTGGGAGGGCTGCTGCCATTTTTCCCGTTGTCTTTTGAGCCACACACTTGGCTGTGGAGCAGCCATTTTGGTGGGAGTTGTCACTGCCATTTTTCCCTGCTCCCAGGGAAGCTGGGCAGATTTAGCAATTTTGTATCTAATGATTATTTACTGTTATTTTTTGCCTGTTGGTGTTCTGCTTGTCAGTAAACTCCTTTTTTGACTTACACCTACTTGTATTTCTCTTTATGGGTGGCAAGGGATTGGTTAAAACTAAGGGGAGGTAACTCATATTAGAGTGTCTCCCTTAAATGATCTTAAACCAAGATACCTGGCATCTTGTTTTCTTTGTTCCTGGGGAGTCCAAGGGTTTCAGCACCTTTGTGTCTAGTGGTTATTGGTGTTATCTTGGCTGTTGTAGTTTGTTTTCTAGTAAACTGTTATTTTTTCACTTATATCTTCATCCATTCATGTCTCCTTGTTGGTGAAAGGGGAGTGGTTAAAACTAAGGGGAGGTAGCTCGCTTTGGTGTCTCCACTCCATATAAGTGTCTTAAACTAAGGCAGCCTGAAAACTTCAGATGTTCTATGAATCTATAAATATAACAATGGTTAGAGTATGGTGTTGATAACACCAAAGTTGCAGGTTCAATCTCTGTATGGACCAGTCACTTAAGAGCTGGACTTGATAAACCTTGTGTGTCCCTCCCAAATCCGAATGTTCTGTGATTATCTGAACAACACTGTGATCTCAAGATATAGCCTTTAGTGTATTTAGAGTTGTTTGAGATTTCGTTATACCTTTTTTGGGGGGTAAAATATGTTTTAAATATTTAAAATAGCACCTTAGAAGTCTACTAAGTTTCTTTTTCTAGACCCTCTCTCCTCCACTTACTGTGTTTTTTCAGTAAATGTTGGAAAAGAAAGGAAAAAACAGTCACAAAAATCTGAGTCATGCAGGTAGGCTACCTCTCTAGCCTATAACAATATCTGTTTGATACTGGAGTAGGAATGAGCCAAAATAACTATAAACTTGATTAAATTTGAAAGAGAAATTCCCTTATTGTGATAGAAATTTGAATGAGGGATAACCTTCCTTATTTTAGATTTAGTTCTGTTCTCTCTACTGAAGAGAGAAAAGCACTGTACCTAGTTCATTTCAGATGTGCTGTTTTTGGAATAACGTGAGATCAGGAAGATCTGTCAGTCTGTAACTTTGATTTACATCAGCTATTCTGGTGACACAGTTAAATACATAGATATGTCTTGGCCATAGCAAGTTTCTGTAGCCCTAGGCAACATATTCTGCTTGTAGCTTTGAGAAAGTGGATATTTTTGTCTGTACTGTTCATTTTATCTTGAATCTTGAAAAAATTTGGTGTATTTATAATGTTCTGAAAATAAGTAAATAATACATTAATCCCAGTTTTCTTTATTATAAGGAAAGTTCCTGGTTCGGGATAAAGGCTTGAAAATGTGAACTCTACAGGCTGACAAAACAGATAGCAAAGAAAGGGAATTAAAATGAAGATTATCACGGATAAAGGGGAATTAATCTCAGAATTTTGTCTTGCTCTACATTTTAAAGTTGCAAAGTCGGACTGGCACAGCCATGTCAAATGGGAGTCCTTTTAGGGAAAATACCTTTTTCTAAATTGATGGAGCATTGCTGACAAAGCCTCAGTGGAGATGGAGGCCTCCCAGCAGAGGGGTAATTCTCTGTGTGTGGTACATGTTGTTTGAACAGGTGAGATGGCTGTAGTGGCAAAAGACCTCCTGTAGACCAGTGCAAAGTAAGTCTGTGGTACAAACCTGTGTCAACATAAATGGGTGAAAAGTGTGGGATGGCACCAATAAGTGGTTCCTAAGCTCTGCTCAAGAAGTTAAGGGCTTTCACAGGTGGCTGAGTGAACCTAGAAACAGCTCATGCTAGTGCTTTCTGCCACTTGTCATAAATAACTTACCAGTATCTCTACTTGTATAAGACTGGCATAATCTAACAGGTAGACAGAAAGCAACTTTTCAGAAACTTCTACAGGAAATGACAAATTGTAAGAAGGTTTCTGGTTTGTTTTTTTTTTTAATTGTCTTCAGTGAGAACCATGAGACAATTTGAGCACCAAAGATGCAGTGAAATTATTAAAACATTCTCCATCCCTATGACAGATTCAATGAAGACTTTAATTGTGTTTTATGCTAGATTTTTCTTGACTGGATAGTACGCTGAGGTTTGGTATTGAATAAGTAGGTAATGTGATTTCCATGTGCATTATAATTGTCACTATGCTAAAAGTTTTCCTCCTCATTCAACAGTTATAGTTTTGGTTTGGTTTGTCAAGCAGAGTTGATTGTAAGCTCTGGGAAAATACAACAGGCTGATTTGTGTCTTGTGTTCACTCAGGGCAATGTTGTTCCTCTGTTCTATTTTATTATAGCAAATTGAATGTATTTTCCTAATTCATGTGGCTACAGTTATGTTATTGCAACTCTTCTGATGCTATTGGACAGCATAAGCTCACACCAAACTCAAAATTTGTGTCTTCCTTTCTCGCCATATGTTTCAGGCTAGCGAGAAAAAGACTATTTTGATTTATAAACTGGAGTGAAGGGGAAAGGATACAGGAATTTGAAATAGAATTGGGTACCTGGAGCCTGGAGGCAGACATGTCTCAACTCACAGGAAGGTGTTTGATAAAAAAATTTTGTTTTGCTGCATCCCCTTTCATAATATATATTTGCAGGTTAGATTCTACTCTTTGGAGTCTATTCTTTTAATCATGTCATTAAGAATTAAAAAGAAGACATCATATTCCCTGAGAAGAGTAACTACCAGACCTATGATTTATGTGAATCATAGATGAGCCATTCAAATCTTTAAAGATTTTTGTACAGCTGACAATATAATGAAAGCTTAGGGATCATCCTTAAACTGGAGATGGTATGTAGGGTTGTAAAAAGCAGTCAGGAGTTGAATCACTGGACAAAAATTTTGGCTCCTTGGGGCACAGCCATTGGTTTTACATATTAGTGACATAGAATAGCATGCTATGTCACTGTAATATATAAAAGAAGGGATAATTACTATTGTATTTCATTAAATAAATTTCCTGTTTCTAGTATTGCTCTGGTTCCAGCTAGAACAGGGCTAATTATTCCAGTAGGCAGGAGGGGGCATGGCTAAGACCATGAGGTTATTCAATATCACCTCATGTGGTATTCAATACCACCTCATTACGTAGGATGCGGGAAGGAATTCTCTGAATCACTCTATTTTGTATACTTTTGTTATTAGGATTGTTACTATTTGTTTTCTTATTTCATTGCTGTCTCCAGTATTTTTTCTTACTTGGTATTTATTTTTTTGTGCCTCCAATTCTCCTCTCCAGCAGCTAGATGGAGAGGGGGAGTGGGACCAGCAGTGCCTGGGTTTTGGTGGGAATACTAAATTGGGGAATACCATTCCTAAACCACAACAGGTATTTAAAGAGTGTGGCTCTATCTACCCTTATCTAAAGAATCTCAATGTCAAATTAATGGCTGGAACCTGAGTTGTCTGTCTCCACATTCTAGAAAATAGTGGTGGCTAACTTGCAGTCTGTGAAGATTTTAAATAGACATGTAAACTCATGGCTACTCATCTGTGAGTTGTATGAATTCACTGATAATTGGTAGCTGATACTTCTGGATCATAACTAGGAGGTAGGATGCTCTGCATAGGCTTGAAGAAAGCTTGCTTTCTCTTCAGTTAAAGGAAATCCTCCCATTTCCACTAATAACTAGTGTACACACAATAGTAATGGTATTCATAGACACTGAACATGTTCAGCAGATTCTGTCTCAGAGCTGATATCTCTACAGATTGTTCTGTTGGGCCCTGTTTCACTGTATGAAAAAGGGAGGTGGAGGAAGAGAAATATATTATTTTGAAACTCCTGTGCCATAAAAAAACCCCAGTCACCAATGCACATGGAGCAATGCACTGAGATTTGAGGAGGCATGTTGCAACATCATGTTCTAGGTACTCTGGTGTTGGTTTTTTTTTTTTTTTTTTTTTTACTTTGTGTAGGCAGTTACAGAAACTTTTGTATGTTCTGCACTAAACTTCCAGTCATGTTGCACTAAGTATATGATACATGGCATTTGATTCAGTTGCCTCCCATCACAGGAGTTGAAGAACTGTGCAATTGATCACCCTGTGTGGAACTTCTGTTTGAGTCCTATGAGAGAACTGATTTGAGTTTTGTGAAGAGTAAAAAAGCAGCAACTGTTTACTTTTTATTTAGTTCTCTTTCCTCTGTATCAAATAACACAACTTCACTCACTCAGTATCACCAGACTTTCCCTGAAAGCACTTCTGGAATTGTTTTTTTTTTCTGAGCTACAGCTGTGCTAGTATATGTTTAAAAAAGCATCAGTTACACAATATATTAGAGGTTTTTCTGCAGCCTTCAGAATTTTAGTTTTAAACTTGCCAGTTGCAGTGTTTCTCTCTAGTTTCTTCTTAATGCTACTTAATGCAAGAAAAATAAATAAATAAAAATTAAAAAAGGAGCAGTTCTAGGAAACTGGAGAATAGCAAAATGTTTACTGGAATAGTAAAGTACCAGGCATTTTTTGTTATATCACTGGGCATCAAGTATTGGATTACATGAATACACATATAGTGCTAATTGTATCATAAAAATCTAAATGAGCCAACCTTAAAACTGCATAGTCCTGTACAATTATGTTCAGCATGCCTATACTATCTTGTAGTGGGTGATGTAGACATGTATTTGTAAGGGCTTGCCTTGAAAGCTGATAACCTGCAAAAATGTAATAATTTATTAGGAACATGATAAATTAGTACAGGGAGAAAATGTTATAAATACTGAGCAAGATTCTTGTTCTTGTCCATTTTTTATTAAAGAATCAGAGTACCAATAAGAATCGGATAATTGATAGATTTTTTTGCAGCACACTGTAGGTATGGACTGAAGTTATTCACAGTTTAGAGATTTTGTATTTTTCTTTTGATTTTGTACCAACTGAGCATTTCAGAAGGTTAATGCAGATTGATGTTTCATTGCTGCACTTGTACACAATCATGGGTGTGTTTGATAAGTCAGCAGACTTAACATTAACTCTTTAACCACCACAGATACCATGTATCTTCTGTACCAGTAAGTCAGTGATGTAAAATAGGTCAGGCGGGTTCATTCCTAGAACACAGAACATGGGGTTAAATATGGTCAGTTGGTTTGGTAGCTTGAAAATTTATGGAATGGTGACTTAGTGCCCAAAGCTGACATATGCAGGGGCAATTCATAAATCATAGACTGGTGTGGGTTGTCAGGAACCTTACAGATCACCAGTTCTATCAACAGTACATGAATGAGATTATTATTACTTGTACAGCACTGCAGCTATAAGGATTTGTTTTGCTGAAAAAAAAACCCCAACAAACCAAACAATAAAACCAGTTACCAGAGAACTCTGATTTTTTCTTGTTGCAAATAAAAATGTGGTGGTTGTTCATGCCAGGACACAGAGCTGCTGGAGAGACATTTATGAGACACTGTAAATTCTTATGCTACTGTTTATGTTAAATTTGGAGCTACTTAAAGTTAGTGATCTCTAAGACTGAAGTCAGATTACAATTTTATATTAAATATCCTAGTTTAAAAGAGTGTACCAAGTTTTAGGAGAGTTGCTCAAGGGAAACTTGGTATCTATGAAGTACTCTTGATGCCAATGTGATCTATATATATATACATGCCTTATGAGTGGTTATAAACATAGCATATACCATCACTCTACGTATTTTATGCACATGAAGACTACTGTTCTGGTTTATATTTGTGTTATTTAAGCAAAATAGCAATAGGGCTGAAATAATTTTTCTGTGCCCTGATTTCTGCATAACTCTCTCTCCAAGTTCTTGGTTGCTGGTAAGAATAGATGGTTAGTTTCAACACAGCAATAACTGGCCAAGCAATCCCTCTTCCTTCTAATATAAAAACTTTATTTATTCACCTGATACATTATTCAAATTTGGTTGCTTCTGTAGAAAACAGCAAGAATAAAGCACATCAGGGCAAGTGGTAACCCTGTGCATAAAAGGTATGAGTCACTACCATAACTACTCTTACTCCATTCTTTGGAAATTTAATAGTGTTTGTGATGTCATTAAAGTAGAAGGCAAGACTATTTTGATAGCAGGTTAGCATAGCACACAAGAGATTCCTTGACTCAGCAAGTTTGTGTCTGAGAGGAATATTTAATGTGGTCAGTGGCAACATCTCTAGGCAGGTTCAAAAACACTGAAACACCTTTAAAACACAGACACAGATTTTTCTCCTTTCCTATCCTTCCCCACTCCTAGGAAAAAGCAATGAAGGGAGGAATGCACAATATAGAGGTTATAATTCCAGCTGTAAACTATAAAAAAAAAAAGAAGATATTATTTACAACAGACATACTATAAAATGTAAAGAACATTTATGCTAGGCTAACACTGTAGTATTAACCTTACACACTGAACTTCCTGGCACTGAGCCTTCACACTGCAGATGTCGTGCAAAGATATGTTTTTTCTTTGGCTAATGTCATATGTAAAATACGTGCATCTGTAAGCTGGCATTTGCATATATGTGAAGTTACCTAAGTTTGCCTAAGTGCAAGCATTTCAAAACCATGTGTCAGAATGCTAAATCATGATAGTTTAAATTTTTAAAAATGTAGCAATTTCTGCCTTCTTTCCTTGGAGGTCAAGTTTTGAAACTTTTGCTTGAAAGCTAGAAGGTGATTGTGACAGCCAATTGGTGTTGCAGACACTGTTTATTCCCATAATATGAAGCATTGCAGAAAACAGACTTAGCTTTGAACTTTGAAACCCATCTCTGGGATCTCTAGAGATCTCTGTTTCTTGGTGGTCCTTTGTCCTCAATGCAATGGAACTGCAAATATTAGCCACAGTACTGCCTAAATCAGCCAGCAGAAGTGCTTAGTGCTAGAATAGGCTGGCTGTAAATCTAGCCTCTAAGAGTAATAAAGTAAGGTGTTCATTATTGCTTATCACTTCTATGAGCTTGTTTCTGGAACAAGCTACAACAAGGTCACACCAGTGTGGACACTGTTTACAACTGGGTTCTAGTCATATGAAGCATGTTCAAATTCACCTCAAGAGAGGCCTCAGTTACCATCTGATAGTGTGGTGTGTGTTAGCAGACCCAATCCTATTAATTAAATTCCCTTTTCCTTCAGTTAATATTTGATTTTATATATATATATATATATATATATATGCAAAGAATGGCCTCAAGTTATACCTGTTTCAGCTAAATTTCAGGGTACCTTTGGGGGTGAAATTCTACACCAAAGGAAAGACAACAACTCTCTTTTTAAAAATTTTTGCATCTCGGGTAAAACCTCTGCTTTCTGAAATGTGGAGCAAAAGGACAGTAGTACTTCTGTTTCCACCCTGCCCTTGTCTTTGGCTGTGTTACGTTAAGGAAGTTACTCCTTATGCAAGTGGCAGCAGCTGTGAACCATCAAGTACAGAGAACAGCGTCGTGTGTGTGTGTGTGTCCGTCCGTCCTGCAGGAACTCCAGGTGTGGAGGGAAAGGGAAAGAAAGGGAAAGCTGCCCTTTCTTGAGCTACTTCAAGGGAAAGGTAATTCTTGGTGTGCAAATAGCATAAATATCAGTGCAGTAAAGAACTGTACTTGCATAAACATACGTATATAGGGAATATGCAGCCTTAGGCAGCATCTAAGCAGTGATTTTAGAGATCATCCTTACATCTCTGGTTCGGTGCTGAGAGACTAACAAGTGCAGACATCTCGGCACGCAATTGATTTTGGTCTCCTTACTGTGGCCGCTTTGCATGCTCACGGGTGTTAGCCTCACTCCTCTGCCGGCAGCCACGCCAAGCCGTCCCGGAGAGAGGTAAATGCTCTTGTTCCAGAAGCTGCAGCTCCCAGCCTTGCACTTTGGCTCAAAGCCGCCGGGGTACAGGGAGGAAAGCTCAGCCATGCAGAGCCCTAGGGGTGGCGGCGCTCTCCTGGCCTGAAGATCCCCCACCCCCCTCCGCAGGCAGACCAGCCTTCCGAACGAGGCAGTCAGGCTGCCGCGGGGGGACGGCGCCAGGTAGCAGGTCAGAGTAGGGGGCCGGTGTCACCGCCTCAGGGCGAGGGGCAGCGAGGCACGGCAAGGCTGCCCCGCACCCCCGCCCCAAGCCGGGAGCAGTGCCACGCGCCTCTTCCCCGCCTCCTCCTCATCCTTGATCGAGACGCTGGAGGCTTCTGACGGCGGGAGGGAGCGCATGAAATAAAAACAAGTGTGTGTGGCGCTGGGGGAGGGGGATCCGTTCTCCCACTCACCGGCCGAGCCGCCTTGTCCAGTCGCGGAGCCGGGAAAACTAGGTAAACTTTGTCGGTCATCGTGATCCACGGAAATAAGAACGCGCCCGGCCGGTGCGGCGGCGCGGGGCTTTGTTCCTAGTGAAGCGGAGGAGATCCGGCGGCGCGAGGTGAAGGGGCCGCCGCAGTGGGGACTGAGGAGATGCGGCGGCCCCCACAGTCGCCGCTATCGGGCTACGGGGCTCTGCCCGCTCGCCCCGTTGCGTTTTAGGGCGGGAAGGGCGCAGTTCCCGGTGGTGGGGCCAGGCGGGGGCTCGGGCAGTCCAGACGATTTGGAGCGCAGTCGCTGGGACAGTGTTGGCGAGTCCATATTAGCGGGAGGGTAGAGGTGGTGGAGCCCTGCCGCAGGGAAGGCAGGATGGCGCCGAGGCTGAGGGCCGTGCAGTCTGCAGGCAGGCTCCGGCCGAGAGGGCGGGAAGGCATTCCGGTATCTCCGTAGTCAGGCTAGCTCTCTCCATGCTGAGCAAGTTATAGTGGCCAGGCACGCACTCTTACAAAGTTTCTTCAGTCTGTAGGTTTGTCAGGCAGGGGGACTCCCGGCCTGGGGCTGAGGTGCGTCAGCCAGCGTGGAGCCGCTCTCCACACGGCTGGCTCCTAGGGTCGCCGTCCACAGGCAGCCCTTACTGAGGCTGCCCTGCAGCACGTCTCTTGGTGTGTATGATAAATGGTGTTGTCTTTGGTACCCACCCAGATCTCTTCCGATGCCCACCCAGTTTTTTTGAACTGTTGGCAGTGTCTTGCCATCACTGGCTAAAATTTCCGGCTACTCGAAGCTTTCTGGTGTCTTTTTTAGATAAATTATCCTTACTGAGGATCGAGATTCGGGATCTTTGTGTGTCCTCTGACAAACATCTAGGTTTTAAACAGCTTTTGGCATTGGTGCTGGCCAATAGCGCAGGCTGGATGGCTCAGGCTCCACAGCTGTGATCCTCCATGTAGGGTGGTCTCCTGAATGTTAAGAAGTTGCACCTTAACCAATAGTCAAATTTCCAAGACTAGGATTAGGTGAAAACGACAGTATTTTCTGTAACTTATTTTTTTTATTTTGGAATGCTGCTTATATGTTTAACAGCCTTTTTTTTTTTAATGCTGAGAAGTACTTGGTGGTAGTCATTATATTTGTAATGCAGTGTTTACTTTCTACTAGTTATGAAGTGAAACAGTAGCGAAAGCTACAAAGGCTTTGGGACTATTTTATGTGATATTTGATAGGAAATTTCTGTATGCTGCTCTACTTTGACTGAGTACAGATGTCTTAAGCTGGCTAATTTTTAAAAGAAACAGCTACAGTTAGTCTAGGCTAAGCAGGACTTTCTTAAACTAATGAGATTTCTGATGAGTTTGAAGCTGTGAAAGAAAACCATTGAGGTATTGAAAGTAGTGGGTTTTTCATCCTACATAACCAGAATTGGCTTTTTTTTTTTTTTTTTTTGTAACTAAATTGATTATTTCTAATACCCAATGCTTATTGGAAAGTTTAATTAGTGGTGTAATTTATTGGAAGTGCACGTGCTCATGAATCAGGGCTGCATTGCCAAGAGTTTTCTATGATTCAAGTTAAAACATTACATGATTTAGCTTAGACTTTGTATGTGTCCCAGGGAATGATTATTTATAGAAGGCAGTGGCAACAAGTAGATTAATCAGTATTCCTTGCAATCTCTGATGTAATCCAAAGTGTTTTTCTGCAGGTCACATTTTGTTTTACTAAAACAGCTGTGGTATTTTGGGATATCATCACCATTGGCATTACTTTTTTTGGCCTGCTCTTGTTTTCTGGTCATTCAGAAAATATTTATACCTGGAATACAGAATCTATGAAAGGGATCTTTTTCTTTCTCTCTCTGGGCTGCTTGCAGGGTGGCATGTGAGTCCATTTGTCACGCTTATCTGCCTCTGACTATAAGCTCTATGGCTAGCAGATCATAAGATAGCACTGAGATAGAGATATAATAATCCAGAATATTGGAAAAATACAGCAATTTCTTTTGCATTAGACAAAGCTGATGGGGAGTCTCTTAATCTCTTTTGGCTGACTTCCCTTCTCTGAAAGTGACTATTATGGCAGAGAATGAGTTGGTATTTGTGAGAGATGGGTGGCACTTATTTGGGTAAAACCTCGTTAGTATAATTGCCTATGTGTCTACTAAAATATACTCTTTAACAAAAAGACAGATGGTAACTAAAATAGTGCAGTTCTGAAATTGCAGAACAGGTGTAATGAAGGAAAACCAAAATAAGTAAATTATTTTAGAAGTCAGTAAAAATACTATAGAAACTTAATAATCGGTTAGCATTTAATTTTAGGGCTTCAGTTTTATTCCTGGTGAGAATGTCTAGTGGTGTTTTTCTGGCTGCCAGTTGAAGAACAGGATTGTTAACTCATTTGCATTTTGGAAGTGTCTTCTGATCCTTACTGAGAATCTATTTGAGAATATACAATTTCTCCTGTAGTAATCAGCAGTGAATGTGCCTTACGTATCAGCTTCACAAAACTTGTCAGAAATTTACAGCTTTGTTTATTTGCCACAATTTTGCCTTTTCAGTGCAACTTAAAATATTATGTGGTTCAGTTTGTGTCCTAATTCTGGCACTGGCATCTGGTGTTGAGCAAAATTAGGAAGATCACAATGGAAGTGTTTATATATTAAGTGAGGTGCTCCTGTTGACAACTTGAGAGTGAAAACGTATTGTTTGAGTGAAATGGCACTGTAGAGCAATTCTTGTTGTTTTACCTTGTTTACCATCTGGAAATGTCCGACATTTTTAGCACTAAGTGTGGATCTGTAAGCTAAACCTGACCAGCAACAAGGAAGTGAAGCCTAAAAAAGAAGAACCTTTGCAGGTCAAGTTAACCTTAGTTCCTGTGCCTCCATGCAGAGGGCTGAAATACAGAACTGAAAGTAACCAGAACTTACCATATTGTAATGACAGTCTATGTATCAGCTACACACCTGAGCTGTTGCTGAATAGTCTCTTGGAAAATATCTCTTGATTGACTCTCCAGCTGAGAAGGAATATGTGTGATAGGTGAGGTGGGAGACAGAGAGTGAAGTGATTCAGGTTTTTTTATTTTTTTTTACAATTTTTTAAAAAAGTTTTATTTTGGTTGGACTGGGTTCTGGATTTTTTGTTCTGTTGTTTCTCCTGGTCTTAGTACCTTTGTGGGCAGAAGGTGAGAAGCAAACCAGATGACTGGATAGCCTCTCTGAAAGTTTGGTTCCTGCTTAGTTATTTCTTACACAGCAGGCCTGTAACAGCTGTAACAGGGATTCCTGTGTAAGTATTTGCAGGTGTTTGTCAGCACATTATTTTAGTGAGGGGTAGGGAAAGCAAACATCTGGGAAATGTCAAAACTATTAAAGGTTTTGGCAGTGTCCTCAAAGTGAAGCCTGCCATTTGCTGATGAATAAAACCTGAGTTTCAGAAAAACAGCATGCAATATCATATTTTACTCCTAGGGATAGAGCAGGCTCTCTTTCTGATAAGTGGGAGTTTGAGGTTTTCTTGCATTTATGGTAGTGTGAGGGAGTCTGCAGTGATAATGGTAATACACTTAATACATGTAAGTGCCCCCTCACCCTTTTGTCCCACTTGATTTGATAGTCTGTATTGATGCATTTCACAGTGTAGCTGTGCTTTTAAAGTTGCTATTTTTTTTAAGACCTTAAGAGTATAACTGGATTTCCATTTGTTAAGTTCTTGAAAGGAGTATAGCTTTTCTGTGCTTGATATATTAAGCCAGAATTTTCATCGTCTGCAGGGTCTCTTGCAGCGATCTGCCAGTGATAGGAAATTAACATTGCCTTGCTTCATAGGGATTAGGTGTCCACCTTTCTTTTTTCTTTTGCTCACTGCTCCCTCTCTCATCTTGCCCACCCCACCATGCTACTATCTAATTACCCTGCAGGTGCAGACCTGTGTGATAACAGAATTGAGATAACGAATTGCTTGAGGCATAAGGTGGCAGATTGATATGCAGCAATCTAATGAACAGATGTGTTGATGCAGACTGCTTTCAGTGTACATCCACTGAAAAAGATCTGAGGAAATTAAACACTACCTTGTGTACCTTGTATACCATTTCTTGGACTCTATGCCTTGTAAGCACATTATCATTGATCAATAGAAGAAGTGTGTTTACAGCTGTCTTTTTAGTTGAAGTAAAATAGGTGGCCTTCCTTCTTCCGTAGGTCTTTCTGTAATTATTCTTTTTCTGCAGCTAGTACTACTAAAATTATTTTGAGAAGATAAGGTAAAAAGCTCACTAGTGTGTAATTTGATGAGGGATATTTTTATTTGTGTAATATTGCCTTGTTGGATACCAGAGTCTCTGTTGAAATATTTCCTCTATCAGTGTTTCTTTGGGCAATATAAAGCCTGTTGCATGTTTTATCTTTTGACAGACAAAAACTTCAGGTTTTTGCAAGGCTTCTTGGTTGCCAAAATAGGACATTTTTGTGTCCTAAACATCCTTATTCATTTTGATTACTGCATTTTGGGCCTTTTTATATGCACTCAGGTTTCCATATCTCTTTTTTTAGTGATTCAGCAAGTTGCTGCAGTTGAAAGTGGCCCAGAGGAGACTTTCATCTGGCTTGCCACCTGTTCTCTGGAGGGGATGAGGAGGGCCCAGAGAACTGTGATCTGCATTCTGCACCTTCTTTCATGCTGCTGGTCTGTGTCAGGATGCTTCTGTTGCTTCTTGTTTTTCAGAAGTGGCTATATCCTCCTTATCCATTCCTCTGGCAGCAGTAGTGTCAGTAGCTCAATCCTCTGATATACCAAGTTTTTTTCCTGTGTTTTGGGCTGTGGTTGTGTTTGTAGTGGTTAGCACAGATAGCTGGCTGCTGTTAGACAGCTAAGTTGGTAGTTTAGTAGCATAGGGGGAATTGAGGGCAGCCCACTCTGAAGAAGTGAGGGTAAAACCAGTGTTGGAATCTGAGACTAGACCATTGTGGTAAATAATCCAGTGTTCAGACAGCCAAGAAGAGATAGATACCACAGAACTGTGTTTGGGGTGCTCATCTGCAGTCTGGAAGAAAAGGTGGGAAGGAGCTTGCCTTCCACATCAGAGACCAGTGGACTGCCTTAGAGGTCTTCCAGTCATGCCTCTTTGTATGCTGTACATGCAGATTATCCCCTTCCTGCTTCAGTGCTTTAGTATGAAGTGCAATTGCTGTAACAGGAGAGACTGAGATGTGCTCAGGTCAGGCATTCCTGGCTGTTTTATACCAACCACAAGCTAGTGGATTACTCCATTAGAGGTTTCTTTCAGAGCTGGGTGGTTTGTCATGCCTAGCTTTAGCAGTGTTAGGTTCTGTACCACATTGTGAGCATCCTTGTTTTCTGCCTCTCATGGAGCTAGTGAAGAGGGAGACATGATGTGTTACACAGCCTGGTGTGACTTTTCCCCTAATTGTAAATGAGTTAGGCATGGAAATACAGCCTTTGTGCATGCAAGCTTTTGATGAATGGGTGATAGCGACTTGTTACAGGATACTTTTCTAACAGTGTCGTGGAAATAGTAGCTATATGTAGAAGCATCCGTGGATGGCAGGGAGAGGGAACTCTGCAAACCTGAGACACTCTTGAGAGAACACGTGGTTTTATTGCAAGGGTCATGGGTAAAAAGGGCCTTGCCTTCAGCCACCAGCCTCGGCTGAAGGAAAGTCCCAAAGAGAGAGAGAGAATGAGAGAGAGAGAGAGAGAGTAGGGGTAAGCGAGGTGAGGTAAGAGAGGTGGGCCAGGTAAGAGAGCGAGGACCTTGTTACAATACATTATATCTCCTTATGTGTTGAATATTCTAATTTACAATGATTAACCTGCGCGAAATACAAAACCTACAGAGTTTGCATACAGCCTATAAGAACTGCTATATTACCATATCACTCTGTATTTTAAACTCTAAAGACTCTTCTTATTTGTCTTCTCCCTGATTCCTTGGCAGGGTGGGATGGGGCTACATGCTCGGGTCCCTTAGTGTCCCATTGTTTGCTACAATCACTGTCTTCCTTCCTGCCATGATTACATCTCAAAGCTAGCTTTCATTTCTATTTCATTCATAGGTTTTATATTCTCAGTATCTCTTGCCAGGCAATCATATTTGTAAGCTTTTCCTGTCCCATCTTTCCCAACATCTCCCCCATTCTGTTGAACTACTAAGATACTAGAAATTGTCTTATTCATTAATTTTTGCACATATTGGAGTATATAAGGTATTGCTACTATAACTACAATCATTACTATTAAAATAATCAAGCTTATTTTACAGAGTTCCTTTAGCCAAGGTGCAAAGCTCAAATTGTTGAAAAAATTGTCCAGCCAGGATGGGTCATCTGTTGTAATTTGGTTAGCCAGATCTCTTAAGTTTTGCAACTGTTTATGAATAGAGACAGAATGATCAGATAAGTTCATACAGCGTAATCCTTCAAAATCTTCACAGCCATGCCCATGTACCAGTAAAAGATAATCAAGAGCAGCTCTGTTTTGTAGAGTGGCATGTTTGACTGCCTCTTCATCTGTTAGCAGTTCACTGATCATAGTGGAGGTGGCATTTACTTCTTTACTGAGCCAACATCCTAACTTGCTTAACTGTGTTAATGCAACTGAAGAACTTAACTGAGGCATAAAAATGCTTGTGACAATTATTTTTCCAGAGTTCCAAGGGTGAAAATCACTATCACAGCTGCTCTCAAAGTGATATCCCCAGGAGGATCTTATTCTCCTGATTTTTCTTTTGATTACTTCTTTGACATGAGGAGCAATTATTGTAAGTTGTCCCATGGCACAAGGGCCACAATCTATTTTTGAAGGTATACCTTGCCAAGCCTTATCTCCACAGATGAGCCAAATTCCCTTAGGAAATCGAATTGGAAGTTTGTTAAAACAATCTGGGTGAGACTTGTCATATACGAGAAGCTTAATTTGATGACATCAGGAAGTTATATTGCTATAAGCGAGGTGATATGAGGTAATGTTTAAAAGAGGGCTGTTTTCTCCTAGGAAATGGAACAGGTAACAGGTGTCCATATTTAATGAGCCTAGGATTTCTAACTCGTGAAGGTCTGATTTATCAACTTTGGAATTATCAATATACGTTTGGTGTTTCTGGCTGGGAGTCGGGGATATATGATGATCATCATATGGCCAATACTTTTCAAAAGTAACATTATCAAAACCTTCTGGGAGAGGTACTCCAACTAAACAGGTTGAAAAGGGTTTGTCAGGGCTCGTGTTAGATAAACAGATGGTGTCAGAGCCTGCAGACTTGGCTAAAGCAACCCAGATATTTGTCTTTGGTTGATTTACAGGTAAAGCTTCACTACAAAAACTAAAACAAAAAGGTAAAAACAACATGCATTCATACAAATAATAAAAGTCCAGTCTTTTCTTGAGCTGCTTCTGGCAGGCCATCTTCTCCTGACGCTTCTGCGTAGCTCAGGTCTGGATGCTTGCTTCCTGGCTTCCACTCATGGGGTCACTGGCTGGTGTGGGGCCGTCAGCAGGCTTTGATGCGTGGTACGGCTTCACGTTCTTTGCTGGAATCCACTTGAGTCCTCCACCTGTAGAAACATATGCATACCCTTTCTCCCATGTTATAAGACTATATGGTCCTTCTATCTTTCCTGATTCTAAATTTTTGAATAAAACTGGGGGGTGTTCTTTCAATTTTGCCTTTTTATTGTTCAAAAAATGTCTGTAAATGGGGGGAATCAGGCTCTTCTGCAGAGCTGTTCAAAAAATTATAAACGTACAAGACTTTATTCAACCTTCTTTGAGGTGTAGCCTGAGCTTCTCCCCCTTTCTGATGATTTAAAATGCGTTTTAAAGTCTGATGTGTTCTTTCTATCATTCCTTGACTTGTGGGAGAGTAAGGAATGCCAAATGTATGGCGAAGACTGCAATCATTTAAAAATGCAGCCAATTCTTGCGAGACATGTGAAGGACCATTGTCGGTTTTGATTTCTTGGGGGACACCTAAATAGGAAAATGCTTGTGAAAAATGCTGGCAAACATGTTTAGCTGTTTCTCCTGTATGTACAGAAGCAAAAATTGCATTTGAAAACGTATCAACAGAGCATGGATATTTTTAAGTTTTCCAAAAGAAGGGTACTTTAGTGATATCTGTTTGCCATTTTTGC
The DNA here is from genome assembly GCA_037834095.1 of Argya squamiceps. Lineage (NCBI taxonomy): Eukaryota > Metazoa > Chordata > Aves > Passeriformes > Leiothrichidae > Argya > Argya squamiceps. Next base: position 55,970,756 of record JBBMKD010000102.1, read on the forward strand.
AAGCTTTCCAACCCTCTTGGCTTGGTAGCTCCTGAAGAAGGGATAGGCTGAACTGACAGTCGGGACAAGCTCGCACAATATTTTGTGCTTGTTCAAGGGTGATGTGAAAATCTTGTTTGAGTGCTTGTGCATTTTGGTGAAAAAATGCATGACTCAGTTTGTCTTGTTCTATAGTGTTAGGCAGTGTGGTTGCAGCAAGCACTGAGATAGAGCTTTCAATGCCTGCTGCGGCTTCTTCATCAGAGGCTGTTGATGCCAATGCATCACCTCGTCCATTTCCCTCTGCTATAAATCCTGGAAGACCAGAATGAGCTCTAAGGTGAGAAACAAAATAGAGATTAGTCCTGTGTGACAAAATCTGATAGAGACAGGTGAGCCAAAGACACAATTTGTCATTACTTACATCTTTTAGAACAGATCCCTCAATTCTCTCAAGAATATTGGCGACATATGCCGAATTAGTGATTAGGTTAAAAGGTTCTGGGAAGAGCTGAAATGCTCTTACAACTGATGCCAATTCAACAATTTGAGGAGAGCCTTCAGTTTTTTGAATGTCTTGTTTTCAGGCTTTAGTTTGTTTATCTTTGCCATGTAACTACTGAATTGTGTGTTTGTCCTGATCCATCAGTGAAGAGAGTAACTGCATCTAAAGGTTCTTCATTGATCAGAGTTTTTCTTTGTAACATAATTTAGCTTTAATTAATTTGTATGCTGGATAGTGGATAGAGCAAACACCTGGAAAATCAAGCAAGGCATAGCAGCAAGTCTTCTGATTTTTGCATTGCCCAATCAAAATAGGTTTTGATCATGGGTAAATAAATAGTTGCAAACTCCCAACCTGCTATTGACAGAAGCCTTGCTCTACCTTTGATGATAATTTGAGAGATCATTTCTAAAGTTGTGAAGATTGTTTTTGGTGACCTGTAAGAAAGAAAAACCCATTCAATTATTAACAAAGGATCTTTTAGAGAGGAGTCCCACTGAAAAATGAGGCCATACAGTCTCAGCTTTTCCCCCAAAATTGCAAGGAAAAAGGGTTTGTCTGGAACACAGCGATGTGCTTGTCTGTTTTGCAGAGCATCAGTAATTTTTTCTAAAGCCGTGCAAGCTTCAGGAATAAGAGATCTAGGGGATTTAATGTCATTGTCCCCTCTTAATAGATTGGAGTGGGGCGAGTTCATCAGCAATGATTCCCAACACAGGTCTAACCCAATTAATTTCCCCTAAGAGCTGTTGCAAATCTTGCAAAGTACGAACATCAGTCCGGAGTTGTATCTTTTGAGGTGCAATAGACTGTTCTGTTAACTTCCAACCTAGATATTTCCAGGGAGCAGTCTCTTGTATTTTTGATTCAGAGATTACCAGTCCAGCCTTTCTTATTTCCACAACAACGCTGTCACGAGTTCTTCCATTTGTTTTTGTGTTGGTGCAGTGATGAGCAAATCATCCATGTAATGAAGAATAATAGATTGTGGGAATTGTTCTCAAACTGGAGCCAAGGCACGGGCCATAAAATATTGACAAATAGTGGGGGAGCATTTCATGCCTTGTGGTAAAACCAGCCAATGGTATCTCTGGAGTGTACTTCTGGGAACATCTAATTTTCTGGAAATATGTGCTAGGTTTTGTTTACCGGGTGGATTTGGACTTTTCTGTAGTGTTTGCAATTGGAATGTAATTTTTAACAAATTGTTGATACTATACATCTGCTAGGTTATGGGTGATTTGCCATTTTTTAATTTATTATAGATACATGAAGAAATTTTAGCTGCCTGGATTTTGGTAAAAAATTGTTCCCTCTGGCTTTGTTGAATCAGTTGTTACCTGATTATAGCTAATAAACACATAGACTGTTGTAGTGGTCAAGAAATGAGAACCTAGGTTTGTGGTTTAAGTAATTGCTGTTGATTTTAGTATGTAATCAGTTTAATTTGTGCTTGAAAAAACTCTGAAAACACTTCCTTTAAGAACACAAAGTATTTCACTTTAAAAGTTAGAAATAAGTAATTCCTGAGGCATGCTATCTTTTTTTTCAGTCACTCAATTATTCTTGCAGTTGTCAGCCACACTCAGTCTTTAGGACTATTTTTGTTTTCAGTTGAGATGGATTTGATTTGGAAGATGAAAAGTCAAGTACAACCTGTTACTGCAGGTTCTGGGAAACCTGGCATTTCCAGTGGCAAATTCAGTATGTTAGGGTGTTTAAGATCAAACTCTGGGGGAAAAACTAGGGTTTTTTTAGTAGTAGACTGGATTTTAAGTAATAAATGTTCAGATTAGTAGATTTCAATGGAACCACTGAGATTGTTATTAGCCTGTTTCCTAAAATTCCTCTCTGTTTTGTCTGGTCTAGCCCCAATATTGGATTTTTTTTATCTGTAAGGTTATTAGTATCAAAACCCCCCCTGCTATTCTGTTATTATAGCTGCTCTTGCTCTTTGAGTATGGTTTGTTGAAATAAAAACTCTTTCAAATATCAGCAATATGCACGTTTTAGAAGTGCATCTTCAATCCATAAGTAAAATATAGCACATAAATATGGGCAAATCTTACATACTTTATGACTGTGGAAAGAAATGACTAACAATTCTGTAGTTGTTTTCGAAGGAGTTGCATGTTTTTTGCTTTTTGTAACCTTACAGGTGTTCCCTTTCAGCAGGTATTCAGCAGGGGCCTTGCTGCAGTTGATTCCAGCTGTTCTGTGTTATTTTGAGAGCTTTTTGTGTTCTGACGTATTTTATGGATGCTAATATTCTTTTACTTGTCTAATTACTTTCTGTCTTATATACTGTGATTACATAAAATATTTTGGTGCTGCCCTACCACTTCTTTGCTGCCTGCCTTCCAAAAGTATATTTAAATGTGCTAGCTTGGATCTTATGTTAAGATTTGTCTGTCTGTATTAATTACATATGTGTTTAAAGACACAATGATGGGGCAGAGGAGGAAATAGGTTTAGTTCTGGCTTGACACTTAATATTCTTCCATAGAGTTCTTGCCTTTTGCAGCTTAAAAAATTCTGCATTTTCAGTCTAATATTTTGCTTTTACTTCTGTGCTGCTTTCTGGAATGTGCTTAATTTGTGATATTTTCTCCCCCCTTCCCCCACCCCCAGCCCTGATAAGCACTGGACTTTGCTCCAAGCAGTAGTTTTGCTGAAGTACAATAGTTTTATTGTTAGCATTGATAAAGTGCATCATGGGATTTATAGTTCCATCTAGGAAATGAACCTTTAGAGGAGTTGTGCCAGAAGCCGGTTAAAACTCCATTCCCCAGGAACTGCAAGTGTACCATGTCAAAATCTTTTAGCTTTTGCTGGGAGTATCCTTTTGTTTAATACCTGCTCTTCTGCTGTGCAAAGGTACTTTGAAGAAAACGAATTTAAAAAAATGCAGTTTTAACTTTTTAATTCTATATCACTGAAACACTTTGACTGTTCCCTGTGTGTATACGTGCTATTACTCTATTTTGTTTTGAAATGCAGATGCTCATTCTGCCGTGAAAAGAGAATAGCTGTTCTCTTTGTATGTTAGGGTCATAAAGTGTGTCAACAAACTGACCTTTCCTGAAAGCTGGAGACTAGTTAATGAGGCGCTCCAGCTTTCATTATGGCCTGCAGGAGATGGTATACCACTTTCCAAGAAAGAGGATTTGAGGGCTAATTGGGAAAGAGTGGCTGTGTTCAGCGTTGACATCTTGAATCCAAAAGTACAGTACTTCGCAGAAACCCAGGACCGAAACGTTGATTCTCAATCTAGTTTAAGACAATAGATTCAAAATGGTCAATGATCATGTGGTACAAGATCACGTGTTGCTAGAAGGAACTGATAAATAATCAGAAGAATCTTTGAGAATTTTTTTCTGATGGCGTGTGCTCAATTACAAAGAAGAGAGCCCCTAGTTCAGTGAATTAACACTTCATATAAAGGCTGAGTTGTCCTGGTTAGTGATTTTATCTGTGTGCTTTTAAGTGAGTCTATGTCCCCTGCAGATATGAGATTTTGTGAAAACATGGTTATTCTGCTTAATGCAGAAAACTTGGTTAGGCTGAGCTGGACTGAAATGTGTATAAAGTTGTGTTGGTTGTGTATGGTCTGGTTTTTGGTAGCAGGGGATCACCCAGGTGCCTTCTGTAAGAAGCTGCTAGAAGTTTCCACCATGTCCAGCAGAGCGAATCCCTGATGGGTTTGAAGATAGATATGTTGCTGGCCAAAGCTGAGCCAATTAGAGATGCCGGTAATGCCTCTGTGATAACATATTTAAGAAGAAAATCAAAACAAAGTGTGGGCACAATGTTTTTATAAGAGAAGAGGAGGAGGTGAGAACATGTGAAGGAAACAACATGGAGACACCAAGGTCAGTAGAGAAGGAGGGCCAGGAGGTGCTCCAGGTGCTGGAGCCGAGATTCCTCTGCAGGCTGTGGTGATGATCATGGTGAAGCAGCTGTGCCCCTGCAGCCCATGGGGATCCTTGGGAATGCAGAGATCCACCTGAAGCTTGTGGGGGAGGTGCTCATGCTGCAGCCGGTGGAGGCCTGGAGGAGGCTGTGATCCAGTGGGAGACACGTTGGAGAGAGAGGGGGTACCTGATTCCAGGCTGGAGAAGCCTGGCCTTGGAGGACTGCACCCTGTGGAACGGTGCTGTATGCTGCAGCAGTTTTGGGAGGAGTGTTTACCTGTGGGAGGGACTCACGTTGCAGTGATTTTGGGAATACTGCTGCCCATGAGATTGGAGTTCACAGAGAACTGTTTCCTGTGGGAAGGGACCCCAAGGTCTTACAGGGTCTTACAGACTTCTCTCCTTGAGGAGTGGAAGAAGATTTGGGGTGACAAACTGACCAAAACCTCCACCCCTCTTGTACCTCACCCCTCTTGCCCTTGGAGTGTTTTCTTCTGGTCCTTACCTCAGCTCATGAGCCCTTTGTTAATTTTTTCTCTCCTCTGCCCAGCTGTAGCAGGGGAGGGTGAGTGAACGGCTTTCATGGGTGCCTGGCATTTGGCCAGTGTCAAACCTCAACAGTATTCTGGATAATCATTCTAATTTCAAAGACTTTGACTTCTTGCTCTGGGAGGGACTGGAGGGATATAGTATGTGTGGATGGGAGGTGATGAACATTCCTGGAGGGGATTAATTTTGAGGTGACTTAGATGCTTTGATCCTTTCCATCTGCAGGTTGACTTGTTTTAGCTTGCTAATATAGGGATAGCAAGTTCCCACCTTCCTTTTATGTTTGGAAAATTGCTTATAGCCCACACATGACTCTGTAATTGGGGAGAAATTGTTCATTCTTGCTTGTAGGAAGACATTTCTCTGTCTGCTGATGTGGAGTTCCAGACTAGATAGGGGGAATGCAAGAAAAATGTCGATGGGAAGCAGGGCTGCACAACTCCTAAGCTACAACTCTTGAAGGAATTTACACTAATTGTCCAGAACAACATCATGTGTTCTGCAGGATGAGGCAAGTAAAATTGCTCAGTAGCACTCTGAGCCTCCTCTGTGTCTCAGTGTATAATGTTGTGGTTGTCTGTAGTACTTGGTTACTGCCTAGAAATTTTAGTGAGTTTGGGAAAAATTTATTTATTGACAATCCACATTAGTTCACTCTCATGAACATGTTTTTTTTGTTTATTTCAGCTTCAGACCTCTTAAATATGGGTAGAAGGGATCCTATACATTTAGGTGACCTGAAAATAGACAAGGGGCTGGTGATAGCAAATTTTATGCTCTGCTTCTCAACCAAATATCTTAACGACTGTTAAGCTTGTTCTCTGTTGAACCTGTGTTGCCCGGCCTCCTCTCCAGCTGTTCTTTTAAGTCAAGATTTTCCAAAAGAATGAGGATTTTCTTTGCATTGTATTTTCTAAGAATTCTGCTTGGGTGCTTATTCTGCAGGTAAGATAGCACTGGTCGGGTTATAGAGAGATTTAATCCTCTACCTCTTCCCCACCTCAGAAGACATTTAAAAAGTTTGGTATGTGCACATGTGTCATTTGGAACTTTTTGTCTCTCTGAGGGTATTTATTTCTTATTAAGACAGAAACTAGCAGTACATAAATCAGAGTCCTGGCATAAGCTTATAATCTTTTTTTAGTGGAATTTCCCTCAGTGTTACTTCTACATTTAAAGATTTTAGGAATTTGTTTTGGATTGGGATCACTCTGATTATTTTAAGATCTCACAGAATTTCGTTGAGAAATGTGTTTGATAAATGCTAAGTTCTAGGATGAATAAATGTAGTCTCTCCAGCTTTGATTAGGTGACTTACCTTGATGCTTTCATAGTTTGTGGCTCATTCTATGTGCATTGAGGTCCTAAGGAAAGAATATTAAGCACTCTTCTCACCCACCTCACAGAGGTCTTTTCAAAATAAATCAGGGCAGTTCAACCTCCTGAACTCACAGTGACTGTCACCTGCTGGTAGCTGGGCCTCTGCTAACAGGAGATTGTGTATTTGAGGTTAAATTTGAGTAAACTGAATAAAGAATGGGTTTGGGTTTTTTTTGTGTTTGAGAGATCTTGGGTGATATAGTAGTGAAAGAAAAAAGAATTGGCAATTCTGCCATCTGCTACCATTTTTCAGGAGCAGTTAGTGGTTTCTAGTAATTGAATTGCTTTCTCAACAAATGTCTCTTTAAGAAAAGAAGCTGATGACTAAAGGAAGTTGAATGATTCAAAGAAAATGAATTGTGCAATACTTGTAAAAATTTTTTTTGAGGACTCTGGTAGGTATTGGAACCTATTATATGAGAACCTTTGGGGGACCTTGGAAGCTAATTGTTTGTTGCTGTCTTTGTGGAAGTATTTGCTTCTAGATTCGGATACATCAGTTGGTGGTGAAGAGGAAGTCTTAGCATAGTTCATAATGCAAGTAAGCATTGCAGTAGATTATAAGCTATACGAGTTTATGATGACTGGAATGCTTTCAAATGATGACATGAGTTGGACAACTAGAAGTCTAAATTCCAGGTCATCTGATTCTGCTGGAAATTTTCACTTAGATGACCTTGTAGGATCACCTTGCTTTCCTGAGACTGAGCTCACTGGAACACTGAGTTACATGAATGAAATCCTAATCTCAGTTCAGGCAGAGATGTTTGGAAGATGCTTCACATAAACCAAGAAGTCTTTAAGAGGTTCTCTACTTTTCACAAAGCTCATTCAGTCACAGAGAGACAGTTAAACACAGCCATCCTTCAAGAGGGAGAGTAATAGAAAGATAATAAATTTTCTGCAAAATGTTACTATGACAAGACATATCATTTAGTCTGAAGACATCTGTCTGTACTTGCAGCACCTGCAAGCAGTAAGAGCAAAAAGGGCATCTGTATGTTGTGGTACAGGAATTATACAATTAGTAGGTATTGTATATGTACATGTTTTGCATGGAAAAGATTAATTTGTCACGGTTGAGTGAATAGAATACAGTAGTTCAGGTTACTAAACTGCAGAATTTGGTTTGGCTTAACTTTAAAGAATTTTATCACTTATTCTAAGAAAAATACTTAATTTTTTATTTTCTTGCAAAATGGTATTTCTTTGTTTAAAAATATCTGCGCTGGTATTTATGTGTTACTACCTGTTCTATCAGCAGTACATTTTGATTTCCAGAGTCCAAGCTGCTCTCATGTATAAACACAGTTTGCTTGTGACTGTATGGAGGACATTGTGGGGGCAGATTGGACTCTCGGGTGCAGATGGTGAAGTGTGGTGTCTTGGGTTGTTAAGGTGGTGTGTGGGAGTGCATTTTTTAATTTTAGGTTTTATTTATAGGTTAATGTTCTATTGTAAAATGGTTTGTTC
>JBBMKD010000102.1:55993485-56065663 GCA_037834095.1 Argya squamiceps
TTATCTCCCCCTCCGAGTTTTGGCCACCTCTTTGTTTAGGTCAGGCATCCTTTAAGTACCCAACACTTAGTCTCCTTGGTAACTTATGGGGAAAAAATTCTTTAGAATAAAAAAAAAAAAAAAAAAGGAACAAACCTAACCCCCAACAAAAGCTTAATAGGTCTTTTCTGCAAGCTGTCCAGGGATAGGGCTTTTGATCCCCTGGTTCTGCCTGGTTAATGTTTGACTCCTGTTATTCTAGGTTAATCAAACAGTTTCTTTACTTGCTATATGCATGGTTTACTTCCCAGAATGAGAATGTTATTGTCTATTCATTTAAAAAGTAATTGCTGTTTTCACTTAGAAGTGTTTGCACCAACTTCAGGTTCCAGTTGGATCTCCTTCTCCCATCTCCCCCCTTCCATATTCTTCAGACATCTTATGATCCCTCTGAGGGTTTGAGTGGGAGGTGTGAGAGGATGTGGAAGGAATGTGGCCGTTTTTTGAGCTATGGTGCAGACTGCAGATGAACAGCTATATATTCAGCATTATAACTATCATCATAGGAGTGGTAATTATGTATGCATTTCTTTAAAAATTTCTTCTGTCTGTCCTTCTGGAGGTTGGTTCTTAGGATTTAGTTGTTTTCAATTTAGCAGAAATAGTATTTTTGGAAGGAAGACTGTTTAGTGAAGAAACTGCCTAAAGACCCTCTTGGTCATATTCAGTGTAAAAAGTAGTGTACTAGGAGAGGACCAGAAATTTGATTCATGGACTTACTTAGGCTGGTAAAGACCTCTGACCTCTGACACATCGAGTCCAAGTGCTAACCTATCACTTCCAAGTATAAGACTAAATCATGTCCCAGAGGGCCACATCTATGTGTCTTTTAAATGCCACTTCCTTCCAACACACTCCCCATTTAAATGCATTCATGTCTATGGTACATGTGTGTCTATGTCTAACTCAGTGTGGGATAATCTTCTCTAGGTTTCTTGGTGCAGTTTTCAGAAGGACTCCCTTGACTTTATTATCTAGCCTCTTTTGTTGATGTGAGCATCAGGCAGACCCACCATTTTTCTTTGCTACTGTTGCATTTTGATTGATGGTTGTTTGATACTAACCTGTGGGATGGGAGCGCACAGAAGTTAAACAATGAAGAGATGATTCCATGTAGTATCAATTTAATAAGAACCCATTTGTATTTTAACTTACAGCATGTACTTCATAAAGCATCGTTTTGGAAAAGTAAGAACTAAAAGTTGTCTCTTTCTTTGCCAACACTGCAGGTACTTGAAACGTATCCTAGTACTCTGAAATTCTTATTAATATGAAGTAAAATAAACTAGCAGAGCCAAATCCTGGTGCCGTTTTGCTGCTTCTGATAAATTGTCCGTGATACTGCAAGTTGGCATTTCAGGGAGGGGAGGAAGAAGAAAAGCTTATAGTTAAAAATAGTTTCTTTGTCTATTAAGAGAAAATCTTCCCTTTTAACAGTTTCTTCTCAAAAAATGACAGCTCTTTGTACAGATTGAAGGTTCCTTTCAGACTGTATCTTACCAGTTAAAGGAAAGTTACATGTAAGTTTTTAGTAGTATGTGGTAGTCATTTTGGGGGTGTGTTTTTTAGTCTTGTTTTGCAAATGTGGGGTGTAAAAACTTACTGTGAACAATGAACGTTTGAATGAAAGGTACCCTTGAATGATGTCCCTTTATCCTTTCATACTTCATTCCATCACAGTAAAGCATACTCAGTTACAGTTTTTCTACAAAAGCAGGGACAAAATGGGGAGAGTTGAAGAAGGAGAAGCTCCTGGCTCATGATAAGCATGTTTGTCTTTGATACAGATTCTCATTATGAATCAACAGCTGTTGATTGATTTCGACAGTACCTGCATATCCTGCAGTAAGCCGAGGATCGCATGACTCCCCATGGCTCTTCAGCACTACCTCAAACTTGAATGCTCTGGTTTGATTTTCCCTGAAATACAGTATAATTCAATTCACGGCTAAGCAAATAATACATAATATTGTGCATTTACATGGTTAGCAAGAGGCCACTAGTTACATAAACCTTTTGGGTTTTTTTAAACTACTTACCCTAAATGTTGAATGTTCAGCATTGTACCTTATTTGTAAGCAAGCTGCTGTAAGCATGTAATTTCTGTCTTTACCTGTGAATTTCTGTTTTGATTTTTTTGTTTTTATTTTGTATTTTATGTGTATAAAATAGATGTTAATTTTTTTTTCCTTTCCTTTTAAAAATTATTATTTATCTTTGTTGTGTTGTGATTAAATAATTTTTAGTGTAGAACAGAGCTCTGAATCTCCTGAATCTCTAGACTTCCTGGCAATTAAAAAAACTGGAGACCAGATTTGGGATATTTGATTAATCTTAAATAAGAAAGTATAATTTCACAGCTCTTAGAACATTGATGTGATGGGTGAAATATGCGTGAAAAGTTGAAGTACTCTACAGATGTCTTTTGATGAAACTCACCTCACCTCCAGCTGACAATTAGTTACCTGGTTTAGATTTAGCTGCTAGTGAGGCTTTATATGCAATACAAAGCATTCCAAGAAGTAATTTTTGAACTTAAAGCAATTAATGGTTGCCTGAATTAACTGAGTATCTCTTTATTAATCTAATGTAGCTATGAATGTTGGTTTTGGAAATATGTATGTTGGAGTGATCCAAATAGGAGTTCTCATAAAATTTTAGCTCCTTTGGTTTTTTTTTTCTTTTCTTTTTTTTTTTTCTGAAGATGTTTTTCCTTGATGCTTTGACTACATTTGAGTTTTGCTTTCTTCCTTTGAAACTTTCTTACTTTAAACGATGTATAAATGTTAGCCAGAGGTGGCAAATTATATTGGAATGTGCTGCTAACTGTATTGTGAGCAGAGAAATGCTTACCATGGTATTATGTGCAAATTGAGTGTAATAAGGAATACAATTAATTTTCTTGTCTTATTTGTAAGATACTATACATCTGTAAATAGAAATTGTAAATTGTGTTAACATATGTTTCATTCAGTTGTTAACTGGCTTACAGTAAATAAATCCTAGACTGTTTCATTGAGCAGGTTAATGATAAAAACTATATTCTCATAAATTTGAAATATCTGTGTTTAATCAAGTGCTTTCACATGCTTACAGATCATAGATCAAGATTTGAAAACAATTGGAGCTATTTTTCTTCTTTAAGAGGTTTGATATTTTCCTTTGAAAGTCACTTGCTTGTTTGTGACTGTGCTTGTGATTGGCTACTGATCCACTTAATATTTCACTTTCATGTTAGTTGGAGTTACTCAATTGAAAAAGCCCTCTGTATTTAATCAAATTCATTGCTTATGGCAAGTCAAAATACATTTTTAAATTAAGACTTATATGGAGATGACAAATTGTTTGGGCGTACTGTGTGAGGTGGTCCACCTGGTAGATGCAGGAAGGGCTGTGGGTGTTGTTTATTTGGACTTCAGCAAGGCTTTTGACACTGTCTCCCACAGCATACTCCTGGATAAGCTGGCAGCCCTTGGCTTGGACAGGAGCAATCTTTGCTGGGTTAGGAACTGGCTGGATGGCCAGGCCCAGAGAGTGGTGGTGAGCGGTGCTGTATCCAGCTGGCAGCCAGACACCAGTGGTGTCCCTCAGGGGTCTGTGCTGGGGCCAACTCTGTTCAATATTTTTATTGATGACATGGATGAGGGTATTGAGTCTTTCAGTAGTGAATTTGTGGATGACACTAAGCTGGGAGCATGTGTCGACCTGTTGGAAGATAGGATGGCTCTGCAGAGAGACCTGGAACGGTTAGATCCATGGACAGAGTCTAACAAGATGAAATTTATTGAATCCAAGTGTCGAGTCCTGCACTTTGACCACAATAACCCCATGCAGCCTTATAGGCTGGGGACAGTGTAGCTGGACAGTGCCCAGGAGGAAAGGGACCTGGGGGTGCTGGTCAGCAGCTGGCTGAACATGAGCCAACAGTGTGCCCTGGTGGCCAAGAGGGCCAATGGAATCCTGGCCTGTACCAGGAATGGTGTGGCCAGCAGGAGCAGGGAGGTGATTCTTCCCCTGTACTCAGCACTGGTGCGGCCACACCTTGAGTGCTGTGTCCAGTTCTGGGCACCTCAGTTTAGGAAGGATGTTGAGATGCTTGAACGTGTCCAGAGGAAGGCATCAAAGCTGGTGAAGGGCTTGGAAAACAAGCCATGTGAAGAACATCTGAGGGAGCTGGTATTGTTTAGCCTGGAGAAAAGGAGACTCAGAGGTGACCTTATCACTCTCTACAACTTCCTGAAGGGTGGTTGTGGACAGCTGGGGGTTGGTCTCTTTCTCCAGGCAGCAACTGGCAGAATGCGAGGACACAGTCTTAAGCTGCGTCAAGGAAATATAGGTTGGATATTAGGAAGAAGTTTTTCACAGAAAGAGTGATTAAATGCTGGAATAGTCTGCCTGGGGAGGTGGTGGAGTCACCATCCCTGCATGTGTTTAAAAAGAGACTAGATGTGGCACTCGATGCCATGATCTAGGTGAGGTGTTAGGGGTGGGTTGGACTCGATGATCTTGAAGGTCTCTTTGAACCTACATGTTCTGTGATTCTGTGTGTAAATGTATGCATATTTAATTTTATATGATTATATTGCAGGTGATGTTTTTATACTCTGTTTTTCAGTAAGTGCTAAGATCAGTAACAACTTATGAGCATCTTCATAATGTGCAAAACATGTCTCTTGTTACAGGCCTGGCAGACTTGAATTCAATTTGAACTGACAAACTAGAAAGGTAGAATTTGTATCCTGCTTGAGCTAGTGGCATTACAGTTGGCACTAAATGGCAGAGTGATAGGAGTAGTGTGATAGGAGTTTTTGTGTCAATGTGATTTCCGCTGAGTGATCCTTGTGAAATAAGATCCTGTAAGGTGTTTCCATGGCTGTATTATGAGATCGATCGATCTATCTAGTATGTATGTATGTATGTATATATGTACACTGTAAGTTCAACATAACTAAACCATCTTCTAGTTAATTATGGCAATGGGCATTGGTTGATTAACCATATGATCATTAATTATGGCAACCCATCTGCTCATGTCAATGTTACAACGTGGGAAGTCTTTGAGAAAATGAAAAGATTGTCATCAAATTAAAGGAGATTTTCATCATATCACTATTTGCTCTCTGTGTGGTGTTTGTACACTTACATGTTCTCTTGAGGAGTGATCCAGCAAATTATATTGTCTTCTGTGGGACTGTTTTAGGATGGCTTTGAATCTCTTGTATGTGTGGTTTAGACTCACCAAGAAACAGCAGAAAACAAACCAGAAAACCATACTATTTCCTAAGTAATTAACTGCTAATTACCTCCAAATTTAGAATAGGATATGCAGGTTATAGGTTCAAATGACATGGTCTGTTGCTGTCCCTAGAGCAGTTTAATAATTGATAGCTTTGGTGAACTCTAAGGAAGAGAGATTAAAAATTACCTAAGCAAGGCTGAGTTAGGTAGGGACCCAGGCTCTTGCTGTAAAATTTAATTTGACTGTCAGTCTTGTTTGTAAGGATGTCCAAGTGAGACTGCATTAATTGAAAAAGAGAAGTCTTTTTAGTGACCCCTCAGAAATGGGTGGATGTTTACCTGGATATGAGTGACACAGAGTGTACTGTCCTGGAAAGGAGGAAAGTGGAAAAGGAAATGTGGACTGCAGCCCCTCTTCTCTAGACAAAAGGTACAGACAGTAAATAGCAAGTTCCACTTGATTAGTGAAATGTACTCTAACACAACTCTACAAGATATGCATTAATATTTCAGTGCAGAGCTTAGCTAGTGAGACATGGAAACTATGCGCATCATGGGAGTTATGAAGAAAACTTCAAGATGCTAAGGCAGGTTGCAGGCATAACCCCTAGATACAATCAGGATCTGAACCCTATAAATAGGTAAGAGGAAGAGTTGTGAACAGATTTTGTGCAGCATTTCCATCTATTGTTGTTAATGAGATTTTAAAAATACACTTAGCATGCCTACAACTAAGTACTTATTCATATCATATTGATGATTTCTTTTTCATAGTCTATATTATGTTCTCATCTGGTGATGGTCTTTGTCACTTAGATTTTCTGTAGGAGCTTAAGAACAACTGTGAATCAGAACTTCCAAGCCCATAAGGTTTTACCCATAAAATCTAGCAACATCTGCCTTCTTACTTATTTTGGAGATCATCCATTTTAAGCTGATCTCTTCTTATTTTTATTTGATCCTTGCTCTTAGCATAATTTATGAAGGATATGTTTTCAAGTCTCATGACAGAGATGCAAGTTCTTGAGATCTTACACTGTCAGCAGCTGAAGATAGAAGAAAAACCTGGAGACAGTCCAGACATTTTTTGGGTTTCATGTGGGTTGCTGTCTACAGTAAACCACAGTCTGGTTGAAATGGTTTTATGGATGAAATGTTGCAGCATGGGGTTATCTTTTTAGCTGGAGGGAGGAGGTCTCAAAATAACCTTTGTTTCTAAACTGGAGTAAGGCTTAACAACTTCCTGACTGGCAAGTGTAGCTTAAAATGATGGGAGAATTTTACTGTATGAGTATTTTTTAAAATGTGGAAACATTTTAATTGTTGCTAGTGTTCTGCCTTTGTAAACTTTTTGTGGTCAAGATTTTCCTACAAGACAGGAAGAAGGTGGGAGTAAAGGAAAAGAAAGGACATGCTATTGCAGCTGTAGTGCCAAAATATTTTTCTCTTAATAAAGATTTTCCACTGCTGTTGTTGACAACAGCAAGTGGAATATTTTATCTGTGGGAAGGCTCATTCACAACACTGTATTTTCTCCCCCCCACAACAAAATGTTGAAGCTCTGCAGAAATTTCCTATAAATGTCGGTTACCCTTCATCTTCAAAAACAATGTCACTGTCCTGAAGTAGTGGGAGCAATATTCATATGAGGAGACAATGGTTGGCTGAATATGAGAAAAAGAACAAAATAAAATCAAGGATAATTGAAGCACAGGAAATGCACCAGCAGATGTTGTTGCTGTAATGTGGCTGTTGGACTTGTGACATCTTTGGCATGTGACTTTGGTAACTTCTTAAAAATAGAAGTGTTTACTTCTGCATCTAAAGACTAATATTTCCACCAAGGCTACACTTCTTCCACCCCCTACACAAAGTGAGGTGGGGGAAGAAATGCACAAAACTGTCTAACATGAAATTGTGTACCAGCTGATTTTTAATACTGCAGTTAATTTCTGTGTGTCTGATTTTCATGCTGTTTTCCTTTTAACTTTTTTCTTGAGTTGAATTGTTGCAAAGTTGATAGGAATAGGTCAGCAGAAAAATGGGGTGGTGTGAGCTTTTTCTGATAATCTGATCACAACATTATTAAACACTTGTTGAAATAAAAATAGCCAGTAGCAAAGTTTCATCCACAAAGCCATTTCAACCAGACTGGTTTACTGTAGACAGTAGCCATTTGGGAGATTTTGGTCATAGATAGCCTCTTCTCCTCTTCTGCTCCAAGGAGATCCTGTTGTGGTAGCCATACTTTGCATTTTCAGAAACCACATCAAGATATTTTAACAAAAAGAAAATATATTTTCTTCAGAGCGGATGACAGGCTTGATATTTTGTGCAGGACATTTCCTGCAAGTGTGAGCTGTTGGTCAGTAGTAGTATCATTAGCCTAGATATTAAAATAGCTGGGCTCTGCCACTTCTGTTACCCTCTGACACCCATTTTCCTCATATTAAGACAGAAGTCTGGAATTGAGAACTATAAAACTTAAGTCTTGATTACAAAAAATCTTTTTATATGTTTGGTTTAGATTACATTCTGTTATGAATTTTCAAGGACTCTTCTATTACTGTTAAAAGCTATCTTTAATAGCATGTGTCTCTTTCTCTGAGTTGGAGATGCTGAGGGGAAAAAATGCATTTTTAAACATCTAAACCTGTGATTTGGTATCTGAGTTTATTTTGTCACCAGGAAGTTAAAAATTAATATCCAGGCCTGTACAGTGTATGTTTTTGGAACAAATATTTTTTCTTAGGGATTAGAAAGGCATTATACTGGGTTACATCTCTTTGATTCTCTACTTGTATGCAAGTTTACCCCAAGAGTACTCCTGAATTATCTTCTTTCTACCCTTACCATACACGTTGTTGTTTAAAAACAAACACACAAAAACTTATCATAGAGAATCACTTGATAAAAGCTGTGGTTAAGTGCAAGGTTGTCTTTATAAACCAGCCATATTCACCATGTGTGCAGTGTGATGGAATATATGACTCATACTGCCATAACCTATGTCCTATAAATGCTTAAATGTGTCAAGGTGCAGACCCCTTACCAGACAGAGAAAAGATTAAGCTCTTTGTCCTGGTAAACCATAAATCATTCTGCAGTTAGTTTACAGCAGTGGTTTCTTACTTTGTAAATACATTGCTACTTCTCTATTCAGAGAGCTTCTTAAACACAAGAATGTAAGAAGCAGAACTTTCATTTTACAAAACCTTTGGAGCTTAAGTCTAAAAAATATGATTCACTGTGCTTATCCTTTTCTCTTTACCCTGGCAGCAATATTGGTAACTTGCAGGAGTTAACGCATCTTCATTTTGACACAAAGAAATGTGTTGCCCTTACTCCCTTTTTCTCCCTATTGTTTAGGAACTGATTTGAAGTGCAGTAAATTGACTAAATATGGCTTGGTCTCCATGTTACTACTAACCAGCGTAGGACAGTTGTTTTTGGAGCTGATGCCTGAATCCTTGAACATAAATTTGGAATTCTGGTATTTGATGAGAGCTTGTGTGTGGGATGCAGACATTCAGCTGTTTTGCCAAAGAACTGAAGTAGCCTTGCAGAGTGTGGCTTTAAGTCCTTTGGGCTGTTTCAGGCACATTTTAGAACTGGAATACAGGTAGGCTGTAGTCCTGTGAAGAGCTGCGTGTCATTTCACTTGTAAGCTTTGCCTGAAGAATACCAACATTCAATATAATCTGCTTGTTGAGATCCTTTAAATGAAAGTTGTACGTATTTTCCTTAGCATACTATCAGGACACCAGTTGTTCAGTTATTCACAGGATTTTGTATTGCATGTTTGTTGCACTGAAAAGATGTGGATTGCAGGATGGTGGTATAATACAGCTCTTTGGTCTTTGAAAGTAAACGCCTAGGCCAAGGTAAAACCAGCATTGGTCTGAGAAAGGGTGCAATCATTCAGGCAACACAGTTTTTTGATGTAACAGAATTCATTATATTTAAAATTCATCATAGCTGTGGCACAATGAATTCTAAATAATGAAACATCAAGCAAATAAGTTTCTCTCTATGGGTGAATGTTTAATTTGCTAGTGTTGGTGAAGGGAGGGATCTCTCGCTGTTCATGATGCTAGCAGCTGTAATGGAGAAACTCATATGAATTGCACTGTGAAAGGATGTGCCTGGAAAGGCAATGATGCTTCTCTCCAGTACTTGTCTATGCTCAGAAACTTGACCACTGCAGCATGGCCTTATCCCAGTCACTCTTGATGTGCCTGTATGCTTCCTTACAGCCAGTTAATAGAACTTTCTTAATATCTTCATCTCTTTCAAATGCTGTTGCTACTTCTGCCCTGCTGCCCTCCCCGCCCCATTCCCCGTGTGTGTATGTGTTTTGTTTTGTTTTGGTGGTTTTTTTGCTTGTTTTTTTTCAAGGTTGGCTTTAGCCACTGAGTGTATGTTTACTAAAAGCAAGACTTCTGTGCTTTTTGGAGGATGTGTATGTATGTGTTTCTATATTTGTGTGCATACGTTCACACATATATATATCTCTGTAAATGTATACACACACACATATATATAGAACTTTATATTCCTAAGAATAATACCTTACCAGCAAAGAAAAACTTGTGATGCTTGCTGTACACTTTTTTAGAACACTTGAGCATCTGGTAAATGCGAAGAACAGTCCATTAAAATGGGCCCAGTCGTTTAAAATTTTGTTGTTCTGGGCAGCAACTTGTGAAATTCAGACCTGTCAAGAAAAGAGAATTAGAGTTTGGATCAGTTATGCCTGGGGATCCATTTCTGTTGTTGGGATCTGGCTGGTGTGCCTTTAGGAGCAATGTATGCAACGTATGAGCACTTTGAGGTTCTCCTGAGAGGGAAGATGGAGAACCTCCTTTCTGCATCTGAGCACAAAGGAATGGTTTGTTTGTTCCCAGGATCTGCACTGTCAGTGATCTCATTTTGGAGTGCTTATTTCTATCCGTTTTTGTTACCATAATCAGCTTTTCTAGGTAGGGAAGAAGAGAAAATAACAACTCAGTCTAATCCATACAAGTACTGAATTTAGATACTATTAGAATATTTCTGGATGCTGAGGAGTAGTGAAGCAGTCGTGAATCAGATCTCTATGCTCAGAATGTTATAAATCTAAACACCTGAAAAAATACACAATTTGTTTTAGTCAGAGAGCTTTGCCTGACTGTATTTAACTAATTACCTCTGGAAGCTTTAGTCTTTGTTTCCTTTGAATCTCATAAATACAGCAATATAGCTTTGTAAAGTGTTCTCATTTTGATTATGTATGGAGTTTCTATGCGGTATTTCTGTGTTGCTTATGAATTTGAATGAGATGTTCCTGAAAGACTCAGTTTTGAAGTTGTTGTCCAGGTTAAGTTCACATCTGACTTGAGTGATTTGTTTCCAGAAAAACTGTAAGAACTGTTGTGTTACACAAATGCAGAAAACACTGATTTTCTTATACATGAAAACTATTTTAAAAAGGAAAAAAAAAGATCAATGCTTGCATTTACAGTTATCAACATCTTTAATAGTGGTTTTGTGTTTTGCTGATTTATTTTATTATTTATTTTGATATTTATGATTTGGTTTTATTTAGCAAAATCATGAAAGCTGTCATGGAATGAAATCTGTTTTGTATTTCATCTTGCCTCACAGAAATCTAGGTTTAAGCATCTATAAAATAGATGACACCTTGTCTGTAATATCAGGGCTTTCTGACAGATTTGCCATTTTATTCTTTACTTTTTTTTGTGGTTTTGTTTTTGGAGGATATCTCAAAGTAGCTTATAGAATAAACAGACAGTATGTGTATTTTTAGAGCATCTGTTAGCCTTTTGCAAAGTTAAAGCTAATCACACTGATTTAAAGTATGGATTCTACTAAATAGACAATTTTGGTATGTGAAATCACTTCATGAATTTAATCATCTATCTCCTATGCTGTCATGCAAGAAAATTAAGTTTTTCCTCATGGGTTAAAAGCAGTCTTCCATTTACTTTAAAGTTGATAGAGTTTTTAAGTGGTGTAGATCATTATCAATGCTAATAGTGTATTTGTGTGAACATTAATTCAAATGTATTTTGAGAATAAAGAAACTTGATCCTGTAAAGCACTATGAACAAAGAAATTGCTCCTAACTTACATGTGGGGAAAATTAGTGAACATAGCATGTACAAGGTAGAATAGAAAATGTGTCAGTAAGCCTTACTTTTGTTTTCCCCCGAGCAGTGACTAGAGCATGAGGGCTTTTCGTTCAGCAGTTAATGCACTTGAGTCTGAAATGAGTATGAGAATTTGCTGACCTCACACCTTGGTAGTTGTATATTTCCTGTTGGGTCAGGCTGCTGTGGAAGCACCAAGAAACAAGCATGGCTTTCAACTTCAGTGGTCTGAGGTTACGCCCCCCAGTTATCTTCCAGTTAAACCTCTATGGTATTCTGCAGCTTACTGATCTTGGAGACTGAATTAGTAAATTTCTCCTGAATTTAAAATACAAGTTAGCTCATGGTTAACTCATGGATAGACACTGCTTGGGATTAAAGCAAATTTCAGAGTAAAGGAGGAAGTGTGTATGGAAAATCAAATAAAAACCAGCTTGTGTCAGATTCTAGCTATTGTGCTTTGCATCACAGTTACATCGCTGCTCATCTGGCTGCTTTTTAAGTTAAATGCTGTTTCCTGAATCTAAAATTGTTGGTACAATTCATCCTTTCCTGCTCTTAGTGAGAAGGAATTTAAAAGAAATCAAGTGCTTACCTCTTGAAAGTAATGTCTGCAACACCGTATAATCAGAAATTACAGTCTGGCCAGTATTAGTTGCCTGTGAGTTTGAAGTCAATCTGCTTTTCTTAAATCTTTGAGGCTGCTGATATGACTAAGATTCAGAGGTTACACTGGGAACAATTTGATCTCACTATCTGTGCTATCTAAATAGTAACTAACACTTCTGGTGTATGTGAAGCTTTAAAGGTACGTGTCAAGATATTCAGCCCATGATGTTTAACTAGACATATGGTATCATGAGCTGATAGAATGCACAAATCTGATAACACTGCTGTGATTAACTAATCTTTCAGGAATGGGTGAAAACTAAATGTTTAGTTAAGTTTTGTTTTGAAGTATGCAAATGTTTTTATAGATACAGACTTGAGTTTGGCCAGATCTCTTATAGAAAGCTGATCAAAAGAAAAGGAGGGGACAATCCACCTACTCTTTTAGTCATATATTTTTTTATTTTTGCATTTTGTTTTGTTTTAGTTTGCAAATATGCCTGCCACAGGAAATGTGAAGAAAAGGTAAGCATGTTTTTTTTGCCTCCCTTCTTGCTGTTGATCAACATGTATTCAAAGTTGAGACAACAAAATCTGTATGAACTAATTAAGAATAAGATGGTTAGCTGGGGTATTGTTCTTGCCATTAATTAAAAAAAAAACCCAATGTAGTTGAAAGATTTGCACCAGTGGTTGAGTTTCTCATTCTTCCCACAGGAGGAGATGTTTTAGTTGAAAACATCAAATTAAGTGGGTGAAATACAAACGACACAGTTCTGCCAAAAAAGAAAAAAATGTATCTGAATGAATAAGGTATACATGCTGTTAAACCCAGAAAGGCAAAGAACATTAAGTCTCTGTGTATAAACTGGGAAGAACTTGGAAGGTTCAAAATATATCCAAAAACTAGATTAAAACCAAACAAGGTTAGATGTTGGTGTCAAAAAATTGTTGTATTTTATTTAATAGTAGAAGAGGCAGAGAGAAAGAAAGAGAAAAGAAAGAGAGAAAGAGATTGGAAAAGAAGTGCGTGTGCAGGGAGAGAGTGAGTGACAGGTGTTAGGTGGAAGCATATCACCCATCTGAGGGTCCCAATGATGTCTTGTTGCTCCCTTCCATCTGGTCATCTTGGTAGTAAGGGTCCCACGCCATGTCACCACGCGAAAGAATATGGAATTCCGTGGATTAATGTGCACTTTGGGCCAGATGGGAATGCCCACGTGCCTCCCTTGTAGGATGCCAGTTTGACACTGTCCTGTGCAACACTGAGGGTTTGTTGCATCATCTCTGGTGCAGGGTCTGGGGACCCCTGAGGGGGGCCTTTTGATGGGCTGTGTCACCCCCTTCTGTGTGGACAAGCTTTCCCACCAGAGATGGGCCTCTCAGCTGAGCTGGTCTGCACATTGGAGGATGGGCAGTCACTGCAGCTCTCACCAAAGGCCTTTCCAATACCCTTCAGTGTGAGGGTCTGTCCAAGCATGGCAGCTGATAGCCCTGGGGCTGTGGTCTCCTCCTCAAAGGTGCAAAGCTTGTGCTTTGTGAACGTCCCCAGTTCCTGAGTTTTATCTTTATCTTATCTTCATCAGGGAATGGTCCAGGTCCAGGGCCTCACTCCGAAGGCCTATTCAGGGTGTGGTGGTATTCTGCACAGCTTTTGTGATACAGTTATAAAAGTCTGTCATGAAAATGTTTAAGTCAAAATCTGTAATATTTCAGTCTCTGACACATGCACACTTGTATATCAGCCCCCATGCGTGTGTGTATACACACACCTATACAAATATATAAAATTTGTACAGCAACAGAGATTTAAAGGTAAACTTTTCACATTGGATTATAAATAGTATAAGCATATTATTAATTTTCAGTGATTAATGTAGATTCCCCCAGTTCAGTTTCATTACTAGGTCTTTGTTACCTTAGAAAATCTTCAAGTTCGTTTCACACAAGATCAGTAGTTCCATGGTCTCATGTGACTTACTTTTCTCATTGCTAGATTTGTGTAAATCAGAGACACTTACAGATTCAGTCTAAATCTAGAAGTCTTGGAGGACTTTATTTTGCCAGAAGCACTTTTGTGGGGTAATATTCCCTTCTTTTTTAACTTAAACTTCGATTAGTACTTGCTATTTATTAAGACAGCATATTTTATATTCTCTTCTGAAGACCAAAGATCTTGACCTAATATCTGTGCTGTTACCTTGATGTTTGCAAGCATTTGTTTGGTTCGGTGCATCCACCGAATAAATTCAACAGAAGAATCTTTGCTTTGTGAGGAACTTAGAGATTTTTCAGGACATTTTGTGAAATTCTAGTAAATACAGGTATCAGTTGGCTGAGCATCTCCCATTTTGAATAAAGATGGTACATGTGCATTTGAAAATCACTGTGTTGTGTGGTATGCTGGGCAAATGCAGAATTCTGGGGTTTTTAATGAGATAAGATGATAAAATACACAGTGGTAATTAAATTTTTAAGTAAGGTATTACCTTTTAAAGGGTTTCATCACCTAAATACATTCAATAATGATTAGTAATAATACTATAGTAATGGTGGTCTATGGGTAGAAACAAAAGAGTTTAGTAGAAAGATGTACTTTTTGTTAGACCAGATGATGTAATTGATCCCTCTTTGCCCAGTAGTTTTGGTTCTCCAGATAGTACTTGCAGTATGGAATTCTGCCAGTTGTATAAGAAAGAATCTGGTTTGTAGATCACATTGATAGCTCACAGATTTACGTGAGTAGGTGCTACATAGAACTAGAGTTTCCAGAAATGATGATATTTAAATGATTCTGGGAACTGTTGTGATTCTTTAAACTTGTTTTGGAGAGGAATAATTTTATATGTGTGCCTTATGTTTAAAACAGGAAACTCTTATATCAGCTCTCAGCCATTTGGGTGTTGACTGTTGAAAAGAGTAGTATGTGGAGTGCCAAAAGTATATAATAGCCTAACATCAAGATACTGACTGGCATGTTTTACGATTTTTGAATAACTGAAATGAAATTATTAGCATTTTTTATAGAATTAAAAAAAACTATGAAAATAAGACCAAATTCAAAAATCAGTTATTCCTTACAAGAGGCTTATTTTCTGATTTTCAGAGAAGCAGTCAGTCAGCACATAGCTTAAATTCAGAATTTTTCTATGAGTCTTTATTTTTTTTTCTGACTACTCTCTAAGGCTGGTGACTTCTGCACCCATCAGTGTATGTAGTTTCAAGTAGTTGGTTGTGTAGTGTAAGACTCATCTGGTACATTGTCCTGGTTTAAAGGACAAGCGTCTGCCAAAGAAGGTGGGAACCTCTCTTGGAATGGGAAATGTGACCCTCTCCCCTCCAAATTATTATAGCTTTGAACTGACAGGGTTTTCAGACAAAGATATGGGAAAAAGAATAACAGTTCTTTACTAATGTATGTATGTATGTGTGTATGTATGTATAACAAGGCAAACAACCACAACAGCAGCAACAACAAACAGAGCCAGAAACCCAGTGACAGCCTTCTCTCGGCTGCAGGCACTTTCGCCTTTGGTGTAGTTACGGTCACAGCCGGCAGGGGCGCTGGTGGCTCCTGGCCAGGCAGGGCGGGTGTGATGATTCCCTCGCAGGTGCACGGGGAGCTGTGGCGTGAGCTCAGCTGCCTGTCTCTCCATGTGGGTAATGGTGGGCATGCCTGAAGAGGGGATAGATAAGGGGTTTCCTTTACAACCTCACAGGAGCAGCAGGTCCCGGTGGAATGGCAGAGGCAGGCGTGCCCCAGGGTGGCAGACAAAATGTGGCAGAAGACTCCTCAGCCTTAGCAGGTGCCTGCCATGTGGGGGAAGGTGGTCAGGAGGATATGGGGTATTGGGTTAGAGTGTAGTGAAAACTGAGGCAGCAGCAGAAAGCAGTGAGGCTTGGCAATGGCAGCTGCGTTTCTCTGTAGCAGCTGCCACAGGCAGCCGTGAGATGCGCCCCTTGGGGAGCAGGAAGGGGTCCCAGGTTTTTCCCCTGAGGCACCTGAGTAGACACTGAGGGTCCTTTCCAGTGTGATTGGGTGTTACTGAGGTCCCAGTTCACCATCTGGTCTTATGAGCAGAGGCTCAACCATGGTAAAGAAGAAGCAGAGCTGGGCTGGATTCCATGGTGGCAGTGAATTCTTCCCATGGCAGCAGGAACTCGACCGTTCCCCTCCTATCCTGGTAGCGTGAGAGAGAGAGAAGCCAAGCCAAACCCTTCACCCCCCAGCCAAAATCTTGCTGTTATCTTTGCTCTTCCCAAGAGAAAACCCCTCAGCTATGCAGCCAGCTGCACCCCTCCCCCTCCTCCTTGGCTACATCTTTTGTCTCTCTTAAGTACTGGTCAGTATCATCTCTTAGACAAAAAATGGGACAAAATTCCCTCAGAGAAAAGAAAAAAAGGAAAAATACTGACCTCCAACATACATATATAACTTTGAGGTTGGATTTTTTTGTTGCTGATTTTCATTTAAAATAAAATCAGTTGGCAATGGGAGAAGATATCGAGATGATATTAGTGAGAAAAAGAAACAAAATGATTTCTGCTTGTCTTTGTTCACCGCCAAAGTATGGATAAGTTACCTTTTCATGATGGATGTGAACTTTCCACTAGAAATCTTAGGATAATCTAGAATATTTTTATTTTTGTTTTGTTTTGTTTCATTTCGTTGTTGTTTTATCCTCCCATGACCTATGCTGTTCTGCGTGATTTTGGGAAGAACATCTTTACTGGTCCAGTTCTTTGCTGACTAGCTCTGATCCTTTTTGTATAGACGCGAGAGCTCTCACATAAACTTGTCGTGTAACTTTCTTCTTTTTTTTTTTTAAAGAGAAGTGGAAAGACATCCTTTAGACTTTGAAAGTGAGATCAAAGAACCTAAGAATGATGCATTTTACATAGCTGCTGCTTGGAACGCTCCCTTGGATCACATTATGTAGCTCATGCCACGTTTGTTTCTGGGAAATGGGAATTAAGTAGCTTACAAGAATATACCACTCTTTTCTTGTTCAGTTTCTGTTACAAAAAGTTGTTTGCCCATACTTACGTTGTACTCCTAGCTTCTACTAAAGAGACATTGCCTGCACATCCACTATTACAGCTAAAGGCAACAGCAACATCATGAAGGGTACTCTGAACATCAACAGTGGCTGTAATTGGGTAGCTGGCAAAATGTGCTGGGCCCCAGTGATGTATAACCTTTTGCACCATTGCTATGTCATACTATATTGCTTTTGCTGTGCTGCTTTTATTTATTATGTTGCTTTTGCTGGGTATTTTGATGAAGCATGCATACACATAGAAACTGAATTCCCTCTTGCAGTACTGCATCTGAAAAAGTTGGAGCCACCCAAGCCTGATGTTGCAACTGCCTTGGTTTGAAAGACAGGTGCCTGCCAAGGAAGGTGGGAAGCTCCCTTGGAATGGAAAATATGACCCCCATCCCTCCAGATTATTATAATTATTATGACTTTCAGGCAAATATATGGGAAAAGGAGTAACAGTTCTTTACTAGAATATATGGGAAAAGGAGTAACAGTTCTTTACTAGAATATATATGTGTATATACACACACATATATATACAATTATATACACAAATATATACACATGTATATATATAACAATGCAACAAGAACAACAGCAGCAACAATAAACAGAAAATCCCCCCAGAAACTCATTAACAGCCTTCTCTCCACCATCAAGCATGTTCCCCTTTGGTGTAGTTGTGGTCACAGCCGGCAGGGGCACTGGTGGCTCCTGGCCAGGCAGGGCAGGTGTGATGATTCCCCCACAGGGGCAGGGTACGCTGTGGCACAAGCTCAGCTCTCTCTCTATGTAGGTGGTGACAGCTCAACCAGCAGGAGACATAGATAAGGGGCTTTCTTTACAATCTCGCAGGAGGGGCAGCTGGTCCAGGTGCCCCTCTGGATGGTGAAATGGGCTGTAGCAGGAGCCTCAGAGCAGCAGGCTAGAGCAGCAGAGGCAGGCACACCCAGGGTGGCAAACAAAGTGTAGCAAATTCCGAAGCCATAACGGGAGCCACAGAGTGTCCCTGCAGATGCAGGGTGTCGGATTAAAGCATAGCAAAAAAAAAAGAAAAAAAAAAAAAACCAACCCAAAACAATGGCAGAAATCAGTGGGGCTAGCCAGTGGTGGCTGGGCTTCTGCAAAGAGATGGGAGACACTTCCTCCAGAGGTGGGAGGGGGTCAGGGTCCCAGGCTTCCCCTGTGGCACCCAGCAGAGGGTGAGGGTCCTTTCCAGTGCGATTGTGTGTTGAAAAGGTCCCAGTTCAATGGTCCTCTTAAGAGCAAAGGTTCACTCTTGGTAAGGAGAAGCTGTGCAGGACAGAATTCCACCGTGGCAGTGAATTCTCGCTGCAGCAACAGTCCCACACTAAGACCACGACTGTCTCCCCACTAATCCCAAGAGAAAGCTGCCCACTTAAGAGATGGTAGCAAACTTCACCCTTCCCCCTCCTCCTCCTCCCATCCACATCTTTTTTGTCTTAAGCGTTGTAGTTGCCATCTCTTAGGCAACACATAGGAGAAAACTCCCTGAGAGAAACAAAAAAAAAAACCCAAAAAAAAAACCAAAAAAGGAAAAATTCCAATCTCCAACAGCAAGGAGTTGCCTTACGGGCTTGATAGAAGATTGAAAACTGAATGACAGACATCACGAATAACCAAAATTTGGTGGAAACAGAATGACAATATTATCCATTATGAACATTGAGCTTTATCCCAGCTGTTCTGACTGTTTTTCATCAGCAAGCTGAAATGTCTGAGCTTTGTTAGAATTTGCTTTTACTACTTCTGTATGATAATACAGTATTTAATAGTATTTTACTAGTAATTATTTCTAAAGGGCTGCTACCCTGGTCTTGTTCTGTGTAGCTGAGGAAAGCATTTAAAATACTTCCTACTGTTAAAGCATAATAAAGCAAATTCATTCTTAGTCTGGGAGAGTTAGTTTTCATGATAAAATATGTATTTAAATGTCATTCTATACCATTTTACTGCATTATCTCTTTTCTGAATAGGTGGAAAACAGAAGATATATTTGGAATGTAAATGTTCAAGACTTTATTCTAATGTGTTTTGAGAGAAGGGAAGTTTTTTAAAATCACTAGAGAGCTATTAAAGTCAGTATTGTGATATATCAAAGTCAGAAATAAATACCATAAATTTCAAGTGTTTCCATGTCAACCTCCAACAAAATGCTCTCAATCTCAAACATGGGGCGAATTGTGTCCTCACAGAGGGGACCGTGTCTTTACCACATGGCATTTTCCTGCTTTTTGTGGGAAAGTGGAAGGGTCCTGCTTCATTCACAACTCTTTGGGCTAATTTAGCCTCCTTTGGCTTGCTAAGGAAGGTATTCCAGAATTGTTTGCAAATATTTTCTGTAAACTTCCTGCTGGGGATGTCACTGCTTCTGGTGTGATTCTTGCAGACCTTCTGTAGCAGACTGAAATCAGGCCTGTGCTAAATTGCTGTATGCATCTTAATATTGCCTGATGCAAAGAGCTATTTTTCCTTCTTATGATTTAATACATTTAAGCATTAAATTTACCTTAGGGAGATGCAAAGAGTCATCCTGTGGATGATGGATGGTTTTCAACTGTAGGGAGATAAAGCAAAAAACCAAAATGCCCCCCCAAACTAATTTTTGATTTTTGCTTTTTTACCATCAAGTTTGACATGTGTCTTCTGCTTTTGTATCTTTCTGTGATGTTGGGTAGAAAAGACTGACATTGCTGCCTTCTGGTGCCCTTCTCTACCACATTCCTTTCTCCCCTGTAGTATGTATTTAAAAAACCCACAAAACCAAACCACACTTCTCCCCCATTTTAACCTATGCTTATTGTTTAAATATGGCTTTCATCTTATCTTTCATCCTTTTATTTGATGGGCATAGATCTGTCCCAGGTCTCAGATGTACACTAGATGTGGTGAAAACTGTGGTCTGAGCAGTAATATCTGCAGTTTGTTGTGACAAATCTCCTGTCTCCTCACCCTAAAACTTCTGATACTGTTGACCAAAGTGCCATTTATGACCATAAGAATCATAATGCCTGTAGCTCTTACTGCTATTACTCAGATGCTGGAAGCAGACTGAAATCCTGAGAAACCAGACCGATACTTATGTTATAGGTCCAGAATTCTGAGATCCAGCCAGTCTGGTACACAGTTCTGTTGTGTTTTCTTTCATGGGGGGCTGCTATCCCGGCTAGCAGAAATCCCCTAGACCACAACAACAGTTTGTGGGTTCCTCAGCTTAGCTGGCTGGAAGAGTGGATGAGGCTTGGAAAAAGGAATTGTGCTCTCTCTGGGTTAATAAGGATGTTTATTGCAGTGCAGGCCCATGTGTGTGGAAGAGGCTTTGCCAGAGCCTCCTCTCAGCATGGAGAGAGAGAGACAGACTGGGCGTGTGTGTCCCTTTTCCCAGCTCAGGGCTGGGCGGGGAAACACTGACCCAATGGGGAAGGAAAGGGGGCGGGGTAACATCAGGAAGAATCCAGGTACATCAGTGACAGGAATGGGGGGGGAAAGCAACATACCAAGTACAGACAAATAACAAAATACAAATACAATCCAAAAAACCTGAAATTTGCGCTGCTACACAGTTCATTTCCATTCAAGAAAATTCAATCCATGCTGATAGTTTGTTCCTTTGGGAGAGGAAAATCTTGGCGGAACAAAGAACCCCTGTGCTTCCTGGCCTGTTCCCTATCTGGTAATGCCGCAAGTTTTGTTTGGCTTTCAGATGAAGAATGTTTTCTCGTGAAGATTGTACCAAAATACATACACATGGAATCCCTAAAGGGTAGCATAGTTCCCTAAGTAACCTGTGCCTCATAAAGCTTTGAGAGGTCAGATTGGCTACAAAGAAAGGAGAGGTTAAGTCTCAAACAGCTACATACAATTTTCAAAATTAGGATTTTTTTTTAGTTGAAGAAACAGGAAAAGGAGACATTTTGAGCAACTATACTATATTTTTGCACTTATTTGTGTCAAATAATTTCAACCTACTTTGTAAAGCTCTTTCATCCATTACACAGATTAAATCAGATGGGACACTAGCTGGTATTTACAGTTCAGGTTGGCAAATTAAACCACAGTGCAGAGGGCTAGTGCAAAGTCCAGTAAAATCTAGTTTTAAGGTCTTGGTTCCTGCTGTCTGGTTTAACCCCTGTTGGCAACATCCAAATTCTGACTTTCTGTTCCTTTGCTTCTGAACTCATTTGGAACAAATCCTATGATTTGAAGAAGGAAGGGACTTCATCTCTGTTTACTAGTTTACACTTATCAAGGGAAACTTATCAATTTTTGCTTCTAAGTACCTTCTTTTTCATTATAGAATTGTTTGAAACCTTTTTCCCAAATAACCTATGTACGAAGTGTCTTTGCCTTGTATGTATTCTTCAGAGAACTGAAGAACTTTCATGATGTAGGTGAGGACTGTAACATTGCAAAATGGAATACCACAGCATGGAAGAAAGCCAGCATTTCTCATGAGTGTTTTGCAGGGTAGGTTGGAAAAGGGGAACAGTAACTGACAGGCATGCCAGAAGAAGAAAACTAAGCAGAAATTTTTTTTTCCAGGCTTAATTCCAAAGGTGTAGATTGCAATAAATAGGTGTGTGGTTTTTTGTAAAAAAAAGAAAAAGTAAGAAGAAAAAGATGTGTGTGTGTATGAATGTGTGTCTGTGTGTATGTGTATATATATATAAAAATTCATATTAAATGCCTCCATGAGTTTACCATATAGACTTCTGACAGTCATCTTTGTAACATTCAGAAAATCTCCTAACGTGACTAGAACTTCATTTGTAGGATGTGAGTGACTTCATTTTGCTGGTCTTTTCACCATTTCTCCTCAATTTTGTAGCATAAGTAGTGAACTAGAGTGAACGAGCTTTTTGGTAGGTTATTTTATAGGTGAAGATTCTGCCCCCTGCACATAGTTTTTGTTACGCATAACCTGTGGCAAGCATGCCAGAATTTCTTACTTGATAAAATTGTAGGTTGAAAGAAAGTGATTCTTTCAATTATTCACTTTTCACAAGAAAGTGATATAGCTACATGGTTAAATTGCTTTTGCAAAAGCAATAAAATAGTGTTTGGGATCTGGACTTCAAAATGCAGCTCTCGTAATAACTCATTCTTTGAAGATGGTCATTCCTTTGAAAAATCACATACTTCTTGCAAAATGAGAATAAAAAGGAGGGAAGATAAAAACGAAATATGCATCTGGAAGTGAAAAAAAAAAATCATTGAAATGCAACTATTGGTTATCCCAGCCAATGTACTGTTGTGTGTTGGGGGGTATTATTGTATTGCTGTTAAGAGCAAGCAGGAACAGATTCTATTTCCCTAGTGCAAGATATCCTGCCATTTGTTGACTTTTGTTTGTTTGTTTGACTTAACATTTATCTCATGTTAGTCAGTTACTCATTAACTGATGTGACTGATGCTACTAGCATATGAAGAAAAATTACCTGCAGATTCACTGGAATCAGAATTCTTCATTAAAAAAATACTTTAAATCTTTTTTCTATCAATATGGGACTTTTTCAAATTAAGGCTCAATACAGGAAATATCACACCAGGGAAATGTTTTCATATTAACTGTGTATGCAAGAACAGATAATTTGTCTTTAAAATAGTTGCTTGATTATTCATGAGTAGACTAACAATGTACCTGTATGTGTATGTGCTGGGCACCGAAGAGGTAACTATTTCTGAAAGTAGGCAAAACATTCATACATTCTGATATTGCTTGTTAATATGTGAATGTACAGAAGCTAAATCCACCTTGGTGTGGAGCTGTGAAATAATACACTAATGCATATGCAGTGTATTTCTTACAAGAATAAAGAAAGCTGACAAACCAGATTATTGTAGGTGTCTTTAAGATTAGCCATAGCTTCAGTAGATGGACCAGAAAAGTCTTTCTGAAGTTTGTTGTTTTGTGCAGTTGGTACACTGTGTGTAACTTTTTAAACCAATGACTGAGACCTTTATACTTGTTTTTCTGCCTCTGCATTGTCACTGGATTTAAGTCTTGCTGTTTTGCTTTTTAGCTCTATACTTTTTCTCTAAAGCTTATTTTTCAGTATGTCCCAGACCTTTGAAAACTATGAAAAAGAATTAGAGCCACTCATATATTCTCAGCCAAGATTGTTTGGATGTCATAATATCCTCTGTTATCTGTTAACAGGTTAAAAAACTTTTGTTTTTAGCCTGTGTCTGGATTAACAGTGGAAGAACTTGCTTCAACTGCTCATGAGAACTGAAGCTGGGATACAGCAAGATCCTGACTATTTTGCTTCATCTGGGAAGAAATCTGCTATTTGTATATGGAGTTAGAAGAAAAAAAGTCAGTTCATCTTGGGTGGCTCATTGAGTTTCATAGCTCGAAACCAGCAGCAGAACATCAAAGTCTTTTACATGGGTCTTGATTTCTGTAAAAAGGAAGTGCAGAAGACACAGAACCAGAAGAAGATGAAAATTTTTTGTGAAGTCAGCTTGCTATATATAGCTGTTTCAGGTATGGAGGAGCTCGGGGAAGAAAAGAATTAAGTGTTTAATTTAATTAAGAATTTAGTGTTAGCTCTCATGTTCTCACAGTCCCGAGATGCCTGAATAAGATGCCACAAATCTGCAGAGATCTGCAATTCTCTAATGAAGTTCTTGTCCACTGGATGTCCCCAATGTTCTTATGTTAGAAAAAGGGATTTTTCTTAGGCAATGAGTCAGCTGCATTTAGCAAGCACATTACCACAGAACTGTGTTTTAGTTAGCCAGAGGGGTAAAGATATGCTTGATTCCTCAAGGGTTTTGATCAGCGGATGGAAGGGAGAGAGCAGAGATTATATTATGTATGTCAGTGATGACAATTTTATTCCCCAGTGGTTCCAGTTATTAATTACATGAGCATGTAAGGTTAGTTCATCTCTTCCACTGCACCACTCAGGTAGCCTGCCAACTCCTTTGGTGCTTCCACTAATGCTTTCTTCCTAGTATATGCAGTCAGTGGAAAGTAATTGTAATTTCATGTTTATCTACTTTAACCTTAGGTGTTGCTAACGAGAACGCTAGCAATATCAGTTTATAAGTATGAGGTAATCACATGGTCAGGACAACTGAGGACAGTCTTTCCTCCCTAGATGGAGGTGTTTGCTGCTTGTGGTGGTGGTGCAGGGTGCGTGTGGCTTTGATTCTTTCAGCTGGGCACTGTTCTGCTTGGTGATTTGTCACTTTGGCTTGAAAGGAGAGTTGGTGGTTGTGATTCAAGGTGGCATATGAAGATTTAGATGCTATGTCAGGCAAGAGGACACCAAGGCAGATGATGTCCTTGCTTCCAGCAGTAGGCCTGCTATTATGACGGCTTAGTTAACATCTTCCATGTATGGAAGTATGGGTGTTTGATTGGATAGGGTAGTGAATCATGAGTGGCAGTCACAAAATGAGCTGCAGAGATGCAACATATTAAAACCTTTGACTTGCAAGCCCACGGAGGAGTCAGAGGGTAGAGCAGACAAATTTCAAGAGTTCAGTCTGTCCTGTTTTCTTTACGGGTAGTCTAGACATCATGAGCAAGCTGGGAGTTGAAGAAAAATGTGCTACTCTTCTTCTTTTTTTTTTTTTTTCTTTTGATAAGTAATTTATGATTTAAGAACCATTGAGAATTGGAGATAGATCTTTTTCATAACCATTTAGGGAGGAAAATGCTGTCTCTTCCATGCTAGTGGTTAAAAGGTGTTCCTGAGTGTTTAAACTGGGTTGTCCTTGTGTAGTCAAGTAGTAGCCTCCTTTGACACAGCCTGTGCTGTGTACAGAACTGATATTTCTTTTTGTTCTTGCAGCCCGCTCTGTAGCATGGGCTGCATCTTCTTTTTATTATTCTAAGGATTACAAATGACATGAGGCATGAGGTCTCCTCTGCTCAGTAACCCACTCTGTGTACCATGAATTGAGTCATCATAGGACTCAGCTGCTGTTCTGAAAGAGAACACCTTTGTTGTCCAGGTGTTGCTGCAGAGTTTCTGGGTCCACTCTACTGGCTGAGAGACAAATCTGTCCTGGGGAGCCATAATTTTGAAGGTGAACATGTTAAATGAAACAGTTTTCACTGGGGTTAACCTCAAGGTACTTGTTAAAGTGAGCATGCATGATGACTACTACTGAAGCTCAGCTAAGTGGTGTAAATGGATGAACCTACAGTCTTATGCCTCTGTGTGTGAGATTTGAGGGTGCCTGCTATATGAGATTGTAGAAATAATCTAACACTTGGTTTCCCCTAGGTCATCATGTAATCCAAGTTAGTCATGCTTTCCCTGGCTTTCTTTATGTTTGGGTTTATGAATATCAAAATAAGGTTTGGGGTTTTTTTTTGTTTTGTTTTTGGTGGTTTTTTGTTTGTTGTTGTTGTTTTTTGTTTTGGTTTGTTTTTTTGTTTTGTGTTTGGGGCTTTTTTGTTTGTTTTGTTTTGGGTTTTTTTGCGTGCGTGTGTGTGATGTATACAGACTATGTTCTTCATAGGAAGTGTTTTTAATTTGGAGACAAATCTCTAAAGATATGTGAGTCCACAGGAATATCTATTCTGCTTGCTCTGCTAAACTCATGACCCAAAGTCAGTTCCAGAACAAGGGTGAGATGCTGGGGACTGCTGAAGTTCTAAATTTCTTGAAAATTAACTCATTAACTTACTCATTAACTAAAACTAAAGTGATGCTTAAAGAATGTTATAAAGAATAGAGGAAAGGACAAAACCCTTCATGTTTCCCTGCATACGTGACGTGAGGGAAGGCATTACTCTTCAACCAGTTTCAGTGATTAGAATATGTGAGCAGGACACTGAGTTTGCATTGAGCTAGTGCTAACTTCTCAGGGAGCTGAAAGGAGATAATACAGCTGAGAGGAGCAGTAGATACTCAGGTTCTGCACATGATCTAGTTGGTGCCTCTTTGACTGGACAGAGTCAATGCAGCTCAAATAATGCAGCTGGGACATCTCCAAAAGTAGTATCCTTTTTTCCTTATTTTATCATAATTTTTTATTTCAGCTTGTGACACCCTGCTTTTTTCTAAGCAGCTATGAGCTGGTTAGTATTTTTGGCACTACTGATATCCATCAGGTTTTATTAGGTTATAGGTTAGATTATTCTTGTAGTCTACTATAACCTCTTGCTATTTCAGTACTGTGCCACCTTTCCTCTCAAAAGGCTTGGCAAATCAAGGGTCTGAAGCTTGTTACTGTGTCCTGTCCCATGCAGGAATCCACGTCTTATGCTTTTATTTGTGTGTTTTAAATAATAAAAAACCCTTCAGTAATTATTTGTTTCAACATAATGATGTCTCATGTCAGTTTGGAAGTATAAGTAGTGTAAGATTTGTTTAGGACCTGTTATTTTTTGTTGCTGGTGGAACCCATAATTGGTCCGGAGAGGAAAACCTTAAGCCTTTTCTGGCTTGCATGATTGTATTTGGTTGTTTTAGCTCCAAGGGTAATACGAGCGATGCTGGGAGGATGGATTGTAACAGTTACTTATTGAACCAGCACTGGCAGCTGCTAGTGTCATTACTAGGACTAAGCAGTCAACAGCTGATGCACAAGTGTCAGCCAAGAGCTCTGTGTATTGTAGGTAAGTGATACAACCACTGGCAATTAGAAATCCTACATCTCACTTCTGCATTGCTGTGTCACTTCGTACATTTTTGTGTCTTGATTTCCCTGTTGGAAAGATAGAGGTGATGGTACTTACCTATCATGAACCACAGAAGTCAAAATGTGCTTTAAAAATTAATCTGTAAAGCAAAGCCGAAAAACCTAAATCAGTGATTTTTGGTATCAGGAGGAATGTATCAACTCATTAGAGGTCTCTCCTAGATTTGACCCTGTAATTTTATGAATTAACCCATGTCAGAGTTTGAGGATCTTATATAGCATCACTGCTAAAATTATAAATAGAAAATAAACCCTTTCTTTTGGCTGCAGCTCACAGTATTAGGGGCATACTGGCAACTGCAGTTTCTTTTGTGCTGTGCACATAACCCAAGTATTGATTCTGAAATGGAAAACCGGTTATTGTGGTTCAGAAAAAAAATTAAACATACAGCAACCTGTGGGATATGTTACTAGTCATTAATAATTCTGATTGAACTTGGTTTTTGTGAACTTTATGTGTTTTTGTGAACTTTTTGTGAGGTTTATGTGTACATGGAGCAATGCTGATAATGTAGTCCCAACTGACTCTGTGACCTGCCATAACCGTAAAGGTCTGAATACTTTTTGTTTCGTCTATTACTTAAAAAAGATAAAAATGAAAAGGAAAGCCAATGGAAGGTTATTATTTTAGAGATTGTTTTTAGCTTCCAGGAAATAGTCTAGGATAGTTTAAGATGCTTCAAACAGGCAGTAAGCTAGTCTTCTTCACTGAATTTCTTTTTTGTCTTTCCTGATAGTGTATCTTTGAAAAGAATAAAGCAAACTAAATCTTAATTCCTCAGAGTCCCATCGCTTATGCTGCCAACTTTCTTGCAGTAATGAAATGTTCTGTGAAGGTCCAAATCTCTTATGTATGTGGATTCTTATCTTAAAATTACTTCATTGATGAATGAAGTAATGACTGCATGACTTGTCAGTTTTAAGACACATTTAAATAGTGATTCAGCACAGTAATTTCTGATTTAACCTTAATAGCCTTTCTTCTTTCCCCCCTCTTTTTTTTCTTTTTTTTCCAAATGGTTACCAAAGAATTCTGCATAACTCTAGTCTGCCATTTAAATATCACTTTTCATAACTATCTGTTATAATGCAGACAGATTAAATGGACACTTACCTGTAATGTATATTTTGCCATAACAGTCACTTCAAGCTGAAGTTTGTTTAGCTGTTTTGCTAAGTCTTGAGTGGAAGTTTGATCACTTTGATAGAAATCAAAGTGATTTCTATCACTTTGATAGAAAAGTGGTAAAGTTTGATCACTTTGATAGAAACCAGGGAAGAGCGTCAATTATTCTGATTCCCACCCCCTTCTCCTTAATTATGCAAGCCTCTTTTCTGCCTGTAGAGAGAAAAAACAAAGACTTGAACATTCAGGCCCCTCCTAACAAACTAAAACCTGATTCTGAGCATTGAGTCAGATTGTGTTCTGTAGTGTTTCAAAATAGGAGGAGAACAGAATAAAAGTAATTGTAAGAGAAATGGAGACTGGTTTGTTCTGGGGTTTTTTTTGGGTATGTGTGTTTTTCATTTAGTTTTTTAAAAGGAGCAGGTGCATACCTAGAAAAAATTGCTGAAGAAGTGAGTGTGAAGTCACAAAGGCCTCATTTTAATTGCCTATCTCATTTTTTACTTGAAATCCATGGTAGTTTATATATACACCTACATACATTCAACCTAGTACCAATATCTTCTAAAAAAAATATTAAAAACTAAGAACTGAAAATAGATGTTGATTCATAAAAATAAAACCAAACTCCCAGCTATGTATGAGT
Source organism: Argya squamiceps (assembly GCA_037834095.1). NCBI lineage: Eukaryota > Metazoa > Chordata > Aves > Passeriformes > Leiothrichidae > Argya > Argya squamiceps. Next base: position 56,022,031 of record JBBMKD010000102.1, read on the forward strand.
AAAGTGAGGAAGAGAACAGGAAACTTTAAGAAAATTCAGTACTCTTAACAGTGTTTGAAAGAATGCTTGTCCCCTGTGGCAAAGAAATACCCCTCCTTCCTTTTTTTCGTGTTATTGAATGCAGTCCTCTCCAGGGGCTTTGTATGAGAAAGATCAGTGAATATGAAAAAATTAATTTCTCTTCCTACTGCATTCATTTTGAAACACATGTTTTGAGAAAAACAATGTGAGACAATTTGCTGTTCCCATGGAACACAGTCCATCTGTTTTTAATGTGGGCATGCAAGAGATTTTTTTGCAAAATGGGACGTTGAATAATTGTTTGTGGTATTGGGAAAGTCTGTGCATGAAGATGAAGGATTGCATTCTCCAATTTAATTTTAAGTGGGGTCTCATTATTACTAGAAGATATAATATTTAAATTTGGTTAGTCAGGCATGACCTCCAAACACAGTGGAATATGATGACAGTAACTAAACTGAACTAGAAACTGACATATACAATGGTTTTGCTCTGCCAGCTCTAATTTAGTTTCTGGCTTAAATCAGTAAAAGCTTTTGTGAAAAAAATTATCGAGTGGGTTTGGTTTGTAATAAGTGTCTGTGACTAATGGCTAATTAGTTCTCATGTTTTCCTGTCTTTCTTCTTTCAAGAAATAGCATGGAAAGCTTATGGAAAACTAGGAACATGCCCAACTCTGTTATTTAGGGAAACTTCCTTTTTTTTCTTACATGCTACATTCAAATTTTAGCTCACAGAACCTGTGAGATGCATGCAAAGCAAGCATTATATGCTTATAGCAGGCAAGATTTGGTGAAGGACATGCTAAATCTACCAGACTTTTTCCCATTGCTATGAACTTTCCTGACTCCTTTCAAGATTGTCACCAGAGCAGTTCTTAGGGGAGTGCTGCAGGCTATAGCTGCCTGTCTTGTCCATGTGTCTACACATCATGGGAAGGGAAATACAACAGACTTGTTCTGTTTTCTGGTTTGTTTGCAAAGGGTGGGAATATCCAGTGGAGTTTTGTATTTGCCTGTTCAGTTCCTGCTCTGTCACCATCCAGAACCATAGTGCTCATGTCTCCATGAAAACTTTGGGCTTTGAAGGTTTATGGAGGGATGTTTCTTTACTTCTGGTTCATACAGCTTTCCTGAACTCACAAGGAAGCAAAGATACCTTGAAACCTTTTTTTGAAGCTCTCTCTGTCTTGCTATTCAGTTTTGCTTTATTAAATTTTGATCTGTGCTTTTCTCTTCCTTTACTTTTTTTTTCTTTCAGCTTCATAGAAAAAATTTCTACTTTCCGTAGTTTCTTGATTTGTTAGTTGTAGATATGCAGAAGAATAGACTGATGAGACACTCTCTTGAAAAAACCCGTAAGCCTAATTTGAAATACTTGACTTGATTATGTTTCAATCTTTTTTTGGATTCCAGTTCTCCAGAAGGGGACTGGTGTGGGCCTCTTTGTAATGCATTTCTATGGGGTTTGTTTTTTAGTTTTAGATTTCAAGTGCTTACCAGAGTAAGGCCATGGACCCCAGAGACATGCAGAGTTGAGGTTCCAAAATGCGGTTTTAAGTGCAGTCAGTGCCTTGTTTGTAAATGTCTCATAAGAGGGCACAGAGAATAAAACTGCATGAATTGGCTACCCCAATCCCTCATATTAATGAAATGCAGTGATCCTGAATTGAGCTATGCAAGGCACACTAAATTCAAAAGCTAGTCATTGCATTTGCCAGGAGGGAGGGCTCACGTAGTTTCTAGGATTATTAGAGAATTACAAGATTTAATAGGAATTTGAATATGAAGTTCTGTTATAATACAGTATGTTCAGTTCCAGGCGTTCATCCAAAACGAAATGAAAAACAGGCTTGCTTTGAACAATCTGCAGAAACAGGGAATAGGCAAGAGGGAAAGGTTTGGTTATTTCCAGAGCCAAGTTTGCCTGCTTGTTTATTTTCTCCAAATTGACTTAAAATGTTTCTGAGTGTGGTACTTTTGCAAGGCATCTGCTTTTCAGAAGTGTGACACTACTTACTATAGCAGATAAATTCAGAGGTGTGATGTTCTTCCAAGGTATAGCATGCTTCTTTCTGCCTTCCCAGCTTTCTTTTTCTGAAGAAAAATTAATCCATGTTTCATATTCCTCAGTACTGATAGTTTTCAGATGGCATAGAAACTTTTCTTACATGTTCGACTTCACTAAAGAGGAAATGGGCTTGCATAGGTTCTGCTTGACAGCTTACACTGGAAAAGGGAAATACCTGCTACAGGGTGTATTTTTTCTGATTATCTGCCTAGTTTTCTATTCTTTTGTAGGTTATCCTGAGAGTGATAGACCTTATGTCCCTTGTGGAAATGCCTCTGGTTAATCTTTGAAAATGCTTTCTCAACACTGGAATGTGTAAAAGGGTAGGACAGTACTAATGCCATCGCTGTAAGTGAATGCTAGCCAAATATTGAAATAATAAATGACTGTGGCATTAGTTATTACAATGTAATCAAGGACTGCCACTTGTCTTTCAAAAGGAAAAGACAAATCTTTTAATGTTAATTTAAAAATCAGTTTTTATTATAGTCAGAATTCATTGTAATAAGCACAATGAATCATGTATCTATGTGGACCCTTCTCTTCAGAGACAGCAATGAAGGAAGTGCAACACTTCAGGTAAAATTCTGATGTTTGGTCTGACTGCTATATAATGGTGGATTCTGTTTGTTTATTGCTTAACTAAACTTCAGTCTCTGGCATCCCATTCAATTTTAGTTCTCTATAATTTCAGAAATCATACTTGTTTAATCTAATTTAGGTTCTTCACATAGGTGCAAAAAATTAGTACTAGCTCAAATGGCAGAAATGTTGGATATGAACTTGCTTTTGATTCTTCTCATTTGATGTCATTAAATGCTGGAGTCAAACTTCAGGCCTGTTTCTTGGAGAAATGTCACACCACCACCTGGCAGACTTTGAGGGTGGAAAGGGGGGTTTAATTGGGTTTTGCATGTCTTTAAAGTGCAATCCAAATGAGAAGCATTCAGGGCAAGGTGGCCCTACTGGTGAATGAAACAAAGTAAACTAAAGTGAAGAAACTCTAAACGGTGTCGTTTTATCTTTTGCTATAATGGCTTTGTTTTTCCTTCAGAAAGGCTGTTTTTAGGGAGTCATTGTCAGAAATCTGTGATGGTAAAATGGTAAGAGAGAGAGGTGGGATAATTGGTTTTGGAATGATTTTAGCTCATTCCATGGAAAAGTGGTTTTTGTTTCTAACCATGTCAATCTAATTTCCTTTGAGTTGTCTTTATTGGGGGATGACAACAACGATGTTTTGTTATATTTGATATTGAAATGCTGTGATCAGTGAGGTGCAGAAGTATAAATATAGGGATTATCTCTCCTATGAAAACAGGATGAGAGAGATGGGGTTTTTTAGCCTGCAGAAGAAAAGACTCCAGAGAGACCTTAAAGCAGCCTTCCAGTACCTAAAGGAGGCCTACAAGGAGACTGGAGAGGGACTTGTTAAAAGTCCTGTGGGACTTACTAAAAGTCCTATAAAGTAGAAGCAGGCACAGCTAAACAACTTGTGATTGGTTAAAATCTCATGTTCAAGCACTCTAAATGATTGTTCATTGGCTCACGTCTTTTGGCACAAAGTCTTCTTTGTTCTGTCTTATGAACAGCATTTCTGTCTTTAAACATCTATGAGAAGGCACAACAACTTGTTACATGTCTTCAGCTTCCGTGAGGAGGCATCCATGAAAGGGACCAACTGGCAATTACATTTGCTACTTTTTTGCTAATTCAAAGCAATGTAAGAACAGCACAGCACACAGCAGGCACAGTACAAAACCCTGATAGTGGGGATTGTTCCCTGATAGCAGGGATTGTTCAATCCTTCTATCAATAAATTATGACCTCTCTCTTCTAAAAAGCCTTCTACAGTCCTCTGCTCCTTCAGGTTCCTTAAATGGCCTTGGACCTTGTGGTCTCCTTCAGCAGACAGTTTATTCTTCCACTCCCTGCCTTTACCTCCATTGAGTACCTCAGCCTTTTCATGTGCCGGGTCGCCAGGTCTCCCATATCCTTCCTGAGAAAACCCACATTTTCCCTAGTCATCACCAGTGTACCTATGGAAACTTTTTTGTTACCTTTGATGCTCTTGGCCAGATTTAAATATGTCAGTTCCCTGGCTGCTCAGACATTTTTTCTGTTCTTCTTATGCTATCTGTCTCTACCTTCACCTTTTAGAGGATACCCTTTTGTGTTTGAGTTTGTCCAGGAGCAACTTGTTCATCCATGCAGGCCTCTTGGAATTTATGTCCAATTTCTTCTTGATAGGGATGCATTGTTCTTGAGCCAGGAGGAGATGATCCTTGAATTTTATCCAGCTTTCTTGAACCCCTCTTCCCTCCAGGGCTTTAAGCCCACAGCATTCTACCAAGGAGATCCCTGAAGAGGGCCAAGTTTGCTCTTCTGAATTCCAGGGTAGTGAGCTTGATGTGCATGCTTCTCACTACCCCAAGGATCTGAAACTTCATTGCTTTGTGGTCACTGCAGCATAGGCTTCCTTCATGTTCCCCACCATCCCCTCCTTGCTGGTGAAAACAAGATCCAGCATAGTGCTTCTCCTTGTTGGCTCATCTGTCATTTGGAGAAGGAAGGGATCTCAGTGTTCCAGGGTTGTTTGAAGTCCCCCATGAGGACCAGGGCTTGTGACCCTTGACACCATTCTGTTTTACTGCAGAAGGCCTCATCAGCTTGGCCTTCCTGGTCATGTGGCCTGTAGCAGGACTGTACTATAATGTCATGTGTTCCTGCCCTCCCCTTTCATCCTGACCTGTAAACTTTCAATCAGCTCCTCATCAATCACGAGGCAGAGCTCCACGCTCATTCACAGAGAGGGCAACACCACCTCCTCATTGTTCCTACCTGTCCTTCCTAAAGAGCCTGTACCCTTCCGTTCCAAAACTCCAGTCATAGGAGTTGTCCCAGTATGCTTCCATGATGTCAGTAAGGCCATAAGCATACGTGTTATTCACATGTCCTCATAAAGTCCTAGGGTGACTTTATGGTGCTTGTATCCCCAGTTGTCTGTTCTTTTTATGCTGGATATTAAGTTCTGCACCTTTAAGACTGGTTCTGAGAGCAAACAGGGGGAAAAGAAGTGCGCAATTTGTTTTTTCCACTTATCTGCAAGAAAATCTTTCCCGAACCAGAATGGGGAGGGGCCTCTTGAATCTGCTTTCTAAAGGGACCCCTTTGGAAGTTTCCTCCCAAATTTGCCCTAAACCAGGACAGCATGTTAGCCATAATATACTGAGTATATTATTATCATGGTGTTCAATATCTTATATTGAGTAAAAGTATAATGACTGCACATGGGGCTAATGAAATGTGATAGTCATCAAATCTCCTGTTTTTTCTGATTTCTAGTTTTACATGTGGAAAATAATTCTCTTAATACACATCACAGTTTCCCCATGGAAACCTCCTTTTACACATAGTATTAGAAAAAAACACCCCAAATATGATGCGGTGAGATATTTCAAAGTTTGGTGATGTTTTCTGTGTGAGGTATCAGATCTTTTGCCCATAGAAGTATGTCTTCCAAATGGAAGAGAACTTAGAAACTGGAAACAGCAGCCATGAGATGAATAGGGAAGGAGGCAAGCGAGGACTTGCACAGTTTTTTACAGGAATTGTAAAATCAGTTTGGCAGTTCTGGTTATTTTCTTTTTCTTTACTTTTTTCACTTGGATGTGCCATAGATTTATGTGTGATCTCTTCGGTGGTCTTTTTTTAGGACTTAAAACCAGAAAGATTTCTAATTAGCACAGCTATCTCTTAGAGTGGTTAGGGTGGTCACCCCATGCCAATGTAGTAAATAATGTTGAAGTTTCAAAAGAAATTTCAAGTCTTCACTAAAACTTTAAGAATTTGAAGTTTAAGTCTTCAATCTCAATGGAGCTGATAGTCTTGGTTAAGATCTTTAGCTTGGATGTTAGAATATACTTTCAAAGCCCCTCTTCATATTTATCCAGTCAGAGACTTGAAGCTGGATTGTCCACATCTCAAACAAATGTACCACGGTAGTTAGCCAGTGAAGGAGTTTATTTTTCATTTTAGTCCTAGAGCTGATGAATAGGCAGCAGGAATATTATTTGGCTTGGGGGCAACCATTTTAAAGCTGTGAAGGGAACACATGAAAACTTGAGTGTGATCCCTTATTACATTCATCCATTCATACACTCTGTATATACAAACTCATCTGTTTACCTGAGATGATTCTTTCAGCATAACTTACTTCAGCAGTCTTCCCCTTAAGTCAGAAGAAAAAGGAAACAGTGTGATCCTGCAAGTTGAGATAGTTATGTCAAGCCCTGTGCTTTTCGCACTCTGTGTTTCCTCTCAGTACTAAAGTGGAGAGAGCTATTGCTTCTAGCAGAGTGAGAGAATATGAGACATTTCAGTAAAAGCTTGACAAACTGGAGAGCAAATTCAAAACATTAAAAAAGAAAGAAAAGAAGAGCTTCTTGCTTTTTATTCCATATTCCACCTTATAGCTATCTGAGAAAACTTGCAGACTACACCAATCCAATGCCAAACTGAGAAGTGCATGGACAAAACCCCTTTTAACTGGCACACATTATGCGTAAACCTCATTTATGTCTCTGTATGCAAATAGGCTACTTAGTTGTTGTGGAAGGGTGGGTGCTGAGTTCAGCTCAAGTATGAACTTTCTGGTGAAGGGCCAAAGTGGGGTGGGCAGTGTATTTTCCCAGTGTATTTTTGTGCACCTCATGAAATCTGTTTGTACAGAGATTTCCAAGTGAATCCAGAAACTGTATTTTGTGTGTTTTGCCTTTTTCTATTTGGGTCTGTGTATTTTTGTTAAGTAGCAGTGGATATTCTAAGACTGAAATAATAGTAACTAAAGTTATAGTTATAAGTTGTTTGCCCTATATATCACCTTCAATCTGCTGAGAAGAACCCTGAAGGTTCAAACAATCCTTCCAATTGGGTAAAAATGCAAAAGGGAATAAGTGGTTAGCAATGTACATCTCTATGGATATTGTACCTTGGAATAAACACTCTCAGTAGCTAAGTACTGTCATATAGACCTGAATATGCAGGACAATAATGCAAAATTAATTAATTTTCCATATCTATTTGAAAGGTAGTTAGCTTATTAATCTTGTAGAATGAATATGTACTTCTGAATGATTTTTTTGTGTGTGTGTATGTATGTGTGTGCCGTTAGGAGGGGATTTCTTGGAACATACTTAAACTATCTGGAGAATTAAAGTAATTTGTGTTAACTTTTTTCCTTTTGCAGGCTAATAACTCTGAGGTGGTTGAAAATCATGTAATCATAAGTGTAAGTAATTTCATTTTATTTATTCTTTTTTCTTTTACTTGGCCTGATTTATTTTCTGGCTTGTGACTGCTTATTTGTATCACATCTTCACAAAGCATTTGTTGCTAGCCATTTTCAAAGTACGCACCTCAGTTTTTTTATTGTGTGAAATTAGCTTCTCGTTAGGACCATTAGTGTTTTTCCCCACCACTGAGGTTTTTTTAGAAACAATGAAATGAACTCTGCATTGCTTGTTTTTAAATCAAGTAGGGGAAAAATAAAGAAATAGACTGAATTGTATTCAGAGGCATTCAGAAAGTCAAGAGATATTTTTTTTCAGCAAGGATAATATTAATTCTTGTATTGTGTTCAATATGAAATTGATCTTTTAGCTTATATTTGTTCCAGTTGCTATGGCATTTCCATTTTCTTACATTTAAAGGGCTTCCTCATGGAATGTTATTTTATTCTTAATATTAACATATTTAAAACAAATACGTTGAGTTCCTTGTTTCAGCTAGAGGCTAGCAGAAATGTTTCTGCTAGACCCTAGGACTTTATGAGGACCTGTGAATGAGGACACTTTCTATTCAAGAATTGTGTGCATATAATCTTCTGTTAGTTAACAGGTGCTCTAAATTTGTGGCGAAAGTTTTACTTCAGTTTTGATCACTTGCATCTTGACTAGGTCTGAGAGAAACTCAGGAGATCCACTCTGAAGGCTTTCTCTCTGCTGCCACCTTTTTTTTCTTTCTACTCTGCACGTAACTATCTCTTTAGAGTAAATATACCACATACATACAAAAACTTTGTGTTAGGTGCTACTTGGTCATGCTATACAGTACTTCTCTGGAGCCTCACAATGTGGTAGGTGTCAATTAATGCAGAAGCCTTTACACTCTGCTGTGTCTGTTGTTCTTAATTACATTGCCTGTGGATAGTATTCATTCAGGAAGCTATTTCAAAGCTCTAGCATAATTATGAAACTATTACAATTCGAGCTGGAGCACATACATTATTTCAGTCAGCTGAGGCAAGCTCCTTTCCTAATACTTAAATACTTAAATACTTTCCTAATACTTAAAGTAGTAGTCCTTACATATGGATATAATTTTCCCTTGTAGTGGAACACAGTCACTTATTTGAGTGTTGACACAACTCTGATTCACCCAGGCAGGTGTGCAAAAGCCAATAGTGCTGATTAGGGCTAGGTGCTAACCTCACAAAGCTTTGTGTGAACTCCTAGTCTTGAGATATTGTAGAAGTAAGGCTCGAGAAATACAATTTTCTAAATGTGATCATGTATACCTGTAAAGTTTTACACTAAGACACAATTATACCTCATTCTCACATGAATGAGACACATGAATGAGTTTACATGCATTTAGTATTTTCTTCTAAAGAGTTCTTAGCAGCAGCAATGTGCTATGTGCCTTCTCTCTGTTACGAAAAGAGACCAAATGATGGATAGAGAGCCCAACTGTACAAAGAACTTTCAGGCCATGAGCAGGGCTGTTTTCTTGAATCTCAGTAAGTTGGAAGATAATCTTTCAGCCCTGGTTAGTTCCTTCTTTCCCTGGCAGATTGGTAGAACTCTATAGGTCGAACTCTATATTCAAGGGCCCAACAAACTTGTTAAAATTGAGGTGCATTACAGAGCCCTACAGTGAACTTGTTTGCGGAGCTTGGCAGTTTTGGCTGAAATTTTGTATGAAAGAATCATGGGAGCAGCTTTTCCAGCAGCTAAGAGTCAGAGAGAAAGCAAGCTGGGATTTATAAGTTCTGCAGACAGTGCTACTTGCAAGGGTCACATATGTCTGGACTCCTGTTGTTACAGTACACAGGGGAGCAGATCAGGATTTTTATGGACCACAGTATACAAAACAAAACTATATTTGCTCTTGAACAAAAAGCTGCTTGCAGTAGAAATAAATCTCTTATGTGGAGTTAGCTAAAACAATATTTTAAATTAATATTTACTGCAGAAATTGATACACAATAGCATAGAGACATTTTTATTTACAAAGCATGAATATTTTCTGCACTTGGAATTGTTCTAAAGCCAGAGGCCAAAAGATTATGCAAATTCTGGTTCTCATCCAAAATATCCAAACATGTTTCGTTGTGTCAGTAGGAATTATTATGGTGCGCAGTCCAACAATGTGTAGTTCATTGCCCTGTCTTTTTCTGCAGTATGCTGGAGTGTATAGAACTGTTACACTGTGCCTTGGAATAGATTGGTGAATTTCTTCTGATTTCTGTCCGTGGCTTGAGAAATGAAAATGCATCACAGATCTGGTTCAAATGCATTCAGGTATCCTGCTGATGAGTCTTTCTATTGGTATTTTTATTTATGCTGTTTGAATGGTGAACAATCACACAGGAAAAAAGTTTCATAAGATGAAAAAAATCTTTGTAAAACCCATATAATTTTATGCATCTTAGCTAATCAAATTCTCTTTTGCTTATGGCAACATTAAAAACAGGCACAAATAAAATACTTATATCCAAAGCAGATACATGTCATTCTTTCAAAATGTCCTCTGATACCTTTAAGTCACAGATGCATCATTGATTTACATTTCAAATAGCTGTAGTTTCTACTCATTGATCCTTATGTCTGTTAATGCTTTCATTTAAGAAGGAGCCCAGGAGAGAAACAGATGAGCTATGTGAGTGCATGTCAGATCTTGTAGCTCTGAGTTTTCAGTAGTGCAGTAGTGCAGTTCATCAAAGGAACAATATATATAGTTGATGTACAGCTGACTCAGCTGTTTAGAACAACCCAGTCCTTGAAACCAGGTTTTCTTATATTCTGCTGAGATAACTTTTAAGCAGATGCTGTATCGTTCTACTAATACTACTGTATTTTAGTTCAATGCCAGTAACAGGGTCTTAGGAAAGGCAGCTGCTTGATTTTTCATTTGGCTTCCTTAGCCTGTCTTTGATTCTAGTCTCAAAAGGGGCAAATCATAATCCCACATAGTGTTTTTAAGCCCACATGTGGCCCACATTTCTAGTTTTACTTTGGTATTGAAACTAGTAGTTCACATATTAGGTTTTTGATTTGCTTACTATTACACAGCTGTGTAGTAACTCACTGTACTGCAGAAATGCAGATGAATTTGTCTGGAGCACAACTGAACTCCCTTTATCCTTTGTCCTTTTCATAATTGTTGTGGTGTCAGAAGCTCTATTACAGAGAACTTTAACCTATGAAGCATGTAAGCCTAGTGAGGTATGTAAGCCTACTGGTTGTAATCCAAGTTTCCTTATTCTGTTCTTGGAAAAGTTGAGAATGATCATCTAGCTGAGATAATGACTTTTTTTATGGATAACTTTTATTTTTTTTAGACATTATTTTTTTACTTAATTTTCTCAATTTCTTTGAGAGACAGCCTTTCATCATAGGACAGAGGATGCAGATTTTGCAGAAATGTTATTTCTTACTCCTTCAGTTTCTGGACTTGTGGAGAAGTTGTCTCAATGCCATCTTAGGCCACATGGTGTGAGATGGCCTGCACATGACCTTTGGCATGTTTTTGCTCTGAAGCTGTGAAGTATCTCAAAGTAAGATTATAAAGGTATGAGATGCTGTTTGCTGCATGGGACAAGTACAAGCTTGCTACTTGAGGCAAGACAGGTAATCCATGATGAAATTCACCCTCTTTGCTGTCAGAAGAAGGTGAATAAACAGGGCTGATCTCAAAAGTCTGTTTTGTTCAATCCGTGCTTTAGTTTAATTCGTCTGCTTGGCCCACTTTCTATACTTGCACTGGCAACAGGCTGTACTGGGAAACTTAGGTCTAGTGACTCTTGTGATCTGGTGAAAACTATTCAGAATTAAATATGGCACTGTTTCTTGGCTTCTGTATCATACCTTGGCTGTAGGGGGCTCTGGGACGGTGTTGAGGTTTGACACTGGCCCAACACCAGGCACCAATAAGAGTCACTTTCTCACCCTCCCCTGCCACAGCTGGGCAGAGGAGAGGGAACAAAAAGTTAACAAAGGCTTCATGAGCTGAGATAAGGACCAGGAGAAAACACTTCAAGGGCAAAACAGGCTCAACTTAAGGTTGCAAAGTGAAATTTATTACTAACAGAATCCAAGGAGGACAATGAGAAGTAAAAGAAACCACCATTTCCCCCCAGCCCCTCCTTCCTTCCCACCAGCAGCGCATAGAGACAGAGCATGGGGATTTTGGTCAGTTCAGATATTTTGTTCTGCTGCTCTGGGAGAGGAGTGCTTCGCTTGTGAGACTATGGGGTCCCTCCTGTGGGAGACAGTTCTCCATGGACTTCTCTGGCATGGGTCCACTCTCACAAGCAGCAGCACTGCACCTGCTGCAACGTGAGTCTCTCTAATGTGCAGACAGTCCTCCCAAAAGTGCTGTGGTGTGTGTCTCTCTTTCCATGAGATGCAGTCATCCAGGGACAGGCTGCTCCAGTGTGGAAGCAAGGGCCCTCTCTCTCCAATGGGTCTTCCACTGTGTCACAGCCTCTTCCAGGCATCTACCTGCTCTGGCATGGGCACCTCCCCTGTGGGCTGTGGGTGGATTTCTGCATCCCCCATGGACCCATGGACTGCAGGGGGACAACCTGCTTCACCATGGTCTTCACCGTGGCCTGCAGGGGAATCTTGGCTCCAGTGCCTGGAACACCTCCTTCCCCTCCTTTTCCACTGACCTTGGTGTTGCCATGTTGTTTTCCTTCACACGTTCTCCCTTCTTTCTCCTCTCTGACTAGGAGCAAAACGTGTGACTTTTCCAGCAGCTGCCCAGAGGAGCCATCTTTGTGGCCCCCTGCTACCAAAAACCAGGCTGTGCAAAACAGATTACTTAATTTTTGAGAAAGTTGGCATAACAAGCTCTGTTATGAGCCCAGTACTAGGTGCAGGAGCCAATGGTGGGTAAAATAAGCAGTACAGAGTGTGTCAAAGGAGATAGTATGGCTTGAATTTATATTGGAAAAGGGCAATGACACAGTACTTTGGATGCAATGAACTTGCTTATTGATACAAATCTGTGAATGGAAAGAAGATGGTTCCTAGAGAAGCTATTGCCTCTACCTGCTGGCCTTCATACAACTGCAGGTAAATTTGACCGAAAGGTTCCTTGCACTTGCTTACATAGGGAGAACATCTACATGGTATTGTTTGGAATATAAAAGTTACTTAAAACAGAATAAATAGGTGAATAAAGTTGTTTACTTTTTTGAAAACTGTTCCTTATATTTCTATACTATTGGGTATACTGGTTATGACAGCATTGCCAGGCAGTCCCAGGGAAGCAGACGAACAAGAATCATTGGGAGAAGTTAACAGAAGAATAATCTCAGCGTGGTCTGTTCTACTCACAACATACCAAGCACTAGTTTCACTGAGTCTATTGTAGTTACAACTCTAAATTTTTAGCAAGGTGTGCTTAAAACACCCCATATGAAACCACTGTTTTTCATTGCCCTGAATCTTCTCTACTGCTGTTAGTTGTCAGGAAATGAAAATCAAACCATACCTCACAGTTTTGTGAGATCTCCTATGTAATTGCCCATTCTGGGACATGCCAGATGGCATTTGCTGTCTTGGAAGATTAGTCAAATTTTTTTTGCCATTATCCCTCCAGTGTGCAGCAAGCAGTAAACAGCGTTTGTTTTCACTTGGATGGAGATGATTTGCCTTTATGGATGGTCTGCCCTGTGCTACTGAATCCTGTTTGGAGAAACTTGTATTCTGATGGTGTGGTGATGCAGCATGCATACAGTAAATATATATCTCACTAATGGTTTTTTTGCTAGTGGTTTGCATTATCTAATTATTCATATGCTTATACACTGCATGTTACTAGGATTTATGCTAGTTTATATGGCACAACAGAGAGAATGATTTTATCACTAACTTTCTTACCAGAGGAAGCTGCTTTAAGTGTCTGATTATTCAAAATACATGACAGTTTAGTCATCAAATTTGTAGTAAATGCCAGAAGTAGTTCTTAAGCAATGGATACGTCTGTGACCAACAGAAACCAAGGTAGTATAGAGAGTCCTGCTTCTAATTGCTTTCTATTTATAAAACGAAAACAAAATATGTCAAAAGCTATGTCTTGAATTTCAATTATTGTTATTTACTTGTTTTAGCACCCATGGTGTATTATCTAAAGCCTTTAAAATTATAAGAATGGATTTGGTAAAAAGAGAGTGAAAATGCCACAAAGTTTCCTCATCTTCTGTTTTCTAAGTAAAGACAGAAACTAGTGAAACTGGAAACAAACACATACATGAGGTGCACCTTATGCCATCAGTTGTGCTTTAAAATTGCCAGAACAGTTCACTTCCAGAAATTCTGAAAGAAAATGTGCCACTTTCATGCTTGTATGTGTCCTAGCTATTCCCAGATTTTGATACACAGCATCATTTTATGGAAAGTTCTAAGGCATCTTCTGTTCAAACACAGTTTATTTGGTTTGGGAACACTTGTTGTGTGTAGCCAAAATAGTTTATCAGTTTTTCAGCTCTAACCCTTAATAAATAAGCTTTTATGTGCATGTGTCTGTATATAAAGTATGAATTCAGGGCAGGGAGAGGAGGAAGTACTCTTTCACTTATTGATTTATTAATGCGTGATTCTAAATTGAACTTCTGATTTTCTATATCAAGACGTAAATATCTCTGTGCTAAATTTTAAAAAAATACATGAATTAAAAATAAATAAAATAAATATACACAAGCTAAAAATATATATAGAGATGGCTAAATGTAAAGTGAATATTATTATTTCTTTTTATTTAATGTTTGTTTAGTAGTAGCTGTCTTTTTGTGTTTTTTTTTTTTCTTTTCAAACCTATCCCGGAAGGAAGGGATACTGCCCCCTCCAGATGTCTCTTTCTCTCTGTTGCATACAGAGCTTGGGTGGCAATCACACTGGAGCTTAAATCTGATACAATTAGGTGAGACAAATTCTGTTACTATGGTTCATGAGGGAGAATATTGTTATACTTTTTCATTCATAGTTACTATTACTGAACAAATGGAACTACAAAAATAAACTGCTGCACATTCTCAGGATAAAATTCTCAGGAGTCTGATACAGAAGTGTCTATTTCAATATTGTCATAAGAAAATTAGTGGAGAGGAACTTACTTTTGTATGTCTCCACCACATGGGTCTATACAAAAATTCAAGTTACAGATTCTCAAAGTCCACTATGTTTTCTCTAATCTTAATGCAGTTACCAAGAAGTGCACAAAAAATGTCACAAAAGACTTTTCTGGCAGTAGTGAGTTGGAAGAGGTACTAGAAAGTTAGACAAAACCTAGGCATAACCACTGTGTTTGCATTCAAAACATAGGGCAATAATCCTCTTGTATCCTCTTATTATAGTCTTTCAAATCATAAATGAAGAAAAAAGGCAGAAATGTTGACATCGATGACAGCAAGTAGGGTTCTGGATTGATTTTTCTGCTTTCTTTGTTCCAGAATTCCAGCACTGCTTTGAAGAACTCTTTCAGTTGTGACAAAATATCACGGCAAGTATTTCTTTTATGTTTTATGTAGCGGTGTCATGTGGTGTGGCGGTGGGTTTAGGCTTTGTTATTTGTGGTTGTGATTTCTGTGAGTTCAGTCTTCTGCTATCTAAGTACCATTTTTACAATGCCTTTATGAGAAAACAACTAGGCATAGTTACTGAGCTGATTTTCTGATATTTTATTAAGAAGGGCAAAGTTGTGCCTATCACCTGGAAAAGAAAGAGGAGTATTTGTAGACTAACCAGTGAAATTAACTGAATTACATTCATGTCTGTTGTACTTTGGGTTTTAGATTCACTTCAGTTTTACTCAGAGCAGGCTTCAAGATCTGCAGTGTTTCACAGATCGCTGGTCAAGCTTCCAATTAGTAAAGTATTTGAGGAATTCTGCAGAGAGATGTGTACAGACCTATACATTTATGTTTGACTCACAAATTTATTGTGCTAGTATTTGTCACATTGCTTGTATTCATTTTGTTGCTTTTCCACATTATTGAGTGCAGAGATTTTTTCAGTACAGTTTTGATGTAATGAATTCTGGTGAAGAACTCCATTTTTGTTCTGAACTGAATATTTTGAGCTCTGTAGGCATTTAATGAGTTGTAATTGTAATGAAATTATTGCAAACATCTGATGCATGGTTGTAGGAGTCTTAAGTTGCAATTTCTTCTCATTAATGTGCCACGTTTCTTCTTGGCTGCATGGCTCTGAATTACTGTCACATCTAATTTCTTCTCAGAAGTGCAGACTTTGATCGCATTATGGAGGAAGGCTATGAACTTGACCTCACTTACATCACAGAGCGGATTATTGCTGTATCCTTCCCTGCTGGGTGTTCTGAGGAAACTTACCTCCACAATCTACAAGAAGTAACACAAATGCTCAAGTCCAAACATGGTGACAATTACTTGGTACGTGTAAGATTAGTTGTTTGTGGCGCATCTTCTTTTGTCATGCAGGAAGACTACTTTATGTCCACATAAACCATTATAAACTAAAAGTCACTCTTTGGTCCATCTTTACAGCCTTGTAAGCAAGTGCAAGATTTTCAGCTGTGTTTTAAGCTGCTAGATATTGAAAACACTTTTTTTGCTGGGGGAATGCAGTCTCTGTGGTAATGTGGTGATAAGACGTAGTCAAATGCTGAGGAACGATTGCACTGACCATTTTCATTGTCCAAAGCATGGTCTTAAAAATACACACCCTGCAATGTGGTGTGTATTCTTCTTTTGTAGCAACGAGCTACATCTAGGTTCTCAGGTGGGTATCTGATAGTTTGTCACTGTCATGTCTTCAATTGGGAAGGCAACATGCAAAAGTTGGGTTGCTGTATGTGTTCTGTCCAACTTTTTCTCATTAACTTGTTTTAGGTGCATTTTTTGTGCCATTTAGTTTTCTGGAAATCAAGCAAATGTATAGTGAGCACCGTGTGTGGATTTTTTTTTTTAAATGTTGACAACAAGCTGGTAATCTCTTGTGCTGTTTTCTGGATAGTGCCATTGCACGTATTGTCTCACCTTGTTCCATGAAGGTGTGGTAGTTTAGCACCGATGTGAGTTTGTTGTTTTTTTTCCTAAGGAAGTTGTAGCAGATGTTGATGGCTTGGCTGACCAATTAAAGAGTTAGTTACTCCTCTGGAGAACCCAGGCTTAAATCAGAGGATCCCAGATAGCTCAGCCCCTTGCTCTTGCAGCTGGCCGGAAGTTAACATCACATCATAAGTTAGAGGCCCAGTCCAGGCCCCATCGCCTGCCCTGGGCGGGTGAGGCTGGACCTGGCCTGGCCTCCAGGGGCCGCGGCGGCCGGCAGGGAGGGGCAGGGCCGTGTCCTGGCCCGGCCGTGTCCTGGCCAGCTGCTGGCACCGCTGGCCCGTGAGAAGCATCATACCAGCGTTCCTGGGCATGCTTCCTCCCACCCCATCCCCCATCACCTGCGCGGCTTTGAAGTTCAACACCGGGAGCCAGCTCAGGAGAATAAAAGACTCTGGTCAAAAACATTAACCCTTTCCTCCATGGAAGACAGAGTGATTTAAAATGTGGAGAGACAGCATGAGACAAAGTCAGAGAAAGAACTGATAAAGATTATTGGAAGAAGGCATAGAAGAAGTGGACATTTTTGACTGGACTTCTCTGGATGTAAACCATGGAGAAATGGACTATTTCTTGTAATATCATAATGCTGTTTGGGGAAATGCAAGTTCTAGTCAAAGGTTGTGTGTACTGATATAATTGAGATTTCAATGAGAATTTTGAATACCCTGGCTCCTGGGGTAAAAATAAAGAAGTCTCAGCTTTTCAGATGAAGATTATTCTAGAAAGAAAGTGATCTGAAGCCCCGGCTCCTGGGCTAATAGGAGGTCTCTATTTCTTTTAAGACAGAGACCATTTTAGAGATAGAAGAAGAGAATCCTTGTTTTATACTAGAAGAAGCATTCTTAAATAGTACTCCAAATATGCTGAGAGACCCACGAGTAGCCAGAGAAAAGCTGCTAATGAGTGGGACTGCACAAATCTGCAAAATTCTGTGTGGTTGCAGATTTGTGACATTAAGAGCCACCAGACTTTTTCTTGTGACAAGTGTCTCCATAACACTCTAGAGAGACTCATCTCCCAAAGGGATGCAAGATTATGTTTAGACGGTTGCAACTGACTGAAAATCATAGTTTTCTCTCTATGTTGTGTGGGAAAGTGAACAGTTTGTAGTAGAAGAAAGAGTTAGTTTAGAATTTTTGTTTGTTTTTTTCCTTTTTTCTTTTTCTTAGTGTGTGTTAATAAAACTATCTGTTTACCTTAAGTTGCCTTTTTCTCCCAAATCCTCTCTCCCAAAGGGAGAAGAGAGTAGACACTCAAACCACTACACTAAATTTGGGAAAACAGAATTTGGTGAACGTGAAACCACTATAGAAGGTGAATTTAAAACAAGGCCAATAGTTAATTTACTTTTTTTTCTTATACTGTCTTTTTAGGTAGTGTGTGGAAACTGTTAGAATTAAATCCAGGACTTCAAGAACATGAACTTTACTAACAGTAGAGATTAGTTACTAGAGAGATTCCACTAATGATTTAAACACATTATCTTCTTCTCATAAACTGAGGTGTCATAGGTGCATTATGAACCAGACTGAATTTGTGACGTGGACTGATAACCTTACAATGCTGCCTTGGTGCCCTTGGCTTCACTTGTATCAAGCACTGGTAGCTTATAAGGCACACAGTAGTAATAGTTTGAAGGTGACCTGTGTGTAAAATTTTAAAGGTTCAAATTCACTTGTTCTCTGGCCTTTTCCATGCAATAAGTGTAAGGTTGCAGTCTCTTCAGTCAAATCTCACTTAATACTTGTTTGTATTACAAAAATCTGATATATGGTAAGTCTGGTTTGGTGTCTGAGAAGGATTGTAGTGTCTGTCTCTGAGAGGGATTGTAGTCAGTTTCTCTTGCACCGTTGAGATTGTTGTTATTTTTTGTTTTGGTTTTGTTCTATTAATTTATTTTCTAATGGGTACTTTAGAAATCAGCTGTCTTGATAAATAGAAAGCTTGATGCCATCTACTCCAAATGTGTTTCTGCAAATTTGCAAGATAACCTGACAAAGCACAGCCAGATTGGATTTTAGAGAGCTTGTTTTTAAACTACCTTTTGTTTTTCATGTTTTGAATACTTCTTCAGCCTGCTCAAGAGGCACATGTATATCAGCAAAGAAAAAAAAAAAACCCAAACCTCCACAAAATGATATGCAACTCAGCAGTCCTGCTGAAGTTGATGGGAACAATTCTACTCTTTTATTGGGTCAGGGTCTCAGCTAACAGAACATATACTACAAATCAGCATTTGTCATTTTTTGTCTAGTTGTTCTCCTTTCACTACAGTGAAAGGAGTGAGCGCATTGTTTCCTGTGTATGAGCTTGTTATGAAGAGTATGAAAAAAAACCCTAAGTATCTCATTTTCTCTAATAGTAGAGGATTATACTTTGACAGTCTGAGACCAGAGTCCTTCAGGGAGAGATGAAAGCCTGATAGCTTCCAGTAAATTTCTCTCTGCCTTTGACGTCTTAAAAAACCCATATTCCCTGTGGACTTTGGTTCCCAGAAGAAATATGACTCTTCCAACAGATGAAAATTAGAAACTGAGGGAAATGCTTCTCTTTCTTGTACCAAAATATAAGTAAGTAGACCTAGGATATGCCAAAAAGGGACCAAAAAGGATGCAGTTAATCTTCCACTGTGTCATGGTTGAATCCCACAAGTAACTTGGCCCACACAGCTGCTCACTTGCTTCTCTGCCAGTAGAATGGGGAAGAGAATCGGAAAAGTGAGAAAATACATATTATGAGCTTGGTAGGTTAAACAAAAGCTTTACACACAAGCAAAGCAAAACAAGGAACTATTAATTGCTTTCTATGGGCAGGCAGATGTTCAACCATCCTCAGGACAGCTGGGCTTCATAATGTGTTATTATGAGTTGGGAAGACAAACACCACCACTCTGAATGTCTCCACTCCCTCTTTCCTTAGGCTTATGTGCTGAGTATGTTACATGGTATAGAAAAGCCTTTTGGTCATTTGGGATCACGTGTCTTGGCTGTGTCCTTTCCCAGTTTCTTGTGCACCCCCAGCCCACTCACTGGTGGTGTGGTGTGAAGGCTCTTGAAAAGAAAAACATTTCTTGAAAAAGAAAAGCTCTTGACACTGTGTAAGCACTGCTCAACAATAATGAAAACATCCCTGTTTTATCAACACCATTTTCAACACAAATCCAAAACACTGTCCCATATGAGCTACTGTGAAGAAAATTAACTCTACCCCAGCCAAAACCAACACACAGTGGAATCTTTTTATACCGTATATTTCTCTTCAAAGAATTCTGTTATGTCTTGCTTTGTTGTATGTGAAATGTTGGTTCCTGTACCTTCTGGTCTCTATTCTGTGCTGTTGGGATTCCTGGAGTATCTCAGTGTGATCACTGTAGCTTGACAGGGACTTGGGTACAACAGGATCTTTGAGTTTGGTGTCTGACCCAGCAGTGACAAATACCTATCATGAACAGGACTGTGTCCTGACACACAGGAATTTTTAATTGTTCTTAAGTATAAATACACTAAAAGATGAATAAAAAAGTTTTTGTCAAATACCCCTTCTTTTCCTGTGGAAAATTTTAGGTAATCAATTTCTTAATTGACCTGTAGAAGTCATTTTAAGAATTCTGTACTGAGATCTGTATTGAGAACTGCACCTTTGTGTTAATTTGTTTTCCAATTATGAAAGCTAATAGAAAACTACAAAAAAGTTTGTGTCATTTATAGAAGATAATGTTCATTTAGTTCCTGTTTTGCTGTTGGTATTTGCAATAAGGATATATCCCGTGATGTAACTGCTTTAACCTGTTGAGTTTTCGGCTTCTTTGCTTAGACATCTCATGAGAGTGCTGGTTAATGCAAAAGACGAATACTTTAGAAGAGTGTTACACTTTAGAAAAGGGTTTTTAAATTGTCCTTGGGTAGTAATAAACTATATCATGGACTTGGCTCATATTAACTCCTTCTCATGTTTATGACTGGTTTATTCCATTCTCTCCATTTAATTAATGAGATTTTTTCAATGATTATTCCAAGTATGTAACTTGGAATGTGAAATAGCCACACTGTGAAAGAGAATCTGCCTCATTAGCATGGTTTCAGTTCTCAAGTAATGGTATTTCAGCTTCTTGTTATTGATTGATACTAATTTAAGGCACTTTCTAATGAAAGAGTCAATTGTTTTTGTATACACTGCTTTCTTTTGTTCATTTTGCAGTGTATCTCTTCATTTATTCATTTTTAAGCACTAAGTGGAGGGTAACTTACTGTTTAGTGAGTTAACAGAAGAGTTGGATGATCTCATAGGCTAAGCTATAGTTAAATAGGTATGTCTTATCTTCCCTGCAAAGTTTTGACAGACCAAGACTTTCTTGTCAGGCACACAAATTCAATTTTTAACACTGTACCACCCTCCCAGACTTCTCACTGTTACTTCTTATGCTCTGCATTATATTGCATGGTAGCCAGGTCTCTCAGTATACCTCTGACTCAAAGCCATGTGAAATAAATAAGGTGTAGTAGAATTTTAATTGTCCTTTTTCAAAATGTGCATTTAGGTTTAGCTTTCGTTTTATTGTAAAATAACTGAATATCCAATATACATTCACTAGTGCTGCCTGACATCAAATGTTAGTTTAGTTTAGTAGAACAGTGGGAAAACCGTATCATTGTAGTTTCTTGTAATTTTTATGTTTCATATATATCTATTTACTATATAAATTATAGAGTCTTGATGGTTAATATTTTTTTCTTTCTTTCTGAACAGGTATTAAACCTCTCTGAAAAGAGATATGACCTTGCCAAGCTTAACCCAAAGGTATCAATTGTCTTCCATAACATAGCTTTCTAGAGTTAAATACAACTTAAATGGCCTGATAAGCCCTGTAGCTATGCAAGTGTTGATATACAGAGTAAGAGAGGAAGTTTTGGAAGATATTAAAAAACCCCACATGCATCCCTTTTTATTTTTTCTCAAGTTCTGTGTCTGTTAGATCTGTGTTTTACACAGCTATTCCTGTTGTTTTTTTAGACTTTACACACAGGACCAGAAGCCTGTTGTGATTTCTGAAAAACTTCTATTGGGTTATACAAATTTTACTTCAAGTATAATTTCTTTGTGCAGTCACAGGATACTGGGGTTGTATAGTGTAATGTGCAGTCAGCTGAAGCTAGTGAACTCGATTCAGATAAGGACTTCACTTTTGTATTATCTTTGAGTAGTTGCTTCTCTGCCCAGTAGAGGCATAAGGAATGTCAGAATGATTTATGTCTGACTCTTGTTCCTTCTCACGAACTGATGGGCTTGTTTGTTGTAAGGAATGGTGTGCAGATACACTTCAGCATCTGTTATAAGGCCAGACAAAGTAGCACAGATGGGTATTTACAGCAGTAGATTTACAGAGATAAGCTACCTGAGGAAAGTACTAAAACTCCTCTTAATTTTAACTTTTCTCATTTTTTATTGATCATGAAGGATGTGTTTTTTAATATTAGGCATATGTTGAATGCATAATATGTATATATTGCATATATTTTGTTAGTAAATATGCATATAATAAAAATAGGCTTAGTAAACTGTACTATGTAGTGAATAGAAAATCTGAGCAAAATTTTGACATACTATAATCATGTTGCACATGAAAAAAATAAATTGAAAATAAAACTAAAGCCATCGAAAATCATTCTTTTTCTAATTCCGATTGCATTTACTGTTATAAAATACCAGAAATTCTAACTGAAAAATCTTTTAAGGAATCAAGGCCTTCAGAAATATTGTAATTTTTAAGTGGTTGGTGAGGTTGGGATGGAGCAAGGAGCAGGAAGGTTTTTGTTTATTTGTTTTTATAAAAGTACTAGTATCTTAAAAAGCAACAAATTCCGTCTTCCACTTAAAAGACCTGTAAGCATCATGACAATTGTGTGATTGTGTGAGAAGGGAAAAGTTATGAAGACTTTTAACCATGACAATTATTTGAATCCAGATTTTAGTATGTGATACTAGGGTCAAAGTGTCTCTCGTAAATGTTACTTGTTTAATTGCAGCTTATGGATGTGGGGTGGCCTGATCTCCATGCTCCACTTCTGGATAAGGTGTGCACTATCTGCAAGGCTATGGAGTCCTGGCTGGACAATGACCCTCAACACGTGGTGGTGATCCATTGCAGAGTAAGTGCAGTAGATGAGTTGTATTCATTTTCAAAAACCTTGTCCTTTACTGTTCTCATTTTAAAAAATAAAAAGTTAGATCTGTTTTCAATGTTGGCAACAGTGTGCCAGATGTTCTGTTGATGTGAGTAAGCTTAAATCCATTGACTTTTTATGCTTGTTAAAGATTTCTTTTTTATTACTAAAGTCCTAACCTTTGCTGCAGGTATAGCATGAACGGATGTTACTTCATCCTTCAAAGGTCCCTGTTACTTCTGTAAATGTGTTTAGAAGGTTAAGATTTTTCCAGCTTGATGGAAAACTCTCCATGTTCCGTGACACTCATGAATTTTGTTGCCGGATAAGAATAGGCACTGTATCGCAGATCATCTCTTTAGACTGTGTATGGTTGTAGGAAATGAGGTCATTAAGGTCTTTCTGGAGACTTCTGAAAGGCTTTAATTGACAGCATCATTGCAGTGCCTTAGAGCAAAGCTACCAGTGTGCTGTGTTGCCTCCTCCTGCTTGCTCACAGTAAACAGAAATAAAGAAAAACCTTAGTTAAATTTGGATAAAATGAATACAGAAATGGGTTGGTAGCTGTGCTTGTGACACTTGAGGCAGACTTATCTCTGTATACACTGTATATCACTGATACAGAGATAAGTTCGTTATCTAAACAAAATGGTGGTGTTAATGGGATGGAAACTTCTCTTTAAGTCAGATTGTGTAGTCTCTAGACCAAAATGTCTTCCAGGCAGAATGTCATTATTCTATGAAATACTTGAAATTTTACTAGTTGCAGGAATGCAGCCAGGAGAACGGCCCATATGTGAGACAAAAGAAAAAGGAACAAAGTATTTCTAGGTATACAATCATATACAAATTGATAATGCATGTTCTTGATTAATGCCTTTTGCTGATACAGGTTTCCAGACACAGAGATAGATACAGACAACTACTGTCAGCTGAGAGACTGAAAGTATTTTGAAATCTGTGAGAATTGTTGCTTGTTAAATTTTACTGCATTTGTCATGTAAATGATATAAAAATACTTTAGAACATTTTTTAAATTATCCATAGAAAATCGGTTACTATAAATCTCAGGTGTTGGAGAGGTAAGAATGAGAAAACGTGCCAGAAAGGCCTATTCTTTCTAAAATAGGTATTTTATAGCATGTCATCCTGGGAATTGCAACATTGTCTAGACTTGTTGTGAATGATCTCTGGAAAAAAATAATACAAAATGAGAGTAGTTCATACAATTTTTTTTCTTTTTTTTCCAGTGATTCCTCTTAATTGGTAAGATTTGACAGGCATGCACATAGAAATCCTACTCAGTGTTTTTTTATGTCATTTGTCAGCCAGCTTACATTAACAGATAAGTTGCTGCCCATTATTTCCACCTTTCCATCAACACAGGGCGCATGAGCAAAAGGACTGAATCTCTTGCCTTGAAATTGTATTCAGTATGTGTTTCCCTGATTTTTCAGCCTTCTGATGTTTACATTCTGTGCTGGAGTTTTCTCACACATTGTAACATAAACAAAGAGGGATGTTTTGTAAATCATACATTCCTTCCTGGGGGAGCGACAAATTGATAAACTTCTGGTTTGACCAGTGGGGTCAGAGAGGTGTCAACCTTGTTCCCCAATCGCTGATCAAACTCCAAACCCTATTTAAACCCAAATCCCTAAAAAACTTTCTTCTTTCTCATCTCACAACCTGACAGTGTGAGTGTGATCTTTTCATGTCTGTCTGGCGACAAGTATGGGTCTTAAATATAATGCCCAATAATGTAATACATAATATAAGTTATCATTCCCTTTTTCCTAATACAGGGAGGAAAAGGAAGGATAGGTGTAGTCATATCATCGTATATACACTTTACCAATGTTTCTGCAAGGTAAGTGTGAATAATTCATATTGTATGTTTTTTACAATAAACATTGGGAAAAATGCCTTTTAGTTGATTACTCTATCACCTTACTGTTTGTCAGGTTTTCTTCTGAAAGAGTTTTGGAGCATATCTTTCTTAACAGAGTAAGCTTTCATTATAGTTTTACTGTAATCGTGCTTCCAGCAGGAGACTGGATTAGGTGACAACGTAAGGTCCCTTTGAAACTGAGATCTTATTGGTTTGCAGAAAATTTTTCTAACTGATGTTTTCAGATGAATGATAGAATGTGCAAGAAACCATTTTTATGTAATGATACTGTCTTTATTCTATTAAACCTATCTATTTGCCACATCCATCAAGTGGCCTCTTGAATCAGTGAGAAATTATTCCTTGAGTACTTAAGGAAAACTGTTATTAGAATCTGGAAACCGTGTTTGAATAGGGAATTCTTAGACATTGATCTAAGTGCAGAATGAAGTGTAAGAAATAATCTAGACTTTATCTTGCGGTCAGTTCAAACAGTAGGTGTCTGATTACTTGGTTTTAATTGTTTCTTTTGGAGTGCTCAAATTACGAAATGACAATTGACGATCTATATCAAAAAAGATACAATTTAATAAATTGTGTCAAAAAGGATGAAATGCATTTTGGAAATTTTTGTTGGGTTTCTAAACACATTGTTTTCCCTTTTTTTTTTTTATTTATATACATACATAAATATATTAAAATAAGAATACACTCTAAACGGCATGGTTAAAGCAACTTTGGTCCTGAATTCACACCAGGCTGTCGGTCATAGATTTGATCCACTCCTGTAGTTGATGGAGTCTTGAATCGCAAGACGTTGATGGCAAATTACTCATGGATATCAGTCAAACTAGAATCCTGGAAAATAATTTATGTTCATTGGGGAAAACCAAATTTATAAGTAATTATGGACCAAGAAACCAAGTGCATTGTGTACACCAATATGTGCTGAAAAAAACCACTTGCCTCAGTGATTGCCACAATTTCATATTTTGTTGAGAAGTGTTGTGAATGATGAAACCTGTCAAGTGCGAGTAGTACAATTGTTGTGATTTCAGTGTTGCATGTGTAATATGTGTATTATGCGGTGTTCAGTGTATTATATCATCCTTAAAGGTGGTACCTGGCTATAAATACATTTTAATAACAGCATTACAGTCACATTCAGGTGTTGTTTTGTTAAGCCCAGCAATGAAAGGTATCACCTTTTACCCCTAACAAATTCAGGATTCCTCCAGTGAAGTTGCAGGAAAGGAGTGAACTCGGAAAGCCCTCTTTAAGTTTCTGGGTATCTGGCAGCTGCTATCCAAAACTCAACTTTTCTGTGTAAGAGTGAGGTTGGAGGTTTCCCAACTAAGATTTGTATATCCCTAGCATTATCAAGACTCTTGAAAATGGTACACAGCAACCTTGCAGAAATTACTGCAGGTGCTGCTGTTAAGGGTGCCATCTACTGTGTCTGAAATGGTACTTAGAAGACCTAGAAGATGTTCGCCCTAAAGAAAGTTCGTAATTGTCAGTATCCATAGGTGTCCTAGTTCTGGCCAGGACAGGGTTGGTTTTTTTCAGTAAGCTTGAGGGAGAGTACCCAGAGGTTATTCTATACCACCTTATGTCATTGCTGAGGGTGGGGGGATGGGGATCCTTCAAAGGAGAAAGGGTCCCTTCTGGTTGAGAAAGTGTGGCAAAGGGAGCCATCCAGCATTGTCAGTTGTTGGGGGTTTCCACAGTGAGCGATAATGTTTCCTTTCTTCTACCCTCTGTCATTAATATTGTTGTTCTTACTATTCATTTTCTCATCTCATTCCTGTGTCCAGTAAATTGTCCTTATTCAAAGATCAAAACCTGTGATCTTTGCCTTTGTGCCTCCAATTCTCCTCTTGATCCCACTGCAGGGGAAGGGGAGAGGAGGGAGGGAGAAGACACCAGTGTGATTTGGAGAGCATCAGTAGGAGCACTAAATTAAGCAATTCCATTCCTGAACCACAACAACATGCCAAAAAAATCAAGGCTTAGTGAAAGTCTGTGAATTTATTCTTAGCACCTCTTCTGTAAAGACAGGCTAAAGATTAGGGTTGGTGTTATTCAGTCTGAAAGAAGAGTAGGCTCTAAGGAGACCTTTTGGTGGTCCTCCAGTACCTAAAGGATGCATACAAGATGGGTGGAGTGGGACTTTCTCAAAGTAAGGCAGTGATAGGACAAGGAGGGGATGGCTATAGATTGAAGGAGGGTAGATTTAGATTAGATATTAAATATAAAGAATAAATTCTTTACTGTTAGAGTGGTGAGAGACTGGAACAGGTTTGTCCAGAGAAGTTGTGAATGCCTGGAATTTCTGCGAGTGCTCAAGGCCAGGTTGGATGGGGCTTGGAGTAACCTGGTCTGGTGAAAGGTGTTCTGCCCATGGCAGGAGAGTTGGAACAAGATGATCTTTAAGGTCGTTTCCAAGCTAAACCATTCTGTGAAAAATCCTTATTGATGCAACCCCCCTTTAGTTACATGTTGTAGTATCAAATTTTTTCATTTAGGAAGGAATAATGTGTCATCAAATTTAGTGAGGTCAAACAGAGCTCTTTGCAATTGTTGGTACATTCTGTTTTAACAAGCAAAGTGCTAGCAGTTTTTGGCCAGTTGGGAATGGGCTGCCTGAATTCTGGATGGCAATGTGGGTGAAGATACATGGTGGATTGTGTGAGAAAGAGATTATGGGTAAAGAATATTTTAAATGCACACTAAGTAGTTTTTAGCACCCATGAAGAAAAAGCTTGACTTTATATTCTGATCCAGCTCCCTGTCAAGACAATTGGCAGATTCTGATTAATATTTGGAAAAGGCATAAATTTAATTTTTATCCTGATATGCATATGTATACTTTTCACAGTTTTCTTTTCGTCTGAACTCATTTAGGTTGAACTAGTTGTGGAATTTGGAAGTTTAGATTTTGGTGTGTTCTTATATTTTGAAACTTCCAGATCTTTTATGTTCTGATGTAAATTAAAACTGTGAACTATATCTGTTATGAGACACATTGTTTTTATGTGGAATAGATCTAAAAGAATCACCACAGCATGTTACTTGGCACATGTGATTAACAGCATTCATACTGATTTTTGGCACTTCTTTTTCTTTTTTTTTCTGTAGCCTCTTGCCTTCCTTCACCCAAAAAAGACCCACATAAGAGGCATTCTGGATAGAGAATAGAAGAAAATTTATTTTTGAAATATGTTGCTCCTTGATTGTGTGTTTGAACAGTTTGTGGTTGTCTGATGTAAAATAATTCTTTTTCAAAAATAGTCTTTTCCTTGATGGCTCAGGGTACATGAAATAAAGGCTGAATGAATTATTGACTGCTTAAATTAATCTCTATCCTGGTACTACAGTTCTTTCTGAAAAAGAAAATAAATTTGTATTTTATAGAGAGAACTCCCCAGTGGCACATTCAAGAAATTATGGCAAGTATCCTTCTTTGGGAGCCTGAGCTGTTTGGTTTTGCCAAAGTTTTTTGCATTCTGATTTCAATGTATTCATGTTGGAAGTATGCAATTCAGTTCATTGAATAAGGAAGAAAGTGCTTTGCTCAGGAAGGAACCTATCTTAAGGTATTGAATGAGAAGGTGTCAGTGGAATAAACATTGTCCACAACATCCAAATTACTACCTAGTTAGATGCTTTTTTTTTTTTTTTACTTCCTTCCTTTTTTTCTTCCAAATATTTTTGCATATTTCAAGTAGTAACCTGTTGAATTTTCAAGATAACACTGAAGCAGAATAACATGTGTCTTTTTTACTTCACAGTGCTGATCAGGCTCTAGACAGATTTGCTATGAAGAAATTCTTTGATGATAAACTCTCAGCTTTAATGCAGCCATCTCAAAGAAGGTATTCAATTTGTTTCTAATTTATATCAATAGGAAATGTCATCATTGTCTTCTGCTCCCATGTCTTACTCCCTTCCCAGCTTTGTGAAGGCCATTTCCACAAGATCCTCCAGTGCTTCCTGAATTCTCAGCACTGTATCTTACATTAATATTCCTTGATTGATGAGATCTCTCTTTCAGTGCCTGTGTGAAAGGCAAGAGCTTTTGTACCACACTGTTATCTAAATGAGTTCTCACTGCATTGTTTGTTAACAAAGAGATGTCACAATCTTGATTGTTCCAAGATAACTATAAACTCATTTTTCTGTGACATGAGTATGGAATGTGTGCTGATTAGTGTGCAATAAAGATCTTTTTGCTACTTGTTTAGAGGGTCTGCAGATTATGCACTTGCACCATGTCCATGTTTGTCAAAGCATGCAATATTCATTATGTTTATCTGTGTTACCTTTTCAGTTTTTCTGTATGACAAAGGTTGAGTTAGGATTCAAAATAATAAGCACTTTGGAAAGTGAATAGTTTGTGGGTTCACTATGTACCTTGTTTTGATGACAGGTAATTGAAGGATTCAGTACCAAAAGAGACTGATATCCATCAGACAAGTAATTGTGATGTAGGTGAATCTTTTAGAAATATAAAACATCATCTGGGTTTGATTTAGTAATTACTGTTTATTTTTTTGTCTTAATACATGTATGAAGTAGGTTGTTTAGAAGTTATTTAAAGTATAAGAATTTGCTAGTAATTAAAACAGAAAAATTAGTAATAACAACTAGTGTAAGTTGTTTGGTTCTGTTAATCTCTAAATAAAAACTTACCAGTTACTTTTTTAATCCATTAGGTGATATGCACAGCTCCTTTTAACTTGAAAAATAGTAATAAAACATTCTGTTAGACTTGAGGTAAACTTTTCCTAAGTAGAAGTTGACTGGCCTTTTTTTGTTTCAGTTTCATGCTTGCATATATGTGTATCGCATTTGAATAATAATGATTTGAGAATGCTGCCTAGCAGACAGAAAAGTGTTTTTCCTTTTATTGTTAATTTTCCAACCCAGAAGCCCTAGACAGCAGGCATATTTCATTGAGAGCCAGGAACCTCTACAACAGCCTGTGAATTGTGCATCAGGGCAGTTTTTCAACCATGTTGATGGGAAGCTTCAGTAGCTACTAACTCAAGTGAGCTGTACGTGAGCCCTAAAGCTAGGCATTAAATAGGTATAAATGGTTGGATCTATTTTTCCAACACCCCCTTCAAGGGCACTTGCTTATTTCTTTTTGGGATAACTGCAGGGGGAGGGCCTCAGAGATGTTCAGTTTGCTTCTTGACTGATGGAGTTAACATCTTTGCTCACCACTGCTGAACTTGAGCTGCCCTTACCATCTTCAGACGTACACACATACTTTGGAGTATCTCATTTCTCATGAGAAGAGAGCTGGTTTTCCAAACGGTTTGTCAGAACTGTTCTCCTGAATCTCACCTCTCCTACCTTTGCCTGGCCTGGCAGTGGCCACTAATCTTATTGCAGAGAAAGGAAAACCAACTGTCTTAATATTTGTGGATAATTTTATACTCCTTTGTTCCCATTCTGATTGCTCAGTGGCCTTTTAATATACTTTTTCTCAGAAACAAGTGCTGGGAAATTAATTAGTGATATCCTTGTTAAAACCCAGTTGATGTATAAATGGGTGCAATTTAAGTGGATCTCAAAATCGTAAAATATGCAAATAGATCCATTTTTAACTTTTTGAAACCTTTTCTGTGCTAAATCTTGTCCAGGTAAAAATAAATTGTGGCCATTAAGTCACTTAGCTTTTCCCTACTGCTAGTTGGGTACCGTAACAATAGCAAGAAAAGTAACTGTAGACCAGATCTATTTTAAATCCATTCTCAGATAAGCAGTTGAAGATTTGTCTGAATGAGAAATGCAGATAGAGACCCTTCCTATGAAAGAAATTTCTCATGAACTTTCAGGATAAATCTTTGAATGCTCTTCTCAAAAATAAGCCAACTGTCTATAGGCCCCTTAAGTGTACTGCCTTGAGGAAGGTTTTCAAAAATTCAGTCAGATTTTTGTAATAATTAAAAGCTAAATTTTGTAATAATTAAAAAAAAAAGTTGCCTTTTCTTAACATTTAAATAAATTGAGCTTTGCAAGCTTTCTGTAAAATGAAGCCTGTTTTAAATCACCACAACCCCCATTCTGGGGTTGCAAAGCTGTTGTTACCTGGCAGGATATCTTTAGTTGTGATGTTACCAGGAGTTCAGTTAATGAGATCTGTGCATAAAGGTGAAAAAGAGATAATTTTCCTCTATACATTCCTGAAAATAAAGTTAAATGGAGGTCTTCTCATAGATATGGAAGAAAAAAGGACTCAAAGCCAGTGGAAAAGTTAAAGGCACTGCAGTGATGTTTACTTACATGTATTTGCTAACGAGCTTGTGACTAAACCATGTATTAAATCACAGAAACAGAATAATTTTGACATTGCTGTGGTAGTTTTCCTCTTGTTTTGTGCTGAATTGAGATCACTTCTCATTACGAAGATGTTATTTGTCTGCGTTGCCCTTAATGTTAAGATTACTGACAAGGGCACTTCTTGCTTTTGTTTTAATGAAGATAACTTTACTGTAAATTGGATAGGACCCATATCATGCTGCTGTGAAAGACATTTAAGACTACAGTTATAACTAGGAATGTGTACCAAAGCAATTGACTTTACTGTCTCTTCTATTTTGTTTCTTACTTAGAATAGTAATGCAAATCACTAAAAGATATCAACAATAGCAATGTAACAGCCATGGATTTAATACAGTGGTAAATTAAAGTGTCTTTTCATGCTGTTTTGTGGAGATTATTATTTTGGAGTTATGTGCATTGTCACAATGCTATTCATTACCCATAATCTGGAAATACCATTGTGTAAATAATGTATTTTCCTGGTATTAGTAGTTTTATATAATTCAGATAAACTTTTTTTTTTCAGATATGTGCAGTTCTTAAGTGGCCTTCTATCTGGATCTGTGAAAATGAATGCAACCCCTCTTTTCCTGCACTATGTTATCCTTCATGACATCCCAAACTTAGATGCTGGGGGAAGTAAGTTACCTAAATTTTCCTATTCAGGTGTAGGATCAAAATCTTTTTTCATTTTGGAACCTTCTAGAAAGCCTGCATGACTCTCAAGATAAAATCAATATCTTCTTGTTATCCATCCAAATATTCCCAATAAAGTAACCAGGAGAGAAGCATTCTTGGAGTAAAAATTGGAGCAGGTGAAATCAATTTCTTGTTCTTTGTTAAATGAATAGTTGATACTATTCATGTCTGCCTATCTCTGAACAGTTGTGGTCCCTGTTACTGCAGAGGATCTGAGAACCTGGTCAGGTTTTACAATCATTTCCCCTTTGTTTTGGGAAATGATAAAAAATATAATCTCTTTTCTGTTTTGAGATTGGATTTTGGAAAAGCTGTTTGAATAGGGTGTACTTGCAGAATTACACATAATCAATTAGTTTGGAAAAGGACCTCCAAGATCATTGAGTCCAACATTTGATGCATTATCACTTTGTCAACTAGATCATGGCACTAAGTGCCATATCCATTCGTTTCTTGAACACCTACAGGGATGGTGACTCCACCACCTCCCTGAGCATTCTGTTCCAAAATTTAACAACCTCAGTGAAAAAATTCTTCCCGCTGTCCAAAAGGAACCTTCTCTGTGCAGCTTGAGGCTATGTTCTCTTATCGTATCGTTAGTTGCCCAAGAGAAGAGGCTGACTGCCACCTTGCTACAACCTCCTTTCTGGCAGTTATAGGGAGTGATAAGGTCTCCCTGAGCCTCCTTATCTCCAGGTTAAAAAACCCAGCTCTCTCAGCTGCTCCTCATAGGACATGTGTGGAGACCCTTCACTAGCTCCCTTGACCTTTTTTGGACACAGTACCACACTCCAGTGTCTTTCTTGAAGTGAAGGGCACAGAACTGAGCACAGTAGTTGAGGTGTGCTTTCACCAGTGCTACTAACATGACTGGCTATCCTGAGTAGCTTTAAAATTAAAATGATAAGATAATGTGTCAGAGCACAGTAAAGGAATCCAACTTAAATGTTGGACTTGATGAACTTAGACGTGTTAAGGATTTATGATTAAATAACAGTTTTGTGTTTCTGCATTTTTATTATCTGAAGGTTTTTTGTATTATAATTAGCATGAATTTGCAATGATTATATTGTCCTTGATGTTTAGTCGGATTTTATTTCTAAAGTAACTGTTTTAATAAAGTTAGAGTGTTGTTGATTCTAGGTAGAAATTTAAGGGCCTTATTAATTTTGAAATAAAAATAATTTGTTTTGAAAATGTTTTTATTTTCTATTGGGGATTTGCTTTCTTTTGGCCATTATCATTCTTCATTTAATAATTTTGTTTTCTTGTAGAATTTGTTTCCTTCCTTACTAGAATCCTTTAAAATCCCTCCCTGTTGAATTCAGAACTAGTAGAAAATAAAATAAAATAAAATAAAATAAAATAAAATAAAATAAAATAAAATAAGATAAAATAAAATACCTTTTAGCCAATCTTGCTTTGAAGGGTATTTTGACTGTCCAGCATTGCCACTTGTGTGCTGTTTTGCTCAGTCTGGATGTGCATGAACCTTCCTAGTTGTAATTGTTTTCCTATATCTGAGTGTAACAAAACACCCTTTTGTGCTGGCTTCTTTTCAGCTTGTCGACCTTTTCTGAAGTTATACCAGGCTATGCAACCAGTTTATACATCTGGAATATAGTAAGTTGTAAGCATTTTCCATTATGTTTGAATTTAGGTTTTAATGAATTTAGGTTTTAATTTTTATGATTGCAGAATTGCATAGCCTTTTTTAGTTTTGTTTGTTGTTTGTTTTGTGTCTTTAAACCATGTATTTTTTTTTTTCTTCTGTCAAGTAGTGTAGGTTCAGAAAATCAAAGTCGAATCTGCATTGCTATAGACCCTGCCCAGCTTTTGAAGGGAGATATTATGGTGAGTTAATTGTATGGAATGAAAATCTATTGACATGACAATTAGTTTACAGTCTCTGACCTGTTTTGTGTTCTTGTAAAAAAAATTACTTGTTGAAATGCCTGGAGATACTACAGAATAATTTAGATTAATTTTGTCATCATCTTTGGCTTTCATGGGAATAAAAACTCTTGTAAAAGGTTTTTAGGAGCAAATTGTTTTCAAAACAATTGCTCTCAGCATTCTCTTTTTACAGTATCACCAAGTCCAGTAAGGCCTGTATTGTTCTTTTCTTTATAAAGATTACTGTGGGGAGTATTTGTAATTTGGCATTAAAATATCTTGTCCTATAATTTGGCAGGCAGTGTGCACAATTGTAAAACTACCTGCTATAAAGAAAATACCTAAGTAATTCTAAATTCTTCTGGCACTCAAAAAGTGCAATACCAAATAAGGGATAGATAATGTCTGACACTGGCTGGCATAGAGTTAAACTTTGCAGTAGCCAGATGGGGCATGGTTTGGACCCAAAGGTTGTTTTGTACCACCTCATGTCATTTTTCAGGGACAGGGGAAGGGCTTCCTTTCTGGTCAGGCAGCGTGGTGGAGGGAGTGCTCAGGTTTTGCTGGGGTTTCTGGGAGGTAGGGAGGAGGAAGAAGGGGAGAGGTCTGTGAACAATCATGTGTGAATTGTCTGGGTTTTGTTTACTTGCACCCTCTGTCATTTGTATTGTTGCTGTTCCTGTTTGTGCATCCAATTCTCCTTTCCACCCTGATGCAGGGGAGAGGGGGAGGGGTAGTAGCTGAGCAGTGTGTGTGATTTGTAGTGTTTCAGTGGGACCACTAAATTGGAGAACACCGTTCCTGAACCACAATACCCTCATTTGGCACCCAGTGTGAGGATAGCAACAGGTTTGCCCAGAATGAGTTTGAAACAAATTTCATCTAGGGATTTTGTTGCATTAGGTCCAGAGCTACTGGTTACAATGTTGCTTGATTTGTCCATGTGGTGTGGTACCTTAACTGTATGTATTTCCATACCTCATGATATTTTTCAGATCAGGGAGAGGGATCGGGATTGATTTTGTTGATGTACTATGCGATTCCATCTTATGATACGGTAACATCAAGGACAGTGAGGGTTATTTGGGATGTGTATTGAGTGCTGCTCTCCTGCTCTTACCTCCAGCACTACCTTTAGGAGTCCATTAATAATCATACCCAGTTTGTTGGGAGAACAAGGGAGAATGATTTTCCCCAGCTTTTCACCTACTTTTTCTCTTTCACACCTGTTAAAACAGTTTTTGAGAATTTTGAATTTCCCATGGATATTTAGGAGAGCATGTTCTTGTGGCTAGGTCTGCCAGCTCTCCTCAGTCTGGTCTGTGCCATGTTAAGAGTTACAGGAGATTTTTAGGATGATCTTTCAAAGATCTGCCCTGAGGGTGGGTTGTCATTCATGAGTGGCATGCAAGGTAGGAGAAAATGGACCAGCTTCTGAAGGACTATTCTGCTCCAATGGTTTGTGAGTTCATCCCTGAACAACTACAAGACTCTGTTGAAGTGATAAAATATGCAAAAGAAGAAATGCTGTGGCAGTTCCAGAGAGGCATGAAGTTATGCAATGTGCTGGGCTCTGGCTGCTGTTTATTGGACATTGCTCATTACCAGACGGCACCCTTAGGGGGAAGGGAGGAAAGCAGATCAGTAGATGCTGTGGCCACTCAAACTGGAGCTGAACGAGGGGAACAACATGTGCTGGTAGCGGTTGCCCCTATACAGAAGAAGAAATCCAAGACCCAATTAGTTGGCATATTGTGAGATAAAGAGGCAGTAGGGCCTCCACAAGAGGAAGAAGCAGGGCTAGAGATAATCACCTGATCCCTGTCCCTGGGTGAGCTATGAGCTATGGGTAAGGATTTCAGCTACCAGCTGTGTAGCCCCTGGTGACATGGCTGGTCCAATGCTGGGATATTGTGGCCCATGATATGAAACCAGATGGTAGTGAAGCCAGGCAACTGAGATCCCTGTCCTGGAATGTGTACATTGGGATTGGGAAGAGGACGGCGTCTCAGCCTCTGGGGGTGACTCCTGTCAAGCATAAGGAGTGTCTTGTATCTTAACGAGGGTGATCTATTACTGCACTGAGACAAGTGGAACACCATGAAGAAAGGTATCCAAAACTTGAGAGAATTAGCTGTCCTGGAGGTACTTTATAAGGATGAAAATAATGAGCAATTTTCTATAAATCCAGATGAAGTCCAATGTACACAAACACCACATGTGGTGGAAGTTCCCAGAAAGGAACCACTGCTGTATACGAACTCATTGACAGTGATGTCATGGAAAGAAGGTGAACAACAAATGGATAATTTGGTTACCAAACTCCAAAAATATGAAGAAAGTATCTCTTTGTCCCTAAGGGCCTGCATCTTGTCTGTGAAAAGACTGTCCCAGGACCTCCTGCAATTTACAGAGGACTACCAGCAATTTAAAGAAGTGTCCCATGCCTTTCCAGTACAGACCAATGTCTGTTATTAGGAATAAGCATTGTCCTGCTCAAGAGAGAGGGTACACACCACAAAGTAACCTGTGGTTTTGTCACTGTTGACGGAGACAGGGACACAACATTAACACACCAAAGATCATACAGCAACAGCCCCGTTTATTCGGGTAATTAATAGCAACAGCCCCATTGTTCGACAGCTCCTTTTATAGGGCTTTCAAATTTCCCATGCTTACATGATTGGTCAAGGGTCTCAACTCCACCCACCTCACTGGCCAATGATAAGGGTGTATCCATGCTTCAGGAGGGTTGGCTGAGGTCCTCTGTCTGGGTTTGAATCTGACTTATCATTGTTGTGTCTAGGAACTTGTTTACTTTGAACTAGGCTGGTTGAACTGGTATGTATTAAGCTAAGTCATCTGTGCAGATGTAGTCCAGCTATATCTGTCACAGTTTCCCCTTCTCAGTTTTAATAAAAATGCAAAGTGTTGTCTGTAATCTTACCTGCAAGGGCCCTTTGCAGGTAAGATGACAGGACAGCATGATGACATATATGATTCTACCTAACTTGGCAAACCTAGCCTCTCTTAGCCAGTGATGCATCCCATATATCACTGGAAATGTTACATCCATTCCCAGGAGCTGTCAGGCAGGATTACCAACAATGCAAACTTTCAAACTGGTCCACCACAGGCTTATTACTTGGTAGTTACAAACTTACAACTTAACTCTATGAACAAAAAACATTTAAACTTTAGAACCGTGGGAAAATCAAGTAACTGGGAAAGCAACTTGTCCAGTTCAGGTTTTGTCTTAAATAAACTTGTCATCTGTAAAAGATCCCAGATCACTATGTATCAACTGAGTGTTTAACTCACTGCTCCATTACATCTGCTGGAGCTTCATCAGGAAGATATTGTCTCTAGTCCTGAGCAGGAGGCAGAGCAGGGCAAACACACCTGGGCAGGTATCCATCCTGTTCTGGTGTCCATGGAAACACAGGCCTACCCACGTCCCCATGTAATAAGGTCCCATGGACCTTCCCCCTTTGTTCATGATAATATCTTTTACCATTACTTTAGGTTTAGGTGATTGGGCATCTCCAGATGATAGGAAATTATTTAAGATTACTGGGTTTTGGGATTGTTCTGGTACTGTTAAGTGATTCAGGGTGTAAACAGCTTTCACTACTCTGCTCTGGGGGGTTTCACTACACATCCCTTCTTTTGTTTATCTAAGATGAGTTTTAAAGTGCCACATGCATATTCGATGATGGCCTGCTCAGTTGATAAATGGGGTATATCAGTTTGGTGTGACACACCCCAGAGCTGTGGAAATTGTCTAGTTTTTTTTTTTTTTGTGATGTGTATGCAGGTCCATTATCTGTTTTGATGTTGTGAGGGATACTCAAAGCAGCAAAGGCTAATTGCCAATGTGTGATAGCATCCTGGCCTTTTTCTCCTGAGTGGACTGATGCCTATATGGCAGAGCACAAGGTATCGATTGATACATGTACGTATTTTAATCGTCCAAACTTGAGAATATGGGTGACATCAGTCTGCCGGATTTGTAAAGCTTTTAAACCATGGAGATTAACTCCCGTCTGTGGTGGTGCAGTGTTGCCTTGGCAGTCTGCACAAATATTGACTATGTTACAAGCCTCTCTGTTCGATAGCAGAAATTGCCTCTGCAGAGCTTGAATGCCTTGATGAAAGAAGCCGTGTGAGGCTTTTGCTTGTGCCAGCGTGTCTGGCTATGGTGCTGTCCAGGCAGGGCTAGTTAGGTGATCTGCTCATGCATTGCCCTCTGTAATAAAACCTGGGAGACTTGTTCTAATGTGTAGAACGTAGTACAGGTAGTTTCTTGTTTGGATGGTGTGCCACAAAATTTTTAGCAGGCCAAATAATTGTGCACTATCAATTTCTTTCAGAAGTTTCTTTCATAGAGCTCGGTCTAATCTCTATGTTATGTCAGCAACATAGGCAGAGTCAGTGACAATATTTAAAGGGATATGGGGAAAACGCTGAAAAGCCATAGCTACAGCACGCAGCTCCCCCAACTGAGGTGACCCATTCTCATAACCTTTCAGTGTTTGCCTTTTGCTTTCTTCCTTCCATAGCACAATGGCCTTTCCCATTTTCCCAGAACCATCAGTAAACACAATAATACCTTTAAGGGCGTGCGACTGTTTGGAGTTTTAGAGATAGTGCAGTGGTTTTACTCATTTGCAGTAATGTATGATTTGGGAGATAATAGCCAATTTGGCCTGAGATATTTTATAAGGCACTTTCCAAAGTGGTGCTGTTGGCAAAACATCACTCAAATGCTTCTTGCATCGTGGGTGTAATGACTTTTGAAGGATCTTTTGCAGTCAGTTGTAAACTCCTTTGATGACATTTCATGATTAACTGGGCAATTAACTCAAAAACAGTAGGGGCTGTTTTTCTAGATTGTTGAGGTAGAAACATCCATTCTAAAACATGTAAAGGGTCAGACCACTGACTATCCCCCTGCCCAATAATAGCAGTAGGATGGAAATAAACAATGAAAATAAACACAGTAATATACAGTTCTAGGCGTATTCGGTAGATCTATCTGTTTGTGATGGCTTGCTCTACTATCTCAAGAGCAGCCTTTGCCTCCTGGGTTAACTTCCTGGGAGAAGTTAGGTCAGGATCACCCTTTAGAAGGTGAAATAAGGGTACTAATTGTGGAATAGTCAACCCTAGATA
Organism: Argya squamiceps; assembly: GCA_037834095.1. Taxonomy (NCBI): domain Eukaryota; kingdom Metazoa; phylum Chordata; class Aves; order Passeriformes; family Leiothrichidae; genus Argya; species Argya squamiceps. The sequence goes on from JBBMKD010000102.1 coordinate 56,060,657, forward strand.
TGGTCTGAGCCAGCTGATGGTACCCAAAAATTTTTCAGCATAATTTAAATCTTTAATTTTTGTCAAGAATTGAATTGTCTGGGGCTAAATGGTCTGATCCATAAATTTGAGTCCAAGGTACTTCCAAGGTGGTTGCTGCTATACCTTTTCTAGTGTTACTTGCAACCCAAATATTTTTAATGCTCGCAACAGGCTTGGCTGAATCTGTGAGAGTTCTTTTTTGGTTTGGATTGCAATCAAAATGTCATTTGTGTAGTGGTAACAGTATGCCTCTGGAAATTATTCTCTCACTGATGAGAGTGCCTGTGCAACATACCATTGTATGGCGGTTTCTCATACCTTGAGGAAGTAGTTTCCATTGATAATGCTCCTCTGATGCAGCATTATTAATAGAAGGCACAGTAAAAGCAACCTTTTACTGTGGGGTATCATCTGGATGCAGTGGAATAGTAAAGAAACAATCTTTCAGGTCCACAATTAGAATATCCCAGTTGGCAGGAATCATTGTAGGAGATGGCATACCAGGCTGGAGAGCGCCCATGCTCTCTATGGATGAATTGATTTTTCTCAAGTCATGGAGCAAACTCCATTTACCAGACTCCTTTTTTATAACAAACACCGGGGTGTTCCAAGGACTCATAGATGGCTCTGTGTGTCTTTAAACCAATTGTTCCTGCACCAAAGACCTAGGGGCATGTAACTTCTCTTTCTCAAAGGGCCACTGTGGTACCTACACTAGCTGAGTGATATGCCATTTTAGGCATAGTGTGGGATATTTCGTGCCCCTTTAAATACTGGGCCCCATTAAAAATCCATCCCTACCCGGACTCCCCAGGTAGATAAAACATCCCTTCCCCACAGGTTAAGTGGTGCTGCAGTGATGTGTAGTCCAATAGCTGTTTGTCCTTCAGGATTTTTTATCAGAACAGGTTTGCTGTTCAAACAGTTCTGGGGTCCCTTCAAGGCCAGCAACAGTGGATCCCATAGGCTCAGTGGGAAACCGTGGAGGCCAAATGTGGGTAGAGATGATGGTAACATCTGCCCCTATGTCAATCATGCCATTGACCTTTATTTGGGGAGGCTTTGCTTGAGGCATCATGACAATACACACCATGTTGGACTTCTGCTCACCCACAATCTGGGTCCAAAATACCTGAGATTCACCCATTGACCTGAAGCCTTGGTCTCCTTGCACTCTGGGATCTGTATTTGGGACACAAGACTTTAAAGGGATAAGCTGGGCAATTCTGTTTTCTTCAGGGATAGTCACGGGTGGAGTAGAGGTGGAAACCATTATGTATATTTATCCAGTAAAGTCTGCATCTGTAACACCAGGGGCCACATAGATGCCTTGCAAGGTGGTACTAGAATCTTCCAATTAACAGTGCACTCAGTGCTTTCCTGATAGGCCCCTGTGCCTCAAGGAGGACTTAATGTACCTTTAAGGTGATAATAATTACTGAGATGGAGGTGGAAACACCCATTCCAGCTCCTTGAGTCCTTCCTGTGAACTGGTCGCATAAGCTTGCACAGGGAGGTGAGGAGATACTTGTGTCTTCGTGTGTCTTCTTCTTGTGTTGGGTTGTCCATTTCCCTGGTTCTTAAAGCATTGTTTAAAAGATTGTTTAGTAGTTTAGACTTTGTATTTGCACAGCCTGGCCATGTGACCAGGTTTCCCACAGTGATCGCAATTAATGATCATATTCCTTTGTCCTTGACATGTCCCCATTGGAGTGGACACGTGGGGACAGTTTGTTACCAGGTGGCCTTGTTGTCCACACTTGTAGCATTGAGATGTTATCTTTACAGCAGCTCTTATGGAATCTGCTAGCATGGTCATGTTATGAGAATTAGATCCAACCTTAGCACAGGCATTTATCAATTAATTTACTGATGGATTTTCATTAGGTAGCACTTCTATGACTTTTCCACAGTCCTCATTGACATTGTCCTTTGCTAATTGCAAAATCAGATGATTTCTGACTTCAGCATGAACAACTTGTTTTTCCACAGCATCTTGTAATCTCTCTGTAAACTGTAGATATAGTTCTTTGACTCCTTGTCTGATTTTGGAATATGTTTGAGTTGGGTTTGCCATGTTAGTTACCTTAAGCAGTGCCTGCAATCCCAAATCTTTCATCTGTGCCAGTATTGAGGGATGCAATCTAGCCTGGAGTTGGGCATCCCCCACTGGTGATAATCCCAGAAGTTGAGGGACCCCTGCCTCATAACATGGGTCTTCTAGGGGAACTTGTAGATTCTTTACCTCCTGTTTTTCAGCACTGCTCTTCCATGCAGTTCTTCCCTGTAGTTTTAAAGACCATATATTGGACTGTTGTAAATATTAATTTGGCAAGCTGCTTTATATCAAAAGGAGTTACCTCCTGGGTGGTTAGTAATTGTAGCATATTAGTAATGGCAGCAGAACCTAAACCAGGCTTGGCCACAAGCTGATGCAGTTCAGAGAGAACTGGCCACTGGAAGAGGGTGTACTTGTCAGTAGTTCTGTTGCTTCTTATTATTGGATAAATGGCAACTGTCCTGTCCTCAGGCTCCCAGCTCCCCAACTTGGGTACATCAATGAGGTCTGCCCCTTCATAGTCCCCACTAGCAATAGCCGCCTGTTTTGCCTTTTGCCAGACACACACAGGATTGGGCAATGCTGTTGGCAGTGCAGTGATGGCAGCGATATAGCAGTATTCCACAGGGAGATAATGGTTCTGTCTTTCTCTGCTGGTATCCCTTGTGTCCATTGCAGGTATATACTCCAGGGCCAGCTCCAATTCCAGCGGGGCAGTGTGCTCAGGACAGCTGCTTTGCTTCCGGGTGTTGCATCTCCAGGATCTTCTGGTGACGTATTTTCCAGACTCACCCACGAAAGCTGGGTTGGAGGTGGCATCATGCCCCACAGAGGCTGGGTCAGAGGTGCAGCCATGCCCCGCGTAGCCTGGGTTTGAGGTGTGGTCTTGGAGCTGGCCCACTTGGTCTCAGGAGGAGGTGGTCCTGGCACACATTTGGTAGCAAGGGGTGTAGATGGCTCTTGTGAGTGCTGATCAAATCCTTGCACAGGTGTAGTTGGAAGAGCTATAGGGAGTCCTGCTTCTTCAAGAGCTGGGTGTCCCTGCGCTGCATGACAGAGCTAGTACAGTTGGGGGGCATCACAAAGTGTGGCTGAGCGGGAGACAGGGCTTTGCAGTGTCTGAGGGCTCAGCAGTGGCTGGGCGCCTAGCGACCGGCACTGTTTTGCAGCAGCCAGCAGCAGGAGCAGCCCCATGGCAAGCAAGCATCTTGCAGTAGGTGCACACAGTCTCACAGCATCTGGGAGCAGTCACAGAGGTTTCTGCTGACATGGCATAACATGGAGCAGTATAACAAGGGGTGATAAAACATGGGGTGGTCTCGGATTTCTGCTGGTCTGGCAGGACATAGGGTGGCAGAGCATGGAGTTGCAAAGCATGGTTCAGCTGCAGCGCTTTCCGCCGGCAGTGCTTCCTTGCTGGGGACAGTGACACAGTCCCAGGCAACTGGGGGATACTCCACTGGGTTGGCGTCCCTGCAGGGGATGGTGGCACGGTCCCAGCAGTTTCATGACACACTGTGACTCCTTCACCATCTTTTGCTTTCCCAGTGTGGTGTCTGTGCCTCCTGCCACCTCCACCAGCACTGCGCTTTTTGAATCAGTTGGTAGTGCCAGTGGTGAACTCTCTGTCGGTCTTTGACTCACACTCTCTTAACTGTTCTAATGTCCGTGATGAGCCTCCAGGGTTTTGTTGATGGCTGTGTCATCACTAATGGAGGCTGTGGCAAGTGTATCTCGGCCAGCCCGCTCCCAAGTTTTTAATTCTAGGGCATTTCCTTCAGACAAATTTAATTCGTAGCTCTCACGCCACATCAGCAGGGTTAGCAGAGCCTGTTTGTTGTGTTTTATCCCTGTCTTTTTAAGAAAGATAGTTCATACCTGCAGAGTGGGAATTGTAGTGTCGAGCCCTGCGCTCCTACATGCTTGGTGGTGTCTGTATTCCACTAAGGGAGGTCTAGACCTATGCAGCTCACTCTGCTGCCTTCTGCAGCAGTATTCTGCTGCTCCACCAGCACTTTGCAGCAATTCTGCTGTCCGTGGCAATATCCCGCCGCTTTTTGCAGCCTCACCGGCTGTCCACAGCAATGCTGCTGCTCTGTGGCACTATCCCACAGCCCCCTGTCTCCCTGCAATACCATGGCTGTTTGTTGCTGTCACATCAGGGTCACCAGATGTTGCTGTTGAAGGAGACAAGGACGTGACATTAACACACCGAAGATCACGTAGCAACAGCCCCATTTATTGTTCAGCAGCTGCCTTTATATGGCTTTCAAATTTCCTGCGCTTACAGACACGATTGGTCAAGGGTCTCAACTCGGCCTAGCTCACTGGCTAATGATATGGGTGTATCCATGCTTCAGAAAGGTTGGCTGAGGTCCTCTGGGTTTGAATCCGACGTATTGTCGGATAGGGACTTGTTTACTTTGAACTAGGCTGGTTGAGCTGGTATATATTAAGCCATCTGTGCAGATATAGTCCAGCCATATCTGTCATACAGTTTTACCTGCTGTCTTGGTTTGGAAACAAGGTATGTGCCAGGGAAAGCTGGAGTTTCCCTTGGAATGGAGAATGTAAACCACCTCTCCCCCCCAACTTTTTCCAATTATAAATTTGCAGTTAGAGGCTTTTAGGCAAAGATTTGGGGATAGGAATAGCAATTCTTCAGTAGTATGTATAACAAAGCAAAAAAAAACCCAACAACTACAGCATTAATAACAAAACAGTACCAAGAACCTTGAGGGCTTTGCTTCACAAAAAACCCAGGGCACTTTTGGTCTTGGTGCCCCTGCAGGAATTCTCAGAACACCAAGCTGGAAACAGAGGAGAGTCCCAGGCTGGTAGCTGGAATGCCAGGATGTCCCCGGCAGGCAGGGGCAGGGTGTCCCGGCAGGGCAGGGGGGTGCAGGGTCACACTGTAGCAAAAAAAG
>JBBMKD010000102.1:56065763-56097237 GCA_037834095.1 Argya squamiceps
CCACCTCTGTCCTAGCAGCACTGGTGTGTGAGTTGAGAGGAAGCACAACTACTGCAGGAAATTCTTCAAGGATAAATCCTGCTCCAGTTTCCAGTGAGTAAGTCCTTAGGCAGAATAGGAGGACTGATGCTACTTCCAATGCTGTTGAAGGGACCTCCATACTTACAAGAAATGAGCAATAAGTACTGTTACCAGGAGGGGCCCTACATTCAGCCAGGTGGAAGAAAGGGACAGTCTGATTTAGTGGACTGCATGGGACCCCATGGCCTGACACATCAGACCCACGTGAGTGTAAGGTTTTAGTTGACACCAGTGCACAATGTGCCCTGATGCCATCAAGATATGTAGGGACAGAATCTTTTGCTGTTTCTGGGGTGACAGGTGACTGTAATGGAAGCTGTAGTGAGCTTACTGGGAATGAAGGGTAAAAACACCCAAATGTGACTGGTCCAGAGACCCTGTGCATCCTTGGTATAGATTACTTCAGGAGAGGGTATTTTGATGACCCGAAAGGTCATCACTGGGCTTTTGGGATAGCTTCTGTGGAGACAGAGGAAATTGGACAGCTGAACACCTTGCCTGGTCTCTCAGAGGACCCTTCTGGTTTGGGATTTCTGAGAGTCAAGAAATAATAGGTACTGATCACAACCACAATAATGTACCCTTGACAGTACCGCAACAAACTGGGACACCATGATCCACATGCATGAAATGGTTCATCTACTGGAGAGCCAGGGAATGGTCAGCAAGACTTGCTCACCCTTTATTAGTTCTGTGTGGCCAGTGCATAAGTCCATTGGAGAGTGGAGACCACCTCTGAGTGCTGCACTGCTGGACATGCTGGAACTTCACTATGGAGTCCAAGGCAGCAAAGTGGTGTCACCCTTTCATATTGTTAATGCATTTTTCTCCATTCCTTTAAGAGCAGAGTGCAGGCAACAGTTTGATTTTACCTGGAGGGGCATCCAGTACACCTGGAATGGACTGCCGCAGGACTGGAAACAGCCTCTCTACTTGCCATGTACTGATTCAGACTGAACTGGAAAAGGGCAAGGCTCCAGAATACTTGCAGCACACTGATGATGTCATTCTGTGGGGTTACACAGTAGAGGAAGTTTTTGAGAAGGGTAGGAAAATAATCCAGGTCCTCCTGAAAGCCAGTTGTGCCATAAAGCAGAGTAAGGTCAAGGGACCTGCCCAGGAAATTCAAATTTTAGGAGTAAAATGGCTAGATGAGTGTTGTCAGATTCCAATGGATGTGGTCAAAACAATAGCAGCTAATAACCCCACCGACCAGCAAGAAGGAAACACGGGCTTTCCTAGCTATTATAGGTTTTTGAAAGATGTAGTTTTCAGATTTCTGTTAGATTGTAAGGCCTCTTCATCAAGTGACCTAGAAGAATAATTATTTTAAGTTTGGTCTTGAACAACAACAAGCTTTTGAACAAATCAAACAAAAGATTGCTCATGCAGTAGCCCTTGGGCCAGTTAGGACAGGATAAGATGTGAAAAGTGTGCTCTATACTGCAGCTGGGCAGAATGGTTCTTCTTGGAGTGTCTGACAAAAGGTACCCAGGGAGACCAGAGGACAAGCCTTGGGGTCGGGATCCGAGGCCTGCTACACCCCTTCTGAAAAAGAGATCCTGGCAGCTTATGAAGGGGTTTGAGCTGCTTCAGAAGTGATTGACACCAAAGCACAGTTCCTCCTGGCACCTCAACTGCCAGTGCTGGGTTGGATGTTCAAAAGACGTTTCACACATGTCACCGATGCTTCATGGAGTGAGTCATGCTGGTCACAGAATTAGCTTGAGTAGGAAACCCCAATTGCCCAGGGATCTTGGAAGTCAACACAAACTGTCCTGAAGACAAAAATTTTGTACTAACATCAGAGAAGCAGGAGGAGAAGGTGATGTGCTGAGAAGGCCTCACTACATAATCAGCACCAGAAAATGAAAAGCAATATCTCTTTACCAACAGTTCCTGCTGTATTGTAGACATACATTGAAAACAGAAAGCAGCTATATGGAGTCCCGAGAAGTCACAGAAGCTACTGAGGGGCAAGGTGGATCAAGTCAGGTCACAGAGCTGAAAGGCATCCAGTTAGATTTAGGTATCGCTGAATGAGAGAAATGGCCAGCACTCTACCTATACACTGACTCATGGACGGTGGCAAGTGCTCTGTGGGGCTGTGTGTATCGATGGAAAAAGATTAATTGGTAGCACAGAGGTAAATGTATCTGTAGTGTTGAATTATAGCAAGACATTGCTACTTGGATAGAGAAGTTAGCTGCAAAGTACCTCATGTAGATGCACACATACTGAAGAGTCAGGCTATTGAAGAACGTTGCAAAAACAGATGGATCATGCTGCCAAGATTAAAGTGTCTCAGGTGGATCTGGACTGGCAACATAAGGGTGAATTATTTCTGGCTTGGTGGGCCCATGACACCTCAGATCATGAGGGAAGACATGCAATATACAGATGGGCTTGTGATCGAGCGGTGCATTTAACCATGAGCTCTGTCTCTCAGGTTATCCATAACTGTGAAATGTGCTGCAATTAAGCAGGGCAAGCAGGTAAAGCCCCTGTGGTATGGGGGACTGTTGTGAGCCCAGTCTTAGTCCAGGGCCATGGGCAAGGGGGGCTGCGACATTTCCTCCAGAGTTCCTGAGTGTCCTTGGCACTCACCAGACAATCAGGGTAGGAAATCACAAGATGGACTCCATGTGCCTCTCCGAGTCACGTGTTTATTCACAGAAGCTCAAAGCCTTGGCAGGGATGGAGCTCCGGGGCTGGCCTCACAGGAACTAATATGCAGGGGGGTCTCCGGGTGGGATACAAACACAGTGATCAATGAGAACACAGGGAACGGGGTCAAAGTGGGAGTGACTAACACAGAGTAGGATGAACAAGGAGGGGGTAGGGGAACAATGGAGGAGTTCAAGGAGTGAATGACTTCAGCACACAGGAATGTAGCTGGGATCAAACTAACCACACAAGGAAGGAGAGGGAGGGTTACAGAATAAACCATTTGAGGCACTAAAATTATGAAAAACACATCACCATAGCGGAAAATGGTCAAAATATAAATATAATGAGGTCTGGCAGATTGCTTGCATGTCACTCAGGCAAACCCACCAAGGCAAGCTCTACGTTCTTACAATGGTGGAAGTAATCACTGGATGGCTGGAGGTGTACCCTGTGCCTCATGCCACTGCCAGGAGCACCATCTTGGGCTTTGAAAAGCAAGTCCTGTGGAGACATGCCACCCCAGAAAAAGTGAGTTGGACAAGGGGACTCATTTCAAAACTCGCCTCAGATGCCTGGCCCAGAGAGTGTGGTATGGAGTGGATGTATCATACTCTTTATCGTGCACTGGCCTCTGGGTAAACTGAAAGTTACAATGCACTGTTAAAAATCATATTGAAAGCAATGGATGGTGGAACCTTCAAACATTGGGATGTAGCAGAGGTCATCTGGTTAGTTAACACTAGAACTCTACCAGTGGAGTCTGGTCCTGCCCAATGAAAACCTCCATATACTGCAGAAGGAAATAAAGACCCTGTGGTGCATGAGGAATATGTTAGGGAAGACAGTTTGAATTAGTTCTCCTTCAAGCAAAGGCAAACCCATCCATGGGATTGTTTTTACTCCAGGACCTGAATGCACTGGGTGCACATTACCTGTTGTGTAATGCAGAGAGACAGGGAAATGTGGTGTGTACCTCAAGGGGATTTGATTTTTGGGTGAGAACAGTCAGTAGTTCTAAACTGCATATTGTTGGTTGCTGAATGACACTGCCACTGTATGCCATAACTGCCATGAACAATGAGAATGGACTGCTCCAGATACACCAATTATGAGCTCCTGATTCAGCTTGCAACCACTCCACAGCACACCAGCCCTTTTGCCCCAGAAGACACCCAGGTCAGATGGAATTCACAATCAAGAACTGAATGAACTCAGGAGACATCTTGAAGGGATTGGGCCAGTGGCTATGGAAATGATACCTGTGCTCTTGTGTGTGTGTCTGTATGTACATATATACATATATGTATATAAATGTGTATATTTAGAAGGTGTGGGATTTGGGCATGATACAGATGGCATAGAATAAGGGGTAGATAATGTGCTGGTCCTGACCAGGACAGGTTCAATTTTTGCAGTAGCCAGGAGGGACGTGGCTATGACACAGAGGTTATTCTATAGCGGCTCATTTCATTTTTTGGGGATGGGGAAGGGCTTCCTTCTGGTTCGGATTGCATGGTGGAAGGAGCAGTTGGGCACTTCTGGGGTTTCTGTGAGGGGGAGGTTTGAGCAATCGTATGTAACTCTCTTTCTTTCTTTCTTTCTTTCTTTCTTTCTTTCTTTCTTTCTTTCTTTCTTTCTTTCTTTCTTGTCTTTCTGTCTTTCTGTCTTTCTTCTCTTGTACACGGTTCTTAGTATTGTCGCTGTTACTGTACATTGTCTTATTTCTCTGCTGTTTTCAAGAAATTGTTTAATTGTTTTTATCTCAGCCTGTGATCTTTACCTTTTGTGCCTCCAATTCTCTTCAGCCTGCTGCAGGAAAGAAGGTGAGGGGGTGTGGTCGAGTGGTGTGTTCTTTGAAGTGTTTCAGTGGGAACATTGAATTGGTGAATACCATTCCTAAACCACGACAGTATCTTTGGTATCAGATCCTTTTTTTATCTTCTCTCCCCATTCAGTTCTGTGTATTGTTCTTTTATTCTTTCCCTGGAAAATAGAGAAACAAATTTTAAATATACTATTATAAATTGGCGCACACTGAAAGTTTTGAGACAGTTTCAAATTAAGGGCACAGTTACTTTCTGAAGGACTGTTGGTGCCTAAGGAAATTGAATAGATCTCAACAGAAATCAGTCTGAGATAAACTCAGTATCTCTCAAATGAGGTTTTAGAATGAAAAAAGAGCACGTAGCTTTTCTGCAATGCATAATTTTAAAAGAGATAATCTACCTTAATCTCATGCTATTATTTGAGATAATTCTGAGCAAACCAGTGTCTTTTTGAGCATTTCAGTATTTCCTAAACAAAGACTTCACGTACGTTTTGAATATTTTTTTTTATTATGTCTAATCAAAAACTTCAGTGGTGTCAGACAAAAATAATGATGTGTAAGATGCTCCACCTCCAATTCCAAAAGGTTTAGCTACTTGGAATGTTTGTTTGTTTATTTGTTTTTAAAACGTAAATAAAATATCCTTTCTTGCCTTAGCTTTAGGGAATTTGTTAACACAATGTGAATAGCATGTGGTGATATGGAGCAGATGCAGGTGTTGAAAAGTTGCACTGACATCTGTAAATACATATAGGAATTTTCAAGCACATTACAATGGCTTGCATTAATTCTTGATTATGGCATCAAAAGGTAGTGAGTGGAGTCAGGACTCAGAGTTACACCTGGAGCTCATTGAAAGCTTATTATGCATACTGTGCACTAAAAGATATTTTCAGTCTATGGATATAGAGGTAAAAAATTATTAATTGTAAGAGAGGACAGATTTTAATTAAAAATTACAATTCTCTGTAGATAAGTTCTTTAGGGCTAAATTTTTTTTATTTTAAGTTAAATTAATTTAAATTTTTAATTATTTAATTTGAAGTTAATCTAGGTTAAATCCAAGGCTGGTACTTCGAATTACAAAGTAGAAAGAAGGAGAAACTCCTTCTCTCATTCAGCAATTTTATAAATGAGATTATGTGAAAGACAGTGCATTTTGAGTAAATCCAACAACTGTGCAAAGTGAAAACTTAAATTGTAGATGAATGTGTATAAACTTAAAGAAGCTATTTTCAAATATTTCTGCTTACATAATACAATTAAATGGAATTATCACAGTTACTTTCATACCAATTCTATATTTTTGAGCAGGTTAGTTCTAATATCTCTCATCAGGCTCTCTTAATTCTGTTTCTGTCCATTTTTCACTTCTGGGCAAACTTGCCTTTTTCATCTTTCGTGATGGTGTTTTGCATTTACAGAGTTGTTTGGCATACTGGAGACTGAGCATTTGTTTATTGACTCAAGCAGTTAAACTGTTACTCATACCTTACCTTTTGGTAATTAAAGTAGTGAAATGATGCTGGTAGTTGTGTTGGACTAACAGGAAGTCGATCCCTTTAATAGACAGGGGTGTGTACACAATGTTCCTATTAGTGCATGTAAAGCACTGTCTAAAAAAAGAAGCAAATACTATTTTACATGGTATTGCCAATATACTGTAGGGGATTCTCTTAAAACAAACAAAGAAAGAAGCAAACAACCTCCTCGCTTTCAGATAAAATAGAGATTACGTGCACAGAGAATCTCCCAGGCCTTATAATGGGTTAGGAATATGTGATTTGCATACAGAATACTTGAAAAAACATTTCTGGTGTATGGGCTGAAATATTTGAGAAGTTGTCCTGTGTGCCAGGTCAGTGCAGATTAACTTCTGGAATTTAGGATATCATGATGTTGCTATAATGAAGGCTAGATATTAACATCTTATGTTAGATTTTTCAAGTTCTGTAGTCAGAAGAATTTCATAACTATGTTTTAATTCCAGCTTTCAGAAGCATCCCTTGTAAACTCCTACATCTTTCTTGCATTATTTCATTTGAATAACTCTATGCTCTTCAGTTGTTTGGCATTTTCTATCTAGGATGCTTTTCTTATTCTGACTTAAATAAAAATGGTATTTGTTTTCTTTTTAATGCATTTCAGTAATATCTGCTTTATCATAAAATCCTGATATAATCAGGATAGTATAACAAAATTTTCAGTCCTGTGACTAAGGTTGCCAAAATTTTTACATATTCCTGTAAGAATGATGAGTACCTTGTATTACAGTAGCCTCAGAGAATTAGTAGGTAAAATATCCATAGGTTTAGTCTAAGGGAAGCTGGTGTTAGAGAATAGGTACAGTGTTCACTTTCAGCGACTGAAATTCCTACTAGATTTTTTTGTAGAGTTCTGTGTTCTAGCCAAGTTATCAAAACTACTATCAACTTCTTGCAGTTACTTAAAATAAGATCCTGTCATCACTAGAGAAGTTTTTTTGCAAGTCCTAAAATAGTTATAATCACCTTGTGGGCTTGCTTTGAAAAAGTCCTCATATTCTTCAGTTATTTTGAAATGGGTGTTCTGAAATTCATTAATTTGATAGGGCAGAAATCTGTATACAGGTCAGCATTTCAATATTGTACTGCCAGATATTGTGATCATGTCTCATAGCCTACTGGTTGGTGACTGATAATAATGAAAATAGTGATTATTATTTTTACATATCTAGAAGTGTCCTTGGGCCTGTGTAATTTTGAAGGATTGAATGATGCATATCCTGCTTCTTCCAACATCAGAGATGTCTACAGTAAATTGTGTTGCGCTGCTTTAATTAGCAAATAATATATACACACATTTTTTTGGAATTGTAAGAAAATACTTTCTGACATAAAATGTTGCTCTTTCTAGATGAAGTGTTATCACAAAAAATACAGGTCAGCTACTCGTGATGTGATTTTTCGCCTTCAGTTTCACACGGGAGCTATTCAAGGACACAGCTTGGTGTTTGGCAAAGAAGATTTGGATGATGCCAATAAAGGTACTTGTCTTCTGTGGTTGGTTGGATATGTATATGTGCAGGCGTGCAAGCATGTGCATGTGATGATTTTTTTCAGCACCTGTTTTCAAAAGGATTCTTTTTTTTTTTTTTTCCTTTCTTATTTTTGGGGAAAGGGAGACTGCTTTGAGTTAGTTAAATTGTAGTGTGTAACACTAGTAAAACCCTAATGACAGGAAAAGCTCTGCGAGAGAGTTAACTTGTCAGAATACTTCAGATACTCCTACATAGTCCTTATCACCTTCTCTCACATTTATAAAAACAAAAGACATTCATATAAATGGTGACTCTCTTAGTCACCATTGAAGGAAATAAGATAAGCTAAACCGTTCCCTTTTATAGCTAGTGAAAACAATCATAAAGTCTGATAATGTGCTTGTGACATAGTCTGAGTCTTTTAAAATGCTCCAGAATATCAAAGAATGGACACGATGTTTTCAGACACACTTGAAAATGTGTCACACTAATTCTCGTATTTTCCAAGTCATATAGCCAGTTTTATTGTGTATATGCAGGGCTAGAACTTCCTCAGCCTATGTTACTAGTGAACGAAAGTCAAACAAATTTTGCTGCAACATAGAACATAAGGCTACCAAAAGTTTTGTGATCAAGTGTTTGTGATTTAGCCAATATAGGGAACAATTCTAATTTTTCTGGGTGTGTTTTCTTTATAAGCCACATCTGTCTAATATCTAGAGAGGGGTTTAGGAACTGTACATTTCTTCTACTTTTGACTGTTCTAGAAAGCAAGCAAAACTCCAGCTGGCATTTATGTGGTCTTTTCTGGAGAATGTGTGGCACAAAGGATGTGGCTTTTAAAAGCAGATCACTAAGCTGCAAGTGAGAAGGGAAGAGTGATGAGGGTACATGTGTAGATAGCTACAGAGTATCCTGATTTCTGAGTGCTCTGAAACTGCTCTCCTGGGAAACATCTTGCTGAAATCCTGTCCTTTGTTCTCAGATGACCGTTTCCCTGATTACAGCAAGGTGGAATTAGTGTTTTCAGGAACTCCAGAAAAAATTCAAGGTGAGCACAGAGAACCAAAAATATGCTTAATTTGAAAATAAATCATACTGAAATAGTCATTAAAAAACCACAACCTTTTTTCCTCTTTTATTCCACTTCTCTTGTAAAAAAATCTTACTTTTTCATTAAAATGTATGTTACTGATTTAAATTTGAAAAAGTTGATAAAGATTCTGCATTTATATCAGCATAGAAGTCACCAGATTTTGTTTTAAAGCTATATCAGAACACTTGCTACAACTAGTAGAAAACATTTGTGTATCTGTGTAGAACGTAAATAGTAGGTGGTTTGGCTCAGCATAAGTGACAGCAGTGGCTTGCCCCATAACCTTTTTTGGATGTTGTCATAATTGATTGTTTGCAGTATTGAAGTTTGGACTGTCTTCAGTTTAGCATAAAGAGATACAGCTACAGCTGTACAGCTGTACAGAGATACAGCTATTTTTCTTGGAAATGCTTCTGCTTTGAAGTTGGCTTGTAGGATATTCTGCATGCTTCCAAAATTCTGTTTTAATATGTTTAAGATTATGTGATAATTCTTACTTGCATTAAGAATTTAAGATTATGCAGATCATTACAGTTTAACTCTGTTAATGAATGTGTTCTTAGTCATTTTATGGTGTTCCAAAAAGTATGGATTCTGCCTAAGACTGATTGAAAACCAAATATTCTTAACTGTCTATCTCATACATATTCTCATTCAGTGTCCTCACTGTCCTGCGAATTGCATGTTTTCCTCCTTTTTTTTTCCACATGAGCTTGATAATTTAGAAAATTTTGGCCATGCCCACTAAGAAGGTGGATTCTGTCCAACTGAGCACAAAAATCTCACTTAGCCTGTTGGAAAGCCCTAAAAGAAAACCAGTTTTATAAACGAATTTGTCTAGCATGTTCTAAATGTTTCTGGATAGTAAATGCTTGAAAACAGGCCAGTTGACATGTCTGAAAAAGGACCAAGATTTTTTTCCAGTTTCCCATCCTTAGATGACAAATGAGATGTATGGACTTTTTAATAGGCTTCAACCTGTTGGAGAGTAAGGTTTTAAATAATTGGATATTTGTATTCAGTTGCTGTCTGAGGAATTAACTGGCTAGGAAGAGCAGCTCATCTTTGTTACTGAACAAGTTATATTTCTTTAAGAAGAAGTCTATGCAGCAGTCTGTTGAAAAATTCTTTAACTTTAGTACAATAGTATAATGATCCCTATATTTGTGGTTAATACTTAGTTTTGCACCCTACAGTGCTTAGTACAATTACCAGAGATTAATGTGACCTTCTGTTAATTCTTTACATCTGTGACTAACAAGTCTTGTGCCAGCTAATGCTTCCTTATTTACTTATATTAGTGATTAATATGTACTAGCAGAGATCTTAGTTTTGAGAACAAGGATCATGTATCGGAACAAAGAATGATAAGTACATTATGACATCAGCACATGTTCAAAATAATCTCAAAGAGAAAAGATTATTCAGAAAATCTGGAACCATATCCAAATAAGTCCACAGAAATAATTAGCATATGTACATGTATTCAGGAAATGTGATGAGTATGTATTTGTTTCAGGAATATGACCTGGTCTGTTAGGTTACTGGGGGTATATGCTTTGAGGAGAAATCCCATGCAGCTAGCGCTGCTAGTAATGTTGGCTTTCTAACCTATGAATTGGTTGGAGATTTTATTTCCCAATTTTTAGTGACACTTTGAAATAATTATTTACAATTTCTGCAAAATGAGTTGTCCAAATCTGAAAATATTATAGAATTACAGAATAGCTACAGAGTGTCTCTAGTCCATCTTTCTGCTGAAACCAGGCTTATTTGTGAGATCAGACCAGTTTGCCTACAGCTTTGTCCAGTCAAATAATGAAAAACTTCAAGGACAGAGACATCACAGCCTCAGTGGGTGAGCTATTTAAATGTCTGTCTGTTCTCACAGTGGAATTATTTTTTCCTTATGTTGACTCTAAATTTATCTAGATTTAAATTTTGCCTGTTTCTTTTCCTTCTGCCTTGCTCCTGTGTCCTCCACGGCCTTCAGGAGTCTGCTGTCAGCTCCTTGTCAAAACCATCCCTTCTCCAGACTGAAGAAGCCCTGACCCCCTCAGCCTTTCCTCACAGGGAAAGTCAGTCCTGACCACCCTGGTCATGCTCCCCTGAATTTGCTTCAATTTATTAATATAATTCTTGTATTCTGTAGTTTGAAGCTGGACACAGTATTGTAGAACATAACTGACTGTGATATTTTTAAGAAAGAATGCAGTTGCCGCCAAGAGTATATCCGTGAATATTTAATAATAAAGTTCCTAAATCTGCCTTGTGACAAATGTCATCACAGAAACTCTCTACAGATGACTTTTTCCAGGCTGCACATAAAGATACATGACCATAGCATTCTTGTCCTAATTGTAACTATTTTTGTTTTGAAAGTCACCGTATGTGCATAATACTGTTGCTTTAGAAAAATTTACAGTAGAACTTGCTTTGTAGACACAGCCAAAGGTTTGATAACTGAGGATTTCTTTGTTCCCTGATATAAACAGAAGAAAAAAGACAGTCTGTTTGATTTGTATCAGTATCGAAGCCAAGTTCAGTGTTGTGAATTCTTGATGCCTGTGCTTTCTTTTGAATCAGTGGACTATGCCTAAATTCATCACTTCTTCCATTTAAAACCTGATCATTATTTAATGCCTTGTTAAAGACACAAAAACATGAGTTACTGCTGAAAATTCCAGATATGTTTGCCAGAGCATACTTAAATGCAGCAAAACACATTGAAAGCCAGCTGTCTAGTCTCTGATTCTGCAGAGCTTCCACCTTAGGAGAACTGGAAGGGACATGAAGTCACAGTTTTCAGCTCTCCCTGTTCATCCGTAGTGATAAATTGCTCTGGTATCAGAATGATAATCTATATGAATCACAATGAAATCTGTAACAAAGTCTAGTTTTATCATTCCTTTAGAACCATCTCCTTATAGATAGATACTCATGGTTTCTTTCTCAAAAGCTCTTTATCATGGCTGACCTTCTAGGGCTGGGTGGATCATCTGTGTTAGTTGTGTTTAGGGACTGATCCAAGTTATTAGCCTACATCATAATCGAAAAGCTCAAGATAAAATTCTCTGAATGATAAATTAAGCGCTTTTTGAAAAACTGTTTCATTTAACCTTTCTTCCCCTCTTGCTGCTTCTTACATTTCAGGATAGGGTGTTGCCATTCAGGGAGCAAACATCGTTCAGAAGGCTACATACATACCTCTGTGTCTATATAATTACTTATGTGACTGATAATTTTTGGTCTCAAACACGTGTTTCATTTTAGGATGTGAACACCTTCAGAATGATCATGGAGTAATCATTGATTACAATACCTCAGACCCACTAATACGCTGGGATTCCTATGAAAATATGAACCCTGATGGGGAACGTGAGTACTTTTGTCACATTAGACCATTTTGTCACATTAGAAAAGAGCAAAACCTTTTGCAACTGCTCCAGAGTGTTTGAGAGAAGAAAGGAGACTTGATTTGCTTGAAGCTAATGCTACTTTACTGATGTGTAAAATGACTGTCTACCCTTCCCTATTTAGCATTAGTGGTTCTAATTTGCATTACAAAAGAAAGCTGTTAATCCTGTTAACACATAGAATGAACTGAGACACAACTGATTGATACAAGTTACTTTATTATTTATAAATTTACCTACAGACGTTTTTATTTGCTCAAAAGTTCTAGTTGGAATTCTAATACAGAATTTTAAGAACAACAAAAATATATGGTGAGTTTGTAGATTTTGGTGTAGTGGTTTGAAAGCAAAACGAGTGAGAAGCTCCAAGTCAGAAATACAATTTAATAAGAAAAAAAGGTAAAATAAAATAAATGCAATAATACAAAAGACCACTGACAGAGTCAGAATACAACCTAAGCAGGATGATGGAAGCAGTGATCCCGTAGAAAGGTCTGGTCGCTCTGATCCTCTGGGAATCCAGTGGGTAAGGGCAGCCTTAATAAACTCCCAGAGGGAGTTATCTATGAGTCAGGCAGCAGCCCATCAACAGAAGACCTATTAACAAAAGACCCATTAACAGAGGACTCATTAATAGAGGGAGAACCTGGGAGAACACTGCTTCAGCAATTGGTTTCAACAGTTCATGAAGATGGTGATAAAATACTTCGTGCATATCTTGTACTACAATCCAGGACATTTGGTTACTATGCTACCTGGAATATTTCAGAAGGTGCACTGGGCTGTTAATAAACAAACAGTAAAGGACGCCTATTTTCATATCTTCCTTCATAACTGTATCCGTTTTCAGGTTTTTCACATTTTTTTTTCTGTAATCAGGTGACATGTACAAAAGTTGAAAACCTCCAGTAGATACTGACTCCAGTGTGAATGCTCTCCTGATGTTTTGCTTGAGTGAATGCTGTGCTTTTAATGGATGTAGTTTTCATGTAAGGACTCAGAATGTTACACCTGTGGCTGTACACCTCAGTGCACATGCAAACCTGACTTGATGCAAATAAAAATGTGAGACAAGGTATTGAATAGATGCCAAACTTCTTGTTTTTACAATTCACTTGTTATCAAATGAGAGACACATGAAGCTAGGATACCTAGTTAGCTGCTCTCTAGGTTCAGTTTCAATTGATTTTTATAATACGGATTTAGCATTGACCATCTAATGACCACATCAGTGAGGGCAGAAGCTTACTGGGAGCTTGACTTTTTTCCACTGCCTCACTCTTGTAATAAGAGTATTTCCTAATGCACATCAGACTCTAATCTGCAGAAAACTGGGGGAATAGAGGGTGGAAAGAGAACAGTTGTTGCATTCAGCAGGTAGACCACTCCATAGGGAGTCATCAGAGTTGGATGAGACGGTGCAGTATATTTTAGAAGTAATGTCAGAGAGAATCTTGACTGAGGTGATGTCTTAATTCCTACCCATGATGTTTCCATATAATTTATGATTCTTTTCCCTTCCTCCCGCTGCCATCCTTTCCCCTTTCCTTTGTATGTACCTAGCCCTCGACAAGCAATGCATTGATGTCAAATATTTTTTAATTGCTGAGATTGATTGGCTAGATGGCTTTGACCTTCCCATCCACATGCATTGTGTTGTAGGTAACTACAACAGTACAGGAAGTTGAAAGCAGAGATAAACATGCAGGCAAGCACTCTGTTGGAAGATACAGAGCTGTATGTTACTCATGTCTTCGATAAGAGTTGGTCAGAGACCGACTTTACAAGTACAACTAGCTTGTTTGCCTGCTGTTCAGAAGTCATATGTGCTATTTAATAGATTTTTATATCTAATTTGTGTGCAGGGTACTTTTTAAATTACCTGAGATAGAACAAAAATATGATGTGATCACACAGATATTGAGAATTTCATTGTATATCTGCAAAAAACCCCACTTGAGTTTAAGCTAGACAATATACCATAAGAATAGATGTATCTAGTTATTATTTTCTCAAGTAAATATTTATGAGGCAAACTGTTACCCTATGATATTCAATAAGGGAATTGCAGGCAGAGCAATATCTCTGCATAGGCTGGGCAAAAGATCATGAGGAGCACATACAGAGGCAACAGCTGTATTTTTCTCTTAAGGATAGGGTCTACTTAACACAAGTTTGAGCTTAGTCTTCTGCTTAAGGTAAATATAGTGCAGTTAGGTCATCGTCTGTGTAAGATTATAAACACCAGGACAAGCTTCTCTTTATGGTTTGTGCAGATGTTTAGTATCGTGCTTGTGTGTTAAAAACGTGTATTGCATCCTAGTTTTCACTACAGGTGAGAGACCACTAAGAGGAGATGCTGATTGCACATCCAGAATGTGATCAAAATTAAAAACTGTAGAATATGAGGCCTTTATCTCTAATTCTGAAGTCTGAGAGAGAATCTTTTCTGTACTTCAGAAAATATTAAGGTGCAATACATGGTACATTTGAAAGTGCGTAACAGTAGTAATATGTTTAAGGTGCAGGCAACTCTCAAGAGTGCCTTTTTCAGTTCCACTTTACATTAAGTTAAACCCCTAGCCTTATGTAGGAGCTGGTCTTCATGGTTTTACTTGTACCTGTTTTCCCACAGGAATTTCAGTAGGAAGAGTATGAGATATTAGTGTGACAGATGACTCTTATATTACAATTATACACCTTTTTGTTAATTTCAAAAAATGTGGGCCTACGAAATTCCTTACCAGGGTGGTCAGGAAGGCTACAGCAGAGCCTTGTGAACACAAGTTGTTTTGTAGGTATATGTGTGTGCAATGTGTATTTCGAAGTTGCTGTGTTAAAATACAAATTAGAAGTGAATAAGAGAGTAGTATCTCTTTTGAAATGGTACAACTATTTGGCTTTATTATGAAAAGAACAAAAGATGGGAAGACATGATAAAAGAAAAATATACCCAAAGGATCTTGATTTACAGGCATGATACAGTATTATGGACATAAGCAATTGCCTTTTAAATAATCTTTAACCCTTTGACCCTTTGCTAATAAGATTGTATACATACGTGTTGAATATAGCCAAGCTGTGGACAGTTTGCTATCTGAATTTACTTCCTTATCCTTCATTCTTAATACTCTTAAGGAATTTCGACAATTGGAAAGAAGTAAATTATTTGTATTTCTTCCTATAAATACTGTTTCTTTTCAGATCCCTTGGGAAGTGGTCCTCCATAATAGATGAAAAATTATATTAAGTTCCTAATTTTCAATTTATATCAGATTTCCTCCTCCTTGAGCAGTACATTGCCACAGAGACTTCTGTTACACTGATTTAAATGTATGCAATTAAGTGTAGTATTTGGAACCAGACGAATTGGATCTTCCTACTGCCATGTAGAAGTCTGACATAGTTGCCATTGCTTGTCCTGTGATTTTGAAATCAGGAAGGACTTTTTGTGGTAGAAAGG
Organism: Argya squamiceps; assembly: GCA_037834095.1. Lineage (NCBI taxonomy): Eukaryota > Metazoa > Chordata > Aves > Passeriformes > Leiothrichidae > Argya > Argya squamiceps. The sequence continues at coordinate 56,081,337 of JBBMKD010000102.1, forward strand.
AACAGAAATTACTTTTGATCCTACTGATCACTGTTATTTTTTTTGATTAAAATAGCAGTTACCATACAGTAAATGTGTATGGATTTACAAAAGGTTGTTCATTTGCTGCAAAATAGCAAGATACCTGTGGCCACACATGTAGTATCTTCCAAAATCTCTCTCTAATATGAAATGACAAATAGTATTGAAGAAAGCTCCCACCACCACAAACCAGAGGGATTGAGGTAAATGGTAAAGGTTTGACTTGTCTTTTGTTGAGGATTTTATTTTTAGTTCTCAGTGATAATTTCCAGGATTATTACTTGGCATGGTACATAAGAGATACTGTTTCCAAACACTTCACTTCTGTTGAAAATGCAGATCTTTTTTGAATAGGAACCATCAGTTTATGAGAAACCTGCCAGTCGACCCTAGTAAAAGCCTGGGCTCTGAAGTGTTCTGAAAATTAAATCAGATTTTCAAGAGTAATTAAAATAAAACAATATTAAAATAATATACATTGCTAAAGAACACAAACTCATTTTAATAGAAAAGGTGAATTATTGGAAGAATATATGAATGCTACTCTTCCTTTTGCACTGTCTGACTGCTTTATCTCAGGTGTAGTCTAACTACCCTGATAGCTGATACAGGTTAGCACATGGCCAGAGTCTTATAAACTACCTGCTAATGTATCAATCTCTGAGGGTCCAGCTTTTGCAGAGAAGGGGCTAAAACGAATTGACTGCTCTTTAGAAGTGTTTTGCAAAGCAAAAGGTTTAATAAATAAAAATAACAAAATAACAAACATTACAGAAAACAGATTATAAGCTGCGCACAGGTGTCTAAGAAATCTCTGACACCCTGCTACAAACACTCCAGAAAGCCTCTTACTTCATTTTTGCTTGTTCCTAAATACTGAATGTTTAAGGAGGGACAACCTGCCTTGCAGCCAATAGAGAGAGATACAAGGTTTGAAGAACAGTGACAAGGTCTAACAGATGCTTCTCTCTTGGCACTGAGCCAAACCCTGTCATACTAGCAAAGAAATTTCTGGGTTTTTTTCCTTATAAGAAATGTAAGGGGTGAGTCTTAAACTTTTCCCTATATGGAAAACGCTTGCTGGGCGTGGGAAATGCATCCCTACATCTCACCCATTTTTATTGTTTTATTAAAAAAAAAAAAAAAGAAAAATAGTTATTTTGAAAAAATTCTCACTTTTGTTGACAATTATAATTATGTTAATAACCTATTGTTTAATAATTTGGTTTTATAACTCAATTGTGGTGTTATGGAGGAAATAGTTTTGAAGTTGGTATTTTCTTTTATTTTTAGTCAATTATTTTAATGATTAATTTTTAAGATTAATATTTAGTTTCTAATTGATTATCATTTTTATTTTACTTTTGGGGAGATTTTTTCAAGTGAACTATATTCTTTTGTTTGCACAAGTTTTGGGCTAATGAAACTTGTAAACTTTTTTAACATACAGTTTAAGAATAAGATAATAACATTAATAGGATAATAATAACTTATAAAACTTTTTCAGTACAAAGAATATTCTTTAACTAGTCTAAACTTTACAAAAATTCAGTCTTTGCTTTGAAAATGTTTTAATGTCTATACTGATGGATTGTGTCAAAGTGTAGAAGTTTTATTTGGAGACATGGTTTAGCTGTCACTCAGTGTTTTTCGCATGGTCCCCATTTGATGTTTTCTGTTGTTCTTTCTTTCCTCTGCAGTTGTGGCTTGACCTTTTTTGCAGGACCTGTGGAGACAAACAAAACTCTCTCTGCCATAAAAAGGCAGATTCTAAAATTGTCTTGTTTCTGGATTTTTATGAATATGAGAAATTAAAAAACTATATATATGTTTAACCTTCCTATAATCGTGCTGACTCCCTCAATTTAATTTTTTATGGAATGTGTTTTTACAATAGCTTGGTTTTTGAATGAAGCAGTTACATTATGTGGTAAATTTGATATGCTGAAAAATTTGTGTAATTTTGAAAACTACATTTAAGAATGAGAAGTACTTAGAAGAAATGTTTTCATATTATGTTTGGTCTTTTTTAATGCGTTGAGGTAGAACTTACTTTAAGAAGTTAGACAACTGAATTTGTCTGAATAATGTGTTAATTCTGTTTGCTTTTAATATTGGAGATTAACTTTTGCTGCTATTGATGGTACAGCTAATTTTTGATAGTTTGGGCATGGTTCCTTTCGCCCGATTTAGAGATACTTTTTACAAGTGTTTCTGTATTTTGATGCCAGATGCATGTTTATGTTTGCTGTTGCATTACTATTTTGCTGTAAAACTTAGGAATGTAGTGTTTAATTTAATATACGTGACAAAACATGCCTGCTGTTGAGAAAAAGAAAAAATATTAGTATTTTTAAATAAATTTTACAATTGTATAAAACTTCTTGAGTAGAGAGGGTCTTTGCTCTTTCTATTACATGTAACATATAAAGAATTTGTTAATAAGAAATATGAACCTTGCAAAAATATGCAGATAGTTGTTATTTTGATTTTGAGATATGGCTTTTAGACTTTCTTAAAATCTGATTTTTATCTTTTGATATCTGGGTTTTGTAATATGACTATGAGGTTCTTAAATTTTCACAAGTTATTTATGAAAACAAATTATTTTTAGGGGGTTATGAATTTTAAAAGGTTTTCAAATTAATTTCAAAGATGAATTTAATAATTTATGTTTAAGAAAATGAATAGAATTTTTTTTTGTAGAATTTATAGGGGTAGTTTGCAAAACCTTTTAAATTTTGAAGCAACTCTCCTAAATAGATATATGGGCTAGAAAATTATTTTTGCAAAAACTTTTCATGTAAAGGAAAATTATTTTGGAATTAGCTTTTATAATTAGCTTGGAATATAGAGTTTTAGGGCAAGTTGCTTCAATCTGAATTGATAAAACAAAAAAGCTTATTTTAAAATTATCAGATGCTCTTTTCCCCCAAATTTTATTGAAAGATCAATTTACAAATTGAGATTTCCTTCCAAAGCTGTAAAAAAAAAAAAAAAAAAAAAAAAAAAGGTTAGGTTAGAGTTTGCAGTATTTTTAAGATATTTTGAGTCTTTTGATGAATTCTTGTGATGGTTTTAATGTGTGTTTTTTGTGTGGTGTAGGGGTCTGGTGTTGCTCAACTTCTCACTGCCATTGCTTCGGAGCTGGGGTTGTTTGAATTTGTCTTTCTTTTAGAGGAGTAAGAAATTACTGTTGCTTCTGTACTGCTTTGCTTTGCTCTCTCCCTGGAACTGGGGTTGAGGCTGGCTCAGGGATCTGGTTTTGCTTTTCGTCGCCGCTGATTTGGAGCCGGGGTTGCTTGAATTTGTCTCTGGAAACTGGCACAGCATCAGGATGGAGGTCTTCGGCTGTGCTTTTCGCCGCCACTTTGGTGCTGGGACTAGGGCTGCTGTTTCATTTAGGGTTTCTTGCTTGGGGTTGGTGTCTGTTGCTTGCTGCTGTGGCAGGCGTGGGGGAAGGGAGCCCCCCCCCTTCCCCGCTTTTGTCTCGGTTTCTCTTGGGGCACCTCCGGGGCTGCTTGACTGTGCTCGCTGTGCTTCTCTTCCCCCTTTGCTTGGGGGGGTGAAGGGGGAGGCCGCGGTATCTGAGCTCACGGTCACCCAAGCTGGGGGCGTGCCTCTCTTGTGCTGAGCGTGGTCATGAAGGCTGTGACGAGTTGGAGTGGGTGTGCCTTGCAAGGCAGAGGTAACCGCCCACAAAGGTGAAGCAACATGGCTCTGCTACGTGGATACACACAAAGGACTTGTCTTTTTTCGGCGCGTTTTTTAAATTTCTGTGTGGCACATTTTTTGGACTTGCTTTTCTTGGGATTAGAAGGAGGACGAGGGTAACATGAAGGAACAGCAGGATGGAGGAAGCGAAAAGTTCGCTCGCCTGGCTAGGGCTAACATAACTTTCCGCGCGGGAAGAAGGAGACCGGGGCGGGGGGCAAAAGCAGCTTTTTAAACCCGTCTGGATTGGTTTTACGCTGCTTTTTAGGGTTAATGCAAAGAACAGTCTGTTTTTTGGGATTACAAAATCAAAGCGTGCTTTTTTCCCCTTCTGCTTGGATGGAGCTGCGGTTTTTTTACTGTTTAATTAGTTTTGCTCCATCCCTTTTTTGCCAATTTGGAGGTATGTTACCACTCGTCTCACCGGATTATTTCTTCCTGATGTTACAATGTATATCTTTTTTCTCCAGACTGCACGTCTTTTACTTCATTTCAGCTCATGAAAGTCCTGTTTCTTTGTTTGGGTTTGTTTTTTTTTAATAGACTAATTTTTTAAAGTCTCTTGAGGTATTATTTCTCAAATTAAAGTAATTAAAATAAAAGTTAAGGTTTCGCCTTCTTCTAACTGCTGGGGATTTTTTTCACTCACCAGAAACACTTTTTTCTGTGGCTATCACCCTCCCGTGGTGTTCCCAATCCTCTGGAGCCATGAGGCAGTCCTTTGTCCTCCGACTCGGCTCTGCCAGTCCTCTGGGACTTCTTTTTCACGTTCCAGGATCGGTGCTTTCCGGCAAACACTCTCACCGACCGGCATGGGAGTTCGGGCTGAGAGACACCCTCTGGCTCTCAGCCTCAAAAGTCCAGGTTTTTTAACGACCAAAAAACTCGGCACGGGCCCACTTTAAAAAAAGCGAAAACCAAGGGGAAAATCTGGCCTAGCTGACTTTGAGGGTTTCGTCAGCAAAGAAAAAACTTGAGCAGTTTAGCTTAATGTAAGCATCCCTCTTCGGGCGCCGTTAATACAGGTTAGCATATGGTCAGAGTTTTATGAACTACCTGCTCAATCTCTGAGGGTCCAGCTTTTGCAGAAAAGGGGCTAAAACGAATTGAGCAAGACTGCTCTTTAGAGGTGTTTTGCAAAGCAAAAGGTTTAATAAATAAAAATAACAAAATAACAAACGTTACAGAAAACAGATGATAAGCTGCACACAGGTGTCTGAGAAATCTCTGACACCCTGCTACAAACACTCCAGAAAGCCTCTTCATTTTTGCTTGTTCCTAAATACTGAATGTTTAAGGAGGGACAACCTGCCTTGCAGCCAATAGAGAGAGATACAAGGTTTGAAGAACAGTGACAAGGTCTAACAGATGCTTCTCTCTTGGCACTGAGCCAAGCCCTGTCATAATAGCAAAGAAATTTCTGGGTTTTTTTCCTTATAAGAAATGCAAGGGGTGAGTCTTAAACTTTTCCCTATGTGGAAAACACTTGCTGGGTGTGGGAAATGCATCCCTACAGATAGCATGCTAAAATTATTCTAGAGAGAAAATACCATTTTGTGTGCGGCATTCAGTTGCCTCAGATACACGGTTTTAAATTCATTTTCAATAAAAAAACCTGGTAAACGCAAAGTTCATTGTTGGCCAAAACAGTATTTGTTTTGCTACAACTGAATTCAGTGTATTGGAAACAGAAATGCGCATGGTTCTTGTTCAGTGTTCCGTTTTACGACATTTCACTTATTTTAACAACTGCTAAATTCCTCTGCACTCTTTTGTCTTCCAGCTCTACAGTCTGTGGAAAGATAAGCACATGTGCACCTTAGAATTGCTCAAAATGACAAATGAAGGACTTTGATTTAGTCTTTACAAAGCAGATACTTCAGTTTCTTTCCCAACAAAGCCTTGCTCTGTTTCCCAGCAAAGTACCTTTGCTTGCGTAGTGGTGTTTGACAATTACAACAGAAAGAGCTTTGGCAAAAGAAAGATATTTTTAATCCAAATTCCTATCTCTCAAGAGCGTTGCTTTCCAAATTTTCTAGTCTTTTGTAACTGCAATCAACAACAATCAGTCAAAATTTGCCAAATATTTATAAACTGGTTTGCTCCTGCTTTTTTTTTTTTTTTCTCATAAAGGAAAGTATCTGAGAAGTGTCTCCATGTATGCAGTAAATGTGTCCATGGAGGCAATAAATAACCAACATTCTGGTATGCACCCATGCCATGTGATGAGATGGGATGTTTGACTCCTACTGAGAATTTTTTCTCCTCTTCAACCCAAAGGAAATAGCTATTCAGTAGGGAGGCGTCCTTTTATGTTGTTAAACACTTATTTTTCCCTGAGGACCCCTTCAATATTGCAAAACTCAAAAATTGAGGCAAAACTGCTTGGGTTTGGTACCTTAACAGGAATGCAAATGACTACCAAAGAAAATGGCAGCTTTGATGCCATTTTTGGTTAGTGAAGCTGAAGAACAAATTCCTACTGAATAAATGTTAATTTCAGTTTTTAGTCAACAGTTGGATGCAAGTATTCTTTGAGACTAAGAGAAATTTCATAGAAGGTAGGGATAAAATGTGTCCTCTAACAATTCCCCTCTATTTGACAGTAAAAATAGAGAAGCCTATAGAAGATAGACAAATTTATACTATAAAATGCTGCCAGCTTGATACTTGAAACAGTATCTGAAACATTGTGGAATGTCTGCTTTTAATTGATTTTTCTCTGAGAAAACTTAATTCTTCTATTTCTTGAAGTTTTGTATGTTCTTTTCTTTAACAGATATAATTTAGTTAGTCCACCTAAGCATGAAGCTGACAGAGAGACAAATTAATATTAAATGGTTTCTTTTGTATGTTAGAAACATTGACTGCAAACATAGGATTACAAGGTTTCATTTTTAAGTGTGAAGCAATACGCAATTCTCTTTTCCCGTCTTCATTAATACAGCATTAATTGTAACAGTACTGTGGTTTATATTTTTTGTTACTTCAATATGTTAGTGAGTAAATATAATTTCACACAGATGTTTTCAAGATTGTTCTTGATCAGCTAAGATTGATTTGGAATGTATTTTCTCTAGATTCATGCTTTGGGGATTTGGGATTTTTGCTTGTGGGGTTTTTTTTTTGTTGTTGTTGTTACCAAAAAGAAAATTATTACAGTATTTGGCATAGGTCAGACAGGAGCCAACAGTTAAGTGCAGCCAGGGGCCAGACTTTCAAAGGATTTACTGATTCGAAGTTACTTTTACGTCTCTTCTAAGAATGTCATAAGATACAATCATCACTTCATTGAAAGTCTTGAGTGTTTGCTTAAGTGCTAAGTTGAGCTCCAGAACTTGGCCTTTCCAGTTCTGATGAAAAATACTCTTTTTCTTTTCCTGAAACATATAACTGTATTGATAAGACAGTGTCTGAAGTGAGAAATTATGTGCATTTTACTTAGTGCCTGAGACGGTGATTTTGTTAGCTACCATTTGTGAGTTCTGCTAAGTTTAAACATAGCTCAGATAAAAAGAGAATCACCCCCAAAATGCTAAGGGCCGAAGAAGAGTAGCCTAACCTAAATATTGAAAGTCTTATGTTTGAAGACAAGAAGAGATTAGAACCAGGGTTCCCTAGGCCCCTGGATTTTTAACATGAGCCTCCTGCTTCTCTCTACCTGTACTTCCATTTCTGGGAACACTTGCCTCCACACCCCTTGGTATCAATGTTTTTAACAGTGCACAGGTTTATCTGAAGCACAGGTTGCACTTGTAAAATACTTCCAAGCTACGGCAGAGCCAATTTTTTGCTTTCAAAAGAAAAAATGCGTTTTAATATCCTCCAATTTATTTCTGTCCTGTCTCAGTAATAGGCAGTGTTGTTATCCCAAGAACACTGTTTATTCACTAGCCCTTTGTCAAAAGCTTTCATTATGCTTCTAAACCCAAAGCCCATAGGGTGAAATTTGAGTGGTTTAATAGATGTTAATGTAGTTTATACAACATTTAAATATTCTCTGCAGTTGTACTTTCATAAGGCTGCAAAAGACCTCTCTTCAGCACAGCAGATTCAGATAGTAGAAACTAGAAGGAAGATAACACATGCAACTGTGACTAGCATTAACTTAGGGGCCATGTAACACTGCTTTTTTAACCAAGTCTATCTTTGCCCAGCTTATATGGTTTTTTCAGCAGGTTTGTATTTATTTTTTAGCATGTTCCTGTTTCTTAGTCATGTCAGCTACAATCTGTGGTGGTTAATGTTGTTAATTTAAACAATAATGTCCAAATCAATATCTCTTCCCATGTACAGATACGACAGGAGAAGCCTCCTCACCCAATCTTACAATCTGTTTAATGGACCAGGTTGAATAAAAAGTTGTAAGAGGTGATGCCTTAAGATTTTAGCCTTTATATTTTTCAAATCCCGTATTGCATTAATGCATAACTCTAAACTCCATATAAAGTGTTAGCTACTTTCTACACATAGTGGTCAGACAAAACAATTCCTCTAGGCCTGAAACTCAAGAACACCCTTACAGCTTCAGGCCCCAAAAAGCATAAAGAAAAGTGAACTGAGGGGAGCAAACTGGGGGAATATGACTTCATTACCTGAAGCTGTAATTGGAGGATTAACCCCTGACATGTAAGTAGACCAAACTTATATCTGTCTGAAAAACTCGTCACCATTGTCCATTTTGGGTGTAGCCCCTTGGGGAAGCTTCATCTGCCCTTAATGTACCTGAAAGTCCTTCATTAAATATATCCACTTTTATTCTCTGAACTTTGTCTGGCATCTGTTTCTAGGTAAGCTCGAAAAAGGCATCAGAGGGAAACCTCTGCCACAGGTGTTTTCCTTCCCTGCACCTGCTTCCTGAACAACTACTTCTTTTAAAGGCAATAGGGCATCTCACCTGTTTAATTTCATTAGACAAGGAAAAATAACTTTCTTGATGTTATAGGTATTGGATGTATTTTAACACCTTACTTGCTCCAGTGTAAAATTAGTATGGCAACATCAGAGATTAAAAGTGTAAGGAAGAAACAATCCAAAATGTTTTAGTACAAATTATGATTTGGATCTTTCCTAAGACCAGAAGGAGAAGCAATTAAATCCCCACTCTGTGTCTGCACCAAAGCATACACTGAACTACATTATATGTCATATATATGTGAGTGTTTACTCTAGAAAACAAAGGAAATGTGAATAGAGGGCATTATCAGTCATGATGCCATCTGTACATGATATAAGAGGTCATAGAACCACTGCATGTGCATGAATGAACTTGAGTTAAAATAGGAAATTTGTTATGATTGCCAAATGACAAATCTGGAAAGGCTTACAGAACAAGAGACAGGTATTTTAGGTCGCCATGAAGCAATAGCAATCCTTTTTCTGGTGAATCCTGAAGTAATCATATTTTTCTGATTGAGGGTAATTTCTGCCCTTTTGCTGGTCTTTTAACATCATGTACCTTTCATGTACTCATGTTTTTGGCTAGACTTCTTTCCAGTGACTCTCTTGGTCCTGTTTGGTGGTTTCAGCTGGCCACTGCAACACTCTTTTTATAAGATAATGGTTTTGTGATGTTCACACTTTTCTCCCGGTTGGCAAGCATGTTCTGTTGATTAGAAAGGCCTGATGAGTTCCTGGTTACAGATTGTTCAAAATGTGTTCTTTTGTTATGAAAGTGCTTTGGTCAGGAAGGCTTGGTTCTATGACAAGTGCTGGTTTTTGAAAGAGGGCTCGTTCAGCAAATATATTATGCTGGGATTTATTTGGGCTATCCTGTAACTGTCAATTTTTTTCAGTGTCTGGGACACTGATTAATTAAATAATACGTGTTAAGTTTGTGCCATTGAATACTTACTGAAGAGCTGACAATTTTTCCTGGAAAGGTTTCTGCAGGAAGCATCTTCTGCAAATAGTGATACGTAGAGAGGTTTTCTATTCCATTGCATGTGTTTCCAAGATGGTGTTAGCACATTAACAACCACCTCATGTATGTGCTGGTGGGTTTTTTCCTTGACTTTGGAAAAGAACATAATAAAAGACTAGCCCTGCTGAGTCCCACAGCTTTAGATTTTAATGTCTGAATTTTGAAGAGGTGCCTATTATAGTCAATAGTCTGTACAGAGTGAAGTTTAATAATCTGTGGGGTTTTTAACACTATAGACCACAGGCACTTCTGATAGTAAATTGTGGTTAATAAATTCCTCCAAACCAGGAGATAATAGTTTTTTAAGTGACAGAAGAATTTGAGCTGTACAAATGACATTAACAGCCTTTAGTGTAGTCACCCCTAGTGCTTTGCTTGTTTTTTAATGGTAAGGGAAGCTTTACTAGAGATAATACAATTTGTTATCCATGTATTGATCCCAGAAAGCTGTCCTAGGCACCTCTATCCCTGCTCCAGCAGTTTCACTTGTTAAGTGTTAAATATTTATCTGTGATTTGTTTTGTTTAAGGCTTAAGTTCTTCGCAAAGATTTTCCTGGACATCAGGAAGCTTTGGATCAGACTGCTAAGCAATAAGAGGAAAGTGAGAGACAGGGTAGACTGCAGGTCTACCTGCAAATTTGTCGTACCTCCTCTGATTGATTCTGCATTCAAACATGGGCAGAATCCAAATGCTGAAGAAGAGTGCTGGTTCAAACTCTTTCCAGACTGAATAGATGAAGGCAACTTTAAGTAAACAAAGGGAAGTTTTTTTGTCAGAACTCAATCCTATTTCTTGCTATGGACACGCTCTTTTCAACTACAAAAGCAAAAGTTGCATTACTACAGCTCTTTTTCATTGTTTATGTTTTCTCTGTTCTTGGAATCCCAGATAGAAGGATCTGTATGGTTTCGGAGATGGCCCAGAGCAGTGAGCTCTCTCTCAAGTAGTACAGGCTAGATATTGTTTTTCTCTATCTTACTTGAACCTTGAAGAATGTTGCCTAAACTGTTAGCCACTTAAGGAACTCGCTAAACTTCTGAAGTTCATCTAAAGTTTTCTATATCAGGATATTCCCCATGTTCCTTTCAGTAAATACACACAAAATGTTCTTTGTATGAAGTTCTTTGTGGAAGTCAAGATGGACACTGCACTTAGAGTGCTTCTTTAAAAACTTGCGAAGGCTTCAAGCATCAGCTCCTTGTTATCTAAAAGTCTTTCATACCTTTTCTCTTTACCCTCCCATAGGCAGCTCCACACAGCTCTCAGAGTCCATTTATGCCAGCAGCTAGTCTGTCGACTCAATGCCTCAGCACTTCTTCTTTTCTCTTCCTTCTGTAGTTCCAACTCACTCCTTTCCCTGTCCCTAGCATGGCTGCCTAACCCTGTTTGTCCTGTGAACAGTCTCTTACACTTTCTGTCCCTTGTACAACCTCCTGTCCCTTCCTCCTCACAGCACAACCAGTAGACTCCAACTGAACCCCCTCCCAGCAAACTGAGTCTTTTATCACACCCATAGCTGGGAGGGCAAGGCTGTTTGCACTCTTGGGTAATTAACACAGCTGTAATATACTAAGGTCAAGACTGCCCTCAGCATTGTGTCTATCTGGCTCCCCACAGTCTCCCCACAGTTCTTAAGTCATTTAGATACAGTATAAGTTTTCCACCAAATATACATAATTCAATATGTTAGTATGTGCTTATGTTGAATGTGTGTAGACCATCTTCAGGGTTTTTTTTACAAGAAACAAACACTATAATTATTATTATATAGGGTTACCCCATGTTGCTTCTACTATTGCTCTATTACTTGAAGATAAATGACAAGTCTTTTGAGTCCCAATGCAAAATCCTTTAAGTTAATTTAGTGAGTTAGAAAATTTAAGAGCTCTGCTAAACATATGCGTGCCTGAACTTCCTTTTTTGATATGTGTACTTGTTTAGAAACACCTGAAGATCAATTTATTGTGCCACAGAGTGGTGGAGCTATTTTATTACAAATGGCAATACTGTGGAACTACTTGTTCCATACTTTAAAAAAGGAGTAAATTCATTATGTTGACCTTTTAGGTCAGCCACTTTAAGCCTTTCACTGTGGTTCTGTACAGTTTTCAGCAACCATGTAGAGCCATCAGTGCTTTTCTGCTGCTTTATATTTGAGGACCATTGTTGCTATAGAACGCAAAATGAATGACACACACACAGTCAGGTCGTCAGGGCAAAAAGAGAGAGGTTTATTTTTCTCCTTCAGTTTATATAGATTTTGGACAATGATCATGGATTGGAGGATGAGGTTGCCACCTCTCCAACCACACTGGACAAACTAGAAGTCTATCAATTGTCCCTCCTCAAGAGAGGAATGATAAACGAGAAGGACAGTTATAATAACATCACTGTTTACATGAAAATCTGTGAAAAACTCCACTACAAAAATGCAAACATCAGAAGGCTGAAAAAGATCAAGGCAACAGACCATAACTAATTTTTGCTGAAAGCCTAACAGTGTAGTAAGAGAAATGCCATGGCTCAGGGTGTGTATGCTTTTTCAGCTGTTAGATAGAGTAATCATGAATTCTGAATGTCAGCATTTGGAGTATGCACTTGCAAATTGTTGAAGTGCTCCTGAAGATTGACTTTGTTTTTAATAGGAAAAAAGGGAGATAGTTTCATGTAGTATAGTGACTTTGAAATATCCTTAAACTTTACTCAGTGTTTATGAACTGGAAATGGATCTCACAGCCTTGAACCAATTTACGAAATCAGGACCTACTTTTTATGTCACAGTTTGAGTTGCACTAAATGCAGTTCTAGGTCTCCAAATTGTAGAAAGCACCATAACTGGGCAATGCCAGGTTCCAAGATGAGATGGATTCACAATCCATATATTTTTCCCCAAATTTTTCATCAGTTCATTGTGATTGGTTCATTTGCATGACCCTGCTCTGCCACTCTGCACCAGTCCAGTTATCATCTGTACTTGCAACTATAAGAATAAAAACTTCGAAGAGGCGTATATTGTACCCTTGCTTACAAAATTTAAATCTATATCTGAAATGGATCAGACTGGTGAACCTAGTAATCCAATTGACCTCAGATGTGGGAATGTGCACATAGCCAGAAGTACCTAGTACTGCAAAAGGTGATGCATCCCAGGAAGCCTGGTAGTGATAACAGGAAGTGAAAACTAGAAGTTGAGTGGTATGGTTAGAAAACATCTTTCTAAACACAATCATGGATAGGTTTAACCAGTGGTTAGCCCAAAGCATTCTTGTGATGGAGCACCACCAAGAGCACCATATTGTTCTATATTTAGAACAATAAAATTTGAACAGCATGGTGACCTGTCTGAATGAATCTGTTTCAGGTAAACTTATCCATAGGATAAGTTAATTTGTGCAGAGATGCTATTATGTTGTCTGTGTTTCTTCTGATAATCCAGCTAAGTGCAGCTGTCAGCATGGAGCCTCAGCCTGTATTCAAGCATGCGCAGTGTTAATCCTCCAAAATCACTCACATGTACATGCAGTTCAGGCTTATGAAGAAGCAAGGAAAAGAGCTGGGAATTTTTCCTCACAAAGAACAAAAATGCAGTGAGATCAAAACTAAATTTCTTATCTTAAGTAAGACTCATCAGTTTGGATTAGGAATTATTAATATACTTCTTCGTTTATTTTCATATCTTTGAGGCAAATGTGGGACATTTCCAATTTAACAGCAATTCATCATCCCAATGGAGAGAGCCAGTTCTCTGGTTCTGGAAAAGCAATGTTAGCATAGCTTGTGTTATGTGCTTTGTGTCTTTTATCAGAGTCCTGATGTGTTTCTTGTGCAACCATTTACCAGTTTGGAAGAACAGCAACACTTGAACCAAAAAGTGTGTTCTGAAAAGTTCTGAATTAGGTTTAAACTTAACTTTCAACTCCTACATAAACAATGAACAGGTAGATGTATTTTGGGTATACAAGAACCACTTTTAACCTTTGTTCAACTGAGAAGTCATTAAAGTGGTGACAGTCCCTGAAATAGAAAATGAACATTGTCCAGGGGCACAGCTGTCTGGTGGTGATGCATGTGTACATTTGGAATAATATTTAGAGCAAAAGTTTGTTGGCTGTTCTGTGGTGAGATACAGCTGTTACTAAAGGAGGAACTAACAGCTTCACTTCCCCTAGTTTGAGGTGATTCATTCCAGAGACAGAGAAGGTAAAGCCATCTGGGAGCTTGAAAACAGCAGCTGCTAGATAAAAATAAGTTTTACTGCTGCAGGACTTCCAGAAAGCTTTTCCTGCCTGAGAATTATGGTAGTACACAAATTCTTGAAGTTGTGGACGAATGTCTAGCCTGATTGGTCAGTGCAGGAGAACAACTTTTTCTAGCAGCTGTTTATTTTGGGAAGAATGATGTCAGTGATCTAGAAACTGAAATTCACTCAGCTTTGTTTGGATATTGAAACAGACTGTGAAAAGAACCAGTGTAAGGGAATAGTTTGTAGACTGAATTACTTTTTCAACCAACATGTTTCTACTCCTCCTTGGCTGCAGTATTTCAGATTTCATTGAACATGATTGCCTCCTCCAGCTCCTCCTTTGTGTTTATGTTTTCATTTGCTTTTTCTGGCTGATACAAGTCTTGGGATTCTTTAGCAAGACTGCTTACCTCCAGGAACAGAAACAGTGGCTGCAACTCAAACAGCAGGAGTAGAGACATTTCTGGCCTTTTTAAGTTTGGGGATTTGCCCTAACTTTGGTTTTCCTATGTGCAGAATTTTGCTTAGAGAAGATTAATTGATGCAAATAAGGCAGTGATTGACTATTGCAGAAAATTCCTTGTCATGCCTAGTAAAGAGGTAAGTAGCTTTGTTGTGGTTCAAGAGCTAGAAATACAAACCACGTCTATTTCTTTATGGATTTTGTAGGAGTTACACAGGAATAGTTTGTAAGGAATGAAGACCTGTCTTTGTTAGAGAGGGAGAAAGGAAAGACAAGCACACAAAAAATATTTAACTTCAAAAGAATGCAGCTCAGGGCTTGTCCAGGTTTGCCTGAAGGTAAAAATATTTATTTATGAGGTTGATAAAAGATAATCCAGATCTTCTGTAATGCTTCCTGCTGCAACATGAGCAAGGGTACAGTTTGAAGGAGTTTGTGTATTTGCAATCATATTTTTGTTCAGGTGGACTGGATCAGAACACCTCTTGCTGAATTTGTGGTGCATGAGTTTATGTAGCTGGCTTTTGTGTGTGTATTGTTTTTCCAAGTGATGAATGGACAGCAGGTAGCTATGGGGACAAGTCAAAAGGCTTAGAGACTGAAATATTTTTAACTCACAAGCCTGCCTTTGGGTATTTTGATTTCAAGGAGAATAGTGCCAGGAAAACACAGGCTTGGAGGGATGTCTCTAAATTTGGTGTGTGTTGATATTTCAGGTCTTAATTTTTAAATAAGTTGCTCTTTGTGTATCAGGTAGAGAAGTGAAAATACACACATAACCTTTGTTCTGAGATTTTCAGTTACCAGAGAGTTCCTGATACTGGGGGGTGTGTGTGTGTAATTCAGATTCAGCATGAGAATGTTGTTGGGCATCAGCCTAGGCAGTTTAGAGAGTTGGAACAACTCCTGGGAAGAGCGGTCAGGTGGAAAGAAAGTGGGCTCCTTTGGTTTAGTTAATTAAATTCCAGCATTACTCAGATCACCTCTGTTGTGATCTTGATTTTGACAGCTGTGTTACTCCCATATTTTAAAGTGTTGCCTCCTTGGAAAAAAGGGCAGTAGGGATTGAGTTGTGCATAGAGATGAGGTATTGAATTTATAAGGCCTGTGTGGTACCATTACTTAGCAAGGTGTAAAGAATGAAATGTTGCACTGCTGTTATATTTTCTCATTTTCTTTTCTCAATACTGTTCCCTGCCTATATGCATAGCTTTACTTTTACAATTAAGTTGGTTATCACCTTTTTTGAGAAACACATGGATGAAGACCAGGGTAAAGTGAAGTTCAAAATCTTAGTGCAGAGGTATTCTAGAATTTTGTTTAAGAAAAAGGTAGAATATGAAATAAAGATGTTTTATAATGCCAGAACAACTACAAACCCTTGTATTTTGTAGGTTTGTCGTATTTGTATAGTTCATTTGGCCTAGTTTTATGAACAAACAAATGATATATTGTAAAGGTTTGAAAGCAAAACAAATGAGAGGCTCCAAGTCAGAAATACAATTTAATAAGAAAAAGAAAAAAAATAGGTAAAA
>JBBMKD010000102.1:56097337-56133146 GCA_037834095.1 Argya squamiceps
CAATTGGTTTCAACAGATGATGAAGAGGGTGATAGAATACTTTGTGCATATCTTATTCTACAACCCAGGACATATATGTATATAGCTTTTATATATTTATGGTTGTATATATTTATAGTTTATATATATATATAGTTTGTAGTTCAATAAGACCAAGTACAAGGTGCTGCCCTTGGGTTGGGGCATCACTCAATACCAGTATAAACTAGGTGATGAACAGATCAAGAATAGCCTTCCTGAGAAGGACTTGGGGGTGCTGGTGATTGAGAGGCTGGACATGACCCAGCAACATGCTCTTGCAGCCCAGAAAGCCACATGTGTCCTGGGCTGTATTAAAAGCAGTGTGGGTGTTGCAGCAGCCCTCTGGTTAGAGGGTAGAAATGAGCCAAGACACAGACTTGTTGTTTATCACAGCATGAAAAGGGTCCTGGTTTATTCTTTTTTACAATTCAGTTGTCCTGACTCCAACTATTCACTGACGCAGGGTACAGCAAGCTCCTACTGTAGGTTTCCCTTGCAGCCCCTGACTGTTGGTTATTTCCGGCTGAACTATGATTGCATATATTAGTTTGCAGGCTTTTACGTAGCTAGACTGTGACTGCAGGTTTCAATAACAGGTTTTAACTGTAGACTCAGACTGATCTGCAGCAGGGCTTCTCTCTCGTGTTTTGCCCAGTCCTGGATTGTTCCTTCAGTATCTCTTTTCTCAGGATTCTTCCTCATCCCTGCTTCCTTAGGGCCCTCCTCTTCCTCAAGGTCTTCCCCTAACCACCCAACCCATCCCTTTTATCACACTTATCTTTATCAGCTATAGCTGTGACTCATCGGGGCAAAGCTGTATTGGGTAATTAACACAGCTGTTACTTGTTGAGGTCACCTGTAATCCCTTCTATGTGGGCAGCAGTGTGAGGGAGGTGATTCACCCCCTCCACTCAGGTGAGATCCCACCTGCAGTGCTGCATATAGCTATGGGGTCCCAAGCATGGAAAGCAAGACTAGAGGAGGCCACCAAGTTGGTTGGAAGGATGAATGGATTTACCTATCTCCTGTCAGGAAAGGCTGGGAGAATTTGGTTTGGTCAGTCTGGAAATGAGAAAGGAGAAAAGGGGTGACCTAATTGCAGCCTTCCACTACCTGAAGGAAGCCCACGAAAAAGAAGGAGAGAGATTATTTACAAGAGCATGTAGTGACAGGGTAGGCTTTAAACTGAAAGAGGAGAGATTTAGACAAGATATAAAGAATAAATAGAGGGTGGAGAGATGCTGGAACAGGTAGCACAGAAAAGTTGTAAATGCTCCATCCCTGGAAGTGCTGAAGGCCAGGTTGGGTGGGGTTTTGAGCAACCCAGTCTAGTGAAAGGTATCCCTGCCCATGGCAGGGGGCTTGGAACTAGATGATGTTTAAGGTCCCTTGCAACCCAAACCATTCTATGATATATTCTATGATGATAATTAAAATTAAAACCTCCAAATTAATCTAAGAATGTTTTTCTTCAACTGTGCAAATTAGAAAATAATTTTGTTATGTGCTATATGCATTTTATTTTCATGATTATAAAGCTACAAGTTTAAATATCGAGACTCCTCAGGAACAGCTGGATTTTTGTTTAGCTATGAGTTTCATTCTTTCTTACCAGTTTATAATGCAGAATGATATTTTTTGGTTCCTAAAAAGGTAGCTATCTATTAGAGCAAATTGTCTAGTTGCAAGTAAATTGTTTTTCCCCACAATCACAGTTGCCTTCTTGTGATGTCTAATAATACTGTCTTGATATTTAAATTCAGAGCCAAAATCAACAGTTCCCAAACTCTTCTGTTTCTCATTTCATTTGTAGACACATAATATGGTTCCTCAAGTTCTAGTGTAAATATCAAAAGTGATGTCAGGCTCACCATCTTACTTGTGATCAATGAGACTTCTTTTTGGGAAGCCATTATTTCAAGAAATTGCTTTAGGGATTTTTGAAACTTGGTAGTGGATGAGACTTTCAGCAGACATCCTTTTCCCTAAAATGGTGTTCCAGCACTGACATGGGCTGACGAGCCCTGGGGTTGGCTCAGGCTTTGTGCTGCTGATGGAGTTTGCAAAATTTACCCCAAAACAGTTTCTGGTTGTGAAATTCAGCTTTTTGAGTTGTTATTTTTGTGAGCCCAGAAGAACCTACCTGAGACAACCTCTGATGAAGTGGAGCCTCTGCCTTGAGCAAAAGCCACTAGGCAAAAGAGAACCTGGCTTGGGTGCTCTGACTTTTTAAAGAAACCCTGGCAACCCCTAGCCCTGTTTCTAGCCCTGGAGCTGGAATAGACAATATCAGTCTTGCACACAGATAGATATGAAATACAATAAAATTTTGGTTACCGAGGAGAAATACTTTTAAACTTAATTAAAAGCTATCTGAGAGTCCTGAACTAGTTTAAGGCTAAGGTCTGTACTAACACATAAATGCAGTACTTAATTTTTCTGTTTGTGTGTTTTGCTGTTCTGTTTTTTTTTTGTTTTCTAAATGAAATTTTAAGTAAGCTGTACTTATGTCTCTTCTTCAGAGTGGGGCTATACACTTCATAGCTGTAAGACTGCCAATTTGGGGGGCAACATTTGGGGTTGCCTAGCATTTCAAGCAAGATGCAGAATAAATTTGATGATTTTGTATTAGTGGAAGAAGTACTAGACAGGGTTATCTCTGAATCTTACAGAGTGCACGTGTGGAAGACCCTTGGGTCAGTAGCCTGCTGTCAGTGTGTCTGTCTTCTTGTCTGTAATTCTGCCACTATGCTTGGATGGTACTGGGAGGGCTAAGGGAGGGAGATACTCAAATGTTTTCCATTGCTTCCTTGGCTGTATGTCGCAGTTTTAGAGACAGGAACACAACCGAACACACTGAGTTCAAGCGGCAACAGATTTATTGATGGAAGCCCTCTTTTACAGGGACTTCAAAATTCCTGTCCTTGAACATCTGATTGGTCAAGGTCTTAACACTGCCCAACTCACTGGCCAATTATACGTCTGCATTCAGGAATGAGATTGGCTAGAATCCCGTGTTTGAGTTCAAATCCAACCTATCATTGTCTCACCCAGGGACTTGTTTACTTCTACTCTTTAACAAACTAGGCTGGTCAAGTTGGAGTCTCTTATGGCCAATTTTATCTGTGGAGCTTACAGACCAGCTGTAGCTGTCACAGCTGTACTTGAGAATCTGACAGTTTTTTCGTACTTTACCATTTCTACAAGGGGAACCAAATCTGCATGCTAGAATGTTTGATCTTGTGTGAGGTATTGTATTTGGTCTGGCTGAGCTGGTGTTAATTTTCCCTTAGCAGCCCTCATGGTGCTGTGCTTTGCATTTGTGGCTGGAAAGGTGGTGATAACACACCAGTGTTTTGTCTGCTACTGAGCAGCACTGGCACACCATCAGCGCCATCTCTTTAACAATTCTCTCATCCCCTCCTCCCATCAAATGGGCTGAGAGCGGGCAATATCCTGGGAGAGGACACAACTAGGCTAAAATAGCTGATGCAAATTAACCAAAGGGGTATTCCATACCATATGATGTCAGCTCAAATATCAAAGCTAAGGCAGAGAAGAGGAATGGGGGCATTTTTTATTTTACCGCGTTTGCCTTCTGGATCAATGCTGTGTCAGGATATACAACTATTCCAAACAAAGCAGGGTTTTTTATTGTTTTCTAGTTTTTAAACTCAAAACCAAGCATACAGTAAAAACATCCACCTAATAGTTACTCCTAGTTCTGGTTAGTTTTTTGTTGTTTGTGGTTTTGTTTGTTTGTTTGTTTTGTGTGGGGTTTTTTGGTTTTTTTTGTTTTGGTTTGGTTTTTTTAATTCTGCAATTTATTGTGGCTGTATCAAAATACTTCCATGTGAAACACCAAGTATGCTTCATAGTCCTAGAAGGTAGTGAGAGCTTATGAGAAATCACAGCATGAAAAAGCCTGAGGCAC
The DNA here is from genome assembly GCA_037834095.1 of Argya squamiceps. NCBI lineage: Eukaryota > Metazoa > Chordata > Aves > Passeriformes > Leiothrichidae > Argya > Argya squamiceps. Next base: position 56,101,293 of record JBBMKD010000102.1, read on the forward strand.
TGTTTGTTGGCTGTATTTTTGATACACCTTTTTTCATAAATATTGTTTTTAAGTATCTGTATACAAACATTCAACCTCATGCATAGCAGCCCTTTTCACCATGGAATTTACACATCAAATTTGATCCACAGAGAAATTTTACAGCAAGGGGAGTTGCTTTCCTTTTTGCTTAGTTTGATAACATTTTCTGAAAAGGAGTATTTTGGTGTTTTGTATTTGCTGCTTTTAAAATCAGCATCAGACAAATAATAGTTCCTAGTCCTTAGAAAGTAAAAGATTGTCCTTTAGTTTGGCTAAAATATATTAAAACTATTAAACCTTTATTATGTAAGTATTTTAACTGATGGAACCTTGTCAGAGTGTCCCATGATGAAAACTTTCCAACCAGACCACTTTTCTTGCCATTATAAAAACAAATTAATTCATTACCATTTTGAGTACAATTTCTGCACAATGCTTTTTCTAGATGGGTATTTCCTAGAAAAGTTTCCTAGTTTGGAAGTTCATGATGCCATTTCACATATATTTTGAAAATGTGTGGTACTGTTGATGTTGAAATGCATTGGGCTGTCCATGAGGCTTTTGATTCTGGAACTACAAAGATGTAGCTGATGGTTACCTTTGAGAAAAGTCTGCCTGTTCCTAAATTGTAATGGTTTAATTTTTTTAACCTCAAACCATTCTCAGACTATGGGTATGAAAAGTTTTTCAGAAATATAAATAATATAAATAATATTTATATTTTAATTGTATTTATAATAATATTTAATATAAATATTCTGGTAAATGAACGTTAAGTCCTTTGAAAGCAGAACTACCTTCTTTACTTTCTTGGCTTTACAGACGCTAGACATATTTATTCCTAATACTTTTCTTGAGAAATAGAATTGTGCCTATTTTCAGCACTGGATAAAAATTCAGTAGCCATTCTTTAACCTAATGTTGGTCTAACCTGTGTGATGTGTTAGATGGGAGTAAGACAAATGCAGTTACTTCTGTGGAGGCTTCCACTTAAGTTCATTAGTAATTTTTTGAAACAAAAACATGACATGCATACCATATCCTCCATATATGTTAAAATGTCATACTCTTAACATTTACATGTGCCTTCCTTTGTGAAGAGGCTTTATGTATATTCATTCCAAGGACTGCAGCTCTGATTAAAAGCTTGTCTTTTCCTTGCACCACCAAGAAAAGGAGAAAATTGTTCTTTGTAATATAGTGAGACCACCAAGTAAAAGTGGCTGAAGTAATAATTACATAATATATATATTAAAGGCAAGTATTGTTGGTAGGTTTCTACAATTCTTGCTCTGAATAAATGCATAGTAGCTACCTCTCAAATTTCTAGAGCTGTAATAGTGGGATTCTTTAAATTGGTATGAAGAGTTTGTGGAGCCATAAACATGCACTCAAAACAGCATAAAAAAAGAGGATTTTATTTGATCTTGAGCTACAAATGGCATACTGTATTTCCATCAAGAAAAGTGTTTCAAAATTAAAGAAAATAATGTCATTGGTATTTTCTGTAGTTAGTGAGTCGATTTAATTTTGCAGAATCAGTACCGTTTGTGTTAACAATACATGTGGCATGACACTAGTCAAAGCCCTTATATGATGCCTTGTTTATATCTCTTTCCTTTTTACTTATATCTCCACAGTGCTGCATACCCAAGGTCCCATTGATGGCAGTCTTTATGCAAAAGTGAGAAAGAAGAGCTCTTCAGACAGCAACATCCCTGGTGTTGCTCAAGGTGTTCATGTTACAGGCAATCCTGATCACAGTGATTATACCCTGTCTGTCAGTAGCGATTCAGGACACTCCACAGCTTCCATCAGAACAGACAAGACTGAGGAACACCTTGTCCCAAGAGTTAAGCAGGGTCTGAGCCCACAAGAGAAGGCAGAACTCGACCAGCTCCTTAGTGGCTTTGGTCTAGAGAATTCTGTCAGCACGACCAAGGATATGACTGATGCTCAAAGCAAGTACTGTGCTACTCGTCACATAGTCCCAGCTCAAGTTCACATGGATGAAGCCACTAAAATGAAGGACAGGGAGACTGATATTCTGGATGATGAAATGCCTAATCATGACCTTCACAGTGTGGACAGCATTGGGACTTTGTCTTCCTCAGAAGGGCAGCACTCCACCCACCTAGGGAACTTCAGTTGCCACAAGAGCAGTCAGAACTCACTTCTTTCAGACTGCTTTGGAAGTAATGCTGGGGAAGAGCATCACAATGCTTTTGTTGCAGACCTGGGAATTGGTGTGGATTCCCTCTTTGAGAGATCATTTGGAAGCACTGAGCCAAAGTCAACCGAGCAATTGCAGCAGAATCCTTCTGTCTCATGCCATCCACAAGCCTATGGCCCAAGTAACTACTCTACTCAAACCTGGGTACGCCAGCAGCAGATGGTCACTGCTCACCAATATGGTTTTGCCCCAGAGAATGAAATTAGGGTTGGCATTTGTAACAAGGTGGAGAATTTGGGCAGTGTCCAGAGCCAGTCCCAAGTCCCAGATGCCCCAACATGTGGCTCTAGCAGCAGAGATGCTGTGCAGAGAGGGCTAGGAAGCATGCTGGGTGCTGCAGAAGCTGAAGAACATGCAAGTGCTCACAGTTTTAAGTCAAGGCCAATGCCTCAGAGGAACACAAATGGCCTGGGTCTAGGACAAAATGCTGGGGACTTGCCAGCTTCTCCAACTTTGGATATTGATCAGTCCATTGAACAACTGAACAGGCTGATCTTGGACTTAGACCCTACATTTGAACCTATCCCAACCCGCATTAACACTCTCACCAGTGACAGAAATAAAGTAAATGGCTTCAACAGCCTTGATGCACACATGGAAGAGCTTAATAGCAGTTCTGGCTTCCATGACAAATTAGAGGTCACAAACAGGAATCCCTCTGAGCATGGTAAGCTGTAATTCTTCCTGAAAATAATACTCTTTCTTTCTAGCACCTGTGTGTTCATTATGTGGTACAGCAGGACCCTCAGGTAATTACTTAAAACTTTGACGATGATTATCAAGGGATTATTTCTGATGCCCTCTTTACACAATCATCCAATATATGGAATCAAATTGATGTCAGATAAAGGAGTTTTGCAGGTACTTGCCTTTTTGCTTGAAAAATGTACTGTTCAGCAAGTTCTTGCCTATTATAGATCATCTGTTGGGTTTTTTTGCTGATGTGAATTTGAGTTATAAGGCAGCAGAATTTGTACATTGAGACTTTTTAGAAGGCATCAGTAGTATATGTTTTTCATTATTACTATTTTCGTTTAAATTAAGAGAAAAAGTTCCAACAACTTTGTCTTCAAATATAGTGTAGTGATGCTGGCATTAAATATCTCTGCAATGTTTTCACAAATAATGTAATATTTGCCAGTAAAGTATTTTAAAACATGCTCTATTGGAAAATTTTCTGTTTAAAAATTTACAAGTCACAATGCTTGTTTGTTATCTCTGACTCTGAAATGATTACAGCTGGTGGAATTAAATTCGCAACACTTGCTGACTATTTTGCCTAAGTAATGCTACTAGAACTAGCAACTTTGCAGAAGGATGAGTGGTCTGCCTCTGGCTAAGTCCACTAAACCTGTTATTAATGGTCTACCTAAAATATGTGACAAATAAGCTCTTGCCTGTCCTGCTGTCATGTTTGAAAATTTTATGTAGTCTAATTTCTCTGGCAAAACATACGCCCTTCCCTCTCTTTCTCCCCTTCCATCTTCCTCTTCTTCCTCTTCTTGTCTCCAGTCATGGTGCAATGAAAGACTTGCTTGTGTCCACAGGATTTGATTGAGTATTAGCCAACATGACAGAAGAAGTGTCCATGGCTTCACTGGACACAAATGAGTTGCTTCAGCTCAAGCCCAGTAGGATATGCTAAACCATTCAATGATGAATGTGCCCAACTAGTGTGTGGTGTCTGTACACAGGCAGTCCTGTGTGGTCAAGGATGGTGATTCTTGTGGGGAAGGTAAAATCACAGTTCTGTGTTTAGGAGGTTAACCAAAGACTAAAGAAGTCCAAAAATCCATGACAAATAAATGTGAGATGCCTCACTGCATATTTTTAATATGCAACATGTATTTTGTGCCATTAGTTTGTAATTATCTTGAATCTTTCCAAATTATTAGCCAATGAACAAATTGAGATTCTTCCAGCAGGAGAGAACTCTTATCCTTATATACAGTAAATCTAGTGAAAGGGATAAAGAGATAATTTAGAATAAGCCACCTTTTACAGTTCTGTGCTTGAATATATGAAGCTTAAAAGAGATACTTGAAATTTTCTCACAGATTCTGGTCATCTCAAAGAGAGCAGGAGTCACTGTAATTTCCCTTACATTTTTAACATCAGGTAAATAAAGATCAGGGAGAATAAGTTTACTTGGAGAATGATCTAGAAGAGGATTTGTTTTAAAGAATTAAAATATGAAATTTCTGTATTTAAAGGAATCAAAGATAAATATATAGACAACATTTAAAATCCTAGATATTTAAGGGGAGGTATCAGGGCACAGTAGAAGAGGAAAGACTTTAGTAGTCAGGAACCCTTAATTAAACAAAATTTAAAAGATAAATTGTATAGGTTTAGAACAATAATAATTTTTTAAAGTTTGTCTTTATGTCAAGTGCTAAAATGTTCCATTTCTGACTTCTGCAATAATATTCAATTTATAATAACAAGAGCTTGACTTTAAAACTACTCAGAGTTCCAGAAGTAGAGCAACACATATATGTGGTATGCTGCCACTTCTGCTTGAGATTAGGAGGTCACCAGCACGTACTGATTTTTCCAAGTGCTGTAGATTTATTTATTTACATATCTGGACTTGGCCCACTGAAATATACAGAATCATACATTTATTCATGCATGGTGTGCACAGAGCAGCATGGGGAAAAAGCAATTTACCTGATGAATATTAAGAATGAGGAACACTGGAATGTTTTTCCCTATATACACTACTGATCTGAATCACTGGATTGAGAACTGGCTGCATGTCAGGTCTCACAAGGTTGTGGTCAGTGACACAGTCTTCAGGTGCCTGTAGTTCAGGGGTCTAAATCCAGTCTTATTTAACTTATTAATCACTTGGATGAAGGGGTAGAATGCCTCCTCAGCAAGTTTGCTGATGCATAAAGCTGGGAGGAGTGGCCATACTCCAGAATGTGTTGAATGTGGTTCATCTTACCTTGGAGTAGACTCGTAGAATTTCATACAATTAGGATAGGCAGGGGAACATCCAAGGCATTTAATTAGCTATTGAAACTAGTGCAGCACAGGAGCTGCAACTGATAGCACAAAGAAATGCTAGCTGCCATGGGGATGAAGAAATAGCCATTAATAATGGATAGCCAAAACAACAGTTGCTCACAATGGCTGATCTTATAGAGTCAGGTTTTAGAGGGAGCTCTGGATACTGTGACTTAAACAGTCCTTGACCTAACAAGTATATTAATAGAATGAATTGGCCTGTGATAAAGAGAGTTGGCAGATCAGGACTGAATGGTCTGAGTGAGGTTGTCTGGATGAATGAGACATCCTGCAGGAATCTCTCCATCGTGAGGAGTGACCAGTGCTGGAGGTGAATGGGATCAATGTGATGCATGGTGTGTGTGCGTCTAATTTGAGGGTTGTGTTACAGGAGGATGGTGGAATTATCTGATTTCCTGCATGAGTCTGCAGAAAATATATGCATAAAAGGCGTGTGCATGTTTCCAGTGCCCTGCAAAGATGGAAGATTGTGTATAAGAATTAAATATGTGTGTGTCAGCTGGGATGTACATTATGGTGCATTCTTGCTTCTGTTTGCTCAAATGATTTATACACATATATCCTTAGCATAGCACAAACTACTGACTGGCCATGCAGTAGAGTTCTGGGTTCTGTCTGAAATCAGGTCTTGCGTTAAGTGCTTAGCATTTTTGGATCATTGAATTTCTTTTTGCCAGGTTGTACCTTTATGAACCATGCAGAACAAGAATTGATCACCTCTTGTCTCCTTCAGTGTCATGTGTGTTGCTTATCTGAGGTGATTCACTGCACTGTTTATTAAAAATTTTCCACTTTTTATTATTTACTTGAGCTGAGTTATGGAGAGACGAGTTTCTGGTAGTCAATGAAGCTGCTGTTTACTAATAACACAGTGCTGCAGTAGTGCTTCATTTTAAAAGATGGGAGGTTTGTAGCATGAAGAAATTTTGATGTGTATATAAGCTTTTCTCTGCAGCCTTACCCATTTACTTCACTCTCTGTATATTCTCTTATGCCTAATAACACATGACCTCTACTGCTAAAGATATTTGTAAGACTACTTGTCTCAAATCCGCCATCTTTTACCACAAGGCTTATGCTTATTCAGTAAACAAAGAAAGCTAAATCAATTTTTTGCTTCAACCTACAAAACTAAAAGTGAGAATCTGTTTATAAATGTAGAGAACAGAAAGGTTTTTACCCATTTTCATTATAACCTACCATCATTATCACCAGGTGTCATCTGTGTTCCCCACCTTTTTGCTGTTAAAATGTTACAATTTTCATCTTTAGAAAAATACTAGGTGGAGGTGAGGAATTACGTGATCAAGCAAAGGCAGAACACAGAAATGCATTCAGTATTTGGGGCAGCCTGTTTCAATTGCTATGACCAAGAGATGCACTTCTGTCTAAATTAGCTAGCATGAAGAAGAGAGGGACTGTATTTTCCGTAAGGTTGAAATTATACTGTTGTTCTCAGATAATTCTAATTCTTTTTCATGCATGAGTTGTGGTGTTTGAAATTACCATCTCAGAACTTTCCTAGGTTGCCTACTGTAGGTACAACACATAAAGAATTCATAAAGCCTTATATTTTGCTTGGAGTTTATCAGCTCAACACAGAATTGAGCATTAAACAAGGCCTCCCTCTCTCAAAAAAATAATGCAAAATGAATAAAGCCAATGTGTCTTAGCATCTGATTACGTCTGGAGTACCATCACAAATTTTTCCTCTATCAAAAATAAACTTTGGAGATGACCCAAGATACAGTATCATAAATCATACTAGTGTCTCTGCAGACAAGGGAGAGAGGAAGAAATCCTTTTTGCATACCTTATTAAATAATATTTTTTAAAAGCATTGAACTGTTACAGATGTTCCCATTTACTGTGCTGTTCTGTGGGTAAGCACAGTCCCTCTGAAATAAGTTGTGAATTGAGAGAAAAATGAAGCTTGTCCAACTTCTCACCTGCCTTATTTTTATGTACAATACACTACAAAACTTGTAGTGTCCATTGTGCAGGAAAATTTTAGTGCCTTACTTGGGAGTTAATTTTACAGTGGTTAACAGTAAATTTGAGTTTATAGGTAAATTAAAAATAGAAATTTAAGTTTTAATTTATAACTGCACTAGATTCAATTTTTAAACTAAATTAAATAAAATTTTAAGCTACTGTTAAAAATTGAATTGTAGTTATATTTTGCAGCACAATAGTTTTTAATATATGTAATGTACTTTCTCCACAAATTTTTATCAGTTTTATAATTTTCAGCATGTGGGCCTAAATGTGCCATCATTATGAACTCTCTCTGAGGGTTTGGAGATACCAGTTTGGATTTTGCACCAGGCTTGCTTCCCATTCTTAGCATAATGTAAATGGGCTATGAAACTAAAGTGACAGACCTCCAAAGCTGCTGTGTCCTATGCTTGATGGTCTACTTGAATTTGGGTTAGAGTTTAGACCTTTTTGTTTGCTTTTTAGACTAATTGATTATAAGGCATTTACACTCCTAGTCTACTAGCTGTTAAAAATTGGGGTAAAAATAATAGTTTGCTTGTTAATATTGTTAATTATTGGGTATTCTTTCAAGAATGAAGGAATTTTCTGACTTCAGCAGCACTTTGTGTTACATTTTAGAAAGGTTAAGGCATTGAATGTTTCACAGACACAGCATAGTTCACTTTGTTCTAATTAATACCTCTCAAACAGTGTTCCTATAGATCTGGAAATCTGAAAGTTTCAGCATATCAAGATCCTTGTTTAGTACTTGCATCACAAATCCACCAGGGTCATGGGTTCAATCTTCATACGTCACTTAAGATTTAGACTTGGTAATCCTACTGGGTCTCTTTCAACTCAGAATATTCTGTGATTTTGTTTTTCAACTGGGTATATATTTGATTATCCTTTTTCCACCACACCAATGTTTAGCTCAAGCTTTGTCTTGCTGTCTTTGAAGATACTTTTTCTTTCAGTATTTAATAGCAGTTGTAAAGGTGATTCTAAATTCTTAAAGTAGATTTGCTGTGGTTTAAGCATAAAGCTGTCTTGAAAGCTTGATCATTACATGCCTTCTTTAAAAATCTTAAACTTTGTAGAAGATAAATGGTGGCAGAGAAGGAGATCACTTCTGGTTTGGATAGTGTTGTTGGTAATATTCTTAGTATATGGGATAGTCCTTGAAGGCTCCTCTGCTAGAAGTTAACTTACGGATTTTCTTTTTCCTTATGTGTTCTTAAGCTTCATGTTGGATTGAATCCCCTTGTTTCACAGTAATTGATAGGTCTTTGTAAACTGCTGTGTAGGCATTGACATCTGGCATTTCTGCACTTCTAACACAGTTTTCCCCAGAGTGTTAATTCAGCCTTCATGACTTCTGCTGAGGTCTGTGAAAGGGACACTGGAAAAACAGCTTTGTGGAAATCTTCACCGTTCCTTTCACAACAGAGCCCTGCATTTTATTGCTTTGTGGGTAAAACTGATAGAGCTTCTTATTTCCTGCTGGCTTTCCACACGAGTTGGAGCTGTGGTAGGATGCTCACTTGAAGTGCAAACACTTTGTCCTTTCCTCTCTGTGTATAACATGCTTGTACACAGCAATGAATTCCAGATTATCTATCTGTGAAGTCTGTTAAGTTGTATTGATTGGTTGAGCCTACATCCTAGCAAGTTTGCCTTTTGTTTCTTCAAACAATATGTAATTTTCTTAAACCACCTAAAAGTTTGTCAGATTTTCTTGAATGTGTAGATGTTACCTGTTTCCTCTTGTAAAAATGTTAGAATTAAAATGAATTACAGATTCCAAAAATCCTGCTAGACAATAAATGAAGTTAAGTGAGAATCTGCTTATGAAACAATATAGTTAACATTGCTTAAGCTATATCCAGAGAAAATGATCTTGACTGTTGCTTAAGTATTGATTGAAATTCAAGTGGTTAAAATCAGTTTTACAAGTTCAGACATTTATATTTCAGTGCTATAACAAGGAATCATATTTGCAGCTAGCTGAATAATTTGCTAATAAATGAGATACAGCACTGCTATTGACAAGCCACTGGAGACAAGATTTTAAGTTTAGGGTTGTTTTCTTTCTGATAGTTACAAATACTTCTCAATAGTAGTTGAGGAAAGCTATGGAGTTAAAGAAACCAAACAATGATTAACCTTTAACCATTGGCCATGCTTCTGTTAGCTGTAGCTTTTTGCATGGTGCTAACCATCTGATAAGGTAAGTGCCTGATGTTGTTCTGATGCCAATCTGTTGGAATGTTATTATTTGTTCATCAGAGAAAACAAAATTACTTTTGTAGGGAAAAATTACTTTTCACATGGGAAAAGAGAGAAAGGAGAGTATACAAAATGCTTTCAAAGAAATAAATATGTGCTCCTGGGATATTTATGAAACTCTGCCAAAACTTTAAGCTACATTATGAGAACAAAAATGAATTTTGTAACTTCTAAGAAGTCTTGGCAACTGACACATTACACTGTAAAAGGTTCCTTTTAAATTAGAAGGCCTAAAACATCTCTTTGAAGGACATTTTTAAAACTAATGAACTAAGTAGAAGTAACTTTCTGCTCACTCCTTCACTTAATTTTAATCTCTTAGATTTATTTGCTTTAAGCTTTACTGAAATGTATCAGCTCAACTTCTCCCCTCTGTTGTCCAGCATTTGATGATAATTTGGTATGTAAAGCACTTCTAGTCTATTTAAGGAAAACGTCCATTTTCCCAGACAGACCTGCTTGTAGCTTTCTGAGGACTACAATAATTTGTAGAAATTACAAGCTTCATGAGTGTTTCAATATTATTGATGACATTATCATTAGCATGACAAGCAAAACTTGCATTAAATTTTTAAGGTCTGTTTTGACCCATCCAAAAGATAGAAATTCTTTATCATAATGTAGTCTACAAGGCCATGTTAACTAAGAGATACATTCTGAAAGAAATTGTCTATACCTTTATAACTTGGTTACAGATGGAGTGGAACACTTCTACGCTGTTCCTGGCTCCTACTGCCTCCTGTGAAGTGGTGGACTGGGAGTGTCTGGTCTCAGATGGTCTGAGATTCTCCAGTGATTCCCACTCGTTTTACAAAAATTACAAATAAAAAAAGAAATTCAATTCAAAAAGTTGGTAAATGCTGGAATAGTGTGAACTCAGTCTACATTCTTAAATGTCTCCAAGTTCAGTAGAATTCACCGTGACTTTTTAGTATCATGTAAGAGGTTTAGAAGATATTTGTGATTTCATGTCCTCTTGTGGCTTTGAAAGTCTTGAGTGATGCATCTAGTTTTCATACAGTGTCTTCAGTAAATACTCTTTCCATAAATGAAAGACCACACATAAAGGTTAAAGTCAAGGGAAAAAGAGTTAAATATAGACACTTAAAAAGTTCTTGAGTTTTCAAAGTTTCACCATAAAAACAGAATCTCAGTTGTGTCTTTTTCAAAATGTTCTAGGTTTATAAATACTGGCTTGATAAAATTAATAACTGGCTGTATTTGGATCCTGAAATTTAACCTATTGGTGGAATTTTCAAAAATTACTAACATGGATTTATTTGTTTGTTTGTTTGTTTGTTTATTTATTTGCTTCAATAGTAGTTGTTATCACACTGGCTTTGATGCTAGCAGAGGTGGATTTTTTGAAAGTGTCTAATTCTGTAGTTTAACAAGAGATTTAGTAATATTTTTAGGATCAACCACCACTTGCCAGCAAGTTACTCAGGTTGATACATACATATGTCAATGCAGAATCACTGAAGTACCATAGATTTTAGTCTAAAATCCTTGCCTCTGTTTTAAGCTTGAATAAAAACTGTTCTACTATACAGCTACATATTTGTGCATTGATGTTCTATAATTGTGTGGTGTAATCAATGTGAAATGTCTATAACACAGATGCATATGCTGCATGCTGGATACACCTGGCACCTTAGCTTCTACTTCAAATTAGGAAATTTATGTGTGTGTGAGCTGTATGCTATCATTTTTCTCTACCCAAGTTGTTGATTGGGTTGATTCAGCTGGTTTAGATGAAGGACACACTTTGGACTCCTAGTGTATTGGCTCCACGATCAGGTTGTGTAGGAGATGTTCTTGAATAACACATATTTACAGCTGGAAATGACTGTAAAAGTTAAAATGACACCAAGCAATTAAAGTAAATTCTTGTGGAAATACTGAGCTCTTTTAAGAGAGAAAAATCATCCTCAACAATTTTTTGCATATATATATATATAGACCATAGAAGCTCTCAGAGGAGTACCTGAAAAGTTGATATGCATGTGGTTGTTTTTGTGACTACTCAGTAAGTTCTACAGATCCTCATTGTTGACATAAGAAGAGTAGAAAAAGCAATTGTTGCAGGAGTAATCTGGAAGTGCCTGCTGTTAGGAATGGATGACCATGTATAAAATCCTGCTAAGCATAGCTCTGCATCTAGTTACATGCTCTTAATAACGTCTTTGTAAACAAATACTGCTTTATAGCCTTGAATATGCTGGATTGTTCTGCTGGTTTAGTTTACTCTTCTGTGCTGTTCCTCAAAAGGATTACAGCTTCTGTGTGTAGCTGACACCTAATTCTTGTGATTGTGTGATTGCTGTGTTTGTCACAAAAGGTGTGCAGTGAACTGAGTTTATAAGGGCCAGGGCCTGTTTTAGCTAAATGTAATCTGCTTTTGGGAGGGGAATGGGGGGGAAAACGCAGCCCTGGACAGCAGAATGGTTTTTCTGCCAAGAGCCACTGTGTGTCAGAAATGGCAAGAGAGGCTTCTCATTGGCGTGCCCATAGCGGCCCCTGCTGGCTGGGCTTCCGATGGCACTGAGGGTGATCGCTTCAACAGTGAGCATCAGGAGAAACATGCTGCTTAACTGACTCCTCTAGAACAAAGAACACCGTGAATATTTTCCAGCTGGTGTCAGTAAAGAAACTACAGCTGGTATCTTTTCCCCCTCCTATGTGGTTTTGTAAAACAGTTTGAACATTCTTGATTATAATCACTACAGACACGATAGTGAAGTTTGTTTTAACAATTCTAACTGAAAAAAAATAGTTTCTTAATCAGCTTGCCTGTTTTCAGCAACAGGTATGCAAGATGATGATGCAACAGGGAAAAGGCTCAGAAAGTTAAGTATTGGGCAGTATGACAATGATGTTCCTGGGGAGCCATCATATAACAGGTGTGGATGGATGAAGTCTCCTGCTACTCACCAGGCTGTAATTCCAGGATCATGGGTTGCTGGAGGGAAAACGAAGGAGGTAAACAATCAAGAATTTTTCACTGAATACTGAAGCGAGTGGCCAGTAGGAAGTCTTATGTTCTGTGTCCAAAATTAATGTGAAGGAATTGGGCAGTTGCATCATGGCAATAAGAACAAATAACTACATTTACATCAGAAATGTAATTCAATGTTTAAGGATGCTGTTGTCTTTTCTGTGCTTGCATGTTTTCAGTATTCCAAGGTCTCTCTGCTGGAACAGTAGATCCCATTATATCTGATTACAGAAACCTGTAATTTGATGAAGATTGCCCCACTGTGTCATAGGGTTAAGTGAGAATTATCACACTGTAATTTTGCTTTTTGGTGTCTTTTAGATGACTGCTGTACATTACCAAGATGAAATAGACGTGGGAATCTTCTCCACAATAAAAAATAGAAATGAAGCTGTCACATTCACATCAGCTTTTCCTCTGTCACCAGAGATGACATATGGTAAGAAAATGTCTGTCTCTATTTATTTATTTAATTGTTTTAATAGCGCTATTGACATTTTAGCTGTTACTGAAGAGGAACTGTCTTTTTCCCTCTCTCCTAGTGACAGCACCTCCACTATGTCATCAGCAGATTCCCTCCAGCCAAAAGGACAACAGCCCATCTGAGCTGTACAGAACCATTTCTGGTAAGGTACTCCTCTTTCCTAAATAATGCGAAAATGAACTGTGTCTGAAGGCAACTAGCACAACAGTGGTTTATAAATAGGACATATAAATGGTGAATTTAGACATGCGAGACAGAGAAATGGATTTTAGCACTCCTATTTTGATCACACCAAAAACAAGTGAGTAATGAAGAATTATCCAAGAAATATCTAATGCCTTTCAGATTTTAACTGCCAACAGGGAGTCCCCATGTTCACATTCATTGTGCGAATTCAGTGTGGAGCAATTAGGCAGCTGCATCACAGAAATAAGAGGAAATGCAGCTCAGTGTTTGAGGCTATCCTGCTCTTGTTCTCTCTGTTTGCATGGTTTCAATGTTCCTCAATCTTTCTGCTGATATTTGATGATGCTAAAATACTACTATCAGGAGATTTTATTTTTTTGTGATTTTAAGCAGGTTTTGTCTCCATCTCAGGAAAGCCAGGTAATATCCATGTTGTCGTCTTTCCAGGCAAGTGAAGCTGACAATAGACCTTGACAGTAGCTATGCTCAAGTCAAGGACATCCTTAACCAGAGGAATGGATGTTCTGGAGGGTTTTTTTGCCATGATACAGTTTGTAAATGTGCAGTCATGGGAAAGTAGTTGGTAGTAGATTATTACATATTTAAAGATTTAATATGATCTAGCTATGATTTTTTTATAATAAAGGATGATTTTCAATGCCTTAACTCTTTGCTACTAAAAACAGCAGCTAAGCTACTGTTATCTGTTAACTTTTTGTGCAAAATTATTTGAAAACACTAGGATTTAAAAAAAAAAAAAGTATTTCTGGACTGCATCAGAAGGTGCTGGACATAGCAGGAAGCCATCTAATATATTTAAAACCTGAATGAAAATCACAGGCATTCATTTTATGCATTACATGACACTCAAATGAAAATACATGTATATTATGTGTAGTTTTACTACTTAGGCTATGACTGTCTTCTCCAGGAGGATCTTGATAGTAGACTTTTCAATAAATTTGATCATGGGTTTTGATGCAATAATAGTTAGTGTTTCAGTTTTAACTTAAAAAAACCCTTTATGTTTAATATGCCTCACTTAATAGTTATCAAAAGCAAATAACATCAACACAGAATAAAATTAGCTATAGAAAAATCTTCTACCCAGTTCAAGACATCTCTTTATGGTTCTCCCTACTTCTAAGTAATTAGTGGCAGATGACCTCCTGGGGACTACTTCATCAAATCAATTATAGGTTGATCTACTGAACACTTTGTTGTTAAATGGTTTCTATTCATGTTGCTAAGAGCTAGGACTTGCCCTGGAAAAATATTTGGCTTTCAATGTATTTCTCTATTTTGATTCTCCTGCTTAATTCTAAATGCTGTCTTCTCTCAAATGCTGGTTTTAGATACTCAACTATTCTTCCTTTGAGTGCCTCTTTCAAAATGAGGCTCAATGTGTACTGAATACTACAGGTTAAGTGCTCATCTCCATGCAGTTTTGGTTTTAGCTGTAAACATAATGTACTTTGACATTAAGGATGTTAGTTCTTAGTTAAAGGTTAAAAGTGTATGAGGTGGGTCATAGAAAACACAAAGTTAAAAATACCTGTTAGCAGGTATCTCGTAGAGATGTTAATTGAGTGACATCAATTCCCATCAGAGCACAGAAACTTCTATTGTCAGAGGCAAGTAAGAATCATATTTTAAATGTTTTAAAATTTTCTCTTTTTCTTTCACTTCTACTATAGTTATTGCCTGTACCTACAGTATCTACTGTATCTACTTGCTTCTTTGTCTTCTTATTTCTTTGGCAAGGAGCTCTTCTTATTTCTGCTACCAATCCCTAGTTCATGCCCAGAGCAAGAGTGTTATGTTTTGTGTGTTGAAGAGGCCAAGAATCTGAAGGGAACTGACGCAGCTGTTCCTGTGGTTGAGATTGCTTTTATACACATGCCATAAAGGTGACTCTAACAGTGTGCACTTTCCAAGAGTTCTCAACAGTCTCAGTTTTGAGTACTTTCCCTTGCAGCCTAGCCCTTCTTTTAAATGCTTACATGGTCTTTATTGTGGTAAAAGTCAGGAAACGTACTGACTTCTTCAGAAATTTTCAACAGCATGAAGCCTTTTGAGTCATGACACTGGAGTCTTAATTTCTGCCATTAAGATATAACCACTTTTGTCTCAGTTCAGATCACCCTTGGATTCAAAATTGCTTGTTCTGCATCTCAGCTTTGCTGTTTATCTGCTTTTTAAGTTACCAGTGACAATGCTGTAACCTGGTTACCAATTATCTAGATGTATTACTGTTTTATTTCCTCCCTGTTTCCTTGTGGAGAATAGCATTCAGTGTAATTAGCACTCACCATATCAAGGGATTCTGTTGTGCTTTTAGGAAAGTACAAAAGTATATATTTTAAAAGAAAAAATACACTGTTTAGTGTATGTTATAATCAAGAATTGCAATGACATCCAGTCTTTACGTATAAAAAAATTTAAAAATTATCTGTTCTTTAAGTTATTCTTGTAAACTGTGTATCTAGTATTTTGAATGCATCTGATTTTTGACCTGTTTACCTAAGGATAAATCTTTAATAAATCTTATAAAATGGAGCTCTGTTATCCCTAGAAATCTTAATTTTTCTTTCTAGGTAAACCACTTTGCTGGGGAAGGTCAGTCTAGTAGTGTTATGTGTCTGTCTCCCTTACATTAGCTACGCCCTAGCTCTTCATTCTCACTGTACATTTAGTGGAGAAGTCCTACCTGCAGGATTTCTTTTCAGAGCCTTGTTCTTTATCAAGCAGGTGTAAATTTAACTTCCCTCAGTGTGTATGCATGCAGTCAATTTTGTGTCAGCACTGCTGCTCCGGTGATCACTTGCTGCCATGGTTTTGTGCCCCTTCATTTTACATAGCTTGAAAGTAATACAACACCCACAGAATACATTCTGAATTATCTTCGAAAGACACAATGTTTCTTGAGATGAACCTAAGTGGTCTATAAATTGGCTAGTGGCCTATAAATTGGCTAGTTTTATAAATACCCCTCAAAAAATAGGGCTGCTCCAGATAGAACCCAGATATATCTCTGTGGAATATCACAATAGCTGATGTATATTTCATGGGAAGGAGAGTCCCACATATCAGCAAAGGAACTGAAGCTCTATTTGTAGGCCATTTTGAAACTTATAAAGGCTCCTTTGTCTCAGACAGCAGACAGCTAATTCAAGTCCCTTTGTACACAGAAGTAACAAATAAAAGCGTAGCAAGCTCTTTGCCAGGGGACTGAATGCTGGCTAGCTGCCCTGCCACTCTACCCCTGAGGCTAGATGTGAAGAACTGCCCCTTCTTCAGCCAATGCATAGACAGAAGTTCACAGAAGGTCTGCATTCACAAACAGGCACTGTCTTGCAACAGAAGGCAGGGGTCTGTGGACAAGGGAAGGTTGTCTGTAATCCTTTATCAATGTACTGACAAAGAGAAGACATGATACCACTTTTTTTCCATCTTTTCTGAACAGCTTAACTAGACTTGTGTTGTTCAAGCAGTGCAAATCATGGAATGAAAGCTTTGCTGCCAGTATAAGGAATCTCTGAGCCTTCAACCATGTGTAAAGCCTTGCCTTTTCATCTCGTCCATGGAGCTTAGCCAATGTACTGTACTCAAAGCTTGTATATGAGCTGCATCTATTCTAAAAATTTTAGAAAGGGCAGCTTTTCTCCTGATGCCATTGTGGAACTCTTCAAGACCACACACTAGGATATTTCCACAATTTTTCTTATACAGACTCTGTTTTTATCTGACAGAGACATTGTAGCCCTAAATTCCCCTCATTGATTAACACAGAGTTACCCTTATTACATCATCCAGTAGAGTGGTAAGTGTTTAATAAATGTATTGGAAGGCAAACCTACAACCTAACAGCCTCATTATTGCATAATTCTATTGCTGATTAGAATTTTATACTGTTGTGGTTTTATACTGTTATTCCAGGATTGTGATTTCTTCCAGTCACTGAATTGCAAGGGAAATGAACATACTGCTTATTTTTTTTATTAAAAATGTCAGGGTTCTAAACTGAGGGTCAGTTTGGGAATAAAAGTAAAACTAATTTGTGAAAGGGAAAAATTTCCTGTTTATGATGGGCAAAATTTTTCTCCACAATGTGAAAAGCTTTCATATAATATTCATTTATACCTGTCTTTCTCTCCTCCTCTTACCTGTTTATGTAAGCTATACATGTCCAAAGCAAGTAATAGGTACAGAACTTTTCCAGTTCTGTGTTCATTTGCTTACAACGTAAGTTCATCCACTTTTGTGGATGGTTATCATGAGCTCCGTCCTCCTGGAAACAGGTGCATTTTCATTTTTGCTATTGCAACTTTTGTGTTTAGGTTTTTTTGGATGTCTTGTTTATTTTAGTGGTTTTTCATTTGTTTGTTTGTTGAGGCTATCAATGAAAAATAAAAAATACAAGTAGAGAGAGGAAATTTATGATTTAATGCAAAGCAGATACATCAGATTTCTGTTACTTTTTCCATTGTCCTGCAATTGCCCTTGACATATTTATGTTGTGGCTGAATACAGTGTTCATCTACACAATATTTTTATAATTAAACACCATTTACTATTGCATAAGAAGCCTCCTTAGGCTTCAAGGAGCAAGCAGGAAATTACTTGGATCTCCTGTTGGGATTCTACCAGCATGAACTTAGTGAGGGCTTCCAGAAAGACCATTTGGAATGCTGTAAAGTAAAATCATAGTTGTTCAGAAAGCACTTCTTGGTTGTTGTAAGCACTGACGTCAATATAATGTACTGTGATGTATCACACTTTTCCATCTCTGGGTTACTTTCATTGAGACATATTCAGCTCAGCAAAACTAATCTTTATACAAAGTTTTTATTGCAGTAACGTTGGAGATGACCTGGTATGTTTTCAAGTCTTCATTTCCACAGATCTCCTTCCCTTTGTGCCACTGATTATAATACAGTTCTTAACATATCTTTCAAATACAATCATGGAAATGTTTGGCCTGCAGAGAAATAAGCAATGCTTATTACCAGTGATTTCACTCTGATAGTCCAGATTCATAGCAAAAGTAATAATATTCCATCTCATGTGCTGAAAAGCTTAACCATTTAATTTAGTTTATATCAATCTGAATGGTGGAAAATATCTTGTAACAGTAGAATAAAACTGAAACTGAAAATAACTTAAAATACTTGCAGTCTATGCCTGCCACTCTTTACTGAGTGGTATTAACCAAAATCCTTACAGTATAAAGTGTCTACAACTGAGCTATTTGGTAATCAGCTGTAATTGAGGAGCTTTTTTCCCCCCATTCAGTTTGGCTAAGATTTTCATGGGAGGAACTCTCCCAGTCTACCCTACTTAACTTCCTAAAGCTTTAAAGATGAAATGATTTAATCCATTTAGCTAGCTGTATATGGACAGGTTTTGTTTACAGCTGTTACATGTTTCTACATAAAACTTAAAAACATCTGTACATATTTTAGCCACTTGGTAAACATTCTAATATGTCATTGATTCAGAGGAGAAAGGAATATAATTACACATAACTGAATATAAAAAGCTAGGGTGTGCCAAGTCCATGGCATAGAACATGTGAGGGTAAACCAGTGGGACAATATTATGTTTCCTTTGGCTGATACAATAAAGCTGACAAAATAGGCCACTCTTGTTACTGGATTTTCATAAGAAAACTCATTCTCTAAAATATACTCTCTTTTCCACTGGTTTTGGATACTCTAGGTTGATAAAATATTCTGGAACATGAATACATTTTGTTCTGTAGCCCGTGTTGTATCTGATCACAGACTTAATAATTTTTCAAATTTGATGCTTATGTCAAGACAAAGATATTTCATGATGAATTGTTCTTACAGCTCCCCGAGCTAAACTTCTGCAAAGGGACACGGTCGGCTGTGACCTACATGTTGAACATCACGTTGAACATGAGAAAAATTCACTACAGATGAATTTTTCTACAGATGGTCATGGAAAATACTGTGTTCACAGAATGCATAATCTAATGCACATGTATAGAATTCCATGTGCAGCTTCTCTATAATACTGAAGAATTTGAAGGAAAAAAAAAAGAGAAGATAGGTTCTTCAGACATTGCATTAAAGAGATGTTGTCAAACTATTCACTGTCTCCTCTTCGTACCCCCCACCTTGCTTTTGTAGCAGGATTTGCATCTGGACAGAAACACTGTGATCATAGATCAGAATGGGCCTTAAACCATATCCTACCCTGTTAAAATTGCTTTGAAGAAAGAATCAGATAGTGATTTGGAAAGATGTTGTTTTATACTGTGTGTTTAATTTTCTGTGCAAATATTTACATTGCTTTTTTTTCTTTGTTTGTTTTAATGGACGACTTTTCATTCAACATGGGCAAAGGGCTGATAGATACGTAAATCAGAGAACTGAGACTGTTCCCCAAAAAATGGCTCTCTCAGAGGTCCCTTGGCACTTGCCTGCATTATCAATTTGAACCTAGACACTTCTGAAAAGTTACATGGAGTCTTCTGCCCTAAAACGGCAAATGTGAATTAAGTTTTCCCACAGGGAAATGAGTATCCAAGTGGTAGAGACCCTAAATGCAGAAGGAGGCTCTCTACTTTCTCATCCACTCATTTTGTCCTGAATTCAAATGCTGAACTGCATTAAAGGAATGGCAGATCCTGTGACAAAAGAGTTTTCCTACAGGAATTCTTATGAAATAAGGTTTCTAGCTTGGGACATCTTTAAAGTCTCTTGCATGTTATATGTTTTTCATCAATGGTACCCCAACAAGTCTGACTGATCCTTGATCCCTCACTAGTAGCATTAAATCAAACAACTGCTGATAGTTTCTTCATCAAGAACCCACCCACCCTGTAAGTGCTTCCCTTATTTGGGGCACCGCACTTTAATCCAGTCTGTCTGTTACTTGTTTTGTCTTGACTAACTTTTCAGACCGCTGTGAACTGAAAATGGAACAACTGCCTTATTCCAAAAGGATTTACTAACTGAGAAGAATCTTGAAGTTTTGCATAAGACACGTTATTGCCAGTTGCAGTTTCCATTCAGGAACCAATACATCTGAAAGTTTGTGTGGCCTGCAGCTTATATCCTTCCTGTAGCTCTAGTCCAAAGGCATCTTCTCCTGAGAGAAACCAATAGCATTATCTGGTGGGGGGTTTTTTGTCAATTTTTTTTTAAAATACTTTCTATCTAAGACAACTGACTATACTTGGAATATGCATTTATTAGTTGAAAAGATTATGATGTTTCCAAGGGTGCTAAACGGTTTTTTGTTATGCTTACTAGTATTTGTGAGAGCTCAAAAATTCTAAAATTCAGGCAGTAAAATAAGCTGTATAATTCTATGTCCCAAATGCCAAAAAAAGTTGTTTATATAATCAAATATTACTTGGGAAAAAATGTGTTTATACAGTACTTCAATGTTGTTACTTGATCATGGTCTCAAAGTCTATATGCCTCTTCAGTTACTTTTGAAATACACCCTGATAATACACTGGTGGGTGGTGGTGGTTTGGTTTTGTTTTTTCCCTCTTTCTTTTTTCATGCTAAGAACCACTGAAAAAGTGATTACTTGAGAGGTTTTTAAAGCACTCTGTTTTAGAGAGTTTGGTTTCTCTTTTTTTCCCTTTCCACAAGAAAAAGTAATGTATTTTCCCAACCAAATCAGTCATTTGATATATAAATATCTTTGTATATATTCATTAAAATATAGATGAACAATATCTTACACATGTATAAAAACCAAAAAAAATCTGAAGCTGAGAAATCCATCACTAATATTTGCTTCTTTTTGAAGATACAAACAATAAGCCATTGACAGAAACTTAAAAACGATTTAATAGAAATACAGGGTTGGATGAGCAAGCAGCCTGGCAGATGTGTTTGTTTTTACACATACCTGAAGTTGCTTGTTTGCAGTGCATGTGCATAGCATGCATTTTTGAGATGTCACTAGTCACTTTGTCTGGAAAAGGTCAAATTAACAAAAAACCATGGGAACAACTACTGCTCTTGCAGTAGTTTCTATGAAATTTTTTCACCTTTTTCAGGATCAGGCCTCCTACTATATGACATGGCACTTAATGACTGTGATGTGCTGGAGTAATCCATGTAGTTTGAAGGAAGGCTGAAGAAGAAAGCTCCAAAAATCAAAGTAGAGCTGTGAGCACGCTTTTTCAAAAAAAATGCAGTTTTAAAATGATCCTGTGTTTGAGTGTCTGGGAGAGTTTGTCTACTGCATTCAGAAGTTAAAGATATCCTGCAGTTTCAGAACCACACACCTTCCAGTGTTGAGTGGGAACAGAGAGGAAATACACATTCAGTTCCACTTAATTGTTTACAGTCTAAAGGTCATATTGCTCTTTGTTTTTGAAGATGCTGTTCTCCCCTATGTTAATTCCCTTCATGTTTATTCCCTTCATGTTTATTCCCTCTTGCAGAGGAGGAGAAAACCAAATTAATCTGTGTTTTTCTCTGCCTGAGTTAGGCATGTTATTTCACAAAGCCATTTATATTCAGGCACCTTGTGAACAAAATCTGAAATGAACAATCTACTCGACATTGACTCCCACATTCCTGTCAATCATCAGAGTAGCAGGGAAACGCATTACATTCCTTTACAAATTGTGGAGCTTGCTGAATTTGTATGAAGGACAAGGCATAGCCACTCTGCTGCAGGGGTTCTTGTTAGAGAAAGGTGCATGTTACAATTCAAGCCCTACATTTTAAACTATTTTGGATAGATTTTGCAGTGTAATGGTTCTGATCAAACCAGGAATCTTATGTACTATATCTTGGGGAACTGTACACTGCTACCGCCTAGCAGAGATTGAAAGACCTGATCCTGATTGCTGTGCTGTGCCTGGAACAGCCATGAAACCAATTCTTCTTGCCAAATAACAGACTTTCACCTTTTGACATGGCAGTGTCTTACACACTCTGCTGACCTAAACCCAATGAGTTCCTCATCCATGACTGCCTTTCCTTCTTTTCCTAACTCTTCTTTTGTGTACAATCAGCCTTGCCCTTTCTATCTTCTGGCTTTAGTTTCAGACTTTTTTCTTTCTTGGAGAAGAAAATCTCATCTGGTTGAAATTTGAATTTGTGACAGAAAGACAAGCAAAAGGTGAGATTTTTGTTATGTGCCCTTTTGTTATTAACTGTCCATGTCAGAGGGATTTTCTTGATAAGTAGTCCCTTAAGTATAACTGAGTCTGCTAGAAGGATCCCTGCAAAAATATCTTAAGGCAGGATGAATTTGATAAATGCTGGCAAAACTCATGTGTATTAATACTTTTAATTACATGATGTCTGCTTACATTACATCCCTACAATACTTTGGAAAGTAAGTTTCTTACTTAATCACTTCTTCATATGTCGTCTCAGATCACTGTTTTCTTTGTTAAAGGTTACTATTCTTGTTCCCTTCTAATTCAGCAAGTGTAAATCACCAAACAAGCAAAGCTTTCAATATTTGAAAATAAGCAAAGAAACAAGATATCTAAAGGTCCTGTAATTAGAGTGCTTTTTATGCAGAGACAGGGATGCTTTCTATGGTGAGAAATTTTCTCTAATCATTATTGTTTACAGGAGTGTGAAGACTGACTGGATCTGACTCTGCCATAAAGTGTAGTTGTATAATAAATTAATCTAAGTTAACTGATGTCAGTTCTGAACTGCTGCATAATAACCTCTTCTGACCTTGTGGCAAGGATTTTCCCTTTTTTTTACCTGATAATATGGTGTATATCACTACTAACCTTTGCTATTTGGTTCTTCTGAGTGCAATCTTTATGCAGCATGTTTTACAGGAGCAGCTGCTATGAAGGAAAACATTGGTAGGATTGAATATTCTTCTAAATGAATAGTTTGATTTGTGTTATGGTCTGTGGAAGAAAGCAAAATGTTCGTTTATGAGTACTCACCTCTATAACCAAGCCAGCTTGTGTATTTTAATATTATCAAAACGGTTTTGTACATGCTTTCAAAACATGGCGCTGGTAGAAATTTCAAAGAAATAGATTAATTCATTATGGGAAAGTTTTAAATGGTTGTATTTGTTTCTGTCTAGATCTAGTAATTTCCTGCAGTCATCCTCTCAGAAAATACAGTGTCCTGGGCTCTGAAGAACAATCTGCAAAGGAAATGTGCTGCTCATTGTGGAGCTGCAGTGTTTCCACTCTTTTTCCTGACCTGTAAATAAAAGCTGCTCAGAACAATGCTAGGGGGATGTTCAATGCAACACAGTAAGGCTACACGTGTTTTGTGATCTTGGGAAGTGAGTAAAACTTTATTTAGAGCTCTCGATGCTAAATTTACCTGAGTATTGAACTAGTTTGGTGTAATAGAGTAGCTGGGCTTTGGTCAACATTAAAAAGCACTAATCTGACAGTTTTCGGTTCTGTATTTTGCATCTCTCTCAAAGAAACAAGTAAGTGAGGTCAAATTAAGTGGTGGGGGAAGAACAACAACACCCGCCCCCCAACACTCAAAAAAAACCCCCAAATCAACCAAATGCCACCACCCACCCCAACCCAAGCCCCCAGTCGCCCCGGCTCGTGTGCTGGCCGCTCGCTCTCCGCCGCGGCCGCGCTGCGCCGACCACAGGCCCCGCTGGGCGCGGCGCTGCGCTTGGAAGAGGAGGTGAGAGCCGGGCGGGGACAAGCGCGGCGGGGGGGGGGAACAAGTCGAACGCAAATGAGGTGGAGTCAGCAGAGCAGGCGTACGGCTGAATGGGTAGTCGAGCTGAAGAGCGAGCGGGAAGCTAATCTAACAACTATCGGGGAATTTCTGCCTGGATGAAGCGAACTCTGGCTATTCTTCATCTGGGTGACTGTATTTGGACAAGCGAGCCTGTGCTTCTCTCCCCGAAGACACTGGAACCCACTTCACGGTGAAGTTGTAACATGCGAGGGAAAGCGGAGAGTGCCGGCAAATGCGGGAAATAGCTTTTCCCAAGTCTCTGCGTGGAGGGGCGGCGCGCCCGGCTGTCTCGATTCGGTGAGCCACGGGCAGCATGCGGCACGGAGGGAGGGAAGGACGATTTCGCACAGCCCCGTACGAGAGGAGCTGTCACGATGGCTTCCATAGGTAGGTTTGTGGTTCCC
This sequence comes from Argya squamiceps, assembly GCA_037834095.1. Lineage (NCBI taxonomy): Eukaryota > Metazoa > Chordata > Aves > Passeriformes > Leiothrichidae > Argya > Argya squamiceps. Next base: position 56,125,627 of record JBBMKD010000102.1, read on the forward strand.
TGCGCCCCTGTTTTGTGCGCGTTCCTAAGTCTGTAAACTTGTTTCGTGGATTGGTCTTGTGTTTGGCTGGTCGCGCTCGCCGCAGCGGCAGCGAAACGTGACCCCGGGGAAAAGGGAGAGCGACGGGAGTTCACTAAAGCGAAGCAGCCTCAGCGGCCACCGGGGCCGCTCCGCTGGCGGGGTGGGGAGCACTCACGGAGCCTGCGGCCTGCTGCTGCTGCGAGCTCTGTAGAAATTAAGTGGGAGGAAGAGTTACGCCTTTTGTAGTCGTGTAACAACGTTGGGAGTCTACGCAGAAACTGAGAAGCTTTGCGGACAAGGAGTTCTGTCAGTATGAGAGTTTTCTGCAGTCGCTGGGGAATTGAGGGCATGAGGCAGGGCTCGAGAGTTTTGTCTAGTCACTTTTCTGGCGAGGAATCCTTTTAAGTTTTTTTGTGTCGTGGTGGGTCTTTTTTCAAAGTAGGAAAAATGAGGGCTGCCTGGAGTATACATTATTTCTGTCTACGTAGAAAAATTTTGTCCAGGCTCAGTCGTTTTCCTCCCGAGGAGTTTTTAGTAATGTTATAGCAGCACTGAATTTCTTTTCAAAAATATAAAAGGCGTAAGATTTTGTAAACACGAATCTTTCCTAAATGGGGAATATGCCGTCGTTTTTCTGCTTTCTTGGTTAATGAGAAAAACACTTTATTGTGCCGTTAGCACTGGAAGGGTAATTCGTCTAATTTGTGCATCCAAGACAAAGTGTATTTCTGTAATACATGTAGAACACTCTCATTTTCTTACTTCAGATCTGAATTTTCCATTAAAAGAGCCTTAGAGCAGCCAACTATTACATGGTACAGTGTACAGGATGCACCAGAATAAAGAACCTGGTTCCTACTGCCTTAAATGCAAACAATTTTTCTATTCAGGCAGTAGCAGCACATGCTTGGGTAACGACTGCAACCCTAAAAGGAGAGTTACTGAATCACAGCTCTCAAAAGATCAAGAAAAAAACTGCAAGAGCTTCACTTCTCAGTCGTGTGTTTTGTAATACTGAAGATAAACTGTTGTTTTTGCCAGTGTCAATTCCAGGTTATTAAAAGTAGCCTTTGAAAAGTCAGGTTTTTTCTGGTTTTAAAATGAAATGGTTTAGGTATACTACTTGAAAATCAAAAAGCAGTCCTTGCTTTTGTTATTCAGGCAACAGTGAGCTGGGTGTTGCAGGCAAGTGACTAGAAAAGAGAGCAGATTGAAGTTTGTCACATTTAGGCAGAATTTTTCTTAGAGCAGAAGAACAGGACCAAAGTGAGTTTTGACAGAAGATCCAAACATCAGTTTGATTGCTTCCATTTCTTCTATGAGGCAAGTATGCCTCAGACATCAAAAGCTGCATTAGTAGGACCTCTCTGGTTCCTCGTGGCACCAGGGAACTGGACTGAGACAGGAAAAGGAGAGTTTAAACTCCTCCTTTCCAAAACTCTCTTTCACCTTAGGAAAAGTATATAGGGTCATAACACAAAATAGAAAATAAATCTTTGTGCTTGGTTCTCCGACGTGTCAGAAAGTCAGGCCCAAGGCCTGTCCCTTCTTTCACTCAGCTTGCCCCCTCTACCTTCACCCTTGCCTGCTCTCCTTTGGCTTTGCAGTGTATATGTCAGTAGATATGAGTGGCACTTTTCAATTCAGCAGAGACGTCTTAGACCTGCATCTCCAACATTTCAAGCAATTTTAATAGATCATGAGCTTTGGAGCACAAGGCTGATATTTTACTCTTTTCTTGGAAGATGCTTGGTCTTTCAGTGCATTCTGTCTGAGAAAAGTATTACTGTTCATTGGAAGGTACCCTTTATTTGCGTGTTTCATAGGTTCTTTTTTTTTCTCTAAAACGATTGCAATTTAATTTTACAGTTTTGTGAAAATTGTCACATTCAGCAATGTCAATGTCTGAAATTCCATTATGAGATAAACCATAAGAATGGAATTGTCTGTCTAAAGCCATTTTACTAATTTGCTGTGTAAAATTAGTGTGGACATGTTAATAATTGTGTTCTACCTGTTTTATTGGGTTTATTTTTTTTCACCACTGAATGATCTGCTGTACCTAGAGACAGAATAGGGGTTCTCTGGTTTGTGCATTATGTACTGATAGTGATTCTCTCTTAAGTGTTTTAATAAATGTCACATTTTATGTTACGTGTGATCTGGAAGTCTTGAGGACATGCCTCTGCAGCTGATTTGCATTCCTAAGACAGCAAAGCTTGCTTAAAATCAGTAGCACAGCATCTGCAAGATCTTTTAAAATACATGAAAAGACATATGCAACTGATTGCTTTAGTCCTTGGGGAAGTTTCATTTTTTTCCCCTGGTACTACTTGGGAGAATGAAATGAATTAGTATAAGAAAGCCTTTCAGAAGGCTTTTAATAGTGAGGAGTTTACTGCTTTGAAGATGCTGGATTGTTAATTCTGTTCAGCAAATAGCAGTTATTTGTATTTTGAATGAACGTATGATACCAAGTTACCTGTAAAACGGTCTAGTTATTTTCTCAGAAAAGAAGCCATATAGTACAGGCTTTAGGGCCTTAGGGTGAGATATAAAGTGTGGTCTTCTAAATCATTGTTTTTATTCTGATCAATGGGCAGAGGGTAGGTGCAGTTAATTGTGTCAGCCTATGGTTGCCTGGAGATAAACTGACACCTGGCATAGCTTCAGACGCTGCATTTGGCTGTTACTAGCAGGCTGTTATGGGAGCTAGAAGTTGCAGAACACAGGAATGTACCAATACACAGGAATGTACCAATACACGCCCACTTTTGTCATGCCCCTTGCCTGCAGGCCAGTCTCCCCTGAAGGGAGAGAATGCAAATCAGCATTCTGTGGTGAAGTGCCAGTCTTCCTCACCCAGTGTTTGCTGGGGAGGACTGCTGTGCCAGTGATACTTCCTCAAGGGAGACCATGGATGATTTGCAGCTCTCTTTAGGGCACAAGACAAGAATGACTTTTTTTTTTATTATTCTAAATACATTTGAAAGGCTCCCAAAACACAGTGAACGCTTTCTAAATGCACACAGTAAATTATTGGATGAAGTTAAAAACCTTCAGTACTGTAGTGATTACATTTAATTACTAGCAGTTTGGGTTCTAAGTGTTGAATATGGGGGTTTTTTTCCACCAAATAAATGTCTCTGAGAAATACTTCACTGCCTTCTAGATGTGTTGTTTTATTTCTGAGATTGTCATCCACTCCACTGTTGTATTTTCTGTAATATCTAAGCATGTAATACACATTCCACTGAGATTCTTCTCAGATGAAGCAACTGAAGCTGACCTTCTTTGTGCAGAGAGGTTAATACTTGGATGCTAGAGCCACTGTCTTAATGACTTGCCCCAGTTTCAGCCTGACTGATTACTTGCAAAGAGAGTTGGTCCACTCAAATAGGCATTAGCAGAACCTCCAAACAATAGTAATTTTGTCTTTTCCTTCACAGACATGAAAAATCCTGTTACATTTTCTCTGCTTGGTACTAATGGGGTTTTGGGAAGTGTGGGAACCCCAAGTGTCTCCATGTTGGTACATCACATGTATTTCTTCTAAATGAGAGGTGGAACTACTTATGTTGAATAGGAAAGCATGTACTGTGCAAAACACACAATAAAGTTAATCCATTCCCTGGCATCTGAAGTTATAAAAGACAAGACTTTAAGCATCCATTATTGATTTCTACATATTCTGTGAAAAGGAAGGAACAGTGTGACCAAAATTGATGGGTTTGATATGTGGGAGTAATTGGTTCACTGTATTTTTGTGAAATTGAAAGCAGAATGTAACATGTTTAAAAGGTCAGAATTTCAGTAAATTTAATACTTTGACTGAAAGCAAGATGGAGTTTTGGTGTCTCTTACTAAATCTGGCACCTTTGTATTTGGAAAAGCAAGGGAGTGAAAGGGAGGATAGATAGTCTGTAAGAATCTTACAGTGCAAATAGACTTGAAAAACTGGCTCAAGTGAGCCATTACTTTGGCTTACTTTAGAGCAGTGTTCTCTCTGTCCATTCAGCTCTTTTGCTAGCCTCAGATAATTGTGAGGTAGTGAGCTCAGCGTTTTCGAAGCAGAGCACTGAGTTAAAGCTCTCTTTCCCCAAAAGATGTAACTGAGGATCTTGACTTGAGCTTTCAAGCTAATACGATCCACATTAACTATCATCTTCTCATGAAAAAAACGACAAAGTTGGAAATGTATGAGAACCTACTAAAATACAAGGTATGGTAGTGAAATGACTGCTTTTACTTCCCTGCTGTCGTTGGATGGTTGTTTCTAAAGGTGCGATGCAATTTTGCCCTTCAGCTGCTGCAAGAAAAGAAAACGTTTTTACCTATCTTTTATCTGGCCCATGGTGTGAGTTAAGCGGTAGGGGATTCTTTTGGGGGGTGGGAGTGAGGGGCAGGTTCCTTTTTCTTCTTTGTTTCATCATGTTTAGTGGATTAAAATATGGGTTGATCTGTAAGATCTTACTTTATATGGCTGTGTCGTCGGCGCACCCTGCAGTTTCTGCTTAAAACTGAAAAAAGCCTGCAACTTTTACAGGTTTTACCTGTTGCTGCCAAGTAGAAGAGTGAGCTGGGTATTTCTGTGCCTTGCATGTTGGCACAATTAGTATTAATTTTTTTCCTTAATGTCATTTTTCAGTAGTGTATGGTGCAAAGAGTCCAACTCCTTTCTAAGGTCCTGCCTTGAAAGTTGATCATCAGTGATAGTAAATGTAGGTCTGACCTGGGTGCTTGAAGAGCACATAAGTATAACATGAACATGCAAACATGAATGATCCTGGCTTTGTCATGTCACTTCTTGAAGCGGGGAGCCGCACTTCTACATTGTCAGTGTTTTCACAGCTGTGAATGGCATGGTAGGGGCCTGAACCAAGAAGCACTGATGCTTTGCTTTCTGTCAAATGTGTCAGGCTAGTTAATTCTGTAGAAGCTATGAAATTGCAGAATTATTGATTCCATGAGATAAAGGGTGATAACAGCTGACCAGTGAACTCTACATCAGACAATGAGAGGACATAGCTGAAATATCCAGCAGGTTTGTTTTTAATTGAAGTAAAAACAAGGCTGCTTTCATGGGAAGTTCCTAAAAGATATAGTTGTTTCTAGCCTGGGAAGAGTTGTACCGAGTTTGTGTTTTTTCTGCAGTTTACATGCCTGGCTGTCACTGGCTTTTCACTCCATGTTTAGTATTTTACACCTGTGAAAATGGGGTGTGAAATGCATCTGTGAGCATGACAGTGGTCCTTCCCTCGTGCGGTGTGTGGAGTTTTAAAGGTAATAGCAACAATCCAAGGCCTGAAACAGGGAAGAATCTAGCCTTGGTCCCTTTATTCAAGCAAGTGCTGTGGAAGGAGTGGAATTTGCTGTGTAAATCCGTTAGATTAATTCTTATATGCGTAGTTGAGATCGTATTAGAGTGGGAGATTTTAAGCTATTTCAGAAGGAGTGCCACTCCCCTTCTTGTCCCCAGACTCTTGGTAACTGGATTCCAGTGACTCCCCTGTATAGTCTGGTGTCAGGAGAAAAGACACAGAGGTGTGAAAACAAGCAATCATATGGAGATACACCTGGGATTTTAATCCCTATTCCTGTGGGGAATACATTAACATCTTGCGTTCAGAAGCAGAATCATCCCAACCTGCAGTGTAATTGGGAAGCATCTGGGCAAATTCGTGTGCAGAGATGAGATGCCTGTTGCACTTGAGATTCTTTGTCAAATGCTGGTCTCTGGAGATTGGTCAAAGTTGTGTTTTTGGAGAGACTCTAGTAGTCTTCATACATCAGTTTGACCAGCATGGTCAACATGGGTTTGTGCAGCCATCTTTTCTGACTCTGTTTGTAGCAGTATGACAATGACTGTAATGTAGCTGATCTGGTAGAAAAAAACAGATTCAGATGTCTGTAGCTCTTTCACACTAAACATTTTTGCAGTTTCTTTCCTTAAAGTTCACTTCTATGGCTATTATGAATATAGTTAAACTAATGGTATGGTTAAAAGACAGTTTCTGTTAAAAGGAAGTTTTCTGTTTCCCTCATCCAGTTAAATATTTGCTCTGTACAATGTGTGCTATTTGATGAATTCAGATGGTTCATAATCAGGGCACTAACTTGCAGATTTTTTTTGTCTCAGACATAACTTTTAAGTACCTTGCACACTCCTCATTCAGCTCATAAAAACACCAAACTCTGCCATGAATTGAAGGGAAAACAATATTCATTTTGACTTGTTTTCAGTGACTTTTTAGGAAGATTAAGACATTAGGGAGATTTCCTTATGGAAAAGATGCATTAGTGTAATCTTAACTCTTCGTAGGAATGGAATTGTTTCATGGCATCCTTGGTTTTGGGTTCTTTTTTTCCCCTCCCTTATTCTTTGGAAGTATATCAACTCAAGAGACAGTAATTAGAGATTGTTTCATCTGTAATTGTCTTACTGGGTTTCAGTAATGCCAATGTTGAGATCAGTAGGACTATTCAGGTGAATGAAGCTATTCAGATGCATGGGCGGGCATTTGTAGTGTTATAGTCTTCTGTCATGGAAAACAGTGTGGTTGAGCTGGACCTATGTGAATAGCTGTTGGCTTTTTAATACTAATGTAGAATAATTAAATGTAATCCCCATTAGAGCTTGACTGGCTATTTAAGTGTACCTCTAAAAAACAAGGTGAAGCTGTTCCTGTTTAAAGCTTTGCAGTAATAGCATCCACATTAATCCTCATCTAAATGCATCTGTTTAACTATATCCTCTGATTTTATGTCCAGTGTAATTAAATTGAACATATTTTGTATTTCAGTCAGTTTAGGAAACAGTCACTCTGGTGCTGTTTGCAGTCTATTAGAAAATAAAAGTTGCAGTAGTTTTGCTTCTTTTTCTGTGCAGTGTGGACAAAGTTACACCTGAAAACTGTAGCTCCACAGGTGTCACACTTTAAGCCCAGCCAGCAGCCAAGACCAATACAGTTGCTTGCTCACTCTTCAATCCCTAGTGTTGGGGAGAGAATTGGAAGGGTAAAAGATAGAAAACTCATGGGTTGAGATTAAGACAGCTTAAGAGAGAAAAGCAAAAGCCCCATGCACAAAAACATCACAAAACAAGGAATTAATTTACTTCTTCCCATGGGCAGCCAGATGTTCAGCTATCCTCAGGAGAGCAGAGCCATGTGACATATAATGGTTACTTAGGAAGGCAAACACCATCATTCCAAAAGTCACCCCCTTCCTCCTTCCTCCCCCCACTTTGTATACTGACCATGATGTCATGTGGGCTGGAATATCCCTCTGGGTCAGTTGGGGTTACCTGTCCTGGCTGTGTCTCCTCACAAACTCCAACTCCAACAACTGCACCTCCAACTGCCTTGCCAGTGTGGCAGTATGGAAAGCAGAAAAGGCCTTGGCTCTGTGTAAGCCCTGCTCAGCAGTGTAATGGTTTGAAAGCAAAACAAACGAGAGGCTCCAAGTCAGAAATACAATTTAATAAGAAAAAGAAAAAA
>JBBMKD010000102.1:56143008-56174040 GCA_037834095.1 Argya squamiceps
ACAATTGGTTTCAACAGATGATGAAGAGGGTGATAGAATACTTTGTGCATATCTTATTCTACAACCCAGGACAGCATCACAGGGACAGAGAAAATGGAGACAGTTGGCATTTGCCAGTGCTGACTTGGATGGAATACAAATGAGAGACTATTTTGTTTGAGTCCTGATGACTTCTGTAGGAGCCCATTCCAAGGTTCCAGGAGCCCTTTACACATTTACATTAGGCAAATTTGCAGGCCACTCTAGCACAGATGCACATGACCAAGCTTCAAACAGTCAAACTTGTCTACCACTACCAATGTTGCTGCAGAAAGCTGAGCTAAATTACTCTTATCATCCTAATTGATTCAGGACCTTTTGTCCTGTGTTACATTTATGCTGCATATCAGGTGGCTAAAAATGACACCTGAGTGAGATATTCATAAAATACATTATGCTATGTCAGCCTACCTAATGTAGTATGTTGGAAGTACAATACCTGTAATGGAAAACAGCTAGAGACCTACCTAGCTGTTCATTCATTTGCTTTCCACTCATTTGGAGTAGGAGGGGAAAGTAGAGTAGGAAAGCTTATGGGTTGAGATGAAAACAGGGAGATGCTAACCAGTTGCAGGGCAAAAGAAACTCAACTTAGGAAAAATTATTGTAGTGTTTTTCCAATTAAAATCGATATTTGGGTAGTCAGATGTTGCAGGTTACATTCAGTGAAGGTAGCTGGGTTTGCAAGCTGGAAGTGCAAACTGCAGATTGATCTGTGGGTGTCCCAGGCAAGAGGCCATGACCTGCTGACCCTTTGAATAACAAAGAGTTCAGGACCTTTGTGGCCAGGTGACCAGATACTCAAGAGATGCAGCAGGAGCTGACCCCCAGACTTTCCTGCCCTTAAGCTGTAAGGGTATCTCTTATTGTAGGCACCCAGTTTGAGCTGTTACTGTGATATTAAGTTTTTGCACCAAAATTAAATTATTTTAGGATCCGGAAGTCTGAGACTCTGCTATGGAAAAACCTGGGGTTGAGCTTGTGAGGAAGCATCTGACTAAGTGTGGGGTGTGTAGCTGTGAAGGGGCTTTGAGTACCAGCTCAGGTGGTGCAAGAGTGACTGCCAGAGTGGCTCCTGGATGGTCAGACAAGGAAGTTTCCTTAACATGAGAAACAAAACAAGTATTAAATAACACTTTTCCTTCCCCTTTTCCAAGCTCAATTTCATTGCTTCCTCCCAGACTCCTCATGCCCACTGCAGTGGGTGTGACAGCATATGGTCATTACGGAACAGTTCCTCTGCTTCATCCCTCTCCCAGTTTTTCCTTCCTGGGATGTTGCCTTTCCCTGTAGGCTGCCATCCTGCAGGAAAAAAATCTGCTTCAGCATGTGCTCTCTGTCAACCACAGAAAATGTCCCATCTGTTCCAATGTGAGATCCTTCTGAGGTTACAGGGTGGGGGATGGCAACTTTGGTACCTAGAGCATCTCCTTCTCCTCTGTCCATGGCATTCCCTCTGCTGTGTCTCATTCAACCTTTTTTCCATAGGTGTCCTGCAGTGGGTCTGCTGGAGTGGGCTGTGTTTGGCATGAAAAGCCCCTGAACTCTACCCAGAGGTCATCCAGCAGCCTTCCTACCCCCTGTTAAGGCCTTGTCACTTACACCAAATACACCTGTGAAAGGGTCATCTACCATAAAATTAACAGATGTGAAATTAAAGTTGTATTTAAAATAAAGGTGGATTGAAGTTTATCAGTATTTGGCATGAGACTTATCTTAAATCAGAATTTTTAGTCCATTCCTACTTCAATCTTGAGTACTTGTTTAGGCACCTATGTAGCCCTACTAGTCATTTAGTTTGAACATTTCCTAGTCTTTCAATGTGTGCAGCCTGTGCTGGTTTGAAAACAAACCACAGTGAGAGATGAACCCCACACAAATACCTTGAGAGCAGGTTGGAGTTACAATTTAATAAAAAATACTAGACTAAGTGCAGTGATACAGAAGAACTGGCTTAAACTCAGAAAATCAGGGTACAGCCTTGAGCCCTGTTGGTCAGGGTGGTGGTCGCAGTCTGATTAGGCAGTGGTTGCAGTCCTGTTGAGGTGATGATTGCAGTCTTGGTGAAAGTGGTGGTCCTGTGAAAGGTCTGGTCCTTCTCTGGGTCTATTGAGCAGTGGTGGTGGTGCCCCAAGTCCCCAGAACCGCAGATTATACCCAGTCAGGTTCAGGTAGTACCTCCCTCAGGGTGGGGAGTTTCACAGTGGAATGATGTAATACTCAAGTCCATGATGGCCCCTGAGCAGACATGACCCCCTGAGCAGACATGACCCCCTCAGGATGGTCGTAGTTACCATGGCTGAGTTCATTGTGAAAACCAGGAAACATTGCCTTGCAGGGTTTGCCTCTTTTCCCTTATCTAACACCCAGCCTGCAGTCTGCAGAGTTGGGTGGGCACTTGGCAGCTGTTGAAAACAACCCACTGTTAACACTTTATCAAGAATTACGTAGATGGGAGTAGAATACATATCTTGGTTACACCCCACTTTGTAACCCAGGACACAGCCTCAGAACTGCCTCACAAAGCAGGTGAACAGGCACTATTACACATGTTTATGGGTAAGTTAGTGAAGGATTAATAGTATCGATCTGTCTTTGCATTTCTATAAGACCCTTGTAGAATTGGGTCGTCTTTCCATTTCAAAGAAATTTTGGTGTAAAGATGAGGTTGGTTTTGGTTCAACTGGGATTTTTCTCCAGCACATGGTTATAATGTTTGCTGCTTGTTAGTAGATGGTATTGAAGGGTGGCTTTTTGTACAAACAGGTTGATGAATATGATGCCTTCCTCTCACTCCTTATAGTCTCACATGCTAGTCTCAAAGATAACTAAGGTTGAATTACTTCAGTTACACCAAGACCAAATTGCAAGAGTGACTTTGAATAAAAAGGAAGAATCATTTAATAGAGAATGCTATGTACATCACTGCTGCATTGAATGGAAGAGATTTTACCTGGATTGTCTTTTATACTTTCAGAAGTACAAAATAGAGGAGTGTGTAGACAGAACACTAGATGATGAAGACTAGGTGGCTAAGAGGTAGAAGTTGCTTTTTTTACCTCATCATGTCGTACAAGTGACCTCTTGTGCTCTTACCACCTTCATGAGAATTTACTACCTTTAGTGTAGCAGAAGTTGAGAGCATTGAAAAGAATTTACTGACTTCTGTATTTGTACTGATTTTGTCATTTTTGTGCTTTCTTCATTTGAAGCACAGACATTTAGGTTAGGATCTCAGCAGTGTATTTAAGAGGGAAAGGGAACATATGATTGTGATTAATGAGTTCAAGATCTTGGCTTAGGTCTCAAGAGATTTTTAAAGGGAAGCAGTGGGGGCCCTTAGTCTATAAAATACTTGAGAGCAAACATAACTTAAGCATTGTTGTTGTCTACCAAGTTAACTGTGTATGTCTTGTTACTCTTCTGACCACAGGGAGTTTGACAGCTCTAGTGTATCAGCATTCCATCACTCCACTGGCGTTGCCCTGCAAGTTGCTCATCCCAGACAGAGGTATGCTTGTTGAAGTACAGAGGAGATATTCCCAGCCAAGTTTTGCTTCAAAGTGTCAGTGTCTGAAGGCAGGTGAACGTGTCACAAGTTGAGATCTAAGCAAAAATGCACTGAGGAGGAAGCTATGTTGTTGCCTTCGGTATTGGTGATTACCGTTACCCAGTGTTTGTGAGCATACTGGTACTGTGATATTCCAGTCATAAACATGATATTCATCATGGAAATCCATGCAGTAATTTACCATGTGGGAAGACAAATGTACTTCTTAGACACGACATTATGCCAAGTGTATGGTTAGGTTTAACCACTGATTCAGGTGTGAATAGCAAAAGGACAAGTAGATAAAGAGTAGGTGGTGCCCTGAGTGCGACACTGGCAGGAGGAATGTAGCAACTTGCACAGGTTCAAATATTGTTTAAGTAAATGATAAAAAAGCCTATGTCGCTTCATGCGTTTATGATTCTGATTTTGTTTATACTGATTTCATAAATCACTCTAAGACAAAAAACAAAATACTCATGCTTATCCAGTAAGTCAGTTGTCTGATATTTGCCCACGTGAAGTTAACCCCAGACACGTTATTGAAATATTAAATGTTCTTGTGATTTATGACTTTAAAGGGTTTTTTGAACCCTTTCAACTTTTGTTACAGACCATATGTTAATGTACAAAAATAGCATTTGATTTCTGTGAATACATCAGTGAAACCATTTTAGCACAAAAATATGCTGTGGTAGATGTGACAAGAGATCTCATGCATTTATATGGCAAAACACTGTGGCAGTTGACTTGTTCTCTTGACCCCCTCACCTAAGATGGAAAACTTACTCTGTTCTTCCAGAGGTACAGGACTGGAACATTTGCCTTGTCTTGAATAAACATACCACAGTGAAATTTTATTTTGGATTTTTTTTAATCTGATTTGATCACGCATTTTAAGATGGTCTTCTGTAGTTAATGACAAGATACAGTGCCTGGAGTATTTAAAATATTTTGGATACCTCTAGCCATATGAATAGTCACAAACTGTATTATGGCTCTCTTCCTCATTTGATTATATTCAAAGATGGCATGCCTTCTGCTAAATGCAGTAATGAGATCTTTTTACATGCATTTATATACCTGAAATAACATGTTCGTAGACAGTTTTCTTACTACTTTTAACAACCAGTTGGGAGGTAGATGTTCCACTGCTGTCTTAATAGTTCAGATGGGTTTTTTTCAGCTTAAGAAGGAAGTTGTGTTGTCATCCTCTGAATCAAAATATAATTAATTTATTTCATCATGGTAACACAAAGTCTTTCTGTATAAATTAGTGTAAATTATACAACTCAAATGAGATCATTAAAATCACATTATTCAAGATATTTTGAGGCTATAGTGAGGGAATGTAGCTATAAGTATTGTCTTAATGTGTCATCGTGTGAGTTCCTCCAGCATGTGCCTGTGTTATGTCTTTTATTGTCAGGAAATAAAGGTTAAGCATTCCACTTGCAGTGCTTGAGGCAAAAAAACCTGATGAAGCACAAAACTTACATAAATTTTTACAGTTGCAGATACAAGGTGGTTTCATGTTTCTGGCCAAGAGTTGTCTAGTAGCTGAGATCACAGTTACAATAGCTAAGCTCATACATAAGTGTTGACTTCGATTTGTTGATTCAAGTCCATACAAGACATGGTCAGTGTTTTCTGTTTGCAGATCCCTTGGAAGAGAAAGCAGAAACTTCTCCACAAACTGCTGCAAACTCAGCTGCGGAGCTTCTCAAACAGGGTGCAGGTTTGTTGAACTTTTATCCTTGTATTTGACTGTTACCAAAGTTTGTATCTTACAGGTTGGGAGAAGCTGAAGCTTAGACTGGATTAAAGGATATGTAAAGGTAACAGTTAAATTTATTGTGCTAGGTAGAAGTGTAAAGGGCACTGTGAGGATAAGTACCAGTTTTTTTCTGTTTCCTGAAACCAGCTCCTATGTTCTACAGCCCTGTGTTTGGTTTCCAGTTGTGTCTCATGAGAATATGAGGTATATGTAGGTTACTTCAAACGTGGCAATTTTTAAACAGGACATTGCTTTCATAACTGGTAAACTTTGAGAGAGGATATTTTCAACATGTGGTTGGAGAGGTTCAAGAGCTGTGCGTGAGGTCTGCAAAAGCCACCTAAGGAAGGTGTTCAGTTATCAGTTACCAAGAGGTAAAAATACCACTACAAAATGCTTACTATTGCATCAATCTGAAAAAAAAAATTAAAAGTGCTCTGTATGTCACTTGGTGCTGCATGTTATTAGGAAATGTCATGTGTCTTTTCCACTGGATGCTTTTATGGATTCTTGTGTATAGTGCAGCACCCATTCTGGCAAGCTGAGTTGTGTTACCGCAAGCTTACTTGATGTGACAGAGGAACCATGACCAGAGTATCTCCAAATGATGTGATGCTATGCACTGTTAACCATCTGTGTGGCACTCAAACTGGGGTGTTTGCAACAGCTGGGTAGTGGTGTGTTCTTCTTCTAATCTGCTTTGTTAGTGTCCACAGAGCTAGTTTAACAACCTGTCTCAAAAAGTGTGGTAGCATCCTAACTCACCATATTGGACAATGCTCTAAGTACTACTGAATAATCTTAAAGTTGTCCTTAGTAGAAATCCGGCCAGCTGTGTTATTCTGCTGTACAGTGGGCATGTCCAGGGGATCCCTCCCGTGTTCTCCCATGGTCCTTGATTTTCAGATTGCTATGCATTCTCTCCAGAAGCCACCCAATTAGTGCCATTAGAGCACAGGAATACTCTACATTTGCCACTTTCTTGTGAGTTTAGCATACCACTGAATCCACAAGTGAGTGTTGTGGCAAAGAATGCATTTCTAAGAACGCTGCCTCATTACCCTCATGCATTTTAGAGCACTTCTGAAGGGGCAGTTGTCAAGCTGGCCAGCTCTGGAGAGAGTGTTACTCCTTGCTTGTGCAGTAATCTGCTTTGATTTTAAAATTTGAAGCACCACTTCGAGTGCTGTAATTGAGCAGACATGCATAGCTGAGGCAATGGCAAACCTCTGTGAGGCTGTGCTGCGAGTACATGTTGGCTCACTAGTGTTTGTTGTGGCCAACAGGGAAAAAAAACAGAATTAATTTTTGTAGAAATTTACTTCTCAGAAAAGCCATCAAAAGGAGCATATTTTGTCTTCCAAGAAATACTGGTTTCTCCTTGTTCAGACAATGCTTTTCAAAAAAAAAAAGAAATAATGCTTTCTTTAGCTGGGATAGTAGTCAGGTAAGTCTTTATGGGAGCTGTCATATCATGGATCATTTAGGGTACTTAGTACATTTGGTTTTAACCTGTTTTGTTGTTTTTGTTGTTTTTAAACAAAGATTTGGAACCCAAATATATAAATTAGCTATGAGAAGTTCTCAGAGGGTTTTTTTTTTTTTTGCCTTGATACATTAGGGGTCCCTTTTCAGTCACAGAAGCATTCAAGTTGTGGAGTTCAACACTGAAGTGCAGACTCAAAACATGTAAATTGAGTCCTTTCAAAGAAACTTTAAAGTAGATACACTTTCTCCCTGTCGTTCTATACCCACACTTCTCTCACTCCACATGCAAATATTATGTGCTTTCCTAGAATTATTATTTTTTATAGTTTCCTGAAAAACCTAATGAGCATTTCCAGGTTCTCGGTGCTGAAGCTGACTAGAAATCCTTTTCTTCTTAGACACTGACAACTGAAGGCTAGAAACCATACAGATAAGAGGCTTTTCCATAGAATGCACCCTGCTTTCTGTTCAGCAACAAAATTTTCTGCCCAAATAAATTGCAGTTCTTAATTTCTCTTTACACTGATTAAGTCAAGAAACTAAGCATTCTGAACAAAGGGCATTCCCAGTCTATGGGCGGCATTGTTAAGCTGCTGCTGGTGGCACCGATGTGCTCCAGAATGTCTGTGAGAGACAAGAGCAGCAACGTTGCAGGACAGCTGCACTGAACAAAAGGTCTTCCTTTTGTTCTAGCTTGGAGTATGGTTTCTCCGGGATTACTGTTCTTGATACTTTGTCAGACCATGCTGATGTTCTTAAATGAGAAATCTTTCAGTGTTTCTCATTACCTTTTCTGTTCTTTTTAAGCTGACATTTTCACTTTGCAACACTTTTGTACAAGTTTCCATTTATTATTTTCTGTGCTACAGAGGCAAAGGAATCTACTGTATTGGATAACTGCTGTTTGAAATATCACTTTGAGGGCAATCTAAATAAAATGCTTGGAAATTTCATTTAGAAACAAAACCTCAGTCTGTTGACAGCAATGCACTGTGTGACAGAAGAGGAAGGGACTCTGATGTGTATGAATTGGTGTTGCAGTCTGATTGTGAATGAAGGGAAGTTTCCTGTTCTGGGGAAAGATCCACAGGATAGTGAAGAGCTTTAGATCTGTACCAACCATACACAGTAATGAGGGGAGAAGAAGTGAGCTTATGGTTTGGAACGTTCATTACAGCTTTACTCATCATCTTAAGTCCCTCTGTGCATGAATTGTTAATTGATTTAAGCCAAAGTTACTGAAACTTTCACAGCAGTGCACAAATACATTTTTGAAATTTTACACTTGCAAATGAAATTAATGAAATCTCAGGATCCCTTTTTCACTGACGGACTCCAGAGCTTGAAGTTACTGGGCTGACCATGATGCTGGAATCGAACTTGGGCTTTATGCAGTTTTTAACTGTATGATTACTTGGTTGTTTTGAAAGTGCCAGTGTCTAGCTCTATAATTTATGTACATAGTCATAGGAGAAATCTAAAGACAGATTACAGAATAACTAAATAAAAAGAGAAACTGTTAGATTTCATTTAATCTTTGCTTTCATAGTAATGTTGGCAAACCAAATGAAACTGCTGAACAAATGAAATGTAACCATGGCAATTTGTATGTGTCAACTAACAGAGTTTTAAATTTTGTCCTGGATACCTACACAAGTGTTTTTACCAAACACAGAATCTCTTGTGCTAGTGTTCAGCTATGGGTGTGCATAATCATTCTTGCTTGTTCTTTGTTTGTTTGTAAATTTGACTTTATACCACAGTCCCATAGTAAGCATGTGAACAATTCAGTTAATTCTATATAATACTTCATACTTTAGATGGCACTGTACTATGTAGTATTATGCAGTAGTACAGTACTAGTATATAATGCTATATAGTGTTAATGTATATTTTCCTAGTGCTCACTGCAGATTTGATATGAAACCATGTAAAACAAGTAACTTTGGTAGCTTTAGAAACCAGTGAGCATCTGTTTTATAGAGATCTTTCAGAAGTTGCTAATATCTCTAGAAGAGGAATAGTACTTTTAGAAGTTAAGTGCATGCATAAAGAAAAGGCCTAAAAATGTATGTCAGTAATTTTTATCAGTGTGAAAATTGTTTTACTAGCCCTGAAATTATTAAACATACAGAATACTATGGAATCAATGAGAAATGAGCTTTGAAATAATCCTCAGTTCTTTTTAATGTGAAAACATTCTTGTCTTGCCAATCAAGTGAATGGTTTCCTTTGAATATAGTTTAAATATTTGAAACTGTAGAATGTGTGAATGTATGCTGCAAATGTGTATTTTCTTACTGGCTGATGTATTTGAACTTAAAAGCAAAATATCCCCATTCTTTCAGGAATGCCTTTGCTCCAGTACTACCTACAAGTGTACTCTCTCGTGCTGTCTTGTATTTATTTAAATTTCAGGATATCTATGGGTAATAGATAAGTATAGTCATTGGCTTTGATATAAAAGTATTAAAACCAAAGGGAGAGCAAAAGGCCTATGACCTCTCAAAATCTTTTCCCTCTTTCATTACAGCTTGTAATGTTTGGTACCTGAATTCAGTGGAGATGGAGTCCCTCACAGGCCACCAGGCAGTACAGAAAGCCTTGAGCCTGACGCTGATGCAAGATCCTTCTCCTGTCTCAACCGTTGTCCATTTCAAGGTGTCTGCTCAGGGAATCACACTGACAGATAATCAAAGAAAGTAAGCAAAAGAAGGATGGGAAGACAATATCTAGCCCTGTCCCCGTCAGGTGTTGGCCACTGTTGATTTGACGTTCCTAGTTACATTTTGCAATATCCATCTCAGAGGATACTAGAATTATAGGAATGATGGTGACTGTGTAAGATGGCTGCAGTACAGGAAAATATATTTTTAAGCTATGGACTTTATTTCCATATGGCATAATTTACCTTTGGAAGGTCACTTTGATATGACATTTTTTACTGTTATTTCTTATAAAATGGGAAAGTAATAGCTTTGCTAACATTTGATATTGAACTTGTGCAGTGAAATAGTTTATCTTCATGATGTCTTTTGTCAGTATCACTGAAAAGAGCTGGTTTAAGTAGATGATGTGTATCTCCAGGATCTGAAACAGTGTTTTGGATAGCCTGTAAAAAACTGTGATAAAAAGTTAATTTATATTAACTTTCTTCCAAATGCTAGTTAGGCTACCACAAACTCTTTCAATTAGAAAAACTACAATAACAAAGGAATGACAACAGGAATTAATTATAGGTTAAAAAAAGAAGAGCCAGACTTCTTCATTCCATTGGGATGGCAATCATTTGTAGCAGATCACAGAACCTTTACCTTAATTGTAATGCCTGGGAGTGTGTATATTTTGAAACGTAATATGATTAAATTATTCACAAGTTCCACAAAGTTGTCTGTCCTGCTAAAGTAGTATCTAGTTGGCCAGGTTTTGGAAAAAATACATTTCATAGTCCCAGCTCTTAACTTGAGAATCAGTTTTCTTTTAGTTTAAGAACTTGATGTTAGTGTTTTAAGTACATATTTATAATGTACTTATACTATAACGTATAATTGGGTTGGAGCAGTTGAGGTGGCTTTCAAAGTCACTCAGAAATAGCAAAAGATATTGTCTTAAATTAATTATTAATTATTTTATTAAATTAAAACTAAATATAATTTATTTCTCAGATTAGTTTATTGTTTACAATTCTAAGTATCTCTGCTGTTTCTGGAGTTTGTTTTTTTATCTTCCTCTCCAGACTCTTTTTTCGGCGACATTATTCAGTCAACACTGTTATTTTCTGTGCTTTGGATCCACAGGACAGAAAGTAAGTATGACAAGCAGTATTTTTAATGTGTTATTTGTATTGTTCTACCAAAAATCCCAAACAAACAAACAAACCAAAAACTAACATAGGTTTCCTTTTTATTTCTCCATTCTGTGTTTTTTTACTGCTTTCTTAATGGACAAGGTGGATGAAAGATGGCCTTTCTGCAAAGTAAGTGGAGTCTTTTTCAACAGCATTTTTTAAGAATATCATTAAAGTGCTCAGTTTCTTGGTGTTCTAAATTACTTTAGTCTGAGATGTGGAAGGGAAAACCATTGTTTAGAGACAGAAGTCTCTCAGCCCTCTGTAATTAGACATTGGTTACTTCATCTACACCTCTGCAAGTTGGGGCCTAATTACGTGATGGGGGGTGGTGGGATGTCTGGAGCCAGAGCTAGCATGGTTTATTTAGATTGCAGGTCTGTGATTTGACTGGTTTCAGACATTAGAGATATTTGCCTCTCAGTTTTGTTTTCTGCCTGTCCACCACAACTTAACATAATCTTTTGTCACTTAGACTGATTGCTTTAAAAAAAAATCCCTCTCCTAGTACATAGATGAAAACACTCCTAGTAATACTAGTATTATCATAAATACATGATTAGCATAATACATGATTACCTGTGGATTGCAAAGTGTTTTCTATTGAAGGCAAATGTTGTTGTCACCCTTTAATCAAAAGAAATAATTTAAACAGAGAGGCTCAGCACTTGTTTCTGGAAAGGAGTAGAAATAGATGGCTTAAATCCTTTTCTAATACTCTGTCCACCAAGATATGTGGCCCTCAAAATCCTCTCTTTGGGCAATCCCTGACACAGCACACCACATGTCCCCCAAATTAGGTAAGAAAACAGCAGTATCAAATCAGATTAAATATATCTCCAGGGTCAGCAGCATGTCTGACAGCTAACAGTACAGGATGCTATATGGACAGAGTAGAAGGAAGGGGACAGTCTCTTTGGCTGATTCTCTCCTGAGCTGGCTGGTCCATCTGGACTTCTGTGTTTTGCAGTCACATGGAACCTTGTACATCAGAACAGAGAAGTCTGCTATATGTGCTTGGTTTCTGCACTATCTTTTCTGTTTTATGAAGTGAGGCAATGCCTATCTGTCAGTTCTCTGACATACTGTGATTGCTGCCCTTGCAGAGTGTTTGGATTCATTGCCAGGAAGCAAGGCAGTGCCACAGACAACGTTTGCCACCTCTTTGCAGAGCATGATCCAGACCAACCTGCCAGTGCCATTGTAAACTTTGTATCAAAAGTCATGATTGGATCCCTGAAGAAGATCTGATGCCTTTTCATCCTTGAATCAGAGCCCTTTGCTGACTTCACCGAAGGAAATCACTGTGAGAGGGAGAAAGGCTGTTCGGCAAAAATGTCTGAATATTGTCATTCCCAATAAGAAAAGCAGAGGATGGTCTGTGTATTGTGTTTGCGAGAGCTCAGGGGTTTATTTCGCAGTGCCTCACAAAGCATTATTTCTTCATTTTTGTATCAGAGGACAAAACAAGATGGATGCCACCCAAAACCACGTAGGTCTTACCTGAATGAAGCATAAATGAAGAGGTTTCCTTCTGATGGGTTTCTAATTTATCTTCATATGCTGTTTCTCATAATTTATTTAAGCAGAAATACTAGATTGCGCTGCTTTTTTGTTCAGAAAGTATTAATGTAAAACCTCCACAAAGGCACTTGTCAAGGTTGCATCAATGGTAGTTATAGGCCTTGCAAACGTGCTTTTAGGAGACTGATCATCTGAGGTAAACTATTTGCTCTTCCCTCTATCTTTGTGATCAGGGATGAGAACTGAATGGAGAAAGAGCACGATGTATGTGAAGAGGTTTGTGCAAGTTGTTTTCTGGTAAGAAAGGAGTGGCAATGTGGAATATTCAGGAAGATTGCTCTATATTTAGTGTTAAGAAAGCTGAGCTGTTTCAGTTTGAAAATTTCTCAATAGAGCAAAAGTGGCAGAACTAAAAGTGTGAAAATCTGTTCTATATTTTGGGGGTTTTTGTATTTTTTTTTTTTAATACAGAGAACTAAGCAGGGAAGATTAAGCATTTTAGTAATTGTAGGATAAAAATGAGGGGAAAGCAAAGAGGACCTATTGTTACCTGTGACAGATTATTTATAGTGGATCTCAGATCTTGGTATGTCATAGAGATAATTCTTAAACTAGACCATTGTTGAGGTTTACCTCTAGCACTATTTTGTGTAAGTAAACGTGTGTGTAGCCTGTGCCTTGCTAGAGACAATAGTCTGGTATTTTGTTTTTTCTCTTACAGTGACAAGACATGTCCCATTCTCTGCAATACTGTTTTATTCCCCTATATAATATGCAATTGTATTATGGATTCTTTTACCCCATTATTTTGCTGGAGTTTTGAGGATTTTTTTTAAACTTGTAGAAGCTATATTTGATTTGTTATTCCTTAAGTTAGGGAATCTGAAAGTGAATGGGATTTTGTTACTTTGTCCCATTTCTTGAGAGCATTTATGTCATGATTTCTACATCCATCACACTTGTACGGATCTCTTTATCTTTCTTAACACATTCATATTTGAAATGCATAAGAAAGTGCTGTTTAGCTTTACAGCAAAGTAATGCAGTAGGTTATAGTGGAAGCCTGCACAAGCAGAGTAAGGCACTGAGATCTCCTGTGCAGTTCCCCGTGTGCACTCAAAAGGAGCATTACTAGACCCCTGTGTGAAAACTGATGGTTATAATGCAACTTCAGTGTGGCAAGTGCTGAAAAATTCATTGCTTCTATTTTTTTGGGGTGTTGCTGTCAACATTATATTAATAACCTGAGGAATAAAATAACATTCTGTATTTTGCATGTTGATACATGAGCCACTTTATCCACTTGTAGATTTTAATCCTTCTATCCACCAAATTGAACTATGTTTGTCCTATATAGAATATGGTTTTTAACAGCTCTCTTTGTATTTCCTGAAGTATTAGGACCATTTCAAACTTTATTCATGACCATAGATGAAGTGTTACCAAATTACTTGTGTAACTACCAATTTTATGTAAATAACTTTATGCTTTTTAAAAGGAAGATGGTATGGAAGAGAGAGAGAGAAGAAATACCTGAAGTTTAATGTACTTGGACCAGAAAGTGGTTTATTAGTAGCAGTGGGCATTGGATATCTGTGAAAGGTGAAGCAATCCAAAGTGCAGAATTCAATAGCTGCCATTGAAGCAACAAAGGCAAGTATCTCTGTTTAGTAGCATCTAATTATGTTTTTTTGGCACAGAGGTGCACTACTTAAACGGTGTTTATGTACCATCCAAAAAAAAAGAATGCAGTTCTTACTTCTAGGAGCTTTTCTCCTTTTATAAAATGTGAGAACAAGTTTTCTGTTAAGATTTTTTTGGTGTACAAAGATTCCAGTTGCCTAATCTCATCACCCTGTTGGAACCCAGAGAATTTCTTCAGCTGACATTTCAAGTAGATTTAAGTCTCAATTAGATTTTCATCTGATGTGTTGTAAGCATTGAAATGAGAAGGATTTTTTTTTCTATATTTTTTCACTTCTGTAGATAGTGAATTTTAGTGTCTTCTTAGACACTAAGTGTTGGCCTTTGGGCTGAAAATAAAATGTCTATTTTTTCCTGTGTATTGTCATTTCCATTTTTTACTTTTTATTCCTTGTGCTTTCTCAAGTTCTGCTGAATTCACAAGCATGAGGGATTGCATGCTGAGACTCCTGGTGGTGTTTTCTGGGAGTTTAGCTCTACTTGCTAAGTGGGAAAAAAGAAGTTACCCTCTTTCTAAGGGAGATTTTCTATCTTGCATTCCTTTGGATGGTATATCGCCATGTGCATTTGCTTTTTATGAATTAAAAAATGCACAAAGCAAGATAGTTCAGTATATATGATTATGTAGTATGTGTAGAAAAATATTAATGGAACTTACATGTCCATGGCAAAAACAAGATTGACCTTTATATAGCACTTTCTTTCAAAAATTTTGGTAGATGTGTGTATGCAATTTCGTAACTAATGGCAGCAAGTTGACACATATATTTAACCAGATTCCTGTATACTGTTATAATCATACAGTGTTAAACTACAAAAATGCTAAAAGCCAAGTTTTTAATTAAATAGTTTCACTGTATCCAACAGTATGTTTAAATATTCAATGTTTCTTTCTTGGTTTTTCCTACTAGTGAAAATTTTCACTTTTTTCTTGAAACTGTAAAGAAGTATCTAAAGGTCTTCAGTATATAAATGAATGTTCTATAAAGTTTTTTGTATAGTCATTTTCTCTGCTCTTCAGATACCATCTCTTTCAGATTATAATAAAATTACAAATGTAAAATTCTACAACACAATGTCACAGTGCAGTCTGTTCTGAATGAAAGTTACCTTCTGGCATTCAAAACTGGCTAATAAGCAAAACCTTATTCAGGAATTAAGAATAATTTGGGTACTGGGGTTTAGTTGTAAGAAATGTTTGAGATTTCTTTCAAGGACTTCACATGAGCCTTTGTTAGTGATGCGAGTCAGTTAAAGCATATGATTTTCCTAGTTAATTTGTGGTTGTATGGTATAAAAGTATCTGTTGCCTGCATTGCATATTTCAGTGTAAGAAGGAAGAATATGGTATCATCCTCCAAGATGCTGTGCTTCCACAGTGCTTCCACTGAAAAACCTTCCAGAGGGGGGTGAGAAATTTAAACCCTGGCTTCAACGGGTACAGAATCAATGCATCAGACACACAGTGAAGGTTGAGTTAAGTACCTGCTTTATCAGGGTTATTTCTGAGACTGATAAACTCTGGTATGTCATGTTTATGCCTTTTCTGTGAGGAAATTTTGGCAGGAATTTTTCGTTCAGTGTGCTTGATTGTCATTCATCACTACAGGCCATTGTGAGGTTTATGCATGGTTGTAAAATGACAGTTATTCATGAAAAGTGTTGGCTTTTTATTAGAACAAATTATAATGTGGAACAGATGATAAGGATGCAACACTAAAATGGTTCTTCTGTGTCAAGAGTCCAGTCTCTCCTGTTAAACTCTCTTGTCCTTGAACCTGGATGCCATTGTGTATGTGCTGCTGTTGAGTGCATTTTAAGGCTGCTATGCAGTCTCTTTGCTCCAGTGGAAGAAAGTCTGCTTTCAGGATTCATCCTAGATATATTCACAACTAGTTTATATGCAGTTGTTCCTGTGCCAGTGTTCTCTTGGTATGAATAGCTGTTCTCTCTGTTGAGATATTTATAGCAGGATATCTGCTCCCCCTTGTGTCCCTCAGTCTTCTTTTGGAAAGGCTAAACAAGTCAGCACTTGGCCTTCATGTGTTTTTTGTGTTTGAAAGGCTGGTTTTTTGTCAGTTATGTAATTTCTTTGGAGACACCTTTAAGTACACAGACAGACTCTTTTATAAAAGGGGCAAAAGCTGCTGCCTTGTAATTTTTAAAATGTTTGTATTAGAAAACTCTTGGAACAATAAAACTCGGCTCACCAGATAGAGTAAACCCCTCATCTTTTTCTGCTGTTGATACCTAAAATAAAGGTTAAAGTAGTGTAAACTGTATCAGGCAGTGTGGACAAAGGAAATTACAAGGGCAAGTAGCTAAAGAAGTTCTTAAAAGCCAAAGTCAGAAACAGGAAGCTTGCAGAAGACTTAGCACATCTGGCAAACTACCAAGAGGGCAAAGGGGAGCTTTTTAGAGAATTAAAGGATCTTGCTGAATAGCTGAGAAGGGATTTGCATTAGATGTCACTACAAGATATATCAAACTGGAACTATTCCCTTCCTTTGAAGACATTAGTGTCTCACAATGTACAAATGTTTGGACCGATTTTAATGTTTTATTATTTGGAGAATCACAGGGTGGTTGAGGGTGGAACGGACCTAAGGAGATCATCTAGTCCAACTCTGTTGTTTAAAGAGGGATGCCCAGAGCCATTTGCCCAAACAGCTTGAATTCACCAGGGATAGAATCTCCACAGTCTCCCTGATCAATCAGTGGTAGTTCTTAGTCACCCTCACACTCTTTCTTGATATTCAGAGGTAATCTCCTGAGTTTGTTTGTGCAAATCACCTCTTGCCCTGTTATGGGGCACCTCTGGAAAGAGCCTGGCACCCTCCCTGTATGATGAGCTTCCCTTGAGCCTTCTTTGCCAGGCTGCGCAGCCTCCACAGCCTTAGTTTTGTGTCACTGACAAACTCACTGAGGATACTCTCTGCCTGATGATCCATCCAGATCATTGATTAACATGTTATAAAGACAAGACCCAGTATCAACCCCTGGGGTAGACCACTAGTTACTGGCCTCCAACTAGACCTTGCACTGCTCATCAGCACTCAGTCAGTGCCTAGCTATGCAGGCAGTTTTCAGTCCACTTTACTGTTAGCCACTCTAGTTATATCAACAGCTTGTCTATGAGGGTGTTATCCAAGACAGTGTTAAAGGCCATGATGCAGTCCAGGAAGACAATATCTACTGATTTCCCTTGAACCAAACCGGTCATTTCATCACAGAAGGTTGATCAGTGATGACTTCCCCTTAATGAAGCCATGCTGACTCCATGGAGGTGATCAGAGGGCTGGAGCACCTCCCCTGTCAAGACAGGCTGAGTGAGTTTGGATGGTTTGGCTTAATTTAGTGAAGGTTTCATTGTGACCACAGCCTTCCTGTACTTAAAGAAGGCCTACAGCAAAGATGAGGAGGGTCTCTTTATCAGGCAGTGTAGTGATCAGATGATGGGTAGCTGAGTAATGATTTTAAAAAGAAAGAGGGTAAGTTTAGAGGAGGAAATTCTTCGATTCAAAGGGTAGTGAGGCACTGGCACAGGTTTCCCAGAGAAGCTGGGGATGTCCCATCCCTGAAACTGTTCAAGGCCAGGTTGGATTGGGCTTTAAGCAACCTGATCTAGTGGTAGGTCTTCCTGCCCTTGTGAAGATCTTTTACATCCTTCCCAATTCAAAACCATTCTATGACTATGATTCTGTGACCCACAAACAGATGGTGCTTTGCCTCGTGAAGATTTCTTCTCTAGAGAATACAGTTTTGGCAGTGTTTTATGGAAGGTGTTCGGGTTGCAGCTAACCACTGGTGCCTTTACAGTAAAATCAGCAGTGTTTACAAACAGATTCACTTCAAATTTCTGCATGGCCTTTTTAAAAAACTAAGTCTTTAAAATCATTAAAATATGTTTTCATAACTCTAAAAATCTTCTAATATCTCTGGTAAAGTTATTTGAAAAGTTGTTTAAAAAGCAGAACTAACTTTTTATGTAACAATGACTTATTTTCTGTTATATACTGTCCTCAAATTTTGTTTTAAATATCTACAGCTATTTGTATCCAGTCTAATTAAATCTGACTCTTGGATTTTTTTCTATTGCCACCTGTATTATATACAAGTCATGATTTGTTTGTAAAGCAGAATGCAGGTGTGAAAGAAAATACAGAAAAATGAACTTGGATGAAATGCTCTGTGGATGGGGAATCAAAATGTGGAATGGAATTGGCCCAGGAAACATGCATGCTTGTGTTAACTGCAGTAGAATAATTCCATTTTAAAAACAAACAGAACTATGTTGATTGAAGTACTAGTTTCAAGCCTTTCTGTTTGCAAGCTAATGTGAAACTCCCACTGAAGTGCATGGTAATTGTTCATACCTAGGATATGTGAGTGATGAGAGGAGGCTCTCAGATTTCAGCAGGAGGCTTCACAGCACACAATTTTCTCCCTGTTTATGGAAATAGTTAAAATGCATTCATATAACTTAGTTCTACAGCAAACTTGGAGTCATATTCTCATGTATAAGCATGTTTTGTTCCAACTGACATAAACACAGCAACCTCTGAAATGGGGTTACGTGGAATAATTTTTCTTGTTGGAGCAGTCAAAAAACTTTTGACCACTTCAGTCTCTTTCCATGAAAAGTACCAGTCACCAGGTATTTGAAATAGCACTTAGAAGTCTGTTAAGGATTTTTGTGAGGAAATGTGTCTTAACATGTGTCAGTATGTTTTGTCACAAGGCAGTTACGAAAAAAAACCCCCTAAAGGTGGTATTTATCATGTAGTGGCATAACTACAGTATATGGTGTATACATGTCCTGAAACCAGTATGTGAATTTGTTCCTATCAAGTATATATTTGATCTCACACCAACTGGAGAACATCCAGATTTGATTTTTTTTTCTGTATTAATTCTTACATGGGATCCATCCATACCTGTTTCTCAGCAAAAATGGAATAAACGTGGTGTCCTACGGTAACTATATGATGCTATAACTATATGATGTATCCCAAATTTTCTGTTCTGTTTATGCTGCATATTAAGTTCTGCACCATTAAAACTGGTTTCAAGACTGAAAGGGAAGGAGAAGAAGTGTGCAATTTGTTTTCAGAAACTGCACTTGCTCTCCCTCATTCTCTCTCGAGGACTGCAGCACAGACAGGGGAGAGAGTTCTCCTTTGCTTTTAGTTAATTTTCAGCTAGCTGAAACAGAGAAGTTCTCCGGACTGTGGCTTTTCTTTTTCTTGGAATTGATCAGCCCTACTCTGGACTGAAAACACAGAAGAGCACCAGGAGCTCATACCTGTGGCCCAATGAGACCTGGGACGCAGCATTTTCCAGTGCAGAGGGGACTGATAAGAGACTAAGCGAGCCAAACTACGCCCCACAACAAGGACTTTCTGAATTTGCCATCTCTTCAGAACAGCAAGAGGTTTTATTTTTTAATATTATTCATTTTTATGTTTGTGAATACTTTGCTTGTTAAATAAACAGGTTTTTTTCCACTTTTCTCCAAGGAAATCTTTTCCCAAACTGGTTGGGGGAAGGGGCCGCTTGAATCTGCTTTCTAGAGGGACCCCTTTGGAAGTTTCCTCCCAAATTTGCCCTAAACCAGGATGAACACTTTTTTTTGGTGGCTAGTGTGGGGCTCGAGAAAGTAAAAAAAAGCTTTACTGATTGCGTTTTGGTTTCACTTACTCTGTATTGGGATTAAGCAGTCAGTAGCCATGTTGCTTGAATTCATAATATCTCTCTGGGTGGAAGCCTTCATCTGTTTCTGGTCCCCAGGCTTTTTTGAGGTTTTAATACCTTTCTGGTCCCTAAGCTTATTTGCTTATCTGGAGAAAGCTCCAGTATTGTCCCTAACACATAGCTTTTACAGTACAGTGGCATGGATTAGAATAGCTATTTTGCTGGGTGTGATGATAATGATTTATAAGGAGTTTACAAAGGTACTGGAGTTTGCTCAAGATAGGGATGTTTTATGGTTTCTTCTTCCTATCCTGTGTCCTAGATCCAATAGCATGTTTTGGGGGTTTGTTAGTAATTACACCCAGTTTGTTAGAGGGGGAGCAGGAGATGAAGCCTTTCCTTCTTTGAATCTGTTTTGTCACTTTTGGAGAATGTTCAGTTTCCCCTGAGTGTTAAAGAGACCACCTTCCTGGTATTTTATCTGGTAAGCTTTCTCTATATAGTCTGCAGTGTGTCTAGAATAAGGTATGTCCAGAGGAGCTGATGAGACCCCTGACCCAGGAGTAGATACAGGCATGGAAAATCCTGAGTAGTGTGGAGAATGGGAGGATATGGGCCAAACTCCCCCAAAATTTTCTGACCCTATAGCGTGGGACTTTCCACGTAAACAAATACAGAACCCAGCTGAAGTGGGGAAACACCTGAAAGAAAAGTGCCATGATGATTTTAATGAGAAAAAGCTCATTACAACAAGATGTCCCCTGGCATATGCTTATCACATGCTGCAAAATACTGTAGGGCAGCAGATAGAGGCCAAGGGGCAGGGAGATAAATCAGCAGGTACCCCAGTCACTCAGGCTCCAGCCAACATGGCAATTGCTCAGGCTGTAGCTAAACCAAACTGTTAACCCAGACAGTGAGTGTTAGCCACTGGCAGTCACAACCCTGGTAAAGAAGCACAAAACCCAAACTGATCAGCCAGTGGACAATGATAATCCAGGAAAAACCCTCAAAGCCAGCTCCAGCAACCGACTCAAAATCAGAAGTTATTATTGAGTCTTTCCCTGAACGACCTTGGTGGCCTGAGAACAGATTACGCTAACAACCTAGTGAATCTACAATTAGTTAGTCCACCTTTGGGACACTGCAGGCGAGGCTACAATTCTGGAAGGTACTGTATAAAGTGGCTCGTTTCGGGGGGAGTGCTTTCTGTGGCTAGCTGATTCCCCAGGCCAATTTATAGCAGTTTGTGGGTTCTCCAAGTAGCTCGCTGAGGCATGGATTCAGGCTTGGATGAAGGAAGTGTGCTCTCCCTTGGGTTAATAAGGATGTTTATTCAGTGCAGCCCATGCGACTGGAGCTTTGCCAGAGCTCCTGTCCCCCATGGAGGGAAGGTGGAGAGAGAGAGAGAGAGTGGGGCTCGTGCATCTCCTTTTTCCCCAGGTCCTGGCCTGAGCGGGGAAACACTGACCAATGGGGAAGGAAAGGGGTGGGGTTACATCAGGAAGAATCCAGGTACAGGGGTAGGAATGGGGGGGTGAAAGGAACATACCAAGTACACATAACAAAATACAGATACAAATTCAAAAAACATGAAACTCGCACTGCTACAGTACTGAAGCAAGGCATTTGGGATCCCTGTCACATGATTCAGTTATAGACCAAAGAATGATGAGGGGGGCTAACCCTTACAGTCTCTGGGCATGGATCTTGGGAAGTGTGGGACAAAAATATCTGTGTGCAGATGATGTCTATATGCAACAAACTCAGTTGAAGACCATAGAAATAACAATTCAACACTTGAGAGAAATGGCAGTGACAAAGATTGTCTTCTTGGATGACCTAACAACTAAAAATCCAGACTTGGTACCATGTACATCCATGATGTGGTGTAAACTTGTATGACTTTGGCCACAAGAATACACTTTCTGCTTTAGCAATAATGAAGTGGGGTGACAGGGAGGAGACCGTGCTTGATATGGCAAAGAAGCTCCGAGCATACGTATATGAGCATGGCCCAGCACATGCAAGAATGGCAGCTGTGAAAACACGTCTGCAGAAATTAGAAAATAAGATAGAGGAGAATCACAAGAAACTCATAGAGGAGATTAAAGAGGGCCTTCTCTAAATCTTGGCAATACAGATCAAAAGTTCTGGTACCAAACGCAGATGTCCCCCAGACAGGTCGAGAAAATACACCCCACAAGGTAAGCTGTGATTGTTTCTGTGTGATTGTGAGGAAAACATGAAGAAGTGGAATAGAAAACCCACTGCTGCTCTGGCACAATGGGTGAATGGAAGGCAAAACTCAGACAAAGTTTCTCCCAAAAGAAAGCAACTCCAATTGCTCATAGCCAAACTGCCAAATATGATGATGACATGTCCGATCCCCTTGAAGAAACCTCTAAGACATATACCCAGGAATAAAAAGATGATCAGGCTTAGAGGGACCCTGCCTCTAGCCAGGTAGAGGCTAAAGAAAACCGTGTCTTTCAGACTGTGGGAATTCGTTGGCCTGACACATCAGAACCACAAAATATGAAGCCTTGGTTGACACTGGTGCCCAGTGCACATTACTCCCATCAAAACCTGTGGGGGCAAAATCTGTTTCTATTGCTGGTGTAACAGGGGAATCACAAAATTTGACTTTAAAGAAAGTTACTGTGAACCTAACTGGAAATGAATGAAAGAAACACCCTATTGTGACTGGCCCAGAGGCCCCATGCATTTTGGGCACAGACTTCCTCCTAAGTGAGTATTTCAAAGACCCAAAAGGACTCAAGTAGGCATTTGAGATAGCAGCTGTAAAGACAGAGGTCATCAAGCAATTGAACACATTGCCTGAACTATCAGAGAACCCATCTGCAATAAAATTTCTAAAGGGAGAAGAGCAACGAATACCAATTGCCACATTACATCACTGACTCTGCAGAACAACTTGAAGTACTGTGATTCCCATCCGTGAGCTAGAAAGCCAAAACATAGTCAATCCACTCACTCTTCAACAGTCTCATTTGGCCTGTGTGCAAATCTGAAGGGGAGTGGAGATTGACTGTGGACTATTGTGCCTTAAATGAAGTGACTCCACCGCTGAGTGCTGCTGTGCCAAACATGTTGGAGCTCCAGTATGAGCTGGAGTCCAAGGTAGTGAAGTGGTATGCTGTTATTGACATTGCTAATTCATTTTTCTCCATTCTTTTGGCAGCAAAATGCAAGCTTCAGTTTGCCATTACCTAGAGGGGAGTGTAGTACACCTGGAACTGATTGCCCCAAAAGTGGATACATGGTCCTACCATCTGCCATGGACTGATGCAAACTGCACAAAAAATAAGTGAAGCTCTAAAACATCTGCAGTACCTTGTGTAGGGGAACACAGCAGCTAAAGTGTTTGAAAAAGGAGAAAAAAATCATTCAAATTCTCCTGAAAGCTGATGTTGTCATCAAAAACAACAAAGTTAAGGGACCTCCTCAAAAGATCCAGTTCCTGGTAGTCAAGTGGCAAGATGGACGGCATCAGATTCCCAACAATATCATCAATAAAATCACAGCAATGTCTCCACCAACGAACAAGAAGAAAACACAAACTTTCTTAAGTGCCATAGGCTTTTAAAAAATGCATATTCCTGAGTACAACCAAATTGGGAGTCCTCTTCACCTAGTTACCCACAAAAAAACCCCACTCAGCATTTAAGAGTCGTTCGGACACTGCCCTTGATAACATGCTTTAACCTTTGGTCAGCCCTGAAGTAGTCAGGCAGTTGGACTGGATGATCAGTGTGAGTCCCTTCCAACTGAGATAGTCTGTTTTAAAAATATTCTCATATGTACGTGAAATAGGTAAATAAAAAACTGGAACGTGGTCAGATTTCACCGTAGCAAGATTAAATATTGTCTTATAGTCCCTCATGACAATTGTGAATAGAAATTGAAATGTTTTGATGACCTCACAGTTCATTTTTGTACACATTGTTTGTTGAAGTAAAATTTTCTCTTTCAGAGCATTTCCCATCATGATGTGAAGAATCTTTTTCCCTTCACTTTACTGGAACAATATAAAAGGTCTTTCAATTCTCATTTGAGTTCCACTACAAGCAATGATCCAAGATGAACTTCACTTCCACCTGTTGACGAGCCTATAACATAGCATGTAGCTGGTTACTGAGTAGTATACTTCAGGAGTTAGTATTGTTTGAATACAACAGCTACTGTGCTCCCTGTTCAGCAAGTTGTTTTATTTTTCATAGCCTAACTCACCAACAAAAAAGACTCAATCCTTCCTCCCATGCCAATCCTCCCAAACCCTAAGTGTTAGTGAAACATCCAGTTTATCATGTAAAGTGCTTTGCCACCTATGGACTGTTAAAATGGCCTAAACCGTGTTTGCCACAGATAAATTATACAGATGCTGTTTCACCACTGAAAACTTGAATTTCTTCTCTGTGAAGCCATCAGTACTGCTGGGCCTCTTGGACTTCTCTGAAGAGCTGACCATCTCTCGGGTTTGGTTTTTTCTCCTGAGATTCCGGCTGTTAAGAGTCCTTGGCCCTCTAAAAGCCCTGAGCCGCGTTGCGTGGAAAAAAGCAGTCTTCAAGGCCGTGTTTTCAGATTTCTCATGTTGTTTATTATTTGATATCTCAGAGTTTTCTCCACACCCAGCTGAGGTCTGGACAGCAGCTGGGACACGAGGCGACTGCCCCCCGATGGGGCGTTGCTCTGCTCTTACACAGATAACTACGTGTCCGTTATTTATTAATTTGTGCCAGTGTCTAGTGCCTGTACTAGAAAGGTCACTTCTACCTTAACCCAATCCCCTCAAACTACTTTGTGTCATCTCCACCTCAGAAGATGGAGGACAAGGAAGAAGGAGAAGAACTTAGGGCAACACCCTAAATCCTCCATCTTGTCCCCCATTTACCTCTATGCTAAGAATCCTAAAACTACAAAATTTTTCACTTCATGCTGTGCTAAGCTACTATTTTCACACCCCCGAGGTTTGTAATTCTTCTCTCAGTGTTGGAAGTTTTTTCAATGGACTAAAATCAAAGCCTCTGTCTTTCTGGGCTCTGTGCCAGGCAACCCCCCTGGACAGACACCCCTGTCCAGGATTCAAACCCTCTTTCTTGGGTCCCAGGCCTCTCTGCCGAGGTCTGTGACCATCCAGGGCAACTGAAGGAATGCCCTGGACTCCGACAGCCATAATTTGTTGGTTGTGGGCTTTTAAAGCTTCAAGATCTGGAATCAAGTTTGTGGCTTACTTTCCTTTCTTGTTCAAAAGAAAGGTGTAGCTTTCCAATTTTCAGTGAAAAGCCTCAGTGTTTGAGTTTTGAAAATAACTTATAAATGCTGGACATGCCATGAAATTGTGTATTTCAAAATACTATTTAGGAAAAATACATATTCTGATACATACTCTGGTACATATTCTTTTTAAATCTAATTTTTATAGCCACTGAAAAGTGAGGTCTTTATTAAGATAGGAGATTATATCAAAGACCAGATATGTATTATGATGAAATGTGTCATGCATAGCTGTGTATCTTAATGTTTGAAAACAAAAAAACTTTGAAGAATTACTGTGAGATTTTTTAAAAGATGGCATTCACGCTTTGAAAAAAATGCAATTGCTTTCTGAGCATTAGCATAATGAAATCTGAAAATACACTTAGGTGGGTAAAAATTAAACCAACGAAGTTCTTCGTAAGTACATGACTTCAGCAACTTGTTGTTCAATTAAAATAGCAACTATTCTACCACCTATTTTATGTTCAGACACATATAAGGACTGGTAATGCTGTCAAGCTTCTGATTCAGTGCTTTGTTGTATGTAGAGAGAATCATAGATAATAAGCAAACTTAACTGCTTTGCTGAACCAGTTTCTGTATCTGTATTAGTTAAGATTGAAAGAATCATCTGACTTTCACAATCAGTAAAAATTGCCAGTGGCAAATGCATGTCTCATGGAACATATTTAGAAGTATGGAGATAATTAGTTATACCAGATAGATCACTGTGCTAGATTATAGCTCTGATAATGTACTGCAATGTGACATTCTGGTCTGACTGTATGCAAATGTATTTGTGGGATGTCCACATGGTCTTTTGCGGTGCAGTTTTGGATAGTTTGGATGAATACAGTATCTGAGTCACTCTAGGATCTATGTGTGTGTTTCTGAGATCATTGGGGGCTGTTGTGTCTGGTCTTGGAGGTTTGCTAGCATTTACTTTTGCATCCTAGCTGTCATGCTCGCCATTTAGGCAAAGAACCCACAAGGACTAGGACAGGCACCAAATGTGAGCGGGGAACCAGACAAGTGTTCCTCAACAGCAAGAATCATGCAAACACTTGACCAAATGGCTAATGGTGAGCCATGCTGCATGCTGAGCAACTGCTGAGTGGGGAGCAGTCCGCAAAGCATAACCTTGCATCATAAGCACTTCAGTGCTTGTTTGAAGACAAAGCTTATCCAGGAAGACAGAAGAGTATTAAAAAAAAAAAAAAAGGCAGCTGCAGAGTTGAGGAATACTCCCAGTGCAGGCAGCTCAGTGAGGAGCTGTAGTGCAAACTGTGGGTTCTACCCTGGGTGAAGGGAAATGGCCCCTGGCCACCAGCCCTGACCCGGCACTGGCTGTTTGCCTAACAAAGGGCATGGAGACCTGTAGCACCAGACAGAGAGGGGTGTGTGGTGTCTGTGGTGGTCACTAAGGGACTCTGTAGAACCCAGATAAACAAAGAGGGGGCTCCAGACCAATTATGACCAAGAGGCACAAATAAGGGGCACAAAGTGTGTATGAGGAACATATCCCCAGACCATAGGGATATAAAAGCCCAGAGATCCCTTTGTTTGGGGTCCCTCCCCAAAGCCATCATCTCAAGCTGTTGTATTGCTGCTGCACCACAATTAAATTACTTATAAGAACCAGAGTTCTGGGACCCTGTTCCCTAATATATTATTTTAATATATTTAATATATTATTTAGCTGCTCCAGGGAATCTGGGGCTCCAGTGATGAGGGAAACCTGTCTGACTGCATGAGAGAGATGTGTGTAGGGAGTCAAGCGGGACACCTTTTGGCTTGCTGAAGCCATCTGCTGCTAAGGGGCTTTGGTCCCAGTAGTTAAAAGTCTGGGGTGATGTAAGTATGACTGCGACAGTAACATCAGAACGCTCAGACATGAATGTTCCCTTAATTTACCCAATCCCCTGCAAAAAAAAATGGAGGGGAGCAAATGAAGGAATTAATGTGTGGTTTTAGTTTTTTTCCCTGTCCTAAGAAGCTTGCATTAGCTTGCTATGGCACTCAGAAAACTGTGTGAACTGGGGGAAAGGTTACTTTTGAATGATACACAGTTTAGAAAAACAGAAAGTGAAGAAGTGGTTCACAAGATTCTGTGGTTCCTGTTTGTGTCTGGAGATTTCATGTCACATAATGTGAACCCTGATCCTGCAGCTAGAGCCTGTAAGATTGCTGTGGTAGTGGATGGGATGGCTATACTTTAGACATCAGTAGGCTGGCATAGACGCATGGCTAATTTTTTTTTCTGTTTTTTTCTTATTAATGTCTAAGAAGGGAGTAAACCAGAACAACTTTCCCAGGGATGTGGTAGGGAGTTTTAAGATGGACAGGGGTCTAGATAATCTCATCATGGCTTTTTCCCATGAAAAAAGTTGGGCCAGATGACCATATGGCCTGGTCTGTTCTAAGATTCTAAAGCCCACTTGCATCTTCCTTGCAGATGATATAGGGAACTTATAACTAAATTTAAACATTATAATTTGCTGTCTAATCAAGTGTGTTAAAAACAGATAGTCCTTTGCTATACAAAAACAGGACCTTGCCCATTTGCTTAAGACTGATAAGTAGAAACCAGTGCTCAAAAACTAGAAGAAAATGGATTTGTAGTTTAGACTATGCCCAGGAGCCTTGGAGGACAGTGAGAGACCAAGAGGGCCTGCGCAGAAACCAGGTTCATTCAGCAGACACCTGAGGAAGACTATTTTACTTCATCCAGTGACCTCCACCCAAGACCACCAGAAGATAATGTGCAAACGCAGACTGGCAAAAAGCTGATAAACAGTTTAGCGAGAGTAGGCAGGGATAGGTTCTGAACATGTATAGGTGATGTTGAAACTTTCCTGAATATATATGAGTTTAAATGTATTTGCTCTGTTCAGTGTGCATGTCTTTGGTGGAACTATTCCCCAGTGTGTCCGGGCACCAAGTAAAGCGTACCTACTTCATAACCTTTGGTTGTGGAGCCTTTGTGCCACTTCAGCAGGGTTAAATTGGCCTAAGCAAAGGTGTGAGCTTAAATACTTTAGTGGGTTTGTAATAATCTCTGTGATGCTTTTATTGTGGAGCAAGAAAGCTGACATATAAATTTAAAAACCTGGAAATAGAATGCTTTTATTTGCTATTACCAAATCTGCTTATGTCTACTTGCCTGATTGCCAGCTATTTGAAGCCATGCTACCATCATCTTTGGTGCCATCCTTAATTCCTCTTCTTGCCAATTTAATGTTCCCTGCATGAGGCATGCACATAACCCTAAAAGGAGCATTTGTGCAGTAAGATATTACTGTTTGCTTAACTAAGGACTTGCTTGAATATATCAGGGAGAGGTATATGAACACCTTTAATACACATGCATATACGTGTTATAAATGAGAATTCGCTAATCGGATAAAAAAAGAAAATAGTTTTATTTTTCCATTTAGAAATCTATCTGGGACAGCCACGGAAACAACATTCGAATGTTGGGTGAAACAGACAAGACCGACAGCAGGACTGTTAGCTCTCTCTGTTCCACAATTTGCAGGGGCTTTGGTCTGGGTTCTTATAGGGTTTTTTGTGCCTGTCAGCGATGATACTGTGTCCACCTAATCTTTTCACTCGGTGATGAAACTTGAGCAAATTTCCTGGCACCGGGGCATGTCCTGAAAAGGATTTTCTCGGAACTCTTTTGGAATGATGATTTGCTCAAGTCCCGAGCCCGCCTTTGATGTTATCATTGATGGCTTGATGTTTCAAGTGCACAAGATTCGATTAACTCAAGGAGGGACATCCGGGTGAGCTACTCTTTTTCTCATGCAAATTGGGGTGATAATTCGCCATTTTGCAGTCTCCAACAGCTTGTCTGGATTTGGAAACCACCCCTTCTATTCTGGGAATTCAGGCTTACTTTTACAGAATTGCAACATATAACATTTCCAATACATTCTACTTACTACATTTATTTTATATTTTATTACATGAATTTACCATCATATCTATCACATACGTAAGTGTGTCTTGTTTATATGTACATGTGTATGTATGTGTATATGTATATATCTTTTATATAAATTTCACAATGCCAAAGAGAATTAATTTTAATTTTTATTTAGCTGCCATATCAGCAATCTTATATGCATATATTAATATGTAATTTATATGCATGTGTCTGTATGTTTACCTGTTCAGTTTACTAGACTGTGCATATGATACATATTTCTGCTGTGGGCATAGATTCCATTATCTGATTAAAAACTATGCTTAAAGCTGAAAGGTCTCTTTGCTGTAATTAGCAGCTGGTTGTACTTTAGACACTCTATAGTGGCATGCTCATCAGTACTTAATGATGTGACACTGTGTAGTTGTTTTATGTTTGCCTTTGTCAAATTTATTATACTGGTTTCAGTGTCTTTTCTGCTGTGAGACAAAATCAGGAGAAAAAAGGCAAAACAGGCTCAACTTAAATGTAAACAGATAGTTTACTAGTTTACTAGTTTACACACTAGAAAGAGAAAGAAGAAAAAAACCAAATGAAACTTCCAAACACTTCTTTCCCCACAAACTGTTCACTTGCTCACAAAACAACATAAAGAAACAAAACCTGTGATTTTCAGTCAGTTCCACCATTTGAAAACTAGTTTTTCATCAATTCTTTTGGAGAGGAGTCTCTCTTAGTTTACCATGGAATTTTCTCCCACTGACAACTTAGAACCGTTGTTTTGTGGGTCTCGACTCTCACAAAAACAGCCGCCCAGGGAGACCCTGCTTCCGTGAAGTCTCTTCCCATCAGCAGTTTCCGAAGATGCTTATGGGTCAAGGGAACTCAGGCATCTGGGGTGTCTACAACTCAAAGGATTTTTTTCATCTCAAGGAACAGAGATGTCTTCTCACTTCTTCACTGGTGCAGAGGGCTTCTCATCTCTCTCTGTTCAAGCATAAGATCAATATGTTATAAATGATTATCAGCCAATCTGATGTCAAAGATTTTATTTTTGCCATTTTCCAAGTCAATCTGTGTCAGCCACAATCAAAGCATACAACATCGATCAAATGCTGGGTGGACAGGTGACCAGCAGCAAGGGTGCAATCCTGCCCTGTACACACTCACTGGATTTTGGGTCTGATTTTTGTACTGTTTTCTGTGCCCAGTGGCGAGTTCATTGTGTGGTCTGTTCAGTCTTCATATTCAAACACCGTCTTTTACTTGTTGATGAATCTTGAACAGATTTCCCAGCACTGGTGTAAGTCCTGAAAGGATTTTCCTGGAACATGGCTTTTGGGATGGTGATTTTTGCCTCATCTCCGGGCCCTCCCTTGAGATTGGCATCAGTCACTTGATTGTCCAGGTGCATGGAGTCTGATTTGATCAACAAGCAACATTGTGCTCAGTCAGCCTTTTCGATTGTAAATTTGAGTTTCAATCTGCTACAGTTGCAAAGTAACTCCTGATATTTGGAAACGCCTTTCCCATTCCGGGAACCAGGGCTTACTTTGCAGTTTCAGGGTTACAAAGTACAATATTTTTATATACATTATTTTATTTAATACATCTATTACATTCCCAATATTTTAATACACGAATTTATCCATCACATCTATCACAAATATCACTTAGTCCATCACAAACACCTTTGCTCAAAATTCACACACAAATTGAAGTAATCACCTCCCCAAATGCACATCTTTCCATGGTTTAAAAGAATATTTTAGTCCAGTGTCCAGGACTTCAAGAGAAGTCCAGCCAAAGTAGGCCACTCCTCTTCCTTTTGTTATAAATATATATTATAAAGTTGGCTTTTCGCAGGGTGTGTGCTATATGAATAATAACATTGTAGTAAGGATATAAGGTTTTTATTTCTGCTATTAGTAAAGAAAATTAGGCATTGTGGTAGTAGTTGATATAGTATGCTTAAACTGTCTGCTTGGTTGGAATAACATCCAGTGAACATGTAAAGAAGACCCTGCTATTGATATACCAACTATCAGCATCTACCATCTGAAGAAAGGTTGGACCAAGGCCCAACCTGGAGGTGATAATGGAGACACAGCCAAGAAACATGCATGCTCTAAAAAGGCAAACCTGAGGAGGGACCACGCAAAACAGTTCCTGGAATATGGAAACTAGTTTATGGAAAA
>JBBMKD010000102.1:56183462-56213496 GCA_037834095.1 Argya squamiceps
CCAAACAGACAGTTTAAGTATACTATATCAACTACTACCACTATGCCTAATTTTCTTTACTAATAGCAGAAATAAAAACCTTATATCCTTACTACAACGTTATTATTCATATAGCACACACCCTGCAAAAAGCCAACTTTATAATATATATCTATAACACCCCCAAATCAAATCACATGTTTTCTGTTATATTCCTTTTTAATGCCAATCTTCTCTACTGTTCTACTACTCTTGCAGCTGATTAAGTAAGCCATAATAAAGTTTCATTACAATAATTTTTGTAAAAGATGAATGTTGTTTTTCCAAGAATAATGTGTCCCAAGAATAATGTGTCACTATATGTATAGTGACAATAGGACTTACCACCTCCTTCCAAGTTCACTTGAAAGCAACTATGAGAACAAGGACTCTGATGTGTAAGTACCTCATTAGAAATAAATGCATTTCAGGTAAGGTGGCAACCAGCCCAAGACTACTGGTCTTACCACAGGAAAGTCAACATAAGATATTTTCATTAAAGCTGCTCAACTTTACCCTTATTTGACAAACTTTAAAAATGTATTGCACCACCACCTTTCTTTTCCCATTTGCAATCTTTTTGAAAGTACTATTCTCAGAATTCATTGCAGTGATTAATTCTTTATCCATCTTCTTATTTGCACAAGGAAATAATTGGACAGTATACATCAGCACAGGGATGGCATGTTGTAATTAAAGAAGAATGTGCATGTCATTGTAATAAATTAATAAGGATTGCTAGGGAAAAACATGTCACTTTCATTATTTCTTCTTCAATGGCTAAGATAAAATTTATTCTTAGCGGTATGTTGAAAAATATTTGGTTTTGCCAGAGCCTGTTTGAATGTCAGTTTTAGAGAAATGTATTAAAGTGAGGCAATAAAGTCAACAATTTTCTGAAACATGTGATCAGACAACACAGTAAATATCAAGAAGGAGGTGAAGTGACTCATGGAGAGTTGACCTGAAAATCAGTTGATACCAGACCCAAATGACTTTGGTCTCATACAGGTTCTTCTGCTGATTCTGTATGTGTCATGCACAAGTCTGGCACATGGAACACATCCAAAAGGTAACGATTTCAGTTGAAAAATAGTTATCGAGTCCTCAAGGTTGGCCGCAGTCCTGTTGGAACTGGTGGATTTACTTTTATATCAAAGGCTGAACAAGACCTATCTTGTGATAAACTGGTATGTGGTTGGGGCTGTGCTTTAGATTTTTTTAAGAGCCTTAATTTCTGAAGCTTTGCTTCAATTTAGTGAGCCAGTCTATATTTAATTTTTATATATCATTTTCTTAATATCTGCTTTTGTCCTCCATGCATGCCTCTAGCTTTTACTATTGTATTTACCACTCATTGCTAAGGTATCATGGGAGAGATTTTCAGTTGCACTGCTGAAGGAGAATCAAATCATGTGTTAGTGCCCTAAAATTTCCCTAGAAATAGCAATTTTCCCATTTGAGAGACTTATGTAGCCATGGAACTTTAAAAAATCTCAGGCTTGTGGCCCACTGGGGCCTGGTACACGACATTTTCCAGCACAGGAGGGACTAAGAGACTGCGTAAGCTGAGCTACACCCCACGAAAAGGACTCACTCTGAATTTGCCATCCCTTGAGAACAACGAGAGGTTCCATTGTTTAATGCAATTCATTTTTCCATGTTTGTGAATACTTTGTTTATTAAATAAACAAGTTTTTTCCACTTTTCTCAATGGAAATTTGTCTTCTGAACCGGTGGGGGGGAGAGGCTGCTTGAATTTGCTTTCTAGAGGGACCCCTTCAGAGGTTGCCTCCCAAAATTTGCCCTAAACCAGGACAAATACTCTTTTTGCACCCAATGTGGGGCAACGGCCTAGGGAAAAGTATTTATATATATGTTATAAATGATTAATTGCCAATCCGATATTAAAACAATTTTTATTTTCCAATCAAAAATCTATCTGGGACAGCCACGGACACAACATTCGAATGTTGGGTGAAACAGAGCGGCAGCAAGGTTGCTCGCCTGTACTGATCCACCCTTTGCAGGGGTTTGAGTCCAAGTTTTTATAGGATTTTTCGTGCCCGTCGGTGATGATACTATGTCTTCATAGTCCTTTTACTTGTAGATGTGTCTTGAATGGATTTCCTGGCACCAGGGTGTGTTTGAATGGACCTTTCTGGAAATCCGTTTTGGATGATGATTTCATCGGGTCTGGAGTCCATCCTTGAGATTATCATCGAGGACTCGATGGTCCTGATAGCTCGGGTTCGATTGACTCAAGGAGCAACTTCCTGAGGAGCTGCTCCCCTTTCTTGTGTAAAGTGGGGTGATGATCTTCCACTTCACAGGCCGGGAGGATTATCTTGGTGTTAGGAGAATGCCTTCTCCATTCCGGGAAACAGGGTCCGGCTTACATTCCCAGAATTACAAGACTTACTATTTTATACATTTCTACTATATTTCTAATACATTGACTGCTACATTTGTTACATATTTTATTTACACAAATTTATTATTTCATTTATCACATATATATGTGTGTGTGTGTGTGTGTGTGTGTGTGTGTGTATGTATTTAACAAGGCAAACAGATAACAGCAACAGCAGCAACAACTATCAAACACATTTCCCTTTGATGTAGTTACGGTCACAGCCAGCAGGGGCGCTGGTAGCTCCCAGCTGGGCAGGGCAGGTGCGATGATTCCCCTGCGGCTGCAAGGGGCGCTGTGGTGTGAGCTCAGCTGCCTCTCCAGTCGTTAATGGCAGCTCAGCCAGTGGGAGAGATAGAAAGGGGCTTTGCAAACTCACAGGAAGCAACCAGTCTCAGTGCTCCTCCAGGTCATGAAATGGGCTGTAGCAGGAACCTTGGAGTAGGCTGGAACAGCAGAGGCAAACACACCCAGGGTCACAAAAAAGTGTAGCAAAAGCTCTGAAGCTGTGCCAGGAGCCAGGAGGGGACATGGGGTGTCAGGTTAAATTACAGCAAAAAAGCCCAAAGCAGTAGCAGAAAACAGTGGAGCTGGACTCCTGCAAGCAGACAGGAGATGTTCCCTCTGGAGGGGTTTGGGAGTTGGGGGTCAGGGTCCTGGATTTTCTCCTGAGGCACCCAAGTAGATGGTGAGAGTCCCTTCCGGTGAGGTTGGATGTTGAACAGGTTCAATGGCCACTCTATTGAGCAAGGTTTCACTCATGTGTGAAAAACGAGGTTCACTTTCCTGGTAAAATTTAAGAGTTTAATAAAGCACAACAGGGGACAAAGACAATAAAGCAAAGGTTTGAATAGCTGGGTTCTTGGCATTCAGCCCAGAGCGCACCTGCTATTTCAGAGACACCCTTTAAATACCTTTTCTATTGCATCAGCCTATTGCATAGTCG
This sequence comes from Argya squamiceps, assembly GCA_037834095.1. Classification (NCBI taxonomy): domain Eukaryota; kingdom Metazoa; phylum Chordata; class Aves; order Passeriformes; family Leiothrichidae; genus Argya; species Argya squamiceps. The sequence goes on from JBBMKD010000102.1 coordinate 56,186,840, forward strand.
TAAGTCATTATGCATATTCAAATTTTTCCACAAACTAGTTTGCATATTCCAGGAACTGTTTAGCATGGGTCCACCTCCTTGGGTCCACGTTTTTAGAGCATGTATATTTCTTGGTTGAGATTTTAATCCATCTTCAGTATCGCTTTTCAGTATGGGCTTTGGTCCATAATTTCCACAGACAGTAGGTGTTGATAATTGGCGTATTAGTAGCAGGCTCCTGATCATATGTTCACTGGATGTTATCCCAGCCAAGCAGACAGTTCAAACATAACTATATCAGCTATCACTACTATGTTTAAATTTTGTTAATAGCAGAAATAAAAATTATATCCATACAGCAAAGTTGTTTTAACATTATACATACAGCAGTCATCTTAATATTTGTAAAAAGCCAATAATATAATTTGTATTTATAACACATGGCAAGGAGAAGCTCTGTGCAGGACAAAAACTGTGCAATGGCAGCAAATCCTCTGGTTTTGATCGTCCAGCATCAAAACCCCACCTGTCCCCAGTCTGACCCCAAGAGTAAGAGAGGGAGCGAGGGCCGAGCCTACTCCTCACCCTGCAGCTAAATCTCATATCTCTGCACTTCCCAAGAGAAAGCTGCCCAGTTAAGAAATGGCAGCAAACTGCACCCTTCCCCCTCCATCTCCTCCCTACCACATCTTTTAAGTGTCGTAGTTATCACCTCTTAGGCAACACATGGAAGAAAATTCACTGAGAGAACGGAAAAAAACAGGAAAAATCCCAACCTTCAACACACAGAGATCTTTCCAGGACATTACAAATAGGTCAGATAACTAAAAGTAGCACTGACTACTTTTCCAGAAGTTAAAAAGTGAACTAAACTAAAAAAAAAATTATTAATGTTTTAATGAAGTTATTTTTTTTTTTCAAGGAACGCATTTTAGCCAGCTGAACTCCTCCCATTCCACCCCCACTTTTATTTTGGCAGTCAGCAGTCTGAAGCACTTAGAAAGCAGCAGACAATTTTTTTTAAACAAACAATTTCTTAGCAAGTTACCATTATAAAAATATTTTGAAGACAACAAAGAATATTGTAAATTAACCCACGCAAGAAACCCTCTCCCCATGCCTTTCTTAATACCTGCTGCCATTAATTTGAGGTTAGAATTTGAGGTTAAAAGAACAGCTAATCAAAGCAATGGCAGTAGATGAAAGACAGGAGGGCTTTTGAGTCCAGGCAAAACTCCTACAAAGTATTCTCTTATGTGAGCAATTGGCTGTCATGTTATTCCTATGACAGCCTTTGTGTGGAATTTGATTACAAGGGAAAGGCAATTTTGAAATGAGGAATTTCCCTTGTATTATCAGAAACCTTTCTCATAGTTCACTTTTTCTTTTCAAATTTATTCATACAATACGGGGGTAAAGTCCCAATTTCAGAGAGAAAAGTAACATTTTTTGTTCCTTGGGTTACATTTATCGTCATTTAGAGAAATATTCTGAAAGTGCAAAAAAGTAGAAAACTTCAGGTATTTGTCAGTTAGCTTCTCTCAATCTACCATGTGGCAATGCATAGTTTTAACTCTCATGTGATCTTGTTCACTGTTCTTGGTGGCAGATTGCTACACAGCTGTGCTTTAGTTGTGTAAATTCCAATCCTGAATCACTTGTCTTTTTTTGGCCTTATTTTCTTCAGTAAATACTACTCCATTTTTTTCCCCGACTATTCAAATCTCAGGTAGCTGAAGAGGATGTTGCTACTTTAAATCAGTGTTTAAAAAATGCTCTGCCACAGGAATTATCTACAATTGTGAGTGAATAAATGAGCAAGACAGGAAAAGAATTGCACAAAAAGGCATCAGAGCAAAAGTATATCTGATGGATATATGTAACCTTTTGCTTCTTCAGAAATGTGAGGGGAGGTTTTTTTTTGCCAAAGCAAATTAGAGTATTTGTAGTTGCACATTTCCACACAGACAGATCCCACTGGAGCAAGTCAGAAACACAGTCATTTATGCTTAAGCGCTCCTTAATTTGGTTTACTCTAAAATAAACATTTTGTCCCTGTTTGTGTGGTCATGGCGGCATGGAGGGAGCGGGGGGAGAGCTGTGGCTGGGATCAAACTCAACTATTATAAATGTTAAGTATGTAAATAGACTATACTTTTGACTATAAATGGGAAGTTGAAAGGGTGCCTATGAGGTTCAGGCTCAAAACAGTGGCTTGGCAGAAAACTGTATTTTAGCTTTTAACTACCATAAACTTCCTGAGTGAAACAGTGTTTCCTTTGGGTTTCTTTTCCCTTACCATGTATGTAAGAAATAATCAGATTTTGTTTATTTTAAAAGATTATTATGAAAAGAAGATCACTGTTTTATTCAAATGATTTTGTTATTGGATACAGTAAACTCAGAGGCCACATAACTTTGAAATGGGTAGTCACAAAGCTCAATCTTAGTGAGATGAAATTGATAGCATATTATTTAGCATTTGAAAAAACATAGCTATATCATACAGATGTTGCCAGAATATAAAGCACAGTTGGGAGGAACAAGGTTTACAAACTAGAAGAATTGATTCTAGCTGTCTTCCTCTTTGGGATCAGATTAATTTTGAATTAATCCATTAAGTAAGTGACGTTGTATGGTAACACTGTTGATTCATGAATTAATTGTTTTTTAGACACTGTTTTTGTAACACTAAGCAAGTGATTGTCTGTTTTATGTTTTGTCTACTTGTAGTTTTTTTATTGTCACTGAACCACCATTTTTTTTCTTCTCAGAAATTTGATTAAACTTTTGTTAGCAGTAGTGGTTTGCATAATGGATGTCACAGAAAACGAATTTCCTACAGGTCTGATTAATTTCAGACATTAAACAAATTTAGGCCACTGGCTTTTCAAGGAGTAGATATGCCAGACACAAATCATAAAATACGACTTAGTAAGTGAATAAACTGGCTGGATCTAATAATGCACAGCTAGAGGTACCGTGATCCGTGCTGAGAACATATGTGAACAAACAGCACCCAGCAGCCTTTGCTTCAGAATGGTGTACACCAGGAACACTATTCCTGGAATAAGTGACTTAAGTTCTTAGAAATCTGTGGTTCTGGACATATTTTTCCCTTGTGGTACAAATAATATGATATCCAACATCTGGCAGTAGACAGGTTGCTACTTGAGTTTTGTGTCCCAAAACATGCAGATCTGGGAAAGAAGAGATAATGACTGCTTCAGAAACCTCTGTGGGAAAACACATTTTCAGAAAAACATGAACAAAATAAAAACAAAGTTTACAGACATCTAAGAAACATTTGATACAATAAAAGGAAAAATAAACAAACAAATCATCATCAGCTGATAAATGAGTCAGAAGTCAGTGACCTCCTATTGCAAAAATAAGGGTGAGACTAGGCCAACACTGGCTTGTTTTTGATACATGAGTCTGAGACTTGACCTTGCACTGAAGGGTGGGTAGCTGCACATATGTAGGCTAATGTTCTCTGGGATAGAACCCTCGCAACCTCATTTATATAATGATTAAAACAGCGAGTGCCAACAGGCCCTAGTGAGGTTCTGACCAAATCATTGAGAGTGATCAGAAAAACTGTGAAGAAATTTCTGCAATTTTTCAAAGGAGGGCTAAAACTATGCAGAGAGTAATGTGTTTTCCATCTTTAATTTGTTGTACAATTACTTACAGTAAAATAGTAAACCAAAAATCACTAGTGAAAGAGAAAAAAATATAATTAGTGGACATAATTTTCATTCTAGAAAAGTGAAAATATGCAGTACAGTTAATAGAAATTGCTATGTGGCTTCCCATCTACCCTGTTGCCAGTAAAGAATGACATTTGTTTTTAAATAGTGTATGAAGTGCCTTGCTGTAAATCTCAAGCAAGGGAATGTTTATTGTTTCCTTCCCAAACACCAGGAACTGAAAGCATTTTAGCTATTGAGTTTTACTCTCCCTTTCCAATTATTCCACAAATTATATATTTTCAGCTGAGATATACGAGACTCTCTGCTGTCTTGTTCTATGACCTGAAGTAGAGTGGGCATCCCCAAAATGGACACTTTCCTTATTGCAAGGGCTTCACATCTTCTCTACCAAATGCATCTAATACAGCTGCTTTTATGCCAAACACTTGTTTCATTGTTAGCCTTGTTTTCCCAAAACACATTTCTTTGTTTAAGCCCATCTGCCTGTCTGATAAGACAATTGCAAACCTTCTGAGGCTGGGAATTGTGTGTCTCTAGTGATCTGCATAATGCCTAGGACTTTCCATTTGCCACTTTTGACCAGACATTTATGCACAGCAGCTTCATTTAAGAATATAATAGTTAATTCTTCCTCTTTTTGTTACAGAACAAGAGCTATAGGGATGGCTAGCAGCTAACTGTATAGTATACTTCTTTCTACAAATTGGGAGCTTGCCTTTCTTCAGTTAATTTGTGGTGTGTTTGGTACTTGGTAGTTATAGTTATGCCAATCTGAATTAGTTATGCAGTTTACACAGTTTACACACTTGCCTCAGATATTCAATTTTAAGAGGAAATCACCTATTCTTTGATACACGAACTTTTTTCTCTGGTCTTATAGATCCATACTTGCTGATCATTGTTCTTGAAGTATGGATCTAATAACTGTGTTGTCAGAAACCTGGAAGACATTAGCATCACATGAGGCATTCTTCTTTTATTCTGACTAAGCATGAATATAATTGCACATATGTCTCTGTGGACCATAAGTACAAACTAATGGTTTTCCTCTCTAATATCAATTCTCCAGTTAGGCTTATGGTTTGGTAATCGTTGGTGTCAGTCCTCCTCCTAATCTAAAATCTGGTAAAACATTTGCCTTTCCTTTTACTTTGATAGTTTCTTCCTTTGTCTATTCTTTGAGTATTGAATTTTCTTTTTAAACCCATAATTTAAAAACAAAATAGTTCTTTTAGCAACCCTGGCAAATACATGTTGATCTGTTTCTATGTGTACATGTATTGTAGCACTGGCTTTTTAATAAATAATCATTTTATTAGATAATCAATCCTTCCAATAGATATTTTTTTACATTCCTGGCTGCAAGTCCTCATCCAGCTGTTCTTTTTTGTGCATCCTCCTTAACTGGACAAGGGCGCAAAATGAAAAAAAATTATTGTGGGTCAAGGCAAAGACAAGGTCACATACTAATTACTATCACAGGTAAAACAGACATGACTTGGGGAAAATTAATTCAACCTGTTTCTTCCTTTTTCCCTCACTACTTCCCTGCTGGGCAGTGCTCTGCCCATTCTCAGCGATGCTTTCCTTGTGGAGCTCAAGGCTGGAGAGCTGAGAGGCATTGGGGCCACTGGAGCTGTCCAGAACCAGTCGTGTTTGGCCTGGGGTAGGCTCAGGCCTCTCTTCTCCCAAAAAGCACACCTGGGCACTTGCACATGGTAAATAGCACTAGCAGATTTTTGTGTCTTTCCTCTTAAACAGCAGAAAGCAGAACTGAGCTTCTGTTTGTAATGTAAATTACAACTTACACGGATATTATCTGACTTGGCTCAATCAGAGCTAACTCTGAATGTTAAAAAAGCCCAACTGTGGCAAATTAACTTACATGTGATGTGAATTAGCATTGATACTCATGCTGACTTCTCTAAAGTTGCATTGGTTAATTAATATTGTCCTCAGTACAGACCTGTTGTTGACTCACTGATACAGAGAGTACAGAATAACTGTATTGTATCTGATTGTTTTCTTTCTTACAATGAAATCTTGACAGGATGCTGAAATAAGAGACATGCAGTATTAGTATAGACAAAGAGGTTAAAGGAAGCTGAGCCTTAGAGCTCCATCTAGATTTGAAGAGGAGCTAGGCATCAGGCTGTATTTGAAGGCCAGGTTAGGTGGATTGATGAAGATAGAAGTAGATTGTGAAGCCATAGACTAATGAAGTACATATTTCTTGCTTGCCACTGAGAAGATTTTTAATGTTATTTTTAATTTATTTTTATCCATGGGTAAATATCTGTTTTATAATGAACAGACTCGTGGCTTCAATAATGCCAAAGAACTACATAAGTTCCTACTTAGAGTAGATAGATATCCACTCTGTTTCCCTGGGGTATGCTGATCACTCTGGCTGCCAAAAATTATGGATGTCTGGAGAAAAAGAATATTTCCTTGTGATTGCAGGTTTGTAAACATGACAATGCTACATATTTAAAATTTGTTCTGCAGAAACATACCCTTCACTGCAAAGTTATAGAAGCCCAACTCTACCTGACAGAAGAAAGGAACATAGTTATTAACAGGCTTTGAAGGTCAGGGAAAATGCTGAATTGTAGATTAATGTCATTTTTAGATTTAGTCTGCAATTATTTTAGGTTGTCAGTAATAAGAGCCTTTGTCCACAAGTCTCTGTGCAATGTTGTGCACACTTTGTGCAATAGAGTTCAAGTGCAATACTAAGCATGGAAATACCAAGGACCAGAGGCACTTATGGAACCTGGAGATGCTTCCATCTTTTGCTGGTAATCTGATGAGGAGCAGGCAGTGGGGAGTTTGCAAAGCAAGGTAACTATGGCTGAAAAAAACTATTTTGGTCATATTGGAAGAGAGTTGGGATGTAGCATTGAGATAAATCTTGTGCATAAGAATCTCATTCAAGCTATCTGGATCAGTGAATATCCTGTCTCCTGCATTTCAAATCTGAGTTGACACCTATATTGGAATGTACAGAATAAAGCTAGAAAGCCAAGGTGGAAAAAAGAAAAAATATTTCTAAAACTGCAGGTTGTTTTGTTTGTGCTTGCTCAATAGACGTTATATTACAAAGCAACTATTATTGTAGTGGTAATGATCACTTAATCTCAGAGTATCTAAGAGTATCTAATCTTAATCTTGGAAGCTAAATAATTGCATACTGGAGTACAGTATTTCATTCAGAAAAATAAGCTTTGGACTGCTGTCTCTGTTCTGTGCATGTTCCTTTGGGCTTTTTTCAAAGAAGTAATGCCATTCAGTAGAATTGCAAGTCATGAGGCAGATAGTGGAATGTTAATCATGCTGAAAGGAGATGGAAAATTTCACCCATCATTTTTATACAGGTCTTGGTTGACTTTCTAGCCAATAAAAAAAATCTCTGGGCTTCCATTGCTTTTATTCTGCTCTTCTTCACAGGTTGCTTACTTATACACAGCCACTAGTGGACTTGCAACAAAAATATATTTTCACATAGTTATTTTATTGACATTGGCACAATGTTGTTTGGACAAGATGTTTTTCGTATTTAATATGAGATATCATGAGGCCCAGGATTTTGACCTCTGATGTGACTGAAATTCCTAGACTGGACCAAGTTTCTGAGAGACACCCAATCAAGAAATATTAGACTAAAATGAATGATTTATCAGAACACTGGACAGAATATTTATGTTATTATGAGTACATGTTGATATAAAGTTGTTATTTTGTGAGTTTTTAGAAGTTATATTACTTGCTCAGGGTTTACTGGGGGGTTGAAAACAGTCATCACTTTCAGTCATAATCAAGTACCTTAGCCGAGATATCAGTCCTTGCCTTTAATGTACTACTAAAGCAGGGAATATGAATGACAAGTCACTGGACATATTTTGTGACTTACAGATATCTTGTAAAATGCTATTTAGGTTGGAATCTATTTTTTCTGTCTCGTTTGTAACTCTTACCATTTGTATAACCTCTCACCTTGAACTAGACTTTTTGATGTAGTTTTATTTACTTTATGTTTAGGCAAATTTAACTGAAGTAATGTAAATGAAAGGAGATTTTTGATTCCTGCAGCTAGCTTGAGGATGAAAGGAACATAAATTGCTCTTGCAGTTTTTTGTAGCATGTTCCTCTGAGGCAATGTGCGGATGAGCTGAACACAATTATTGGGCTTTCACATTAAAGTTCCTTCATCTAAAGGAAGTGAGGGAATAAAAAGGATTACTCAGTCTTTTGCCATTCTCTTTGAATAGAGCTAAACTTTCTCTGCCAGATACATCTCTTTCTCTGCCAGCTCATCTCTTAAAGTTCATAAAAATACTTAGGAGCATTTCTTCTGTTTCCCTTTGGGATGACCTTGCACAAACTGGCAAACATTTAAAAATACACTGTGAGAAGACATTCAAGTATTGTCATAAAATATTAACTTTTCCTCTATCTAAAGTATTATGGTTCTAAAAGGTACTGTGCTATTTTTAGACACAGTTATATTTTTCATAAGTATAAAATCTAAAATAATTGCCAAATTATACCACTTCCTTTCAGTTCAACTTTCACAGATGAATTTTTGGGGCAAATGGGCCCTTGGAGAAATGGGCCTTTACTACCTGATGTTCAACTGATGATAGAAAGCTTTAAAAAGAGATTTTATTCCTTAAAAAAAAATACTATTTTTTCTTGTAAATGAAAAAATACAAAAATAGCTGTTTACATATTTATAATTTCTACTAAAAGACAAACTGTAGTTTAATCACTACCTTATGATAATTGTTGTTAAAATCCTGGAAACTTTTGCATTTATGTAGATGAAGAGAAGGAAAAGTTAGATATTTACTCTTAGAGAGTAAATATCTCCAGTACTTCAAATTGCCCCTGCGGAGAATACAACTATGGTCTGAACAAATACAGCACACCCTTTTTTGAAGATTTTAATTTAGTCACATAAATTTGATAGTTTAAATGTTCCCTGCAGATTTGAAAGATGAGAAATATGATGAAATTTTGATGTGGATTGCTTCATTAGAAAACTTAATATGAACTCTATTAGGAAACCTTCCCTAGGAAACACAATATGATAATTTTTTATTATTATTATGAGATAGTAGATTTATCTTTTATCAAGTCCCACCTTATATAGCAATTCATATAGTTTTTAAAGGCTTCAGTGCAGGTTACAGTGTGGATAGGAGTCTTTTTGTATTTCTGTCAATGTTGCTGATTTTTTATAACTTCAGTCATTTGACTTCTTACTCTTCACTGGCCTTATATATTCAAATAATAAATCCACCAAATTGTCTATGATTTTTTACCTTGTCTATCCTAATGGCATATGCATAACGGATTGGAGGCTTTGGATATTCATATACCCTTATAATAACATTTCTACAAGAATAACATTTAGAACTTGTGTTCCAGTTTAAATTGAGTCTTTTAGGTACTTCTGCAGTTGAATATTTTATAAGCCTATTTAGGAAAAGAGATGCGCAGAGGTATCAATGACACTATTGGCTGAGATAAAGATGGTCCTGAGTAAAAGCTTCCCAGTTGGCAGTCGATTGTACTCACGTAGACTCTGACATTAGGTTTCAACATGATTGAGCAATCGAAGTGTGTTGGAGACATGAAGAGCTGCATTTTATATTCTATTAGTTATTATAAACGCTTGCTAGCCAGGAGAACATTTCACACCATCTTAAAAAATGGACATAAAATTAAGTATTTTGTAAGAAATGAGAATGTTAATGCACAGTAAGTCCAGGAAATATTATTTTCTTTGTGCTGGGGTAATGAACAACCAGGAACAACTCTCCCTTGTGTTGCCAATCTAAGTCTATCTTTGACACCACTGTCTCTGCAGCATGATCTACCTGCTTGCTGTTCTGGTGCTCCTCATTAGCCCAACTCTTGGGGACATGTGCATCTACATGATGGACTTTCACTGGTAGCTTCTCTACTCGAGTGCCAATGTCTTTCCACTCATCAGCAGCCCAGATAGGTTTTCCCCTACACTGCCAGTTGGCCTTTTTTTTTTCACCTTTCCAGCCATCCCCACAGAGCATTTGCTACCATCCATGAATCAGTGTAGACGTAGAGCTTTGGCCACTTCTCTCTTTTGACAATGTCCAGGGCCAACTGAATGTCTTTGAGTTCAGCAAGTTGACTTGATCCACCTTCTCCTTCAGTAGCTTCTGTGTGGGACTCCTAAGATGTTTTCCACTTCCAGTTCATCCCTACAATGTGACTGGAATCGTCAGTGAAAAGAGTGTAGCAGGTTTCTTCTGCTGGCAGTTGGTTGTACGGTGGAGCTTCTTCAGCACATGTCACTTGCTCTTGTTCCTCTTCATCAGTGAGACCAAAGTTTTCAACTTCTGGCCAGTTTGTAATTATTTCCACAATCCCAGGGTGATTTGGGATTGGGTGATTGGGTGAGTGGGTTTCCAATACGGGCGTGCTTGTGTGATGAGGGCAATCCATTTGCTCCATATGGTGTCGGTGGTGTGGTGGGTAGAGGGAACCTGTCCTTTAAACATCCACCCCAGCACGGGCAATTGGTGTGCCAGGAGGAGTTGTGCCAATCACTTCTGAGGCAGCTTGAACTCCTTCAGAGGTGGTCAAGATCTCCTTCTCTGTGGGAGTGTAGTTGGATCCTCTGTAACCTTGACTCCAGAATCCCACTGGTTGTCCTCAAGTCTCCCCAGGCACCTTCTGCCAAAGGATCTAGAACAAGCCATTGTTCCTGGCTGCAGAGTACAGCACATTTTTTTACCTCTGGTCCTGTTCTGACTGGGCCAAGGGCTACTGCATGAGCAATCTCCTTCTTAATCTGGGCAAAGGTTTGTTGCTGTTCAGGGCCCAACTGGAAATCATTCTTCTTGCAGATGACCGGGTAGACAGGGCTCACAATCTGTACTCAGGAAATGTGCATTTTACAAAAGCCTATGGCACCTAGGAAAGCTTGTGTTTCTTTCTTGCTGGTCAGTGGAGACATCATGATGATCTTATTGACGACCTCAGTGGGAATCTGATGCTGTCCATTTTGCCCTTTACTCTTAGGAACTGGATCTCTTGGGCAGGTCTCTTGACTTTGCTCTTCTTGATGGCAAAGTCTTTTCTCCTTTCTGAAATACTTCCATTGACACATTCCCTCACACAATGATGTCATTGATGTACTGCAGGTGTTCCAGAGTCTCACCATTTTCCAGTGCAGCCTGGATCAGTCCATGGCAGATGGTGGGGCTGTGTTTCCATCCCTGGGGCAGTCAGTTCCAGGTATACTGCACGCCCCTCCAGGTGAAGCCAAACTGAGGCCTGCATTCTGTGGCCAGAGGAATGGAGAAAAATGTGTTAGTAATGTCAACAGTGGCATACCATTTTACTGCCTTGGACTCCAGCTTGTACTGGAGTTCCATGATGTCTGGCATGGCAGTGCTCAGTGATAGAATCACTTCATTCAAGGCACGATAGTCCACAGTCAAACTCCATTCTCCATCAGATTTGCACACAAGCCAAATGGGGCTGTTGAAGGGTGAGTGGGTTTTGCTGACCACCCCTTGGCTCTCCAGTTCACACATCATTTTGTAGATGGTAATCATGGCATCTTGATTCATCCTATACTGCCGGCAGTGCATTGTTGAGGTGGCAATTGGTACTTGTTGCTCTTCCACTTTCAGGAGTTCTACTGCAGATGGGTTTTCTGATAATCCAGGTAAGGTGTTCAATTGCTTAATGCCCTCCATCTCTACAGCAGCTATTCCAAAAGCCCACCTGAGTCCCTTTGGGTCTTTGCAATAGCCATTCCTGAGGAAGTCTATGCCTGGAATACACAGGGCCTCTGGGCCGGTCACAATCAGGTGTTTCTGCCACTTCTTCCCCATCAGGCTCACCTCGGCTTCCAATAGCGTCAACTGCTGTGATCCCCCCATCACACCAGCAATGGAAACAGGTTCTGCTTCCACATGTGCCAATGGTATTAGGGTACACTGCACCCCTGTATCAACTAAATCTTCATATTTTTGTGGCTCTGATGTACCAGGCCATTAGATCCACACCGTCCAAAAGACCTGGTTTTCCTGTGCCTCTTTCCGGCTAGCAGCAGGGCCTGTCTAGCCCTGGTTATCATTTCTTTCAATGTGGGAAATGGATTTGTTGAGAATTCTCAAAGCTTGACAGAAAGCTCACACAGTATGTATCTGTATGCAAACATTGAGATAGAAAATGCTGACTTAGAAATGCCATGGAATAGGATAGATATTGTTGAGAGAGAAATGGAACTAGAAACAAGTTTCAAATTATGGCCTTGCAAATAAAACTAGATACTTTGGAGAAACAGAATTATGAAAGGTGCATTGTAGTAGGACCCACGAAGGGTAATTTTAGATGATTGGCTTTAAGGCATCAACGGCATTGTGTGGCAAAAACTGATAGGCCAAGAAACGCTTATAATGTATTGTAATTAGGAAATAGATGGCTTCTGATTGTGATGGCGTGAATTATAACATCTGTATTTTCTCACCCTTCAGATGAGACTGAAAATGGAATAAAAGTTTTTAAAACGCCTCTCATGTGCCCCATCTCTGGGTCAAAAAAGGCCATAATCTGACAATTCCTGGGCTTACATACTAGAGGTTCCTTCAAAGGGATCTGACAGAGCATCCTCACTGCTGTAGTTAGTACCTGGCAGCTTGGTCATGGGAGGCTGAGGCTACCTTCATTTTAGTGGAACTCCTTTGTTAGTGTTTCCCTCCTTGAGTTGATGCACCCATGCTTCAAGGATAGAAGTAGGTTTCCCATCCCACCTTTTCATGTCTTCTCCATGGTCACACAGAAAGAACCAAAGGTCAGCTCATGGGGTATACCGTCTCTCTCTAGCTGGGGAATGTTGGGCTGTGACTTTGGGGCCTGTGACTCATACTGGTGCCGCACTGATCTTCCTTATCTCCTCCCTCACCTCCCTCATTTCTTCTTTGAGTTCCTTGACCACAGCAGAGACATGAGCCTGCATTGGGCCATTGATCATGCTCTCCTAATTTCTAAGCTTGTTGGTAACAGAACCCACTGTCTCTTGGTTGTCCTTGGCATTAGTCATAGCAATGAAGGTGGTATATTGAAATGGCCCTAGATTTGCCAGATTCCACATTTGCCTTGTGCACCTGACCTTGTCAGGGTCATTATCATGCTGTTCACCCCTCCCAAAGAGTACCTCCAATACTGCCACTTCTCTCAGCTTTGGATCCTTTCCTCAAGGATCTTCCAGTGCATTCTATGATGGTACTCTTGCATTCTCTCTGTGGACAAACCTCTTTTACACTCATTAAAAACTGCTCCCAGAGGGAAAGGGGCCCTGGCTCCCTTATGAATACATGATTCACAGCTGAGTCCTGGGTCAAGGGTCCCAAATTCCTTACCTCACCACAGTTGCACAGCTGTACCCATATGGTCCCAGACCCAAAGTAACCAGGCTATATAAGCCTCACGTCCCTGTCATGCAATATCTTTTTGCAGATTATGGAGACTTTTGAATGTCAGGGACTTTGTGATGATCTCAACCTCTGCTCCCCTGAGGACCCTTCTTTCTTTTCCTTATTACCTGGGTGCTCTGATTTCACCTTATACTTCTTTGTTTCCACAGGGACTGCTGCTGCTGGCTGTGACTGTCCCCGTCGTTCAGTTGGAACATCTGTGTGTTCCACTGATGCACCATTAGACTCTCTCTTCTTGAGGCAGTGGGAGGGTTTCCCACCAGCTGGGGAAATGTACTTCTTTAGCATTTGGCCCATCTTGTGTATCTCCTTCACCAGAACCCCTATCCAATCTGGATAGTTCATTTCTGAGGTGGGCTGCGGGGAAGAGTCAGGCTCTGGGGCAGCATCCCTATTCTCTGGGGAAGGTATCAGGTTGTTATCCAGGTGAATCTCCCCTTATCTCTGAATGCTGAATAGAATAGGCCTATCAACCAGCCACTGCATGATATCATCAGCATTTAGAGAAGATTTGAACCCTTTAAAAACTGGTAGGGTAGACCCAAAGAGCTGGGTGAAGGTCTGGGAGAAAATTTTCCCTGGTGTCATTTCCTCACAGTAGGTACCATTATTAAAGTAACTCCAAAAACATAAAGTTAGTGTGTGATAGCTCTGAATCCATGTGCCTGCCTTCCAGAGGAAGTTAAAAATCCATAAATTCCTCACGTTATTAATCCATAAAGCAAACTGGATAACAGCCACAGTAGCCTTAGTTATAGGACCCATGTTTAGATAAGGGCCTGAAAATGGGAGAAATATAGCCACGACCACATGCCACCCAAACCAGGATAAGCTAGACCACATGGTGCCACCTAACAAGGTTTCTATATCCAGCACACACACAAAAAAATCAGGTTACTCAAAAGCTGTTATTCCTTTTTTTTACCCTTTTTCTCTCAAAGCTCTCAGGCCAGATTTGGCGCCAAAATTCTGTCTTGGTTTGGAAAGACAGGTGTCTGCTAGGGAGGGCAGAAGCCTTCCTTGGAATGGAGAACGCAAACCCCTTCCCTCTAAAATAATATAATTTTGAAATTAACAGACTCTCAGGCAAAGATATGAGGATAGGAATAACAGTTCCTTACTAGTATGTATAGCAAGGCAAATAAACAATAACTATGGCATTAACAAACAGAACTAGGAGTTTTGCAACAGCCTTCTTGGTTGAGACAGACAAGGATGGAGGAGATGCTCTGCTTCACAAAACCCTGGGGCAGTCTGATCCCGGTGCCCCCGCAGGACTCTGAGGAGCACCAAGCTGGAACGGCAGGAATGAGCAGGAGTCCTGGGCTGGTACATGAGATTTATCAGAAGTTCTGCAGTGGTAGCTGGAACTGCGGGGATGTCCTGGTAGGGCAGGGGGTGCGGGGCTCTACAGCGTAGAGAGACCCAGAGCAGCGCCGAAGAATCAGTGGGGGTGGGATAGCGACAGCCCGACTCCAAGCCTGACTCCAGCGGCAGCAGGGCAGGAAAAGGTGAGCTCACGATTTCTGGACACATGAGCAGATGGTGACAGGTCCCTAGGACAGGACTCTGGTGGTGACAGCGAATTCTCCCTGCAGTAAGCAACAACTTGACTGATCTCCTTCCAATGCGGAGAGCAAGAGCCAGCAGCTGCCCCCAGCCCTGTCCTTTACCTGCCCCCAAAATTCGCGGTATCTTCCCCCTTCAAGAGAAACTCACAGTGACAAAAGAAGTGTAGCCAGATGCTACACTCCTCTCCCCACCCTAGCAACTTCTTTTGTTTTTTCTTAATTACCCAGAAGTACCCAGTAGTTAATTTCCTAGCAACTTACGTGAAAAAAATCTGTAAATAAAAAAGAAAGAAACCCAACATGAGTCTGGTACAGTGCACAGTGCAATGCAAAGATGGCAATTTGATTTAAGTAGCTGAATAAACATGTCAACATGATATATTATTGGGCTTATTAGCCTTGATTTTAATGATAAACTTAATTGTCATTAACTTGGAAATTCCAGAACAGTGTAATGTTCTCTCTTATATTTTTTAAGACACTTGATAGCTTTGCAGCTGCTTTGCTAGAGAGAAGAGAGATTGTACAATAGCAATTGAGATATTTTGCTTCAATTAAAAATACTTTATCATAATGGGTATTATTTGTCAGATCATCTTCTATGACAAAGAGGCTACGTGAATGTCATGCATCAGAATAGACTCCCTTGGCAAGTGGTTGAGTCACCATCCCTGAAGATATTTAGAAGATGCAAAGATGTGACACTTAGGGACATAATTTAGTGGTATATTTGGCAGTTATAGGTTTAAGATGGACTCTATGATCTTATGGGTCTTTTCCAACCTTAAATATTTCTAACAGTCTATATATGACTACAGAATTTTTGAGAAGCGTGCAGTTTTCTGCAGAGGAAGGAGGACTGAGAAGTTACTTTAAGCTTTAATTTTTTTCTAGTTTCTGAGAGCAAATATATCTACCTAATTTAACAGTATCTTCAAAAAAGAATAATCTCCAGTCTGAAGGCATAATTGAGTAATTTTTTCTCAATCCCCTCTGGCTCATCTATTGATGGAAATGTTTACAGAAGTCTTTGCATCAAATTATAGTATCACAAATGGGGCCTAATGACTGGGTCAAATCAAAATTCATGGAATGGGATTTACAGGTCTAAAATTAAATGTTTTCACAAATAATTGTAATACTGTGAAGTCAGTATCATGAAAGTGTGAGAACCCTGTCTATTTAGGAAGTGGTAAATGTTGCTATCATTGTGTAAAACTACACAGCAGCAGAGCCAATGTTTTAGCACTGTAAAATATAGTCATGGTGCCTCCATTGTATGGGAAAACAGATTGCCGTCATTTTCCCAGAGCTTTCACAGTCTTAAGTATTCCCTTAGAAATTAAAACTGACAATACCCCAGCATATACTTCCTAGAAAGTTGCAAATTTTTTTGCCCTCTGGGGAGTAAGACATAAGATTGAGATTCCTCATTCCTCTACGGGTCAATCCATAATTGAACAAGCTCATAGCTCACTCAAGCGTCTTTTATTACAATAAAGAAGGAGAATGGGGAACGTCCCCCCCTGCCAAATGCTTACAGAAGGCATTGCATGTTTTTAATTTTTTGAACTGCTCATTGATGGATCCTAATCCTCCAATTGTCAGACATTTCAGTCGTAGTCTGCGATTACAGTGCAAACAGAAACCCCTAGTGTTGGTAAGGGATCCAGAGACGGGTAAAATTGTGAGACCTTATCACCTTGTGGGGGCAAGGCTATGCTGTGTTTCCACAGAAGTTAGACCAAAGTAGATTCTGGCAAGGAACGTGAAGCCTTTCAGAGAATCCTTAGTGACACCACCTGAGAATCCAGCCCTGACATCAACCTCTGAGGATCATGTCTTGCATGACTCTATCTGACTATTCCAAATCTATTCATGCTAGCATTCAGGTGCTGAGAGACAGCATGAGTAAATTACAAGTTGATGACAGCTTATATTCGTTAGGACAGCTTTTAAGAGATTGGGGGCTCAGTGGCTAAATAAAGAACTTAGTTAAAGTAGCCATTTATTCTTTAGGTGTTGTCTTGTGCATACTTGTTGTAGTGCCTTGTATTTTGCAATACTTACAGAGATTGATCGACAAATCAATAAAGAGAATTTTATTGGTGCAAAAGGAAGGGGGATATATGGAAGAACACATGAGAGATAAAACAGAAAGCACAGATATCCTGGCCTTAGTAAGATACAAACCGTGGTGTAAGCGACCACGAATATGAAAAAGAACTCGGAAAAGAAACGTATATGTAACTACCAAGGTCTTTGAAACTATGTAAAGGCTGCCAAATAATGCCAACCATAGGCTATTCATAGTTTGTGGGAAAATTCTTGCTTAAAGATGAGACTGTTTAGGGCTGTGGCCTATTTGAGCTGTAACAAGTATATAAGACTGTACTGTGAGAATAATATCTGACTTCAACTCCTTTTTACTCTGACTTCAACTTAGACTTAGACTTCAGCTTAGTCTTTAACAAACTAATTTCCATTCAAATGCTGACCTATTTTTGCTCAAGCTTTAGCTTAAGGCTCCCTACTTACACTACTTTTGCACCCCTTCTTTTGAAGTCCCATCTCTCAGTTGCACACCATTGGGACACAATATCTATCATAATTGGTAAGCACACTTGTATAGATTTTTCATACATATTTTCAGGTTGTTTGGATATAAAAGAAGGAAGAAAACAATGGTTACTTTAGCTTTGTTAATGACACATCATAATATTCCATTTTAAATAAGGTTTCTTTTTAAAAACAGTTTGATGACATAACTGTTCCTGGTGAAGTCTTCAATTATTGTATTAATAGGAAAAAAGCTTAACTAACTAAATAAATATATTTGATAGTTGCCTCACACAGTGTATCTATGCGATTAATACCATAACACAGCTTACATAGATGTTTATAGAAAATGTCTGCCAATATCCTGAAAAATATTCAAATCCTACTGAACCTTGAGGATATTAAAAGCAATAATCCAGGTGAGTTTCCACCCTTCAAGGTATAGTGGGTTGATCCTGACTGGATGCCAGGTATTCACTAAAGCTGCTCTATCACTGCCCTCCACAACTAAATAGGAGAGAGAAAATAGTCGAAAAGGTTCATGTGTTGGCATAAGGAAAAGGAGAGATCACTCACCAAATACCACCACGGGCAATAGAGACTGAATGAAAGAATACTGATTGAATTTATTCCCAACAAAATCAGAGCAGATAATGAGAAGTAAAATAAATCTTGAAACCATCTTCCCCCCACCCCTCCCTCATTAACAGACTCCCCCTTCTCCTCCCCAGTGGCACAGGAAGAAGGGAAATGAGGGTTATAACCAGTTCATCACAGTTGATCCTGGTGCTGCTCAGGGAAAAGTGTCCTTCCTCTGCTCCAGCATGGGATCCCTTTCATGGGAGACAGTTCTCCTGAACTTCTCCGATATGAATCCATCCCATGGGCACCAGTGCTTCACAAACTGCTCTATGGGTCACTTTTCCATGGGATGCAGTCCTTCAGGCACAGCCTGCTCTAGCGTGAGGCCCCCACAGGGTCACAGGTCGTACCAGGACACGTGTGAGCTCCTCTCTCCACAGGTCTGCAGGTCCCTGCCAGGAGTCTGCTCCAGCACAGGATTCCCATGGGTTTGCATCTACCTGCTCCAGCATGGGTCTCCTCCATGGGCTGCAGGTGGATCTCTGCATTCCCATTGACCTCCATGGGTTGCAGGGGCACAGCTGCTTCACCATGGTCTTCACCATGGACTGCAGAGGAATCTCAATTCCAGCACCTGGAACACCTCCTCTCCCTCCTTCTCCAAGGATCTTGGTGTCCGTAGAGTTGTCCCTCACATATTCTCACTCCTCTCTTCTCTGGCTCCAATTATATCTGAACAATATTTTTTCTTCTTCCTCAATATGTTATCACAGAGGTCTTACTACCATTTTTGATTGGCCGAGCCTTGCCCAGCAGTGGGTCTGTCTTGGAGCCAGCCGGTATTGGCTGTGCTAGAAACTTCTGGCAGCTTCTCACAACAGCCACCTCTGGAGCCCCACCCCTGCTACAAAAACCTGGCCATGCATATCCTATCCATAATGTTGGGACCGGAATTCTTGCAATGTGTATCTTAATAGCTTATTTTTCACTCCCAGGGAGATATTGAAGTGATTTCTCCAGAACTGGTACTGGAGCAATAGCTAAGCAGTTATCCTATTTAAAATCTGGCCACTTTTTTTTTCCCAGCATCAAGTAGTATCTTCTGAAATAAAACATTTCTCTTTGTAAATAACATTCAGGGTGCCCATAAGTATTTCAGTTGTCACCTGCTGACTGACTGTTGAAAGACTTCATCTAGTTGAAAAGCTCCTGCACCATGACAAGTCAATAATATTTCTACTCTTGCTAATTGTGTTCTCATGTTTGTTGTGTATAGATGTACACAGGCTTATTCCTTGGTTTCTTTTCTTCTGTTATCTAAAATTTTTTTCACCACTTTTAATTCTTCTTAGCACAGGTAAAATAGGTCCATATTTTTCTACATTTTAAATTTACCCAAAGGCTGTGTACAAGTCTCATAAGGAGCCAAGATAAAGACATGTTTGTTTGTGTCTTTGGGTAATTTTACAATGATACTCTATCCCCTAATCTTCTGCTCTATGCCCAGAAATGGTTGCTGTAGCTTTAAGGTGGGTCCTGGGGAGGGGTGGGAGCCTTGGGGGCTTTTTGCATGGGCTTTGTTCCAAGCTTCATTCCCAAGTATGCATGATGCTACACGAACTGGTGTCACCTTGTTGTTTAGCTGGCTTGGTTTTTTTGTTAACTTAAGCAAGAAGTTTCTTTCCCCTTTTCCCTGGCCTTGGACACTGCAAGGCTTTTGTTTTTTCCTTTAACTGTTCAGCTTGGTTTTGGTCTGAGATCAGAGAGGTGATGGGCCAGGGATCTGTGGAGAGCCATGAGAAGCTGCTCTGTCCCAGCCCCAGACCTCAGGAAAAGCCAACACAGCAAATGAAAGGACCCTGAATCCACTAACTTCGTCTGCTGTGAGGAGGAGACTGACATCGGAGATTTACCAGGTTCTCATCTGTTTTTCTTTCTTCTAGAGCTAGAACTTTTTTGCCTTCCCTGAGACAAAAGCTGGGCACCAGTTTGTTCCTCCCTGCCAGGTGGCCAGCCAGTTTTTCTTCCCCTGGCATTTTGGGGTTTTTTTGTTGTTGTTTCAGTGTGCGTGTGTAGTGGAGGGTAAGGCTCTGACATTTCAATATCTAGCATTTATTCCTTTTTTGTGTGCCATGTGGGCACTTTGTTTGTAAATAAACAATTAGGGTTTTTTTCACTTCCATGCACTAACACTCATTTCTTATTAGTGAGAAGGGATTGGTGAAACTCTTTCCTTTAGAGGAAACACTAATTCCAGAGCGTTTTCCTCTAAACTTATCTCTTTAAACCAAGACAAAATTTGGTGCCCAATGTGTGGCAAGAGAAAGAGATTTAAAAAAAAAGTACATTCTGGTTTAAACCACTCTGTATTGGGGTACAGCAGCCAGTGGTCACTATGCTGCTTCCTTTAGAAATGGCTGTCTGGCACCTGGGCATGTTTACCTATTCGTATAGGTAAAATCAGCGATATAAGTCAGGATTGCCATACTGATGTTCTCTATGCTAATAATTTATGAAAGGTAAACCAACAGAGGTACTGGGAGCTATTGAGGAAGTGTATGCTCTGCTGTTTTTCTATCCTGGTCTTGGTAGCCTTCTTTGGGAGTTTATTAGTAATTACAACCAGTCTGTTAGGGGAGAAGTAGGGGATGATGTAGCTCTGGTTTGTGCCTGAGATGTTTGGTTTTCTGAAATTCCTTTCCCAGGGAATTTTCTGTAAAGAGACATGTTTTGGTAACAGCAAATTTGTTTACATATTTTCTCTAGGAGAGACTCCTTGATGTCGCTCTGGTCTGACCAATGTGATTGAAGAGGTTTGTCTTCTTGTCACCAATCAAATTTGTCTGTGTAGAATAGTAAAAAAGGGGAGACACTTCCCAAAAATAAAGGAGTAATTTTTCAGCCTTCTGAAGTTGGAGTCTTTGTGTCATTGTGGTGTACTACAGAGTCAGGATGATGTTTCCCAACCCTTCATCTCCTTTTTCCCCTTCGGATCTGGCACGCCACCTTTTGAGAATATTCGGTTTCTCCTGGATATAAAGATAACACCTTCTGTGGTTTCATATCGTAGGTTTATCTATATGGTGTGCAGCTTGTCTAGAATTAGGACTGTGATTTTCAGAGAGACTGCCTGGAGATCTGCCCCAACTGTGGACTGTGAAAATTCAGTGGCCTAGCACATCAGAACTGTGAAAATACAAGGCCTTGTATTTTCTGAGAGGTGATTGGCACAGAAGCACAACTTCTCCTGGCACCCTTACTATACTGGTGCTGGGGTGAATGTTTGAAGGAAAGGTTCCCTATACCCACCACGCCACTGATGCCACTTAGAGTGGCATCCACTTGGCATCCCATTGGATTGCCCTTATGACACAGTGTGCCCATATTGGAAACCCACATCACCCTGGGATCTGGGAAATAATTACAAATTGGGTTGAAGTTGAAAGCTTTGGTCTTGCTGATGAAGAGTAACAGGAACAGGTGAGCTGTGTTGAGGAAGCTCCACTGTACAACCAAATGCCAGGGGAAAAAACACACTATAGTCTTTTCACTAATCATTCCTGTCACATCGCAGGGATGAACCAAAAGTGGAAAGCAGCTCTTAGGAGTCCCACATGACAGGCTGCAGAAGCTACTGAAGGAGAAGTTGTATCGAGTCAGCTTGCTGAACTCAAAGCCATCCAGTTGGCCCTGGATATTGCCGAAAGACAGAAGTGGCTAAAGCTCTACCTCTACATGGATTAGTGGATGGTAGCCAGTGCTCTGTGGGGGTGTCTGGAAAGGTGGAAAAAGGTAAATTTGCAGCATAGGGGAAAACCAATCTAGGCTGCTGAAGAGTGGAAGGAATCACTGCCTAGGTAGAGAAGCTATCTGTGAAAGTTGGTCATGTAGATGCCCATGTCCCCAAGAGTCTGGCTAATGAGGAGCACTGAAACAACGACTAGGTAGATCAGGCTGTAAAAATAGGGGTGTCACTGAGATATTTGGATTGGCAACACAAGGTGGAATTGTTCGTAGCTGGATGGGCCCATGATGCCTGAGGCCATCAGGGCAGAGATGCCACTTATAAGTGTGCACAAGACTGAGCGGTAGATTTAACCATGGACAGTATTTCTCAGGTTATCAATGATTGTGAGACCTGTGCTGCAATCAAACAGGCCAAATGGGTAAAGCCCCTGTGTTATGGGAGGTGGTGGTCCAAATACAAGTATGGGGAGGCCTGGCAGATCAATTACATCACTACCTCAAACCCACTAAGACAAGCATTACATGCTCTCAATGGTGGAAACCACAATGGGATGGCTGGAGATCTACCCTGTGCCTCACACTACTGCCCATAACACCATCCTGGGCCTTGAAAACCAGGTGCTTTGGGGCATAGTACCTCTGAGAGAATTGAGTCCAACAAGACTAATTTCAAGAATAGCCTTATAAACAGCTGGGCTAGAGAACATGGTATTGTGTAGGTGTACCATATTCCTTATCATGCACCAGCTGCTGGGAAAGTAATGCGGTGCAAAGGACTGCTTAAAGCCACCTTGAAGGCACTGGGCAGGGGGACATTCAAAAACTGGGAACTGCATTTAGCAAAGGCAGCTTGGTTAGTTAACACCTGAGGCTCCACTAAGCGAGCAGGCCCTGCCCAATCTGAGCCCCTGCATACAGCAGATGGAAACCAGGTAATACATGTCAGGGTTGTTAGGGAAGAATGTTTGAATTAATTCTGCCTGGAGTAAAGACAAACCCATCTGTGAGGCTGCCTTTGCTCAGGGATCTGATCACACTTGGTGAGTGTTGCAGAGGGATGGGGAAACACGTTGTGTACCTCAGGAGGATTTGATTTTGAGTGAGAACAGCTTGTAATGTTCGAATGCTTATGTACCACTGCTTGCTGAATATCACTGCCGCTATTTGTATATAGTTATGGGTTTATATATATAGATGTGTGTGTTTGAAATTGAAATGTATTAATCTGGGCATTAAGTCAACACTATGGAATAAAGAGTGGAATGACTTGGGGTAATTTTACAATGATACTCTATCCCCTAATCTTCTGCTCTATGCCCAGAAATAGTTTCTGTAGCTTTAAGGTGGGTCCTGGGGAGGGGTGTGAGCCTTGGGGGCTTTTTGCATGGGCTTTGTTCCAAGCCTCCCTCCCGGGCATGCTTGATGCCATGTAGACTGGTGTTACTTTGTTGCTGTCCTGGGGTGACTGTATGATCCAGTATCCCCATAGCCTGTTTTTTTGTCCAGAAATGCGTCCTGTAGATTTAAGCTAGGCCTAGAGAGACAGAGAGGGCAAAGGAGGGGAGAAGAAGCTTGCAGTTTCGTCTGCAGAAGTTGTGTCCCAGCCCTGGACCTCAGGAAGAGCTGACACAGCAAAAGAAAGGACCCTGAACCCACTAACTTTGTCTGCTGTGAGGAGGAGACCAACATTGGATATTTACCAGGTTCTCACCTGTTTTGCTTTTTTCTGGAGTTGCTGCATGAACTTTTTTGCCTTCCCCAAGACAAAAGCTGGAGCCATTTTGTTCCTCCCTGCCAGGTGGCCAGCCAGTTTTTCTTCCCCTGGGATTTTGTTGGTTTTTGTTGTTGTTGTTTCAGTGTGTGCGTGTAGGGACAATAAGGCTCTGACATTTCAATATCTAGCATTTATTCTTTTTTTGTGTGCCATGTGGTCACTTTGTTTGTCAATGAACAATTGGGGGTTTTTTTCACTTTCATGCACTAATACTCGTTTCTTATTAGTGAGAAGAGATTGCTGAAACCCTGTTCTTTAGAGGAAACACTAATTCCAGTGTGTTTTCTCCCAAACTTATCTCTAAACCAAGACAGTTTGCTTAGTTCATAAATAGGGACTGTTTTCCTTAAAATATTTTCTGTACAAATATTTGCATTTCACAGATAAATCTATTTCTCTTAACTTTAAATACAGTTCTTACCAACTGACCAATACAGGAAAATTCTAGTTGTTTATAAATCTGAGGAAATAACTATTTCTTTTTTTTTTAAAACCAGAAAGCATTCACTGTGTAAGGAGTAGGATTTCTTTATTATAGTTATGTTAAATATAGGAAAAGTTTGTATATATTTTGTTCCAGCATGAGAGGTCTAAGAGGAAGATAGGAAACACAATTATTACCTTGAATATTTTATTGTGAAACAAATATGATTTGGGAATCTCTGACATGGCTTTTACCCAGTGACTAAATGAGGTCTGTATAATTGTGTTTTCTGCAATACCTGACTATACAATATTCTTTCTTATGAAATAAGGCACAGAAACCTACAGTGACATTCTGATATTTCAATTGTCTAGCCATTTGGACCACCAAGCATGGTAAAATATAGTTCTATGAGCTGCACATTCTCTTTGCTTGGCTTTTTTCTTTTTTTTTTTCGGTCTGTGGAAGAAAGATCTTTCTTCTGTGGAAGAAAGAGATTAGGCAGACCTTCCTGGAAGAAAAGGGAGACCATTTACCTGTCTTGGGAGAATCTATTGTGAGAGGAATGTGAAAGGAGGCTCATAAGCCTGCACAACAGCGTGCTTAAGGTTTACAGGAGCACAGCAACCCCCTACATATGTGGAAACATGGGTAGTTTGCTGTGAAGCAAAGAGAATGAAAAGTCAGGACTTGTACCTTGAAATACATTTCTAGGGTTCAGAGAGTATGAAGCTATATTTAAACCTTTCATAGATCTTCTTATTGTAACCACTATGTTTTTCTTCTTCCTCATTTGAACCAAAATAATATATTTGATATCCAAATGATGCATGAATTTCTTGGTATTTTAAGCTGTCTGTTTTTGTGGGTTTTTTGTTTGTTTGTTTTGTTTTGTTGGGTTTTGTTTTGGTTTGTTTTTTTCCCCCAGAAACTTGCTGTAGGTGAGATGCCTTGGCAGATTTGCCTTGAAGGTCTAGTTCATTTGGGGGTCTATGACATGTTACTGGTGTCATCAATGAACTGGTCATTGCACAGATGAACTCTGTGTCTCTGGCTTTTTTGCTGTTTTTAGTAGAGAAGAGCAGATCTCAAAACTTTTATGTTGCATGCTTGCCTGGCACATTATACAGTAGTATCTCTTAGCCTCCATCCCCTAGATGGAAGAATAGAAAGGAGGACCCCTGTGGGGTCTCACAGGGAAATGATGAGTACAAATTCACTAAATATTGGGGTATGGAGTGCTATATGAATGTCAAGATTGCTATGGATTTTGTAGACAGCAAGCTTCTTTTTGATTTCTGAAACTCAAATTCAAGCTGAATTTGAGCCACCTTGTGCTACTATGTCACTATAATTCACATTCACGCTGTTTAATAATGTGTGAAGAAACCTGCAGTAATTTTGTCAAACTGTAATACTTGGCCAAAATTGTTTCCTAGTGAAAGTTTTAAAAAGATTTTTAAACAAGCAGACATAAATCTTGATTTGGTTACCCTACAACTGGCATACTGTTCCCCTCTCATTCAAACATTCATGTCTAATGGACTGATCTAAAAGAGGTTTTCTCTGTTTGTGACTTGTGACATAAGTAACAAGTAGCAGTTAAGGCCACTTATTGGTTAAATTCCAGTTCATTTTGGGAAAGTAAACTGATGTATATATTAGCAAAGGTAATGTATATATTAGAAAAAGTAAGAAAGGCATAAAGCAAGGAACTGTCTACAAACACCAAAAAATTCACTTGCATCTAGAACTGGGTCACTTCCAGCTGAGGAAACTCTCATAACAAAATATTGTACATGGGAAATCCAAGGGCAGGTCTGCCATGTTAGCCAAAAGTGTAAGCACAGTGTAGGCAGGGCTATTTGAGCCTGTGTTAGCCTGGGTAGAAATAGAAATGCCTTCCAGAACTGTAGGTAAGTCTTGTATTGCTGCTGCTATTTTGAATTCATATTCTCAGACATGCTAAACCTATGTAATTGCTCTCTCCTGCTGTCAGGTCTCCATTCCAATGTTTCTAACCAGGTAATTTCCTATGTAACTCCAGGACTAAGCCTTGCAACACTATCAGTGTAGAGAGAAGTCTAATGAGTAGCATTTTGAAAGGAGTGGGGAATGTATTGATGATTGAGATAGTTGAGAGTAGATAGCATGAACAGGACTTCCCCTCCTCCCCCATTTAAAAGTTAGGCTTGTTCCCTGCAAGTCCTGAAGCTGCAACCTTCAAAAACTGAATTGTTCAGAAATTTGTCCTAGTCCATTTTAGGTGTTTTAAGCATATTTACTAGCTTCAGTATTCTTCCTCATGCTGTGGACATGCTTCAGATTACACTGCTTCTCAAACTTCAAGTTTCTTTCCCTCTCTGAGAATGAATTCTCCAGGTTTAAGAAGTAGAGGACAGACCATAGGTGCCATAGAACTGACCATTTGGCTAGAATAATGTTCTTTGTAGTAGCTAGTATAGGGCTATGTTTTGGATTTGTGTTCAGGGCAGTGTTGATAATTGTCATAGTTTAATCTCAGCTAGTAACTAAGGACCATGCATCTGCTCACTTACTCCTCCAAGTGGATGGGGAAGAGAATTGGAAAAGTGGGAAAACCCATGGGTTGAGATTAAGCCAGTTTCATAGCAAAAGCAAAAGCAGCACATACAAGTAAAGAAAAACATGGAATTAATTCACCACTTCCCATGAGCAGGCAGGTGTTCAGCCATTTTCAGGAGAATAGAGCCCCATCATGCCTAATTGTGACTTGGGAAAACAAATGTAATCACTCCAAATGTCTCTCTTAGTCTTCTTTCTCTCTTT
>JBBMKD010000102.1:56213506-56224273 GCA_037834095.1 Argya squamiceps
CCTATGCCCCCCTGCCCCCCCCCCCCCCCCCCCCTTCATTCATATACTGAGCATGACAACATATAGTATGAAATATCCTTTTGGTCAGCTGCCCTGGCTGTGTCCCCTCCCAGCTTCTTGTGCACTCCCAGCCCTCTTGCTGGTGCGATGGTTCAAGAAGCAGAAAAGACCTTGGCGTAGAAAGCCCTCGGTAAGCCTTGCTCAGCAAGAACATAAACGTCTCTGTTATAGATGAGTAATGAGATGGTTGGCTCTCACAATTAAGGGATAAATATTATGTGTATGTTAGAAGAAGTTTTGTAGATGTATAGTTATGTTATTGTGTTGTGTCCTCCCATAGTCCTCTTTCCCCTCCCCCTTGTATTACTGTCACAGGATGGCCTTGGTAGTTGGGGCATTCGGGGAGGGCTGGCCTGTTACTAGGATGTGCAGCATGGCAACACCTGCCCTCCAATCAAATTGCAAGAAAGTGATCTACAGCAATGAATGGCAGCGGCAGGCTGGTTGCTACAGGCCAGTGCTACGGCAGGCTGGTGCGGTGGGCAGCGCACGAAACACGGCGGCAGCGGCAGTCATGGTGTGGGTGCAAACAGGCTTGTGCTGCAGATTTGGCTGTGTGCAGGCTGGTGGCAGACGTGGCTGTTCCTGGGAAGCATGGCGGGGACAGCGGGCTGCAGCAGCATCCGCTCCGTTGGGGAGGCAGCAGAGCACAAGGTTACCATGATAAGCTGGTTTACGGGAACAATGAAGCTGGACCACAGGGAGAAAAAGGCAAGCCAGGGGGAGGGGGATTGAGTGGACCCTACAAGTGAGCCCCCGCTCCCTACAAGACACCCAGAGCAAAATCGCTCTCGTTGTGTCGTAGTAGGTGTTCTAATGTGCTAAGGTTCCTCCCACAGCTTGATTTCCCGGGCATCTGGGCATTCTTTGCAGCATCCGGATATCTGCCCCATCGTGGAGATGATAGGATAGGGTTAAGATGATTTCTAAGGGGCCTAGGAATAGTAGTTAGCTTCACTGTAAGTAGGTGTGATTTCAGGCTATTGTTCTAATGCAGCCAGGTATAGCTTGCCTAGGCAAGCCATAAGGAGGGGGAAGGGAATGCATATAATGCTAAGGCTTAGGATAGAATTAGATGTTCTTTAGTAAGTTAAGGTGAACCTGTACCCATATCATAATCATTGATAAATTACCTTATTGTTAATTGTAAGCATCTGGTAACTAAATATGATTATTATGTTAAAGATGGATCACGGGGATCTTAAAATAGGAATCATGAAAATCTTGAACAAGAATCCTAAAAAAAATAGATTGTTCGAAATTCATGCTGGGGTAGAAGCAATAGAACAATGGGGTTTAATATTTAACATGTATACTTATGTAATAAGAAAGTATAAAACTGTGTCAGACTGCGGGCAGAGTCAAGATTTGGGCCTCTAGGCCCTTGAGTCTCAAGAGCTCGTCAATAAAGCACCGCATGCAATCTTCCGTGATTGTGTGGGTTTTTTTGCCTACACTAACAGAGACTTCCTCTGCCCTTATTGGTTGCCAGGTGAAGCCTCTGGAGGGATGAGGATGCCAGCAGTCTTTATAGGAATCTTTCACCTCATGTGTAACATATGTTAAGGGATAAATAAAAACCTCCTTGGTCCCTGCTCTGTCATTAAGGTTGCTACTTGTTACATGCAGAGGCAGGTAAGACAGATTTGAGTTTGTTAAGTAAAGGAAAGTGCAAAATCCTTTTTCTGGGATGGAATAACTCTATCCACTAGTACAAGGCCAGACTGCTGGAAGGAGGCTTTGCAGAATCGGGACTACTGGTGGAACACACATTAAACATAAGTCAGTAATGTGCACTTGATTGAGGGAAGTGGTTGTACCTCTCTCTGTGATACTTGTGATATTATTGTGATATATGTTCTAAAATAAATTCGTGTATCAAGTATGTTATATGTTATAACCTAAAACTGTGCTGCAAGTTCAGATTTCCAAAAATTGCGAAAGGCGTCTCTGACTACCGAGACCCATTTGCAACTGTAAAAGCTCTCAAATAATAGCAGGATGAAACCAACATTTACAACAGAAAGAACTGGGCAGAGCAGGAGATGGCTTGTTCATCATGGGTGGACCCACCACTTCTCCAATGATCAACGCCTGATATGGATCTAGGTGGAGGGAACCCAGAAATTGCACAGATCAGCATCCCAATGCCCAGTTCCAGGAACTCAATTCAGGACCTTGATCATGCCAGGAAAATCTTTCAAAACCAAACAGCGAAAGAATGAAGTGCATGAATATGCACATCGGACAAAGGCTAACAATGAACTTGCCTCAGGGCAGAAACTGTATAAAAACCATACCCTGAATCCCAGAGTTTGTGGACAAGAAGGGTCAGCTCCATTGAGGCTGTCCCTGTGTTCACCTGACCTCGATCGATGTTGCATCTTTTTATTGTGGCTGATTCTAATTGATTTTGAATGGCAAAATAAAATACTTGATATCAAATTGGCTACAAATCATTTATAACATTATGAATGCATATTATAAAGTTGGCTTTTTGCAAATATTAAAATGAATACAATATGTGTAATATAGGAAGGTTTTACTGTATTTTCTGTTATTATTAACAGAAGTTTAGAAATGCAATGAATGTATATTTTGTTTGAGTTTAACATAGTAAAGACCTTTTTGTAGCATCTAAAAACCAGAGGGGGGGATCCTCCTGCATTCCTGAATTAAACTAGATCAAAATAGCAGTGAACGAAAGACTACAAGAAGGAATTTATTGATTTCCAGGTATCAGAAGAACGAGACATAAGATGACGAAAAGCGCCCACAAGAGCTTAATATACAAGATGTAATAAAATGTTAATTTGGTGATATGAGACAAGTTGGGGGGACCAAAACCAAGAAAACATCTGAATTCAAAGGAATGTCTGAATAATGCATTAAGGTCTATTGAATATTGAAATAAATAAAAAGCTAGACTTAACAATCCATCAAGCAATATAGTCAATTTATTGATTTGTTTGATAAAGAGAATGAGCAAGTCACAGTGCTGGGTGTGTGAGGGGTCTCCGCCCCAAGCAATGCACAAATTCAGCTGCCAAATGGTGGTCTCTTATACCATTCTAGGCACTTCACTTCCCCAGATTTTCAGTATTTTCTACTTGCTTTCCTTCATAATCAGCAGTTGTGGTTTTTGAAGATCTGTTGGGGAGGTGGTCCAAGGTAGTTTTCTGATGTCTCTCCAGGTTCCTATTCTTCTTTTTAAAATATCTTTTTCCACTAGCATTATTTTTGGTTTTAGAATTTGCTTAAGCAAGCATATATATTTTGTTAGTCAGCATACATTTTGCAAGCCTCCTCTTAACTATTTCACATCTTGAAAGAGTAACACGCCTTAACACCTGTCATGGGCCCCTTTCTCTCAGTTGTTACAAAACTCCAAAGTCAGCATGTTTCCAAAATATCTTTGTAAAGCCCCTCAATTTGTTAGTCCCACTTCCCCTTGTTAAAGGATTGCAAATTCTTCTATACTAAGAAAACAATTTATAACTTATACAAAGAATAGTTTAAAACTTATACTACAAGGTGGTTTAACGTTTACATTGCATATATAATTACAAGTTTGTTGTTGAAACAAACTGTTAGTAAAAGCCTGTTGTATAGTTGCCTTGTTAAACCCACTTTCATGCCTTACTTAGTTGATTTTTTTTCTTAAAACTCTTCTTTATAATAATCCC
The DNA here is from genome assembly GCA_037834095.1 of Argya squamiceps. NCBI lineage: Eukaryota > Metazoa > Chordata > Aves > Passeriformes > Leiothrichidae > Argya > Argya squamiceps. The sequence continues at coordinate 56,217,253 of JBBMKD010000102.1, forward strand.
ATGATCTCTGTCCAGATTGCTCACACACACACATGCTATTTGATTGACACAAATCACAACTTGATTTCTCACAATATGTAACATACGGATCCTTAAAAACAAAGGATCTGAAGGTGTGGTCTGTGCTGGCTTGCTGTCTGCCAGGCACCCTCGGCCAAGAACAATTTGTTTTATTTCTGTCTCCTAATTGTCTCTTTATTTTTTTATTAAACTTATAAATTTTTCTAAGAAAGTGAACCTAATTTTTCCCATCTGGATTGTATGTGGAGTGCTGTGCACAAATTTAGGTCAAAAGACAGGCAGCGAAAAACTGGAGCGAGTCCAAGTGGATGGCTGCCAGCATATGGTAAAGGGGTCTAAGATATCAAACTTCCTTCAGCCTTAGGAAGAGAAGGCTAAAGACAGATCTTATTGGTGTCTATACATACCCGCAAAGAAGATACAAGGACAGATTATTCTCAAGAGTGTGTGTGATAGTACAAGAAGCAGTAGATGCAAGCTGCAACATGGAAAATTCCAGTTAGAGAGAAAAAAGTTCACCATGATGGTTGTCAAACACCATAGTAGTTTGTCCAGTTAGGCTGTAGTAATAATAACTCATTAGAACACGGCGCTGAGCAACCTGCTTTGAGCAGGATGTGAATTTGACTTAGATGACCTCCAGACATGCCTTAAATGTCTTCCTTTTTTACTTATGGAATTTTTTCCATGAGTTGCTAGGAGACTAACTGCTGGGTACTTGTGGATGTTTGATCAAAACAAAGAGGTGGCCAAAAGTTAGGAGAGGAGTGTAGCATCAGGCTACACTTCTTTTGTCTCTGGAAGTTTCCCTCGGAGGGGATAGATACTGCGAGTTTTGGGGGCAGGTAAAGGACAGGGCTGGGGGCAGCTGCGCTCTCTTGCTCTCGGCATCAGAAGGAGCACAGTCAAGCTGTTGTTTACTGTGTGGAGAATTCACTGTCACCACCAAAGTCCAGTCCTACCTAGGGAATCTATCACCATCTGCTCGCGTGTCCAGGAATTCAGAGCTCACCTTCACCTGCCTTGCTGGAGCTAGGCCACCACTGTCCTGCCCCAGCTGCTCCTCCAGCACTGCCCTGGGTCTTTCTGCACTGCCCCTCAACCCCTGCCTGCCTGTATGTCCCGCAGTTCCAGCTACCACTGCAGACCTGATACATCTCATCCACCAGCCTGGGATTCCTGCTCATTCCTGCCATTCCAGCTTGTTCCCCTCAGAGTCCTGCAGGGGCACCAAAAATCAGACTGCCCAAGGGTTTTGTGAAGCAAAAGCATCTCCTCCATCCCTTCCTGTCTTGGCCAAGAAGGCTGTCACAAGGTTCCTGGTTCTGTTTTGTTGTTAATGCCATAGTTGTTGTTTTGTTTGCCCTGTTATACACACTACTAAAGAACTGTTTTTCCTATCCCATACCTCTGTTGAGAGCCCATTAATTTCAAAATTATAATAATTTGGATGGAGGGGGTTTACATTCTCCATTCCAAGGGAGGCTCTGGCTTTCCCTGGCAGACGCCTGTCTTTCCAAACCAAGACAGCCTTCCAACCTTGTGTGAGAACCTGGAAAGATTGATGTCTCTAGCATTTTAGCATGCATGTGTGTAAGGGAAGGGGCAGGTCAGGCCTTACCCTGGTGAGGCAGCTATCTGCCCTCTACACCCCCACCCCTATAGCCTATATCCCATCCTGGCAGTGGCTGCCAATCATGGAACAGCAGAGACAATGCCCTACAGTCTCCTAACCCAGCTTCTAAGTGGCCAAATGACCAGAATTCCCACTGGGGGAAGGGCCCAAGAAGGCCAAGGAGTATTTAAGGCCAACCATGGGTCCATCACTTTGTCTGGACCCTACCTCCTTTTGGAGCTTCTATCGTAATGGGAAATTGGGAACTGGTAGCTATATGTGTGCTTTTCTGTATCTTTTCTGTTCTTCTCTTTTTCTTCTTCTTCAATTCTCTCTTCTTGGAATTCTTGAGTGGCTTGTAATTGAACGGGCTTAGAGTTTGTTAACTTGAGTGGGCTAAATTAATGCTTTGAGAAGTCTTTTATATTGATTGAATATTGCACTAAACCTTTTGCCAAAGCTACCTTGATTTTCTAAAATTGTCGGTATAGTTCTTTTTTGTTGTTTTGACCTCTTGATAATATCTTGTCAGTATTTCTACGATGTGTCTAACTCAGTGTACATGAACAATTTGTAAACCATGTTAAAAATCTTGTCAACCAAGTCTAACAGCTTGGTAGGGCCTTCCAACTCTACACCAACATGAACTGGCAATCAACTGAAGCTCCTTTCTAAGAGAGCTTTGACACAGTAAGTCTAAAAATGAAATGAAACTATATTTGAATGAAAAGTAATTCCTGTCTTTGCTCACTTCTCTGTTGACTACTTCTCCAGACAGGAAAATGAGATTAATTTTCTGATAGCTCACTTGTTTCCAGTACAAACTTCACTTTGATTCAACTGAGGACTTCAAAGGCAAAAACAATGTATTGCTTGCCTTGTCTTAAGCACTCCCCCCCTCTCCCCGCCCTCTTCCCCCCTTTCTTTTAAAGAAAGCTGTGATTGGTTTAAAGTTCAGTTTTCTGGAGTAAAAGGTTATGGAACTCCAGGGAAATGTGGATTTTTTAATGGTGTATTTTGTCCAGTAGGTGTCCCTCATTCATGAAGAATCTTAAAAGGATTTTTCCATTGCAAGACTGTAGCTAAATGAAGAAAAAGGCTTCAAAAACAATTACCTGCCTTATCATTTGCCCATTTAAAATAAGGTACAAATTACTATACTGTAAATATACTGGACTTTGAAAGGAAGGAATATGTATTTCCTATTCTGACTCTAGTTCAGTCTGAACAAAACCAATGAGAAGCATTGTAGCAAGAAAGACAGGGGAACTGGCATGGTGGTGATTCACAGCCGTTAGGTAATCCTGATATGGTTTGAGCAAGGCTTCTCTGATGAATGGTCACCTGGCAGCAGCTTTAAAAATAATTTTTTGTATATACTTCCTTTGTTTTTCAAACAAAACCCTTATCTTCTCAGTGTCCTATTGAAGGACTATTTTTCTTTTACCTCAGCCAGCTTTAACATTTCCAGGTCATGCTGGAGAAATTAGGTGAAGGCTTGATGGTGTAAGAAACAGAGGCACTGTGTCTTTGGCTTGCTATTGGCAGCCGTGCTTCTGGCAAAACCTAATGTTTTTAGGATGGAAGAAGTAATTGTGCTTGCTAAAGGGCACCCAGCTGCCTCACAACTGGTTATTTCCTTTATAAATTTAAAATTTAAAAGCTATACATTTTAACTCTAAGTGCAGGGAGCAGAAAAAAGAACTGCAACAGCATGAATGAACTGCAAATGCCATGATGACTGGATTGAGCTAGGAAGGGTCTAGGGTATGGGGGAAGCTATGGTTTCTAGGAATACTTTTAGAAGAATAGGAATGTTTGAGTAATATGTTTGAATTATAGTTAAAGAATGTGAATGTCCTTGAGCTACATCTTCTTGATTCAAATAACCTCAAATCATGAACAGGTCTTCAATTAACCACATGGACAGCACACTGCAATGATGCTTCAGGGTATTTAACTGTAGCTAACTTGTTATAGACTGGGAACCATTGTATTAGAAAGTAATCAAGAGATCTGCTCAGTTCCTCCTTTAATCCATGCATTGGGGAAGTAAAGAATATGTGGCTAAATGGAATAAATAGTGACAATCTTCTGGAGGCTGACCCACAAGTCTGTACTTCTAATACAGAAAGTGAAGAAGGAGGTCTTTTTGCTCTGGCCTGGAAACTGGACCATGTGCGCTTCCCTTCCCCATTCAGTAATAACCAGGAAATTAGAAAAGGTGACTGCACTTCATATGTTGGCAAGCCACACTAGAGCAGCTAGGCACAGCAGAAAAAATCAGTGAGACAAAGGAAAATGGTCTTTGAGAAGTTCTGTCTCTTGTAGCCTTATTGAGCACCTGATTGCACAGGATTCACAAAACCATTGGGGTAACAATCTGTTCTCCCTTTAGCTATTTTCATAGTACAGCAATCCAAATCAATGTCTTACTGATTTGGGGAAGGCAAAATAACTAGAACAACAGAAAATACCTGAAATTCTTTTTCTAGCATTGAAAAGTATCTTCAAAAAAATTGCTATTCTGAATGGCAGATCACAACTGTCTACTATATGCTTCAGATTTTGATTTTCTATTAGCCTTTTATTGGAAAAGAAGCTGTCAATATTTTAGTTATATTTTTTTTGGTAATTTCAGGAAGCCATCCTGAATCATGGCCTTAATGTTTTGGGGTTTTTTGTAGGTTTTTGTTTGGTTGGTTGGTTTTGGTTTTTTGTTTGTTTGTTTGCTTTGCTTGTTTGTCTTGGTTTTTTTGAGTTTTTTTTTACTCTGCCATTAATTCATGCTCTTAGTTAGTTTTAAAGGTTTAAAAGTTGCTTTGTGGCTTCATATTTCTAATTCTGCAAGTAATTTAGGCAGCAGTCCTGTCCTTTCTTCTTTCTCCTCTTCCTCCTCTTCCTCATTCTTGTTGATCTTGTTCTTGGACTGTTCTTATCTCAACCCTTTATTTTTTTTTTCCCTTCAATTCTCATCCCCACTGGGTTTGTATCAGGGAGTGTGTGAGCAGCTGCATGTTAAACACAGTTTCTAACTGGGATTAAACCACAACAGCAAGATAAACCTTCAATTCTTCAGTGATCTTTATATTCTAGATAATAGTGCATGGGTGCTTAGAGAGATGAGTGTTCATGGCTGCCACCTTGGTTGAACTGCTGGAAGTGGGATTGCAAGGATCATGTTTACCTCACTCCTCTATAAGACTAAGGTATGGAGGATTTGTAAAGAACTCATTAGGATCAGGTCCTAACACCTTCCAAGTCTGCACTTTCCTAACCAAGTATCAAGCAGCATTGCCAACAGTAATACAGCTTCTTGTTCAGAGGATTGAGTCACACATTTGTAAGTGCCATTTTGGAGGATAAAATGTAGGTTTGGTACCACTACCATGGTCTTACGAATTTATAGTTGCCATCTTGTTTTCTGCTCAAAGACAAGAGGAGGAAAAAGAAGAAAGGATCACAGTTCCCCTGCCCTCATCTCTTCTTTTCTACTACTAGATCCTAAAGAAGGTGTCAGAACATTTTTCTTAGCGTTTTCCTAACATGATGATATTTTAATCTTGTATTTATGTCTCACAGTTGCCAAGTTAGCTGACTCAGGAACACATATCTGGTCTACTCCCTGGACAGATCACACTACTATCTCTGCTAGTCAGGAAGTGGTGAATGCACATGAGGATTAGGGTAGGACCACTAGTAAACATTAGTAGCATATTTGTTAATCAACAGGAAATTGCCAGAATGATATATAGATAGCTGGAATGAAATATGGTCTCTCTGGGTTTTGAGCTCTGAGAGGTTAAGAAAACACAGCAAGTAATAAGAAAAAGGACATTGATTTTCTGCCATGAGTTCTAACAGAGAACTACCTAGTCACAGCAAAAAAGAGTCCCTGCACAGCAAATCCTAGGAATTTAGCCTGAAGCCTCAGACTCTGGAGAGGGGCCAGCTATAAAGCTCCTCTCAAGTTAAGACTTGAGTCCATTCACTTGGACACAGAGGCTATTTACAGATGCTAAATTTTACTTGGTGGCGATGTTGCACAAGCCAAAAATAAATCAGTTTGTTTTTCAGCTTCACGAATGTAGTTCACATTTGTTAAAGCTATGGTTCCCAGGCCTGCCAGTGACTCCAAGGTAAGATATTTTTGAAAATAGAATGATTGCGTTAGCAGGCTTTTGTGTAACACATCTGTTGACACATGCAAATGATGGATACATTTTGGTGTACGACTATACTAATCTTCTATGACCAATGAAGTGGTAACCTTTTAAGAAAGAAGAAATAGCTATGCTTCTAAGTGTTCCCTTTACTTTGAGTACAGAATGTCCATTATTTCATCTTGCTGCATAATATAGGTATTTATTTTGTTCTTTGCCTGAAAGACTGTGGTTGGAAAATATTTGGTGAAATCAGTAGTATCAGGTTACAGGAGGAATAAGCCATCTAGAAACTTATATATCTGTTGAGATATAATTATTTAAATAATTGGCATTATATTGTAGTAATTTCTTCAACTTCCTATTGTAGAAAATCAGTTATTTTTGGACATCATATTGTTGCAATGCATGATTGAGCCTTTCGAAGTTTTATATGTATTTTATTTATTTTGTGTTGGTATGTTCCTTCCAAAATCCCTTCACCCATTCCCAAACTCACATGGTATCTCCCAGAGGGGAGCCCCTTGTCAGTCACCCTGGTAACTTGAGGGGAGATCATCTCCCATTCAACCAGGTGCTCAGACACCCAGCTTCCAATTGTTCTGTTAAGTACCCCTGTCCCAGACCATCCACCCCCCTTTTCACCCATTGCCCCCAATTCTCTTGCTGCCCCAGGCTGTGTCCTTGGGTACAAAAAGGAGAAGGACAGGCCAGACCATGCTTTTTGCACGTGGAGCTGCACCGAATAAACATCTTCCAAACCTGATATGGTTGAAGAATACACCCAGTGCAGGCAGCTCAGTGAGCAGCTGCAGTGCAAGTTGCAGGTTGTGCCCTGGGAAATGGCTGGCCCCAGCAGTGACCCATGACCTGACACCAACCCTTTGCACAGCTGAGGGTACGGGGACTTTGGGGGCAGGCTGGTCTGTCACTCAGGGACTCCGGCAACAAATGAAAGACAAGAAGATTCCAGACCCAAAATCACCATTGGAACACCTGCACAGACTGTAAGGAAACAAAAGCCCAAGGATTTTTTTGTTTGAGGTCCCTCCTGGGCAGCAGCAGCACAAGCTTGCTGTTGTGCTGCTGAACCATAATAAAAGGCTCGATCATAACTTAAAGGAACCAGACATCTGTTATAAAGAAATTTCAGGCAACCAGCCAAGTAATATTTCCAATTAGAATTTTATTAATTACAGCAAGCATAGCAGTAAGGCAACAC
>JBBMKD010000102.1:56237574-56255643 GCA_037834095.1 Argya squamiceps
TTCTATTCTATTCTATTCTATTCTATTCTATTCTATTCTATTCTATTCTATTCTATTCTATTCTATTCTATTCTATACATAAACATTTGATTCAATTATATTTTGTGAAAACTCTAAAGGTTTTTTTCTGCTTAAGTAGAGAACACAATTCAAAACTCAAAGTTTATTGCAAGAAAGAAGAACCAACTCTGCTCAGCAGCCTCTGCTGTTGTGCTTTTCTGTTTGTAATTTTTCTTAGATTATTCACTGCCCATTTTGGGTTGAGGAGGGGTGAAGAGAAAATGGGGCTTTTTCTACCAACATATAAAAATTGTCTGGTGCCCTCCTAGCATTTAATTTTCAGGCACTGACATTTCATTGCAGAATTATGGCTTTCAGAGAAAGAATAATAAAGATTTTTTTTCCCTTTTAATATTGATTTAGTAAAATCAGAAGGAGAAATCAGCTGCCTTGAGTTCAGGAGGCTGGAAGAACGAGTCTTAAAATTCTGATATTCATCCAGGATTTAAAAAAGCTGTTTATTGGAAGCTATGTGTAGGGCAGGCTGGGATTAATTTCTGTTTCTGGGAGAAAAGTTCGAGAGAAGTCATATGGAGAATTTGCTAGTTAGCAGGTAGGAAATCATGATATAGTCTGTATTATGAATACTGCCTGTAGTGGAATCTCAGAATGACATATTGAATCGTAAAAGATATAGTAGAACCCACATGTCTGCATAAAGTTTTCTTGCAAGCTTTGTCTTTTCAATAAAAAATAATTTATTTGCATTTTGAGCCTTAAATACAACCATTTGTTGGATAGAGTTAAAAACTCTATTGGCTAACCTTCCCATTTCTTTTAGCTTTTTTTGAACTTTTGTCTGGCCCTTGGGGCTGCTTGCAAGAACTTTCTGACCCAAAGCTTTTTCTGCTTCTTAGTGGTTAAAAATCATCTGGATTGCTGAGACAGTGATTTCGGGTTTTTTAGTTAATCTGAAAAGTGGCTTCATATTAAATCACAGTTTTCTGGATAAAAGTAGTTGCAAGTCCCTGAATGCAAATTAGAAAATGTGAAATTTGGGTGTAAATTCTATGATTTGGACCTATATTTTTACAATATGCCTGTCAGAGCTGAAAGCTAAGTTGTATATAGTGTATCTAGTGTATAGTATATGAAGAAAGGTGTGAACTAAGCATAGGAAAATATCCAGGTCCTGCGCTTGGGTCACAACAAGCCTGTGCAGCACTATAGACTTAGGACGGAGTGATTAGAAAATTGCCTGTCAGAAAATGACTTGGGGCTGCTGATTGACGGCAGCTGAAGATGCGACAACATATGCCCAGGTATTGCAGTGAGTGATTGAGGTTTTCAAAGTTGTATATATATTTTGTTTATTGGTCTGTATTGGTAGATTCCTTCCCAAGCCCCTTCTCCCCCTGTTCCCTTAATCACATGGTATCACCCTGTCCTGGACCACCCCCTTCCTTCCTTCATTGGCCCAGAGTTTCCTCCTCCCAGGCTGCGCCCTGGAAAAAGGGAGGACAAGGGCCCAAGGGAGTTCTGCCACGTGGACTGCACTGGAATAAACACCTTCCCAAACCCACGTCAGAGCCCGCTCCTTTATTCCAAGCCTTAAACCATGCACAGCCTGAGACTGAAGAATCCACGAACTGACTGTCTAAGTTGGTCAGGGAACTACTGCTTAGCCAGAAAGCAACCCCAGAGACCCACTTCACCCAGGTATCTAAGGCCAATGGCATCCTGGCCTGTGTCAGCAATAGTGTGACCAGCAGGACCAAGGCAGTGATTGTACCCCTGTACTTGGCACTGGTGAGGATGCACCTCAAATCTGGTGTTCGTTTCTGGATCTATCACAGTATTGGACCCCTGAGGAGCACTACTAGCTACAGGCTTCCAACTAGACCCTGTGCCACTGATCACAACCTTCAGTCAGTTCTCAATACTGTACACTGTACGGTTCACCTAACACCCACTTCCCTTGAGGATGTCTTGAGGGACAGTGTCAACAGCTGTGCTGAAATCCAGGTAGACAACAACCACTGCTCTCCCTCATCTATCCAGCCCCTTGTTGCAAGCAGAAAAGGAAGCATACCACTAAACACAGGACAAGGAAATGGAAATTTTGATATTACTCTTGGTGAGGATGATTTTCTTCTGGGAGGATGATGAGCAATTTGAAAATTTATGGATTAGGATTAAACTGCAGACTGGCAAGGATGTCACTGTTGTGAGGCTGAGATACGGAACACTTTCTTTGCTTCAGTCTTCACTACCAGGGCCAGCCCTCAGGAACCCTGACCCAAAAGACCAAGGAGAAGGTCTAGAGGAGGGTGGACTTTCCCTTGGTTGAGGACAATTGGGTTAGAAACCATTTACTCAAACTTGACATCCGTAAGTCCGTGGGTCCTGATGGTATACACCTACCAGTGTTGAGTGAATTTGTGGACATCATCACTAGGCCACACTCAATCATCTTTGAAAGGTCATGGCAGTCTGGAGAGGTACCTGAGGACTTGAAGACAGCAAGTGTCACTCCAGTCTTCCAAAATGGCAGGAAGAAGGACCCAGGGAACTACAGTCCAGTCAGCCTTAACTCAATCCCTGCATGTGGAAGACAAGAAACTGATTAGTCAGGATGGATTCACCAAAGGGAAATAATGCCTAACCAACATGATTGCTTACTACATTGCAACAAGGGGCTGGATAGATGAGGGAGAGCAGTGGTTGTTGTCTACCTGGATTTCAGCACAGCTGTTGACACTGTCCCTCAAGACATCCTCAAGGGAAGTGGGTGTTAGGTGAACTGTACAGTGTACAGTATTGAGAACTGACTGAACTGCAGATTTCAGAAGGTTGTGATCAGTGGCAGAGGGTCTAGTTGGAAGCCTGTAGCTAGTAGTGCTCCTCAGGGGTCCAGTACTGGTTCCAGTGTTTACCTTAATCATCAAAGGCTTGTTTCAAGAGATAGAGAGCCTCCTCAGCAAGTGTGTGATGACAAAACTTGGAGGACTGTCCAATACCCAGAGTGCTGGGCAGCCATTAAGAAGGACCTCAACAGCATGGAGAGATGGGTAGAGTGGAATTCTGAAATGCAGCGATGACCAGTGTGGTATCCTGCATCTGGGAAAGAATAACCCCATGCACCAATACAGACTGCAGGCTGACTTTATGGAAAGCAGATCTGCAGAGAAGGGTCCTGTGGGTTCTGGTTGACAACTAGAGCCAGCACTGTACCCTTGTGGCCAAGAAGGACAATGGTATCCTGGGGTGCATTAGGAAGAGCAGGTCGAAGAAGGTGATCCTGCCCCTCTATTCAGCCCTGGTGAGGCCACATCTGGATTGCTGTGTCCAGTTCTGGGCTGTTCAGTACAAGACAGACAATGAGATCCCGGAGCAAGTCCAGAGGAACTCAATGAAGAATATGAGGGCACTGGAACATCTCACTTATGAGGAAAGACTAAAGGAGATGGGACTGTTTAGCCTGGAGGATAGCTGACTGAGAGGGAATCTTATCAATATCTATAAATATATGAAATATTTGAAGAGAAGGTGTCAAGAGGATGGAGCCAGGCAGTTCTCAGTGGTGCTGAAATGAGAGATAATGGGCAGAAACTAATGCACAGGAAATTTTATCTGAACATGAGGAAGAGCTTCTTTACTGTGAGGGTGACTGAGCACTGAAAGAGGTTGTCCAGAGAGGCTGTGGAGTCTACTTCCCTGAGGATATTCAAAAACCATCTGGACACAATCCTGAATATCATGCTGTAGGGGACCCTACCTGAGCAGGGAAGTTGGACTAGATGACCCACTGTGATTCTTTCCTACCTTACTCATTTTGTGATTCTTTAATCATGACTCTGACAGTGATTAAAGAGTCTGTTCCAGCTGTGGACTATAAGATATATATTTTTTAAAACACACTCTAAACACATATAAGATTAATGTACATTGATGCGAGCCAGTGAAAACCCCAACTAGCCCCTCACTCTGGCCTGCGCCAAGAGTGGCTGCCCCCAGACCACAAATGGTCTGAGTGGCGGTAAAGAGCAGGGCTGCTGCTGCTCTCCATGGCTCTGTGCTGGTGGAGCACTGAAGATCAAGGCAAAGAACAGGGAGGGATCCTCTGTGTGGTTCTCTAGGTAATTTATTATCCAGAGAGGGTCACAAACAAAGGATGTCGAATAGGGCTTGACACTGATTTTTAAACAATGGAGGAACAAGGGGTGGGTACAATCCAGTAACTAATCAGGGAAACATCATGGAGGAGTTTAAGGAGGAACTCATAATGTAACAAACAATGGGGGACACCAAGGAGAGGATACATCTTAAAACAACAAATTAGACATTGAGGAACACAGAAACTTCTAGATCTAAAGGCTGGGTCTACTGAGGATTGACAACATTAGTGGGCAGGGTTAGGGGACTGACAGGGAACTTTCTAGGGCAAAGGGCAGGGATTAGGGAGGATTGATGCTTGGGTAGGTGGAGTAATAAGCAGTTTAGACAACTTAGAGAGGAAGGAGAAAACTTTGGGTAAAACCATCCACTTGAGGGGAAAAACAGGAACAAACCATTCAAAAGGTCTTACAAAAATACAGATAAAGAAAAACACACCACCACAGTACATGGATTAACCAAAGTACAACTTTCATTTTGGTGAATCAAATAATTGGAAATTGTTAATAACCTATTTTGAATGTGCACACTGCCTTCACAACAGAAAGTGGGCAACCATTTTAGTTAGGCCTTTTTCAACATCTGGTTAGTATTTGGCAGTGTCTTGATTTAGAAAGACAGGTGTCCACCAGGGGAAGCTGGAGCTTCCCTTGAAATGGAGAATGTAAACCCCCTCCCTCCAAATTATTATAATTTTGCAATTAGGGGCTTTCAGGCAAAGATATGGGAATAGGAATAACAGTTCTTTACTAGTATGTATAACAAAGCAAAACAAACAACAACTACAGTATTAACACCAAAACAGAACCAGGAACCTTGAGGGTTTTTCCTCACAAAACCCAGGGCAGTTTGATCTTGGTAGCCCTGCAGGACTCTCAGGGCACCAAGCTGGAATGGTGAAAAATCCTGGGCTGGTGGATGAGATAAATCAGAAGCTCCGTGGTGGTAGCTGGAACAACAGGATGTCCCCGGCAGGCAGGAGCAGGGTGTCATGGCAGGGCAGGGGTGTGCGGAGCCACACCATAGCAAAAAGAGCAGTGCCAAAGAAGCCACGATGGTGGGACAGGGCTGGCCCAGCTCCAGCAGGGCAGGAGGAGGAGCTCAGAATTCTGGGGCACGTGAGCAGATGATGGTAGATTTCCAAGAACTGGACTTGATGGAGACGGTGAACTCCTCTCGCAGCAAGCAAACAGCCTGGCTGTCCTCCCTCCGGTGCTGAGAGCAAGAGAGGTAGCTGCCTCTCACCCTGTCCTTTATCTGCCCCCAAAAACTCAGTGATCTTCCCCCTCCCGACTTCTGGCCACCTCTTTGTTTTGGTCAAATACCCATAAGTACCCAGTAGTTAGTCTACTAGCAACTTATGGGAAAAAATTCTATAAGTAAAAAAGAGACAAATCTAACCCCCAGCAGGCAGGCTCACTGCAGTGAATGTTGCTTTGACATCTTGCTTTGACAGACTTGATGTTGCAGAGTTCATGTGCTGATGGAAGGAAACAGCGCTGATTATCCTTTACCAGATACCTGTTGCAAAGACAAATGAGCCAAACAAACCAACTCTTTAGTCTAGAAAAATCTAGACAACAAAATGCAGCTAGTAGATATCTAATCCCTGCCCCCCTCTTCTGGATCTAGGAGTAGGATTTTGTGATGAAGCTGTTTTGTTTTTCTCGTAAATGCCAGCCTTTCATTGCTAACTGGCTGGCCTCTTGATGCAATGTGTTATTGTTCTATCACAAATGAAAGCACACTGGATGGAATTAGGAATGTGCCAAGGAAAACATTTCTGTGGCCTAAAAACCTGCCACCACTCAGCACCTGTCTGGGCATGAATTGAACATTGTAGTACTTGATCCACAGCAGTCAGACCAAGAGATTGGTGAAATTTTTAGCAGTCCTATTCTCAGTACTTGAACACCCTTCTGGGAAAAAAACACGAAGCACATTAGCTTAAACCCTTTCGTGGAAAGCAGGCAGCCAAAAGTGAGGCTTGCTCACTTACTTTTCCACCTCTTGTTTGTTGGAAAATGGGTAGAAGTAAAACACTTGCAAATCAATGTAAATGCTAACCTCTGTTAGGTTAGAGGCACTGGAGGATGATGGAAACGGGGGAAATAGAGAAAGAAGGGGAGAGAGAGAGATGGATTTCAGCCTAGAAGTGCACATTATATTCAGTTCAGGATAATACTTCAGTTAGCTTTTACTTCTTACAAAGAAATTCTATTGGTAACTGCTCAGCTGTGGTAATTTGTGACAAAAGAATGACTTTGAACAGAGGGAGAGAAAGGAGGTCCAGTTGCAAGGAGTTAAAGTGGCTGAAAGCAGGAATGTCAGACGTAACAGACTCCTTGCAAGAGAGTGAAGTTGTCCTCCATGAATTGTCTTGTAGATCATGCTGGAGTCTGAGCATTCAGGGTCCAAGCCAACAGTCACCTTTGGGCAACAAAATTGGGGTGGGGGATGGATCAAGGGCTGCGCTGACTTGCCACATGCAACTGCACTCTGGATTGGAGCTGCTGCAAATATGTATCGGAAATATACTTGTGACACATCTTTGCAGACTCTCTGTAGAACTGCGTATTGCAGTAGGATTCTGTTCAATGCAATGTCCATTAAAATTTTATATTTCAGGAAAAATGTGTGTGTAACTTTCTTCAAGGGGTACCATTATGTTTCCCCAACAGTTCCCTTCCCTATTTTGATTCTTTCTGGTACAGTTACTCAGCACTAAACATGAAATAAACAGTAAATAATATGCAGAAAAAATCTGGAGTTTCAGACAGTGTAGTTTCACTTGTTTGATCACAATTTAAGATTCCTAATGGACCTGAAATTATCTACCGGTGTCAGCCATTCCCATGAAAGTCTGTGTTAGAACTGCTTTAAAGAAAACAGTTAAGTAAAATAGAAAACAAATTATGTAAGTGCTAAGATAGTGATGGGCAGATTGCTTGCATTGCACACGAACTCTCATCCTTGCTCTCACTCCAAACATGATTTGAACTCTGAAATTTTAAAACTCAGTTTGACTAATTGGTACATGTACACATTCCTTTTTATTTTTCATTTTCACTTCTTGAATTACTCTAAAAGCAGTGAAATAAATGGGCAAGGAGACTCGCTCCTTTTTAATGCCTTTATTAAGATCAACTCTAGGTGGGGGGCTCGAGGGGCTGCGCACACCACCATTGCTCCCGATGGACGATGCAGAGGAGGAGACGATCAGCTCTTCCACACCACAAGGCCGAGCTGGGGGCTTCCCTCTCGCAGGAGTCCCTGGAAAATCCACTGATTTGTTGGAAAGCTTGAGGGAGTCCTGTGTATGGGATACTTCTGAAGTTATGGTGACAAGCTGGAACTCAGGTCTGGTTGGTGTGAGGCTCTCCATGGTTCTGCTGACTTCGAGTGGTTATTTTTAGTTTTTGGTTTGTGTTGGCTCGTTGTTTTTTGGGGATTTTAAGTTCAAATTTTGTCCCACAAACACCTGAGGTCTTTTCATCTGCATGTAGGGCAGTGCTAGGTTTGTTTCAGTGGTTGTTATGGCCGGAGCCATGGTTGCTATGGCAGGAGTGGCAGCAAGGACAGTTACAAAGGAAGGGGTTTCAGGTAATTAACATTTGACACACAAAACATTTAGGGAAGGTATTTCTAATTACCATAACAATCGGTCTGAGCTAGACGACAGAGAAAAGCCCCACCATAGGCAAGGCAAAACTAAACTTAGAAACTGTTATTTTGTTTCTTTACAGGTTTGAGCTAAACGATAGAGAAAAGCCCAACTATAGACAAGGCAAAAACTGAATTTAGAAATTGTCACTCTGTTTCTTACAGCAGAACACAAGAAATAGAGAACAAGATGTTTTTCTGTCTCTAAAGCAGCCCAAGGCAGGACAGAAAATAAATACACAAAATATTTAATCTCCTATTTAATCTCATACATTTTGAGATGAAAATGCACATTCATGAAAGATCTCTGGTCAGTTGTGCAACTTCACAACTCAGTCTTCATATATTTGGGTCATATATATGAGTCTGAATTTTAAAAACTAAACTTTCTATGAGTTTTCAGTGAACTTGTGAGCTCATCATTGTGGCTTAAGCTTGGCAACCCAATAGAATCTTCCATCTGTCTCAAGTTAGACGTGAGCTTTCACCTTGCCTTTGGAGAAGCACCTGTTACTTAGCTGTTCATAGACAACATAATTAGCCTCTACAGGAGAAATGTAGACTCTATGAAACCATTTCCCCTTGCTTTATTTTTGTGTGGTTGCATCATTTGGAAGACACTTTCTTGTTATCTACATGGTAGGTGAAATGGAGAAAGAAAGTTTTTCTTCATTTCACTGGTAAGTTAAATGAAGAAAAATTAGCAGATATCAGAGGAGTTAAAAACCCTAAGTATGTATTCTGTTTTCCTGCACATTACCATCATCCAAGATTAATTCCATATTTACACATATTTTCTTTCTCATGTAAGAGATTAGTATATCTAAAAAATATAAGTATATTTTTTTGCAGTTCATCTCAGCTACAGAAACACCAAAAACCAAGGGAATAATTTCAATGCAGTTGAGAAATTTGCCTTGTGATATTGTCTTGGTTTGAGACAATTAAAGGAGAATACTCTGTAATGAAATTGTTTCCCTTTAAGGGTTCCAACAATCCCTTTCCATCAACAAGGAGTGAATACTAATAAATGAAAGTGGAAAAAATAGCAGTTTCTTGATAAACAGAACACCAACAGGCAGGGGGGAAAAAAGTAAATAACTGCTAGATATCAAACTGCTAAATCCCACAACTACACTGGAACAAAGAGACCAGAAATGCCGGAAATACCTGCTCCCAATACCAGGCCTGGCAGGATGGCCTTGGATTGGTAGGACAAAGGGACAAGATGGTGTCAGATCCCTCTGGGAAGGCAGGAGCCTCATGGAGCAGTTTCAGAAGCAGATTAATTGCCTGATGGCTCATCTGGAGTCAATGTCCTCCCTACAGCAGGGCACAACAGGGCAGGCAGGGCCAGGCAGAGCAGCTGAGCTGGAGACCCTTGTCTCTTCTCAGCTGGACACTGTTGACAGTGACTGGGGCCAGAATGGGGCTGCTCGACTCCACTACTGCCTGTACAATGCCCATGGCCTCAGACAGGCAGCTGTGGAATTTGCCCTTAAGGCAGCTCTAACACCGTTAAGGCTTTCAGAGCCAAGGAAAAGGGGGAAAAAGACCCCTTAAAAGCTGAAAAGAGAACACAAAACCAAAAGAAAAGCCTTTGCCTGAACAAAGACTAAACAGCCAGCGAAGCAAATACTATTCCACGAAGAACCACAAAAGTCCTGGGCAGAGAGATTTTGAAAATGCCCGTGCATAGTAAGCCCCGTCTGCTGCAGGGTCTTAAAGATACAGCAACCATTTCTGGATGCAGATAGATATGTGTGAAAAACGAGTTCCACTCTCTTAGAGAAATTTATAAGTTTAATAAAAAAAATAAAAATAGACAATTGGGAGACAGAAAGGCAAAAGTTTATTGGCCAAGGGTGCCTGGCATAAAGTCAGCCAGCAGCACACCTTCACTTCCTCAGACTTCTACTTTTAAGGATCGCTGTGTTACATATGCATGATTCAAACATTCTCTTCGAGTTTCATCGTATCAAGAATCCCCAGTCATTTTATCTGATAGATTCATTTGTGGGTGGCTCCACTCTGGTAACATGGGTCTCTTAAATCTTTTTCCTGAGGTTTTCTGGTTATTTTTATTTGGATAAGAAAACAGAAAGTTAGCAGCCTTTATGCAGGGTTACAAGGTGACGACCCTCCCCCATACCGTCTGGCTTGGTCAGTTTAGATATTACAAAGAAGAAAAAAACCTAGTCTTTTTACTATTTACACTATGTCACAATCAGAAAACACATTCATCATTTTTCTAAACTCTATTAATAAAACATATTACAGTACAATTATACATATAGTATTCTTTCTAATATTTGCGAAAAACCAACTTTATAATATGCATTTATAACAATATGGAATACAGTAACATTATGAATCACCCCAGAACAGATTTCCAGAGCATTTGCATCAAAAATGCACAATGGTAGGAACAAGCTGCTGACAGAGGTAGTACTTAATGCAGTTGTTTCTGTATCCTGTGCTTTTATTGATCCTTTAAATGAGGGCTTGTTGAGACAACTAACAATGAATAAGCTTCAATAAATGAATCTGAATAAGTTTTTATGTACTTACCCAAAGCTTATCTTGGGTCTCAAAACTTGTGCTGGAAAAGTCACATAAACTCTCAAGATTTATGAGGCTTCGTCCATCTGCTTTTAGTGGAAATATCATGTGAAGAGCTTTTTTAATAATCCATAAACTTAATTGATGTTAATATGTAAGAGACGTTCAATTCTCCTCTTAGACAAGCTTTTTGAGTTTTCCAGGTTCCTGTACATCTAAGTTTGCCAGCATGGTTATACTTCCTTTACTCATTCACAGTAATGTTGATTTCTGATGAGAAAATATTGTCGGGGTCTTGCAGGTTTGTTTGTTTGTTTTAATGGATAAATTATTAGTAACCTGTAGTATATTACATAAGTTACAGGTAATTGACAACTAGTATAATACATTCACAGTATTTCACCAGAAAACTTAACTCCCTTCTCTCATGAAACACTAGGAACATCTGTAGTACATTGATGACATCATTGTGCGGGGGAACACAGCAGCAGAAGTGTTTGAGAAAGGATCCGAAATCATCCAGATTCTCCTGAAAGCCAGTTTTGCCATCAAGAAAAGCAAAGTTAAGGGACCTGCCCAAGAGATCCAGTTCCTGGGAGTCAAGTGGCAAGATGGATGGCATCAGATTCCCACCAATGTTATCAACAAGATCACAGGAATGTCTCCAGTGACCAACAAGAAGGAAACACAAGCTTTCTTAGGTGCCATAGGCTTTTGAAGAATGCATATACCT
Source organism: Argya squamiceps (assembly GCA_037834095.1). Taxonomy (NCBI): domain Eukaryota; kingdom Metazoa; phylum Chordata; class Aves; order Passeriformes; family Leiothrichidae; genus Argya; species Argya squamiceps. The sequence goes on from JBBMKD010000102.1 coordinate 56,248,709, forward strand.
GTGTACAGCCAGATTGTAAGCCCTGTCTACCTGGTCACCTGCAAGAAGAACAGTTTCCAGTGGGGCCCTGAACAGCAACAAGCCTTTGCCCAGATCAAGCAGGAGATTGCTCATGTGGTAGCTCTTGGCCCAGTCAGGACAGGACCAGACATGAAGAATGTGCTCTACTCTGCAGCCAGGAGCCATGGTCTGTCCTGGAGCCTTTGGCAGAAGGTGCCTTTTGGGACTGAAGGCTGACTACTAGCAATGAGAGGGGAAAAGAAGCACAAAGTTTGTTATCAGAAACTGCACTTGCTCCCCCACATCCTTCACACAGACTGTGTTTGTCTGCAGCAGTGGGAGAGCGCTCTCCTTTGTTTTTGGATAGCTTTTTTTAGCTAGCTGAGGCAGAGAAGTTCCCCAGACTGTGGCTGTTCTTTTTCTTGGAACTGTTCAAACCTGCTGTGGACTGAAAACCCAGAAAAACATTGGGAGCTCACACCTGTGGCCCACTGGGGCTGGGATGCTGTATTCCAGCTCTGGAAGGACTGATAAGAGACTGAGTGAGCCAAGCTACACCTCACAGCAAGGACTTTCTGAATTTGCCATCTCTACAGAGAGTGAGATATTTTATTGTCTAATATTATTAATTTTTAATGTTTGTGAATACTTTGCTTGTTAAATAAATAAGTTTTTCCACTTTTCTCCAAGGAAATCTTTTCCTGAACCAGTTGGGGGAGGGGCGACATGAATCTGCTTTCTGGAGGAACCCCTTTGGAGATTTTCTCCCAAATTTGCCCTAAACCAGGACATATATGCACTTTAATTTTAAGGATTTTTTAAAATTATGACTGCTTATGAATGTGTGTCATTTTTTGCCTTACATACCCTAGTGACAAATCTGAGTATATCTTAGTAGTCTAGGTGACTCTAGGAACTCATGATTTGCCTTCCATGTACTCCTATTTTCTCAGAGAGAAATTATTAAGAAAGTATTGGGAAATCTACTTCCTTTTGTGCTCTTTTTAATGTGAAAAAGGTCAGAATAAGGCTACTTGGGGAACTGCAGAATCTGCATAGGTCCAGAGGTATTAAGAAATATCCATTTTCTTTTTGTTTTTTGCAGAGCACCGGAACAGACTCTGGGAAAGGTAAAAAGGTAGTATAAAAATACTGTAATATCATGGTGGCTCTTTTACATGTATCTATAACAAGGAAGTAATTCTGTACCAGAAAAATGTCAAAGCCTGAGAAATTATTATATTTGGAAACAAATAAATTCAGCCCTCCTAGTAAATTGGATTATTGGGCAAAGTTACCTACATGAATAATGTAAACTACCTAGGGGATAGATTCTGAATTCTTATGAGAACTTCCTATTAAAGTATCATTGTAGTGCCATTTGAATAACTGCTGTAACAGAAGGACACTGCAAAATATGAATGATTTTCAGCAACTGAAACAGTTCCGATTTTTAAAAATCTTAGCATATTGACATTTACTAGTGTTTGCATTAAGTTTGCCAAAAATAAGATGAACTTTTAAATCTGTCCCAAAATCACAAAACAGTGCCTGCTACAGGTTTTGTAAGGTATGACTCTACTCACTTTTGCCTTGCAAGAATATGGTGGTTTCAGAAACATTTGTGTTAGTCCTCTAATTTTAATAAAGGAATCTTAGATCCACAAATTGAGAAATATAATTTATTACTGTTTTTATTAGGCAAATACATTACATACTGTGCATAATCTAACAGATCCCCTTTTGGAATCTCTAATATTGGTTTTGCAACTATTTTGCCTATGATTTCTCTCTGTGAAACATCTTGCCACAGATTGAGCAAAATCTCTTTAAGGAAGATACATGTTTTTCATAATTGTGGAAAATGAATGAAAAGTAACTCAAAACTCAAAAAATCTAGAAGTCTTTGTCATACCTGAAAGTTGTTTATAAAAGGTGAGCTCATATTTCATCTTTAGATTTCAGGTAACTCTTGAAACTCCCTACTGCTTTGGGTCTGCACTCGCATGTCCTGTGATTTGCACAGTAACATGAAAAATTACTGAAGTTCTGTGTTGACAGTGGTGCTTAGTGAAAAGGTGGTAAGACAAAAACTACTATACAGTTTTGAGCCAAACTTAGATGAGATCAGTTTTTTGATAGCTTAAAATACATCGAATATGGCATTTCTTATGGAATGTATTCATTCCTTGCAAATAACATGAAGATGTAGGTTAGCCCATGGTTGGTTTTATGTAATTGTCTCGGCCATCCCACAATATGTACAGGAAGAGCTTTGAAAAACTCAATCCTCTAACTCACCTGGATAATTTTGTGATCTCTTTTAGAAAAAGGAACTTTAGTCACAGTATCCACTTTATACCCTGAAAATGTCCTTGAAGAACATGAAGGGAAAAAAAAATCATACAAATTGATACAAAATGGTAAAAATGACAGTCCCAGCTTTTAAGTGTAGGAAAAATAAATGTCTTGCTAGTTGAAATAAAAAGAACAAAACATGTATTTGAAAATATGGAATAGATGATTGTACAGATGTGATTTTTTATATCTGACTATTGAAGCATAGAATAAGGCAGGTATGTTTTATTTCCACCTGGGTCACACAGGAGGATATCTCCTCCAAACCGTGCATACCTGGTCAAGACAAGGTCCAGGTTTAAATACACATTGATCCCACAAACCCACACCTCCCCACCTGCCCATTCCCCGCCTTCTCTTGCTTTGTATTCTAATTAGCTGTCATGCCTCCTCGTGGTCATGAGCTGGGGTCTTGGGAGGAAGGCAGATGTCTTCTTCAGAATGTTTTTTGCTTCTGGGCAGACTAAGCGGAAGTTTGGATATTTTTCAGGTCACTTTGCTCTTGCCAAAGATGAGGAGCTTGATTTTGCTGGATTCAAGCCACAAAGTTCTGCTTTATCCATTTTTGACAAATGTCTAGGTCCCGCTTTGCTGAGTTTCAACATTACACATCTTACTTATATGACTTCTACTTAGTAACTACCTAACAACTAAGCTTAATAGCTAATCTATGTGTTCTTAGTACAAGCTGTTTCTTTACTTTTACAAAGTCATCAAAAAGCTGCTTCTAAAAGCCTGTATTTTTATATTCATAAACATCCTCCATACCACTATCACCTTCCACTGTGGGGAATTACAAGGAGCTCTTTTAAAATAGATGGTCTAGAACGAAATTAAGTCAACCGAGACAGCCTTGTATCTAAGAATTGTTTATTGATAATGAAAAACAGAAGAAAAGAGTTGACTCCACTAAAGGGGGCTAGAAAAGACAGAATAGGAGGAAGGAGAATGGAAAAGGAATGGGGAGGCAGAGAGAGAGAGGAGACAGAAAGAAAAAGTGGGCATTACCACCAGCGGATCAGGGAGTATTGTTGATGTCCACATTACGGGACATCAACAACACTGTCTTGGTGTGTGCACTCCGCCTACTGGGTAGCCTGCGCAGCTCCCAGAGGAGCATGACTCCACAGGCATAGCTACTGCAGCGATGGGTGGCCAGACATGCAGTGAGTGAGGAGATGCTTGGGAGGAGGTCAAGAACAGCGTCATGGCAAGGATAGCAGCAGTGGGCTGGATTGGAAGCGGGCAGGGTTGGACACACTTGGCTCAGGCAAGGATGCAGGGATGAAGTGGCAGCGTGGTAGTCAGGGACACAGGGAGGCAGGATATGTGGTGGCTGGGAGAGGTGAAGGTGGAGGCAGGACACAGGCTATGCACAAGGCTCAGAGGTCAACCGGTGTCCTGCCAAGTGCCCAGATGAAGGAAAGGTGAGTATGTTAGAGTGAGCAAGCACCAGCTAGGGCAGGACAGCCAAAAGGCAAGCTGAAGCCAGGGGAAAAGAAAAAGGCAGGCTAGGGCCAGGGCAAAGAAGCCCTTCAGCAGGCTCTAGCAAAAACGTAAGACCCAAAAGGCTCTCAGACACAAAAAGTTCAAAAGATAAGACACAAAAAAGCCCATGTCACCAAGCTGCTAAAAAACAAGTCTCAGAATGTGCCAAGAGCTTGTGATGCAGTTAATTTTTATGCCCCCTGGCTCCTCCCAAAGTCTGCCTGCTGACAGAAGACAATTGGCCCAGTCCATTCCACTTCCACTGCAGTCCATTGGTGGAGACCTTTCACCATCTGATTGGAGAAGCCTCTCTGGAGGGTGCAGTGTCTTCGGTGTTGCCCTGTTGACTGCCTGTCCCATGTGAGACAGGAAATGGTTGCCAGGCAAGTCTCCCCAGAGACAAGAGTTTAGTCCATCTTCTTCTAGCTGTCTCTTGCAAGTGGCATGTGTGCACCGCCTCCCCCACAGGCCTCTGACAACCAGTGTTGGGACAAATCAGACTGGCTCCTCACACTGACCTTTACTGACTACATTGCAGGAAGCTCTGATTTTTATCTGTGAAACATAGGTGAGATCAAGAATCAGTGTTAGCAAATCGATGTGAAACTAGCTTGAGTTTTGATTTCCTTCTGTGAAAAATTTGAGAGATATCGCTGATGACGGAGACAGGAATACCACAAGAACACACCAAGGTCATGCAGCAATAGCTGGAGTTTATTGTTGGCGCCCTCTTTTATAGGGGCTTCAAATTCCCCACGCTTACAAACATGATTGGCTAAAGGTCTTAACACTGCCCAGTTCACTGGCCAATGATATGGGTACATCTATGGTTCAAGGAGATTGGCTGGGGTCCCCTGTTTGAGTTTGAATCTGACCTATCAGTAACATCCCTGGGGACTTGTGTACTTCTATCTTCTAACAAGCTGGTTGAGTTGGTTTATCTGTGCAGCCATATGTCACTGTTCATGACATGAAAGAACCACACTCACCGTCAGGTTGAAGTGAGGAAAAGAAGGGCAGTTTATTATGATTTGGGGTTAAAATAGGATTTGGAATTTGATCAAGGATTGGGAGATGAGAGGAACACCTCTCTCATCCCAGTGGTCAAACCAGCAGTCCATCACAGAGAGGGATGAGAAAACAATTTACTTGTTTATGTTACATGCGTGAGAATCTCCAGTAGAAAATATGTAAACAAGACCAGAAGGCTAAAGAATCAGGGTGACATCTCACCCTTTTTGCCTTAGAGAAAAGAGAAAAGGAAAAAAGAAAAATGAACAATGTTCAGTCTTGTGGAGGGACCATCGGAGTGAACACTCCCATCGTCTGCATCTGAGTCATCAACTCGATGGTTCATGTATTTGCTGCCTTTCATTTGGTCACGGTCTCCAGCTTTCAACACGACAGGATTATTAGAATTCTGCATCACCGTAAGGTGCTTGATGGCATACAAAGCTTTTGCCAATCGACTGTGCGGGGTTTCACCCTGCATTCCCTGGGTTTTTTTTGAAGCACTCGTTTTTGTTTCTGAAGAACCCAGGCCTCGGTGGCACAACACAGGGTCTTCAGCAAATGAAACAAAGCAGCTTTGCTGACTCCCTTCAAAACGGAACGACCCAACTGCTGTGCCATGTCGGCCACACAAGCAGAATCCGTGACTAAATTGAAAGGTTCCTGGGAAAACTGTGGAAATGTCATGACGGCAGCCCTCAATTCAACCAATTGGGCTGCCACATCTTCATGACCTTCCAAAACTTGCCAGTCAGATCCATCCTTCCAAGTAACAATGGCCTTTCTTGTCCTTCCAAAACCGTCAGTAAAGATGGTGGGTCCTTGCACTGGCTTCTGACTATTTTCGGTCTGCAAAGAAATTTTAAAGCATTTTGCCATTTGCAATATCTCATGGCTGGGCGGATGAAAAGTGATCTGCCCTGAAAAATTTTCCAGAGCACTTTGCAGAGAAACACTGCTTGCAAAGCTCTGGTCAAATTTCTCCCATAATACCGAGAGTATGAACTTTGTGGGATCTGCACCCATCAATTGCAAGCACTGTTGCCTGCCTTTAATTATCAATGAGCTCAAACAAAGTAATTGCCGTGTTTTCCAGCTGAAATCAAGCAATCAGCTCAAACAATGTATTTGCCGTCTCTGGCGGCTGATGGGGCAGGCAGACCCAGTCCAAAACGTGCAAGGGATTGGACCATTCATCATTCCATTGGTTCATGATACCTGTAGGATGCAACTGAATTGCAAAAACCAATCCTTCAAATTCACAATGAGGATCAGCCAATCTGCAGGAAGCATGGTGGGCGACAGCATATGAGCCTGCAACATCCCCATGCTGTCCACCACGGCGTTAACTTTTCAGAGGTCTTGTAACAACCTCCATTTCCCAGACTTCTTTTTGATGCAGAAAACAGGAGTGTTCCAAGGCTCCAGCTGACCCTGGTCCAACAGCTCCTGAACCAAGACACGAAGGGCAACTAATATGTCTTGAGAGAGGGTCCATTCCAGGTGCCAAGCGGCAAGGGAGAAAATTGCAATGTCCGCTCCAGGGCCAGACAGGATAAAAATCGTTTCAGAACAGCAGTCCAGTGAACTTGAGGCAGCCCGGTAGCTTCAGAACAGCTGTCCTCTCACCACCGGTTCTCTGTCCTGTGAACAGAAGACTCAAAAAACACAACTTGAGCAATCCTGGTCCCTTCAGGGACAGTGACAGGGGAGGGTGGGTGTGGAAACCACGGCATAAATCGGTCCCATGAAATCCACATCAATGAGACCCCCAAAACCTCGTGTTGTCTCTTGGACAGTCACCAGACATGAGGGACACCGTCCACAACCCAGCTGAAAAGATCCACCTAGGGACCCCTTTCCTCAGGGAGGCGCTGGCCTCCTTATGGCCATGTCCCTGCCTGCACCAAAAGCGCATCCCGCGGGGCCGGCAACCGCTGCAGCCCCGAGTTCCGTGGGAGGCGACAGCGGTGGAGCCGGACCAGCTGCGGACCCCAGTGGAGCCTGCGGGCCGCGGGAGGCGGGGGGGGGGGGTGGCGGGGCCGCGCCGCAGAGAGGGGCACGGCTTGTGGAGCCCC
>JBBMKD010000102.1:56274216-56293555 GCA_037834095.1 Argya squamiceps
TTCTTACTACGAGGCATCTTTTGCTTTTAGTGGCTAGTCTTTATATTCTACTTTTCCCAAATTATTTAGAGGTAAAATAAAGAATTTATATTCTCAGTAGATAAGAATTAGAGAGGCTGCACTTTTACTAGTGACTGAGATTGAACATGCTTTTTTTCTAATCATAGTTGGGTCATAGAGAATTCATAGACAATTATAAGGAATTATAATTTGTATATGTCAGTTTTTCAATTTCCTAATTTCAAAAAGTTTATGTCATAAAGTATAAAAATAACCCCCCATTTTCTTATCCTTTCTGTTGGTATTTTAAGTACTTGCTGTTAGAACATCTGTGGAATGGGTGGCTATCTATAAAAGTAGTACAAGGCAAAAGAGTAATGAAATGAATGCAAATGACTCTGTCACGTACTGCTTTGTGAGTTATACATATGAGGTTATGAGTTATACATATGAGGTTTAGTTTTCAAATTAAAAAGGCCACAGGGATTTTTCTTAATATTTCAGCTATCTTTGGAATATGATTTGTGCTGCCTCTTGTTCTAATTCCCAAGTTTGAAATCTAAGAATTAGAGAAGAATAGCCCATTTTAACATCACTTGTCTGTCCTATGGTGGCAGCTGGTTGTGTCCAAAGATGAATCAATGTCTCAATGTGCAAGTGGAAACTAGTAGCAAGTGGTGTCCCTCATGAGCCTGTAGTTGGACCATCATTATTTAATATCTTCATCAATTACATAGTCAGTGGGATTGAGTGTTTCTAAGCTCATCATGTCAAGCTTCATGAATGCATCTGCTCCATCAAATCTCAATTATAAAAATACTGCTGGTGTCAGAAGGTTTTCACTAAATATACTCTACCATCTTTTGGCAAGTCTGAGCCCTCATGTCAGAAAATAATGAAATTTTATAACTTACTCTTCTTGGTTAGTTTCATAGTATTTTTAAGCAGCAAGAATATTCTCAATTTAAAGGTTTAGGGTAAGGGTTTTTTTAGTCTTTTTCTATTTCCCCTTGTCTTGGGTTGGGAAGACAGGTATCTGGCAGGGAAAGCTGGAGTTTCCCTTGGAATGGAGAATGTAAACCACCACTCCCTTTCCAATAATAAATTTGCAATTAGAAGCTTTCAGGCAAAGATTTGGGAATAGGGGTAACAGTTCTTTACTAGGAATATTAAGAATAAAAATGTAGTAGTACAAAAAAACCAAAAATAAGCAAACAAACAAACAAAAATCCTAGAAACCTTGACAGAGTCAGAAATACAACCTGCCACTCTGTTGGTCAGGGTGCTGGAAGCGGTCCAAAAGTAAGCCCTCATGGAGAGGCATATTTTGTTCTGTTGGAGTAGAGATGGTCCTGTAGAAAAAGGGTCCAGCAATGGCGAGATGAGTCCAGTCTTCCTCCGGGAATCCAGTGGGAATAATGGATGCCTGGTGTTCCTACGTCTCAGTTTTTATCTAGGTAAGAACAGTTTGGGTCCCCCCACTGGGTGGAGCATCTCACAATGGGATGATGTAATGTGTCATGTCATTGGTGAGCCTTAATGGCCCATTAACAGAAGATATCACCCAGAGGGGGATGTGTTGTGGAAGAGATAAGGAACAATGTTCCACCTGGTTTTAACAGCTGGCCTATTACCAGAAGGCACCCACCCCCTCCCTCCTGGAGTTACAAGAGATAAAGAAAACACCTCCCCAACTGATGGAATAGAATAAATATTTTTTTGGTTGCATAAGCCAAGACACAACTTAACCAAGGGAATATTCTTTATGGATTTCAATAGCATGTCTTTTGTACTCATAGTCTGCAGTAATGGGAGCCTCAATTCTGTTCAGTAGAAAGCTTGTAGATTTAAAAAAAATCGTAATCTGAATGAACAACTTTGAATCAAGATGAGAGAGCTGGGAGCATAGACTTGTTAGTGAGTTTTGCAGTCAGCAAGTGGCAGCTTCCCAATTTATTTTGTGCTAGCTCGGGGTATATATACTACTTTTTTTAGATTTTACATCACATTTGAATTTCATTATTTTTGGTTTACTTTTAGAAATATTTCCTTTCTCAATGTTATGTTTCAATCAAATATTTATGATTTTTAGTGCTTTTGTAAATTGTTTTCTCCATGTTAATTATACAGATGTCCAGGGAAGCCTGTGTTAACTTGTGAAATTTGTAGCTTTCCTATAGAATTTTGTAGTAACATCTCCAAAAAATGAGCTGAATTATCTTTTTGATAATATTGTGTGACTATATTAAAACTTCAAGAAAAGGAAATTACTGTTAAACAAAGTAAATAGGTGTTAACAATGTACTGTTAATTTCTTATGTCTCAACCCAAATATACAGCAATATTCTTAAATGTATTATGGGCAACATGCTTCTACAGATTATAATTGAAAAAGTTTTCTGATTTTACGGTCTTTATAATTTTTTTGATATTCTAATATGTGTGTAATTCACATCTAAAAATTTTATTTTGTTTTCTGTAAAACTTCAAATGTAAAAGCATGGTCCCAAAGCTAATGGTGTATCATTTTAGACCTGTCTGATTTCCTAACTTTTATTTTGGGCATCTCTTATATTTTGTGAAATTTGTTGTAAAATCAAAATTGGAAGAAATGCTTTTCAGAAATGGAGTTGCATTGTGACTGGATTCTAAGATATGCAAATTCAAGTAGCTCGCAACAAAGCTAAGGTAACCTGAGGAAGAAGTTGATTTCTCTTTATTATAGACCACTCAGCCAGAATGAAGAGGTAGATAAAATATTCTACACTCACCCTGGAGAAGTCTCATGGTCACTGGTCCTTGTTCTTGTCGGAGACCTAAACTTAACATATGTCTGAAGGAAATTAAATATAGCAGAGAGTGAAGTCTAGAAGGTTCTTAGAGTGTGTGGAAGAGAACTTCCTGACACAGCTGGTGAGCAAATGTGATTGTTGGAGACTTTCTTAGGTGCAGCGATCACGAAATCATAGTGTTTTCAATTGTCAGAAAAGTAAGGAGGGGTGTTGGCTGAATGGCCACCTTAGACTTTCAGAGGACAGTTTTTAGGACTGTTTAGGACAATGGTTGAGAGATTCCCTTGGGAGGCAGTCCTGAAGGGCAAAGGAGGCCAATAGGGCAGGATATGTTTTAAGAAGGAAATCTAAAAGACACAGGAGAAGCCAATGTCCATGTTCCAAAAGATGAGATGAGGGAAGAAGACTAGTCTGGCTGGACAGAGAGCTTTGGCTGGAAATCAGGATAAAAAGGAGAGTTTATGATCTTTGGAAAAAGAGGTAGATAACTTAGGAGGACTACAGGAATGACACGTTATTCTGCAGTGAGTAAATTAAAAGGACCAAAGTCCAAATAGAACTTAATTTTGCTACTAACATACAAAACCCCAAAATCAAACAAAACCAAAACCACCTTCTATAATACATCAGCAACAAAAGAAGGGTTAAAGAGAATCTCTTTATTGTATGCAAAGGGACATATAGAACAAAAGATGAGGAAAAGGTTGAGACAGTTGATACCTTCATTTCCTCAGTCTTTATCAGTAAGGTTGAGTACCTCAGGGTACTCAACATCCTCAATTGGAAGAGAGGGAAGTGGAGCAGAATGAAGCCCCCATAATCCAAATGGAAATGGTCAGAAGCTTGCTGCTTTATATGACCACACACACATCACACATTACTCCCACTAGCCATACACATTCTTTTTATGACTTAGCTGCAGAAGTTCCCCTTGCTTCTTGTTTCCTATTCCATTCATCAGTTAATTTTCTTTTAAAATCCTTGCAGAGAGTATTAGCAATAAATCTAAGAAGAAAGAAATATACAGAATATCAGAGCAATTTATGATTCTGGATTTCCTGTTTGAAGGGGAAAATACCCTCTCAGTAAAGGGAAATTACCTTACAGATTTTCATAATTGGTAAAAAAACTTTTCTAGACTAACATTTTGTGTGCGAAATGGAAAGATAGAACTTCCACAGATACTGAAGGGTTTGATTTGCAGCCTTGTGAGAAGCTTGGGTTGATGTAATGTTAAAGGTACACAGATATTACGCAGAGAAATCATAAACTTATGTTCCTATAGTTGCAAGTAAGAATATGCTTTGAGTAAGAAACTGCATTGGGTAAGATGATGAAGGGTTTTAAAGTGTAGTAATGTGATTTCATAGAGTAAGCTAAAAGTTTAAATGTTATAACAGAAGCATATGTGTGTACATGAGGTAGCGGGCTATTGGGTGAAGGGTAGATGCAGTGTGGCAGAATAAAGCAAAGGTGATATGTTAGAAAAACAAAATAAACTCTGTGGCAACTTTCCATTGGATAAGAATGTTGTATATTGCTTTGTAACAAAGAAACTTGTAACTGCTTCTGTGCCATGGCTGAATTTTTGCATCTCTAAAATCTCATTACCTCTGAGGCTGATGTTTATCTGAGTAATAAATCATTTAATAGCCTTCTAGTAGTCCCATCCCTTCATTCAGGTGTCGATAATTTTGATGTAAATGTAGGAAGTCCTTGTACCAAAGGTAACAGATGTTGATTCTAAGACTTTCGGTTTTTTGACCATTTGTTACCTCTTCTGACCTGTCTAGGGAAGATATTTCTGTTTCATTAGTTCCTGTCTCAACATAATAAAAAAAAATTGCCTTCCTTCTCTTGAATTAGAGTGTTTAGGTTTAAAATCAGTAGTTAGGTTATCAGCTCAAGCAAAAATATATGAGATGTAATAAGTAATTGGAATCTGAAAAACAGAAGGAAAAAATTATTCCAAAATAATCACTTAGAGACATAGTTATTTAGTATAATTTGTTTTATTTTTATTTCCTGATTCAATACATGCATCCTGAGGTGATTCATAATAGCACATCATTGGAATATGTGTTATTGCTTTCCATATCTACCTGTACCCAAAAGTTGTTATTGTATGTTTATGGCACTACAAATGAGAACCTTGTGTGTGTGAGGGATGCTCTTGCTGGCATTTTTAAAATTGGTGATCCCAGGCAGCTTCCGGGTCTTTGCCATGTGGCATTTGCTTCACAAGCTGCTTGGTCTTTGCTCAGGCAAAGGGTTTTTCTTCCCTTTTTGAGTTTGCTTTTGCTTTTTTGGTTTTTTCCTTCGGCTCAGACAGACTGCAGTTAGCAGTTTTGACCTGCCTTAGAGGTGAATTCTACAGGTGCCTGTCTGCAGTTGAGACATCGTGCCAACAGTAGCAGAGCGTTTCCATGGGTCACCATCCACCGTGCTCAGCCAAGAAGAGAAAACACCAAGTGGCTGCAGCTCAGCTGCTTTGCCTGCCTGCCCTGCTGTGCATTGCTGTGGGGAGGATGCTGAATCCAGACAAGCTGTTGGGCCATCATCTGCTGCTAGAACTGCTCTGTCAGGCTCTTGTCTTCCCAAGAGGGATCTGACACCATCTTGTCCCTTTGTTTTACAGGCCTGAGGCTGTCCCTGCCCCATGCTGTCTTGGGAAGGGTATTTCTGACATTTCAGGTCTCTCTTTGTTCCTGTGGGACTGGGGGTGTGAGTTTTTAATAGTTCGTTATCTAGCAGTAATTTACCCTTTCTTTCTCTTACCTGTGTTTTGGTTAGTAAACCTATTTTTTTGCTTATATCTACTTGTATTCAGTCCTTATTGGTGGAAAGGGATTGGTTGAATACATAGAGGGATACAACTCATTCCAGAGTGTTCTTTAAATTATCTCAAACCAAGACAACATGAGGAAAAAAAATCAAAATTGATTTAGCAAGTTAAATATTCACTAAGTGTTGTTAGACACATGCCTATAAAGTAGTGCCATGTGGGAGGTTAGTGTTACATGGTCCTACTAAACAATGTATTTCTGTAGGCCTCAGCAGTCTTCATAACATTTTGTAAATGGGGCATCTTATTGCTGAATCACAATGGACTTCCAAAGAATTCTGTCTATTGCAAGGCTTCAGCCTTCAATCTCTCTTGTGCGGAAACATTAGTTGCTTAAATAGAATATTGCAAGCATTTCTTAAAATGTTTATTTCTTCCAACTGCCATTTTTAGACAACCGATTTAGTTTCATACTTCAAAACAAGCTGGGTAATACTATACTTGACAATGCTATTAAGTGAAGTGAGCAAATGTATCATAAACTGAATATGTGGAACAGTATAATATTTCAGAATCAACCCCAAGAGATTGACCTTTTTATACTAAGCTTTGTAAAATTTCACCCACAAGCAGATGGTGGGCCTATACTATTAGGCAGGGATGCTTAATTGCATAGGAGTAAGATGTAGTTTTAGATTGTGTTCTTTAAAATGAGACATGCGGATAAATTTAGATATCATTTATTACTCTGTCTGCATCAATGGCCAGCAAAAATGAATGTTTCATTTACATTAGAGAGCATTTTATTGTGTGGATTTTTTAAGTCCTCATTCTCCATGAAGATGAGCTACAGGAAACAATAACTACACATCCTTGATATGGCCATTAGGCATGGAGCTGGATATGATTTCTGTAGGGAACCTCAATACATTCAACAGGCTCTCTAATTTTATTTATTTTATTTTTTTACGTAAGGAGAATGCCAGTTTTATTCCCACTCCTAAAGTTCAGGGAAACAATTAATGGTTTTTTATTTTGGTGCATTTTTAAAAGCAAAGAGAAAATAGAAACTGTTGTAGCCAATCATTGTATGTTATTTGTCACCCTAGGACTGAGAAACCCATTTTCCAGGCAGAACAGGGCTTTTAAGTTATATTTTTAGAGTTGTAGGGAAGAACTCTAGTTCTTTCCTCTTTCGCCTTCTGGGACTTCTCTTGCTTACCCTTGGTCCCTTTCTGATGTTGAATGAAATAAAATTGAAATGTTTGCATTTCTGTAGATTGGCACCTGTCCAGTTCAAAACTCTGACTTTGTTCACTGAAGCTAGTGTTTCACATGTTTTCTCTGAGGAAGAATCATTGGTGTATTAAGAAGAGTCTGGTGAGAACTCTTTAATGAGTGGCATAAACATATTTGTTCTTGTTTTTGTTGTTACTATATTCAAAAGATTTTAACCCTTAAAATTTAGTGAGACACTAGAGTGGTTGCAGATATTTCCATGTTAGGCCTTAGGACTGATTTGATCACAGAAGAGCAATGAAGGTAAATGACTTAACTGTTCCCTTCTCATATTTGTGCCATTGGAAAATCAAACCTGAAATACCTAAAAAACAGATAACCTGTGCAACATATATCCTGTGTTTTTCAGTCTCATACTCAGTGCATACTTTAAAGCTATAATCTGGATATGCCTATGACTTTTCTTCTGTGTTGGTTTTGCAGTGTCAGAATGTTTTAATCTTCCAGTCTGGATTTTTGAAAGATCGCCAGGAAGAGAAAAGCAGGAACAAAGAGATGTAGAGACTCTATATATCTATAGATACAGATCACAGAATTCAAACAGTATAAATTTGAATGCTTCCTATAATTGCAAAAATGCTTTGTAGAATAAATACTTGGCTTTACTTTGCATATCTGTGCTTCCAGCTCGTAACTAGTACTTGAACCTCAATCCCTTCACACACCGTGCACTCCAAATCCCTGCATCTCTTGATTGTGTGTCTGTGTGCTGTGTTTACATGACAGTATATCTGCAATGATGATACTATTGTTTGTTGTAAACATTAAGAGATCATATAATACAATGCAGTGCTGCTCTCAGGGAACTCGTGTCTCGTTTCTGGCTAGCTTGAGCACTGAAGCCGCAGCATCGGTACAGTTCTGTATTCTGTGATACGTCCCCAACCCTTTTGGGTTCTTGCCTCCAGCAGAAGGGTGAACAGTGGCAAGGAATAAGGCAGGACTCTTGTGAGAAATTCAACTGGGGTTTATTAAGCCCATGCGGGAGTTGTACACACCCAGAGAGAGAGCTCACAAAAGCGACTTTTCTCTCTGTCCAACACCTTAGGTATGGGGACAGGGAAATGGGAAAGGGACAGCTTGGAACCAATCCCAAAGGTGAAGGGAGTGATCCAGAACATAAAAGACAGACAATAGAACCAATCAATACACCAAGTGGAGGGGGGGAACCAGAAATTCCTGCCCAGTCACTCAACGTCCTCGCTAGAATTTTCTAGACATCAGGGTGAGGCTGTAAAGCGATGGACAGGACCCATAATTGTGATTGACACTGGACAATCACTCAGGAGAAACCAAAAAGGGTTTAACATGGGGTACATGGGAGAAACCATTGTAACTTATATAAAACAGTATAAAATAAAGAACACCTGCATACAGAAAATTGGTAAACCTAAAAACACCCCACTACAATGCAACACTCTTTCTGTGTAGTTATGGTAATTTTTCTTGTGTCGCATGTTTCATCATGTTATGATTTTGAGTTTTGGCATAATATACTGGTATAATCTCCACACCTTGCATTTTTTTCAAGATAAGTTATTTTTTGTTCAAGTGCTGATGGCACTTTGGACCTAATCCAGAACTGTTGTTTCATGAGTTTGTTATCACATTCTGGGAGTGTAGGAATAACAATAGCATCTTTGTTCTACCACTACAGCCAGTTTGATTAGGTTCTAGTAGAAAAGGTGTCTATTATTCCTTTTTTGCTTGGTTTTGTTAGTCATAGCTTCTTAGTCTTTGTTTTGACTTTTTTTCACTCCCTGTTTATCTCATCCCTCCTTCCAGCCTAATTATTACCATATTTCTGGGAATTGAGAGGATTCAGTTATTCTAGTAACCTGGGACTTGAAAAACAACACAGTAAGAGCCTATTTGCATGATGACTAATTTCCACTTTTTGTTTTAAGAGCTGAAAAATCCTTTATACTTATACAGAAAGGAAGAGCTTTTCCTTCTTAATGAGTGCTTTCAGAAAATGTATCCTGAATATGTTACCCTGATGAGACTAGAAAAGGAGGATAGAGAGACTGATTTAGCTTAGGAGCACATTGCAGACGTAACAAATTATGAATCACATTTATCATGAATGCAGTGTGAAATGTGCTGTGAAATATCTCACAGCCAAGGGAGGTAATTCTAGAATAGAGATCAGTCAAACAAATGCCATCAAGAATCAAATTTATTTGGAAAGCAAGCAGATAGTGTTGACAAGTGCTGTGATGTTGGTAGTAATTCTTTTTCTTGAGGGAGCAAGAGAAGAGAAAACTGTACTACTAACTGTTGTTGAAGTGCAGCTACTTATTGACTAAATAATCAGTCTCACTATTTTCAGTTGTTAGCTATATTTGAATATATTGTGAAAGAATATAACAGGTTAAATTCAATTCTGGGATTATATTCTAAACACCAAATTTCATCTTCTGTTCATTGAAATGCATGAATAGTTTTACCATTTCGTAGCAGTATCTCATGGCTTTCATCTCACTCTTTCACCAGCAGAATTTGAGATGTGTTGTGTACATACACTCTTCTAGATGTAAGTACAAATGTAGAATTGATAATTTGTTAATTAGAAATTACTTTCATGAAGATTCATAGAAACTAGGTGTTTGGGAAACATATCACCTCTGCTAAAGGCTTTTTTTGGTGTGGAAGGAGTTGGCAGGTGGGTGGGGGAAAGTATTCTCATTTGCAGAGAGGAATGTCCGATCTAGGATCAGTTCTCTCTTTTCATGGCTTTACACTCACTATCATGAGACAAATCAGACTTGATTAAACACACACAGTGATTAAACAGGCACTTATTTGTGTCTGTATAACATGAAGTCCTACACAGTCATGTGTAAAAAGCTTCAGAATTATGTTGGATAAAATGGAAAAGTGTGGTGGCTCCTGAGCCATCCACTGATGGTGTTGCTCACTCTTGGAGAGTTTGCAGCCTTTAGGCTGCTTAAGTTGTGATAGCTACCCTGGGGAAGCCTCTCTAGGAGACTGCTCTCCTGGTTAGGGTAAGCAAAGTTGTTCACACCCATGGAGCTTTGCAGTTCTATGTTAATTTATTATCCCCTATTGGTTTCTTCTCCTGTTCCTGGTTTTTACCCCAGTTAATTGGTCCATTTTTGATCCTCTCCCCAACTGGTCCCTTTCTCAATCCTTTGCCCCATTGGCCAAGTTGTGAAACCCCACGCCCTGACTTCCCTATATAATCCCTGCTTCCCTGAGCTCCCTGGTTCTTCTGTCCCTGGATCCCAGAGAATAAAGAAGGCTTCTAGAAGACAGAAGGACTCCATCTTGCCTCATTTCTCCACCGTTGCCTGAAGTGGCAACAGTTGTGGCTGTGCTGCTTGGCAGCACTCACAAAAGAGCATAGAAATCACTCTAGGCAAGGAGTGTGCCTGTGCCTGCAGGATGCCTTTCTAAAACCGCTCCTGGTGAGGTCGTGGCACCTTACCACTGCCTTCATCCATGACAGAAAAGAACAGAAGTGTGTTTGGAAAGCTATGTTTCAATCATTTTGTTAGAAATTTATTAATGTTCCTTCACACTGAAACATCAGTTTAAGTGCAAATGTACATTTTTTTCTTTTCTGGTCATGTTATGTCTCCATACAACAATATGTATTTTACTTGGTATGAGTTACATAAATGGCTGTTTTACTATCTATAGTAGTTAAAAATGTTACATGAAGAATTTGTTTTGTGGAGTATTTTCCACCCAGAGCTGGACAATAGAGGAGTTTCAGCTGGATAAATCTGTAGAAATTAAGTGTGCTTTCTCTAATTTTGAGGCAAACCATCTGATGTGAGTACATCCCTTTTTGTAATGCATAGCAACTATATTTACCTTAGAGTTTTGGGTTGCATTTTCCCAATGAAGAGTACACTAGTTCATCTTTCCTGTCTTCTGCAGACTTCATGGTAAAAAAAAAAATTGACGTAGACTTAGCTTTGCTGAATGAAGTCTCAGAAATTAAGCCCTCCAATCATGTTTTATCTCCTAATAAATAAAAAGTGTCTGCTAAGGGTCACTCCTCTATGTCAAGCAACAGCAATCACCTGACAAGTATAGAGCATATTTCCCCCCAGGTACTCTTTCAGCCACTGGGTATTTTCACTCCTTGGGATTTCTTGATCCTATTTTAGTTTGGTAGTTCTCACTGTAATTTCTCTGTAAGTACTTTTCTGATCTCTTCTATGACCCATGAAAACTCTCAAAATCACAGTATTTTGTGGCAACACAACTCAAAAGTCTGCTGCCTGTCACATGAAGAAAAACTCAATTGCTATTAGTTTTGCTGTTTTTACTTGATTTTAACCCAGGTATGTCAACACTACTGTTCAAGACCTGGGAGAAGGAGAACACCTAGAGACAACCACTTTAGCCAGCCTTGTGCAGCTGGGTCTTTGATGGGCTGATGACTCCTGGGATGGTATTATTTGGGTATCCTAACTATTATTGCCTTTTGTCACATATCCTGACATCATATGTCCAGGTCCAATGCACTTTGCCAGAAACCAGAAAAAATAAACAGATGGTATTTTCTCTTTCAGAAAGGTTTCTTAAGCAACTACAGGTTGCTTAAAACAATATGTTGTTCTGTATCTTTTCATTATGCTTCTTTGTGCTTGCATGTAAAGTCTACCTGGTAATTTTTTATCTTTTTAATTTGCTAGTAAAACAAAAAAAATCCTAAATGTTTCATCAGATCTGACCACTTCATATTTCTCAATCCTGCTATCAAAACATCAGAGTGGGGAAATGTCAGAACTTTTGGAATTTTCATGTTGGCAGCTAGTAATTTTTAGAATTTTCTCTGCCTCTGCTGGGCATCATGTCAAAACCAGAGAATGCAATTTGGCAGCTGTGTTTGGTTGTTACAAGAAATTTATAAGGAAAGAAAGAGTTAATTGAGAGAGGAAGATTTTGCAAGATGTATGTGCATAAAGAAGCCCCTCCTTTGGTAATGAAAGTTTTTCAAACCACACTCAATTCTCTTGCAATTATACACAAGCAACATTCTTTCCACCATTTGCAACTTAAAATACCTTTTTTAATATTCACTGCAGGCTTCACTTTATACAATAAAGACAGAAGTACAGCAGGACAGTATAAACAATGCTTACAACTATTTTGGATTATATGGCATTTTTTCCCTGACATTAAGAAAAATAATTATCATCTATGGAATAAAATTACTTTTTTCAACTCTGTGATGATACCGCTTTGATCAGAAGTTTGATTCATGACATAGGTGTTTCTGAGGGCTTCTGAAAAAAGCATTTAGAAGAGAGAGTCTTTGATTAAGTTATTGGACTAAATTCACTTCAATTATTTTAGTTTACCTACCTGAAGATGAAGAGGGGCAAAGAAGAAGCTGTCAAGGCTTAATGATTTATATTTCTGCATCTGCAGTCAGATTCTTTTCTATGAATCTTCATCTTCACAACCTCTGCTGCAGATGAACTTTTTGTATCGATATGAAAACTAAAAATGCAGGCTCTTCTAAGTACTTTCAGTAAACTCAGAAAAACAGCAACGATGAAAGATGTGAAATTATTTTATCTTTGTGTGATGTATTTTTATCTGTGTGTGCCTTAGTTATAAGGGATTGATTAAAATCAGTAAGTGGCTTAAGGACTGGTACTAGCAGTGGTTTTTTTGATCATGGGGCAATTTTTACGACACCAGGCCTGCTAGGGTCAGATGGGCTTCATCTATGTAACAAGGGCAAAAGGATTCGTGCACATGAGCTGGCAGGGCTTTAAACTATCCTAAAGAAGGAAGCGGATGAAGCCCAGTTCTCCAGAGATGAGCCCTTGGGTGGTAAACCAGATTCAGCAGTGACATCAGCCCAGCTGAAGTGGATGTGCACTAATGCATGAAGCATGGGTAACAAATGAGAGCTGGAAGCCATTGTACAGAAGGAAAACTGTGATGTAGTTGCCATCACAGAAACATTGTAGGATGACTCTCATGACTATAGTGCCGCAATGGTTGGCCACGTGCTCTTCAGAAGAGACAGGAGAGGTAGGAGGGGTGGCTCTGTTTAAGTCTCTTGATGCTATACAACTTGAGGTTAATGACCATAGGGCTGAGTGCCTGTAGGTAAGAGTCAGGGGGAGGTCCAACAAGGCTGGTATGCTGGTGGGACTCTGTTACAGACCACCCAAGCAGTATGAAGAAGTGGATAATTTTTTCTATAAGAAGCTGGAGGATGTTTTAAGATTGCCAACCTTTGTTCTTGCAGGACACTTTAACCCCTAAGCCAGATACTTGCTAGGAGCTCAACACAGCCGAGAAGAGGGAGTCTAGGATGCTCTTAGAGCGTATGGGGGAGAGCTTCTAGTCGCAGCTGGTAAGTAAGCTTACCAGGGGTGAGGGTCTGCTGGACCTGCTGTTTACAAGCAGAGAAGTCCTGTTTAATACCTTAATTGATGATCTAGATGAGGGGATTGAGTCCACCATTAGAAAATTTGCAGATGATACCAAGTTGGGGGACAGTGTCAATCTGCTAGAGAGTAGGAAAGGTCTGCAGAGGAACGTGGACAGGCTGGATGAATGGGGCCAAGTGCAATGATACAAGGTATCATAGCAGTAAGTACAAATGCTGGATCCTGAACTTTGGCCACAACAATCCCCTGCAGCAATACAGGCTGGGGACAGACTGTCTGGACATTGGCCAGGCAGAAAGGGATCTGAGGGTACTGACTGGTGGCAGACTCAACATGAGCCAGAAATCTGGACTGACAGCCAAAAAAATCAATGGCGTCTTGAGTTGTATCAGGAATAGTGCGACCAGCAGAACTAGGGAAGTGAGTCTTCCCCTGTACTCAACACTGGTGAGGCTGTACCTTGAGCACTTTGTCCAGTTCTGGGCTCCTCAATCTAGGAAGGATGTTGAGATGCTTGATTGTGTCCAGAGAAGGGCAACAACGCTGATGAAGGGTCTGGAACACAAGTGCTATAATGAATGGCAAGGAAGCTGGTGTTGTTTATCCTGGAGAATAGGAGGCACAGGGGAGACCTTATCACTGTCTACGACTACCTGAAAGGAGGTTGTAGCCAGGTAGGGTTAGTCTCTTCTCCCAGCAATAGGACAAGAGGACACAGTCTTAAGCTGTGCCAGGGAAAGTTTAGGCTGGACATTAGGAAGAAGTTCTTCACAGAAAGAGTGATTTGGCAGTGGAATGATTTGACAGGGAGGTGGTGGAGTCACCACCCCTGGGGGTTTTGAAGAAAAGACTGGAGTGAAGAAAAGACTTTCGAAGAAAAGACTGCCATGGTCTAGTTGGCAAGGTGGTGCTAAGTCATAGGTTGGTCTTGATGATCACAAAGGTCTTTTCCAACTTAGTTGATTCTGTGATTCCATGTCACTCTTTTAAATATGATGGTGAGAATATGGAAAATGATTGCATTTTCCACAGTGTAAAATGTTTTTAACTGGAAATTATTTGATGCTTTTGTGTGTACATCCTGCTTCTTTTTATGAGAATAAACTTGGAGAAATCGAGCTCTGGAATCCAGAACTATTTCTCATTTACTGTAAAACATTTATTTCGCAGGGTGATGTCCAAATGAATAAAGTTTATCTTAATATGTTCTTAAAGGCCTGAAGTGTTGAACAGCACAGCTACTCAAACAAACACGCTCCAGTGTTTCACCTTTTTAAGACTTTTTACACCCTGAGGTTTAAACCTAAATCTTTCTTTTGCAACTTAAACCCATTACTGTTTACACTTCCTATAACAGAAATAAAAAGAGTGGTATGTCTTACCTTTTTCAAAGAGATTTGATCTCTAGATTTGAAAATTATTGTCATGCATCTACTTAGGCTCCTCTAAATTTCTTTCAGTCTTCTTGCACATTATACATTTATAAAGCTCTCAACGTCCCTTCTTGCTCAGCTTTGGACTTTTAATATCTTCTGGATTTTTTTTAGAGTATGTTATACAGCTCAATGTGAGACCTTTCTATCTATTTGCATATTTAAGATGATGTTTCTCAGGCTTTCTTTCTACCTCTAAATATTATTAAATTATCCTTCTCTACCTTCTGATTTCTGTACTTTTTATATCTCATCTGAATTATATTTTACTGTTTTTCAGACCATGTGTCAGGTTAGCCCAAGTAATTTTGAATTCTCTTCTGCTCTTCAGCTTAATTGCATTTTCTCCAATCCTGAGGGTAATAATACTAAACGTACTCTCAGCATTATACTTATTGGTTAATTAATGATAATAGTAAAGTACTGAAACTAAAACCTGAGGGAGCCTTTTTGTTGGGAAGTAATAGCTACTACTCTGAATACAGACATTAAAAATTTACAACATTCAACTAGACTGTGGTTTTCTCAGCCACAGCGGTTCCTGTGGTTTTCTCACGAGCATGTAAAGAAAAGAAGTATCAATAAGTCTTGCAAAAATTAAGACTTCCAACTGTAGCTGCCTATTCTATATTCATGCAGCTTGATAACACGTTTTACTGGGAAAATGGATTAATTTCACATTCCCTGTTCTTCGTAAAATATGGTTGGCTTTTGCATGTCTCCTTGGGATTTTATGAGTTTTAAAATTATCTGCCTCTTTTCCTTAATGTTCTTCCTGAGGGTTGAAATTGCCCTGTGCTGTGTAATGACTTATTTTTGGTTTTGATGGGTTTTAGAAAAATTTGCTAATGAGGAAGAGGTTGCTTTAGTCCAGTTTAGTAAATGTTATGTGGTAAGTTAGGGAATATGCAGTCAACCTGGAAAATGTAAAAATATTTTTTCTTATCCTTGTTTGATATTTTACTATAAAATCACTAACATTACATTGCATTAGCTTTTTAATTTGCAATTGGTATTTTGTAAGAAGAGAAGAAAAGAAAACCATTTATTCGTCTGGCTTCTTGGTATCATCACAGGTATACATGATTCTATGAAACTGTCAGCACTAAATTAGAAAACACACCCAGTTCTTGTATTTGCAAAGAAAATCTGGAAAATATAGCCAAACGCATGATGACATCATGTGTTTGACTGTGAAGACAGAATAAATAATTTCTAGATACAAAAATTGTTATTTAATCTTGTGAGGCTGTGCACTTCTATAAATCATCGCTGTGCAAGAAAACATGACCTTTTCTGAAAAGGTAATGTGATAGAAATAAAACTATATGGAGTGACTGTCTTTTGGGACCAGGTCTGCCTTCTTTCCATTCTGTGTTCTTCAAGAAAGGCTGCTGTGCTGGAGTCTCATTTAGATATTCAAGATCACACATGCATTGGCCATGTAGCAAAATGGAGTGGTACAATTTCTTCTCACTGCCTTTCTGCTATTGAACATAAAAACAAGTTTCAGTGCTCTAGAAACCAGATGGGCAGTTGATTCTGTATTTAAATATGTGAAATACATACTAATTTTCCCTTTTACTAGTTACTATTAAAGAAAATGCAATCTTGGAAGTAATGTAAATGAAAGTGCTCTTTAAGAATTATGCAAATAAAAACAAAGGTGAATAAAAATTTATTTTTAGAAACAAAGATGTGGAAGTGGGATCCTTTCTATTAGATTTTTGATACTGTATGATAGATGCTTGATTTCTTCTGTAATGTTATGGGGGATTTTTAGTATAACTCATATCAACTAAAGAATATAGAAAGACAGAAAAGAAAGGAATTTTATTTGAGATCCACTTTTTAAAGGAAATCTTTTACTTGCAATGTTAAAACTCATACTGGAAGACTTTAACTGAATTAAGAGAATTGCAAATAAAACAATACTGAACACATATCTATAAAAACTTTATGCTGTGATTCTCGTGATATTTTGAGAGATTGGATTTTTTTTTCTCAAAATGAAACACTTTGAAATCTGCTGGGTAGGCCTATAAATCTGTGCCAATGAAACAGCAAATTGTCGTGCAGTTGTCTGAGCAATCTCAAACTGAAAAGTGCAGCTCCTTTCAAGTTAGAATAGCAAGTGTTTTCTGTTCTGTCTATTAAGAAACATGATGTAGCATTTCATTTAATTTGGGAATCTAATCAAATATTTTATCAAATGAAAGTTCTAATTATACAGAAAATAAAATGTAACAAAGTTTATTTGTTGAATTTATCTTTTAATTAAATTTTTTTTTTATATTGCAGGCCATAATTATAAGGTTAACTTAGACAAAAATGGGAGTAGAGGCTACAGTTAATGCCACCTGCAGAGGCAGTTTTTAACTAGAGATGATTACTCTTGACTTGCATAATAATATTCATCAACAATGAAGGTCTTGAACTGAACCTGAACTTACAGCTTTGAGCATGTGTTGCCATTTCCTCTGAATTTTCTTTCTATAAACCTAGCTACAGTAAACTAAATGGAAAGCAAAAAGACTTAACTGACATTTAGGCTTAAATATGTTTAAAGGAATTGGATTTTGGGACTTTGCTGAAAGAGGGATCATCAAATGAATGAGAAAACAAGCAGAATTAAGAAAAGGAGCTGTGAAATTGAGATGAAATAAAAGTGATGGTAAGAATTGGTAGCATTTCAAAATTACTTTTTTTTTCAGAAGCATTTACACAATATGAGTCAGCATTTGTTTTCCATTCATTCCTCAGGCAACGAAATAATTGTGTGCATCACTTTGAATGATTCTGATTAAGTTGCATGTAAGGGAAATCCTCTGTGAGTATCCTTTGCATTACCTTCACACATGCTGAGCTAGGAGAAACATAACAGCTCCTTTCATTGCTCCAGTTAAACTGTGTCACCAAGGTGACATCATTGCTACCACAGACACTAACTTGTGGCTCTCAAACCAGTCTCAATTTTTTTGACAAAAATCCGAACATCTATAGCTGAATTTGCTAATTAACTTGCCAGATTCGGTTTGCAGGTATATATAACTTCTCCAAGAAAAATTATGTCAGCTATTCATTGTTAACCATTTATTTTTGAAATAGAGTTGCCACTGCTGTGAAAAGTGCAGATCTGAGTCCTTGATGAACTCCTCTAATATATCTGAGATCAGAGTCTCAAGGACAGGGTATGCAAAACTTTGGCTTTTTCTCAAATTCTCAAAGAACGCCACAGATTGCCCTAGTGAAGGATGGGTTTCCAACTTTTTGAGTAAGCAAAAGAAAAAAAAACATTAAGTAAGACTTATGAGTACAAATCAACAAC
Organism: Argya squamiceps; assembly: GCA_037834095.1. Taxonomy (NCBI): domain Eukaryota; kingdom Metazoa; phylum Chordata; class Aves; order Passeriformes; family Leiothrichidae; genus Argya; species Argya squamiceps. The sequence continues at coordinate 56,292,246 of JBBMKD010000102.1, forward strand.
AGCATGTTGTTCTTGGCTCTCAAGACATTTTTGTTCATTGTTGCCATTGAAACTGTAAGAGTAGGAAAAGACTGTATAAGAATGAAGAAATAGTTGAAGAGTGAAGTGGGGGATGGGGAAATCCATTGCATACTTTGTAAACTTCAAATTTTAGTAGAATTTTTCTTTTTTAATACGGGCATTTCTTGCTCCATAGCATTTTTGTTTACGTATGCAGAAACAGCAATTATGGGACAGTAATCATTATGACTTTTTATCATCATGAAGAATTCATTTCTACAAATTGCAAATCTTATGTCACATAGGAAACAAGGACTTACTTTGTTACATAGCAAATAAATGATAGTAGCAGATGAGTTTAACAAACAAGGTGAACCATAGCAGGAAAAAAGGTGGAAAAAAATCAAGTAATTATATTCCTATGGAAATGCCCTCTTGCCAATTTAGAATGCTGTCTTTACTTTCCTATTTTTATAAGCTATTGTTAAAAATATTATCTTTGCTAACTGGAGTTGTGGGGAGCAGTGATAATGCACATATCTAGCATATATAACAATGATATTAAAACAGCATATTTTCCAGCTCACGTTTTGACTTGTGTTCAGGGAACAGGATACTGCTGGCAATGCCTATAATAAAAATGGAATCATACTTTCATTCTGCCCTACAAAGCAGTATGAAATAATCTAATAAATGATTTAAAGTAAATCTCTGTAAAAGTGTAATAGTCTGTGCTACTTATTGTCAGATTGAAACCATTTTATGCATTTTATTGCAGATGCTACTCTAGAAGTGAATTGTTCCTTGCCTCAGTTCCTGAGGGAGCCAATGGGAATATTTATTATTTTTGTTTAATCTGAATTAGTTATTAGTGAGTAGGAAGAAGAGTATGATTTTATACACGGTCTTATGGGATTTGTGCATACTCATTTTCTCAGTATGCAGACAGTTTTCCAGGACTTGGAATTTTTTTTTTTTATACACCTCAGTGATCTCCAGAAGTAGAAGAGAAGGAAAAATGCTGTGTGATTTTTTCTTTGCTTTTGGGACTTAGACATTCTATGTATATTTATTTTCTTCACTGCAGGTACTTTTTCAAACTAATTCAGCAAAACTCTTCTACTTTCACTGCACAGCATGTCATTGGAAATGACAACGGGGACTACACTTACTTGCTGGGCTTCCTGTAAGACTTACACCAAGATGCTCAATAATATATGGAATATTCTCATTTTGAGTGCAAAACAAAACCTTGCTTTTAGGCCTGGTTCTCAAAGTCTGTGGTTTGGTGTTGGGGGGGGGGGGGGGGG
>JBBMKD010000102.1:56293655-56328962 GCA_037834095.1 Argya squamiceps
ACCCTCGCCTCCATTATAACGCGAATTTCTTTTCCTTTCCTGGCAAACACAAAAAATGATAGGAAAACCTGACTAAAAAAGAAGACGGGTGAAAATTGCAACCAACTTGCACACTGAATTTTTCTGGGAGAGTTTTTCTTCCCAGCTCCCTGTGTCGGAGAAGCTGTGAGCATTTTGTGTATAGCTATGCTTTTGTTCATGGAAAATATTACTTTCTTTTCAATTATACTGTATTTAGCATCCTTAATAAGCATACCATATTATGGATAGTAACGGAAAGATTCATGTACATAGTTTGTAAATTAAAATTATTTTTTTAGAAATAGATAATTTCCTTTGATCAGCCATCCTTTGAAGAGTATTTTCTCTTATACACTTTCATTTTGCTGACACAGCATAATATGTCAGTTTCCATACCTAAAGCTTTAAATTGATTCTGAGTTTTGCTTGACTGTACTGAAATCCAGTACACTAAAGTTTTCTCACACAAAAGACTGCCTACTAAAAGTTTACCTAAACTCAAATTTTTTTCCCAATTCAGTTATTCTGAGTTTGAGTGTTGAAGTATGAAGTTGTGAACACAAAATTACTGTATTCAATCACATTTTCTATTTTCAACTGAAAACCTTATAAACTTTTTTTTTGGTGAAACTTCGATCATTTTTTAATGGAAAATGGCACATGTAAGTAGGAGAACTACAAGATGCTGAGTATCAATGTATTCTGAGGCTCTTGTGCAGAGTATGCTAATCTTGAATAAATAGCTAGACCATGCTGATATTGATCTACCCCTGCCATAAAGTTGATGAAAAAAAAGTGAAATTAAAAATAAGATTCTCCTTAGCATTGAGGTGGCCAGTGGTTAGAAAAATAAGAGCAAATTAATTGCTTTGCAAAGCAGTTTGAAGACAAGATGTAGAAGCACTACAAAGAGTACAGGTGGAATTATAGGTGCTTATGGCACATGGAGATGCTTTATGGTTGTGTTTTATATATCCTTTAATAAATCTATTATTTTTCATTTCTAGGATAGAGAAAGAGCCAGCATCTTTCTCTATACGTACAGGCAATAAAAAGAACTTTCTGAATCAGAGACCATAATCCATGAATCTTTACATTGTTAGAAATACTTTTATAAAAATTTCAGCTTCTGTAAACAAGTAGATAAAACAGAGAAAGTAGACTTTGCTGTATGTTTGGCAATAGTTAAATTTTCAGTTGTGGTAAAAGCATGCAGAAATAACGTTCAGTTCCATTTCTTCTACTGCCAGAAGCTGTTTGAAGCAAAGGTTGGAAGTGGATCACCATGTTTCTATTGTCCTAATTCAGTGCAGGTTTTCAGTACATTCCATTATTTGTCTTCATCCTTGTCATATCTGCTCGGTTCTCTTCCCTCTCCTTGCTCCTTTTCCCTGCTCCTGACAGTTGACATGGCTTTCAGAGCCTTCCTTCTTGTGCCATCTTATGCCGTGTATCTACTTACCATTTCTCATCTTCATTCATTTTCTTCACAACTTGTCTGCCTAGAATCATGTTTCTTTGCCTTAATTCTGCACATTCACTCAGTGTTCATTGAATTTTCTGAATTCATTCTCATGCACTGAATGTGAGCTAAGCCTTCAGTATTTTATCCTGTATGTCCTCCTGCTGTCACAGACTTTCATTTGTGGGCTCCTTCCTTTTTCTATTCATTATGAACTCAATCACTCTATTAACATGCCCACTGCCTGTTTGCAATAGCCTGTAAAGCAAGGCTGAGCACATTCCTCTTTTATTATATAAACCTGGATCACAATCCAGACTTGAGTGAGAGTTTATCTTCCATTCAAACCACAACAGCCTCTTGTTGAAGTTGACTACTTTTCATTTAGAGCTAATTTCATCTGTAAACAAGACTCCACACATGGAGGGATGCAAAGTAACTATCTTCCTTACATCCTGAACTAGTGACCTGGAGGGGTCTGGACTCCAAGGAGTGGGCTGCTGTTTTAGCTATTAAATACTGGGGAGAGCTTTACCCCAAGTATTACTTCAGAGGCAAAAAACAGAGGTCAGTGGGTTTCCTGGATCAGACCCTGGACTTAGGACTTGCTGTGGTATTTGGAAGAGAGTGCAGTAAAACCCAGCCAGCTTGAATGGGTTTGAAAGGCTTACTCATTTTTATCTTGAAGGATATTCAAATGTGAGATCCTCGGATCATGTGAGTGGACTTCCACTTTCTTATTTAGACATCTGTTTGTTCCATTAGTGTTTTGTATTGAACTGCAGTTGGTTCTGTTAAATACTGCATAAGCATATATGAAAGCACAGTTGTTTTTCCTGTTTAATGCACTGGAAATTTAAGTGGAAGAGTGTTGTTTCTTGCAGGTTTATGCAGAAACCATTGGTAAAATAAATTAATTGTATCAGCAGATAACTCTTCATTAGTTACCTGGGTTTGGCCTTTATAACTCAAAAAAGATGGTTTAAACTGCTGATCTATGTAAAATCTGAAGAGAATTTACTGGTTCCTGAAGTATTCAGATCATAAAAAATAATGTTATCATGTCAAAGGTGTTTTTTAAGTAAAATTTTAAATTTTTTTATTGTAATTGGCAATAGTTCTGAAATTACCTGGTTTTAGACATTAAGTTAAAGAAATTATTCTGTTTTTCAGGCAGAAGACTTGTTCTTCTAACCAATGTGTTAGCACCAAGAAATAGTGTGATTGTTTCTGGCAAGTTCTAATGCATCCAGGCTTACATAGCAATCAACTTTGTTATCTCTTAAAATAGTTTCTCAGGGATAATAATTTTTACTACTTTTTAGATGAAACACGTGCAAAGCATCTCATTATTATATAGGTAAAATCAGGAGAGAATATTCTCAAGTTTTGAGGTTCACTCAAAGCAAAGGTCATATGAGTTTCTACAAACAAGACATCTAAATAGAGAAAAAAAAAATACCCCATAGAAGTAAAATTCTGTTGTTTGCATATCTGCTAGCTGGAATGAAAGTAAGGTTTAGTTGCCTAAAGCTACCCTCAGCTGCTACTGCTTTCTTGGAGAGAGAGGATTTAATCTTTTCCTTATCCTCCTTTGATCAATTTTGGGCAAAACGAGCATCTGTTCCAGCTGAGTCTTAGGTTCAGATTATGGACTGAAGAAAGAATTGGATTTAGATTTCCAAATGCATCTAAACTGTTGTGGTTTTTTACTTTTTACATATCTTTTTATATGGCACGGCTCTAATGCAATCTGATGTGCACACAAAATGCTTGCTGCCCAAGAATTCTGGTGTTGTGGTGCATGATTGAGGTTTTCGAAGTTTTATATGCATTTTATTTATTTTGTGTTGGTATGTTCCTTTAAAAGCCCCTTCACCCATTCCCAAAACCCACATGGTATCTCCCAGAGGGTAGCCCCTTGTCAATCACCCTGGTGACTTAAGGGGAGATCATCTCCCATTTGACCAGGTGTTCCAACACCTGCCCTTCCCAATTGTTGTGTTAAGTGCCCCTGTCCTAGACCACCTGCCCTTTTCCCCCATTGGCCTGAATTCTCCTGCTGCCCCAGGCTGCGTCCTTGGGTACAGCAAGGAGAAGGACAGGCCAGACCATGCTTTTTGCATGTGGAGCTGCACTGAAATAAACATCTTCTAAACCCACGGCAGAGCCCACTCTTGATTTCCAAGCCTTGACCACCCTCAGCCAGCTAGTCTGAGGAACCCACAAACTGTTCCAGTTGGTCTGGGGACTACTGCTTAGCCAGTAAGCAGCCACCAAGGGAGAAACCACCGCATTCTGGATGTTTTCTCTAAGGCAGAAAATAACTTTATTTGTAAGACAAAACTTAATACAAAGACAAAACTGATTTCTTTTGAGGATATTTCTTTTTCTATCTGAAACTCTAATTATGAAAGACAATCTTCTCCCTGTGTTTCTTACATTCTGAAAATAGCTGAAGATTATTTTCCATTCATTTAAGAGTTGCACTTGATGATCCTTGTGGATACCTTCCAACTCAGAATATTCTGTGATTACTGTGATTTTGAAACCAAAATAAGTGACTTGATTTCTTCTAAGTAACTTAATGAAACAGAAATACATACCGGAGTGAGACATAAACCAGAAAATCTTAGGATGCCACACATCCTAAAGAAATGCTCCTAAGGAGTCTGGAATGACTCTTTGAAATATTCTGTACTGCAAGTAAAGGCATAGACATTCAGACAATCTATGATCAGTCAGAGATCTACAGTAGGCCACTTCACAGGTCAGTCCTGGTGCTGCTTGGCCATTCACTACAGAAATACCTTTATGTGCCTAACATGGTACTCATGGAGGAATTAAACTGTACATTTTGGTATATATTAGCTGTATAACTTGAAAGCTTTGGTTACCTGAAGTATGAGCACAGTGTTTCAAATTAAAGATTTTGAACCCCACAGTGAAGCATGGAAAGAAGCTGTTCTCATGGGGCTGGTGGATGATGGTTATCCAGAACAAATACTTTGCAACTATTGTTGTTGTTGTTGTTGTTGTTGTTGTTGTTGTTGAATACCAATCATTACATCCTCAGAGTCTGGTTCTTAATTAACAAGTGACAATTTGAGAGGCCTGTAAACAGAGTCTTCAGCTAAGTTTACTCCTTGCTTGCTAAATTCAAATGTTTCAGAACAGCAAGAATAAAAGAATTCTGACCAGTAGTGGAAAAGTTGCTGCCAGTAAACCACTGCTTTAAGAACTACTGTTTAGTCTGCACAGAGGTTAAGCCACAAAAGCCATAGAGAAAGGAAAAGTAACAAACTATTTCTTATGCTCTGTTCAGTCCCTGCTACAGGAAACTTTTTTAGTTGAACTAGCGATAGTTTTATTTCTCTTACCACCCCAAGCACCAAAAGCATCTTTGGTTCCTTTGTTTCTACAGAAAGGTAGGAGAGACCACATGGTAAAACACCATCAGACAATGTCTTTCTTATAGTCTTTCATGCGGCTGTCACATGAGAAGGCCTCTTCAGTTGTGTTAGTGTAGTCAGACACCAGCAGTCATTCTGCCTGAGCAAGGATTGCAGCTGTTATCAATTCCTTGCCTCTGTCCTTTCATTCTAATGTTGTGTGTGATTCTCAAAAACACTGTATTGTGAAAAGCAATGGAAGAGAGTGTAACTGCTTTGTACATTGGTCTGTAAGAAAAGTAAAGGCCAGGAGTAGATAATTCTTAATGATGAAAGTGAAGTGAGCATGTTTACCTACTGGTATAGTATCAAATAAGAATGAGACCTGTGGGAATACAGCTTGGAAGCAGGACTCAAAGTACTGCTGAGCTCATTGCAGAAGTAGATGTGCTAGAGGGCTACAGGCCCTGGCAAGTTGAGACAAGATCCTGAAGAAGGAAGACAGCAAGGTGTATGTAGATAAGTTTGTGTGCAAGACAGTACAGGCCTGTACAAGTCTGTACTAGCCCATAGCTAAGCAATGTTACTAAGAAACTTTGATATGGTTGTTATGCTTGAAAGGTATATAAACCAGCAGTGTGTTTAATAAAATAGCCTTCAGGATGCAAACCATGGGGACCCCGTCTTTTCAATCACCATCCAGAAACCAACAAAAGTGCCATTTCTTTTAGGGAATGACTGAAGAATTTTTTCATCTGAAGGGACGTGTTTTGTTTGTTCAAATGTGTCTGCTGAATAGGTAATATAATTCTTGGCTTGGCTGTACTTTGGCAGTTGAAGCATCATAGCCCTTGTTTATATTTATTCATAATACTTGATGAAGTAAGACAGGAAGTAAATCTCTCTCAGAAACTTTGTTTTTCACATCCAATAATCCTTGCCCTCAAGTAAAACCACTTCTGACAATTCAGTAAAACTAGGACTCGTCCCATAAATCTAACTTCAACAGCAAGCTGTCTGCACATGAACTAATTGCTTAAGCTATACTCTGATCTGTACAGCTCACTGATCTGTTGTCTCACAAAAGAAGGTAGTGGCATTTGCTTTGGTCTTTTTTAACCTTTTAAGTGCCTTGGGAAATTGACACCAGGAAACAAAAAATGTCATGGATGAGTTTATGGTCCTTTAAAGAGCATTATCTCTTTTTGCTCCAAAATTAAAGTTGACATTCACATAAAGCAGTTTATGTAATATTTGTGGGTGAAATAGATAACATGTACTCCACCATATGGACTTCTCCATGCTTCATTTTTTCCAGGAAAAGAGAGGTACCACTCATTTATTTATCTTAACTGCTAGACACTAGCCACAGGGTCTTGACCTGCCTAGGTAGAAGCTCACTACTCTGTTTTATAGAATCATATAATAATAGAATCATTTAGGTTGGAAAAGACCTCTAAGATCATTCAGTCCAACCGTTACCCTAACACTGCCAAGTCACAAAACCATGTCCACAGCTGCGTGTTATGTAGCTTTTAAATGCCTCCAGGGATGGTGACTTAAACAGTTCTCTAAGCAGTCTGTTCTGATGCTTGTTTACCCTTTAGTGAAGAAATTTTTTCTAATATCCATTCTAAACCTCCCCTGATGCAACTTGAGGCTGTTCCCCGTTGTCCTGTTGTTTGTTAAACGTGAGAAGAAACCAACCCTACTTCACTACCACCTGCTTTCAGGTAGTTGTAGAGAGCAATAACATCTGCCCTGAACCTCCATTTCTCCATGCTAAACAATCCCAGCTCTGTTGGCTGTTCCTCATCAGACCTATGCTGTTGTGCCCCTCTCTGAACATACGTCAGCATGTCACTATCTTTCTTGTAGTGAGTCTCAAAACTGAACACAGGATTTAAGGATAAAGTATTATGAGAATTAAGGCTTTTCTTTGTCAGACAGAAAGAAGATACTGAATGACAATAGTGCTGAGTCAGAAACAGTTTAGATAAATGTCAAAGGTAAGCAAATTCATTCAGAAGCTAAAAGTTGGTCTTCTGCTTTATGAATTTGAGTTGCAGAGTTGCTTTTGGCTTTATTGAGTGGTCCAAAGTGGTTTTACATCAGACCTAGGATTATGGTTTACTATGAGAAACTTGTGTGGATGTTTTCTATTGTGTTCAAGTAACATAGATATACCTTTACAGTGTTGAGTGGGAAATGGAAGTCTGTTCAGCTTGAAACAGTGTATTCGTGGGGCAATGTTTGATAGTAATTTGAAGGAAGAAACAGATAGTTTGCTGGTATTAAACTGTGAAATTTCATTGAATGATTGCTAAACTTGTGGAACAACTTTACAAAAATTTTGTGTTTTTCATGCAGTAAGGAATGTTTGGTTGGGCTTTTTTTCCCACCTTGAGATACTGAAAAGAAACTGCTGAAGATTCTGCTGTGTCCTAGGAGTCCTGTTTGTTTCCCACAAAGTAGCAACCTGATGAACTACTATCCCCAGAGCCTGTTTACTGCAGATGTTTTCAAATGCTTTACTAGATGGATAGAGGTGGTATACCTACACCTGCATACAGAATCAAGCAGTTTTGCTTTTCATTATCATCTGGGAGGTCAAACTAAGCAGTGCTATGTACTCACATTGATTTTTGTAAACTACTGTTTGTTTTGTGAATTTCTGCAGAGAAAGATGGTTCTACTTGTGCAACACAAAAAGTGGAAAAGGATAATATGAAGAAATCAAATTACAATTTGGAGGCTGAATGATGCAATTTGTATTCAGGACTGCACCTTACAACTCAGTCTATATTCATTCTCTGGTAAACTTTACTTGACTAGAGAGCTATAAAAGGAATCACAGTATAATAATAAAATACAATGTGTGAACCTCAGTGTAGGATAAACTATGTCCATGTTTCGATACTTTGATAATCATAATTTTCTATTTATTAAAGTCCAATTGAGTCTGTGTCACATTCAATTTCTTGCTTCCCTCAGATCTGGTGAAAAACAATTTGTATCAAAAAGAAAATTGTTAAAAGAAGATCCCAGCCATTTTGCTTAGTTGATTAACTATTACATTTTGCTGTGCAGTAGCAGCTTCAAAATATTTGGATAATTGCAAAATAGGGAATAGATATTATTTAAAGAAATGTTGGATCAAGTAGGAAGTCTATGACAGAACTGTGTTGGAATATAGGTTTTATTTTCTCAGAGCATATTGACACACCCAGAAACAATTTCCTAATAAATGAAAGCTATGATATATCACAGCCACAAAACTGTGAAAGCCTTAATTGAGGGAGGAAAACAATAAAAGTGTTTATTTTTAAGGGAATAATATTTATTTTATTAATTCATCTACATGAGTAGATAGTGTGTAGTGGTGTGGTTTTGGTTTTATCAGTTTTCTGTATGTATTTATTCCTTGTTTTATACTGTTCTTTATAAGTTGTAATGGTTTGGTCCATGTACCCCATGTTTAACCCTTCATGGTTTCCCCTGAGTTATAGCTATGTGTCAATCATCAGTTAAGGAGCCCCCAAGTCCTGTCAGTCACTTTGGGGCCTCTCCCTGTGTCTAGAAAATTCCAGTGAGGGTGTTGAGTGATTGGCCAGGATCCAAGGAGTTCCCTCCCTTGCATTATTGCTTTGTTATCTTGATTGTCATTTATGTACAAGGTCAGCCCCTACATATCCCTGATTGGTTCCCCACTGTACCCTTCCCCCTTTTTCCACCCCCATACTTACGGTGTTACACGAGGATGATCTGCGCTCTCATGGGCAAACTTTCTGGTGGACACTGAAGGTTACATGTGGGCTTCAATAAACCTCAGCAGAAGTTCCCCATAAGAGTCCTTCCTTTATTCCTCACCATTGCTCACACTGCCGCTGAGGCAAGGACCCCCAGGATTGGGGAAGTATCTCAGGATACTGAACGATACCTTCACTGCGGCCAGTGTCAGGGCCGGCCAGGCAACGTGGGACAAGGGTTCTGAGACACACCGGACCACTGCAATAGTGTATTAATCTATAAATGTAATAAAGTAGCATTCTTTGTTTAGATGACATACCTGATGCTGATGTATCTGGATTTAAGTTTCATGTCATAGGCCTGCTCCAGTACCACCCAACTCTGGAGGCATCTAATTTCCATTAGGGCCTCAAATTTTACATAGTTTTTTCTGTGGAAACGAAGTTCACATGATGTATTTCCTTATGTTCCTGTATCCTCCCCCCGCATGAACAAATCAAGATGTTCATGAAAGTAGGGGGCAATTCCTTTGCAATTCCTTTTCTGAAAGAAAGGTTCCATTAGAAGCTCACACTTCATTTGACATGGGAGGATTCACACACTTTTTATGTAGGTGGTACTTTGCAAGGTTTCTGTCCCATAAGTTGTAGGTGGTACTTTGCAAGGTTTCTTTCCCACATGTATTCTTTGATCTCTAGTGACAGATGATGTCACATTATACTGCTGTTAAAAAGTAATTTAAAAACTTTATTCAAAGTCCACGTTAATTTATTCTGATGTTCGCAAGTTGTTTGCCTCATAGGTCCTCAGGCAGGTGAGATTGTGCTAGAAATGTTTTTTTTTCTCAGCACGCTTAACGAGCATTGTGTTTATCTTATGCTTACAAGCATTCAAGCCTCATTGCTTACTCGGTCAGCTTAGAAAGCCTTGCTGTGTTGGTCATCTCAACACACATGGTCAGACTTCATGGAAATGTTGTGGCAGTGTGTTTCAGTCCAGAAACTTGGAGCTTCCCAAGGCAGTCTACAACTGAGAGACAGGACTTCAAAAGAGGGGGTAAAAAAGTAGCCTAAGCAGGGAGCCTTAAGCCAAAGTGTGAACAAAAATAGGTTGGAGTTCAAACTGAAGTCAGTTTATTGAAGTCTAAGCTGACATGTAAGTTGAAGTCAGAGTAAAAAGAAGTTGAAGTCAGATTTTATTCTCACAGTACAGTCTTATATACTTGTTACAGCTCAAATAGGCCACAGCCCTAAACAGTCTCATCCTTAAGCAACAATTTTCCCACAAACTATGAATAGCCTATGGTTCACATTATTTGGCAGCCTTTACAAAACTACATAGTTTCAAAGACCTTGGTAGTTATAGATGCGGTTCTTTTCCCAGTTCTTTTTCATATCTATGGTCGCTTACACCACGGTTTGTATTTTACAAGCCCAAGATATCTCAATCCATCAGTTCCACTGTGCTTTCTGTTTTATCTCTCATGCATTCTTCCATATCTTCCCCTTCCTTTTGCACCAATAAAATTCTCTCAATTGATTTGTCGATCAATCTCTGTAAGCACTGCAAAATAGAAGACACTACAATAAGTATGCACAAGATAACACCCAAAGCATAAATGGCTACTTTAACTAAGTTCTTTATTTAGCCACTAAGCCCCCAATCTCCTAAAAGCTGTCCCAGCTAATCTAAGCTGTCATCAACTTGTAATTACTCACACTGTCTCTCAGTGCCTGCATGCTAGCCTGAATAGATAGGGAATGGTCAGATAGATTAATGCAACACATCCCATCAAAATCTTCACATCCATGGCCTTGCCCTATAAGCAAAAAGTCTATTGCAGCTCTATTTGGTAAAGTAAAATGTCTAACAGAGTCAGCATCAGTCAGCAGCCCTGTCAAAGCCAAGGAAGTGGCTGTTTTGCCAGCCAACAGCATAATTTTTTCAGCAACTCCAAAGCCTTCCCTGCAGCCACTCCTGGCGTGAATAATGATGCTGCCCAATGCTGCCCTTTAGACCAAAAGTTAAGCTGGTCATCACAGACTTTGTTGACTCATGCAAACTACACCTCAGTCTATGAGGATACCTGTGCTGAAAAATCATAGACGTATTAGGGGTAAGCATGTACAGTTGTCTTAAACTACAGGGGCCTCCTTTGATGTATGAGGGGATAGCTACCCAGGCTCGATCCCCACAAACCAAAAACATTCCTGGTGGCAATCCTAAGGTAGTATTACTGGACTTGGAAACATTAAATGAAGCATGATTGCACCAAAACCTTTGATTCTTATACACAGGGTGAGAGGGAGAGATATCCCATACTTTTGACCGATCCTTTCCCATATAGTTAAACCTAACACAAAAATCCGTTTTCACAGAACCAAGAGCTCTAATTCCTGGGGCTCCAAGGGTGCTTTAGGAAGGTAAGGGTTCTCTTGGACCCGTGCCTCAGTGGGATTTTTTACACACTTCATAGGACAAGCAGCAGCCTTTGGTGTTGGTGAAACATCCACAGGCAATTCAACTAGACAGGTTGAAAATTGATTTTCAGGGGATGCAGTAGCTTAGCATAGAGTATCTTGTTCTGTCAGATTCGCCAGGATTACCCAAACATTCATCTTGGGTTGGTTAATAGGCTAAGCTCTGCTAGTAAAAACAAGAAATGCTAATAAGCTAATAAGCATAAGCATAACATTTGTTTTAACTCCATGCTTTTCCTTAACTATTTAGTGGCGACAAGCCATTGCTCATGAGACAATTTTTGCTGTTCTGATAAAATCTATGCCCCTATGCTAACCATACAATTTGTGCATCACTTTGGCTACTTCTCAGGGGATTGCACTGATAACAGGCAGCTTGTCTTCTATGGGATGCACAATATCACAACATTTCACATTCAACACATATTCAACCAAAGCCTGGTGATGCCCAGTATGACAAACTAAGCAGGGAAAAGAAAGTAGCAGTCCTGCACTAAGTTCCCGCTCCAAAGCAGTGACTATTTGGCTAGGATCAATATGTTCCTGATCTAAATCAAGGACAGATTCTTCAAAAGGAAATTGAGCACTGTATCAACCACCCCTAGATGTGTGGTTTACTGGTTCTTTTGAAGTGGACTACTTAATCGTGCTGACTCTAACACCTCTAGGTAACCCCAACTGTCTTCCCAAGGACCTAAGTCTGTTCCTTGTCACACAGTTGGTGATGAGGCTCTTCTCACAAGTTTCCTCAGAGGGTGAAATCATGAATCCTCAGAGGTCGATGTCAGGGCTGGATCCTCAGGTTGTGTTGCCAAGGATTCTCTGAAAGGCTTCACATCCCATGCTGGAATCCACCTCAGTCCAACTTCTGTGGAAACACAAACATAACCCCGATCTCAGGTAACAAGAGGGTAAGGTCCCACAATTTTACCCATCTCTGGATCCCTTACCAACACTGGAGGTTGCTGTTTGGGCTGTAATTGCAGACTACTGTTGAAATGTCTGACAATTGGAAGATTAGGATCCATCAAGGAGCAGTTCAAAAAATTAAAAACATACAATGCCTTCTGTAAGCATTTGGCAGGGGGATGTTCCTCATTCCCCCTCTTTGTTGTAATAAAAGACTCTTGAGTGAGCCATGAGCTCGTTTGAGTATGGATTGATCCATGGAAGAATGAGGAATCTCAGTTCTATATTTTACCCCCCAGAGGGAAAAAAATTTGCAACTCTCTGGGAAGTATATGTTGGGCCATTGTCTGTTTTAATTTCTAAAGGAATACCTAAGCCTGCAAAAGCACTGGTAAAATGATGGTAAACATCTTTTGCTGTCTCTTTGGTAGGACAAGATGCGAATAAACAGCTTGGAAATCTACAGGAAAATGAATACATTTAAAACCACTAAAATTAGCAAAATGTGTGACATCTGTTTGCCATAACTGAAGGCTCTGAAGCCTTCTAGGGTTAACTCCTCCAGCAACAGAGGGAAAGGAATGTCTCTGACAGGTTGCACACGCTGCCACAATACTGGAAGCTTGGCAGCTAGTCAAGTCAAAGGAGTGTGGCAATGCAGCAGCATTCTGATGGAAAAATGAATGTCTTAATTTAGCCTCTGCAAAGTGGTCTGGTAAGATGGACAGGTAAAGTGAGCAGGTCTGCCTGACGGTTACCTTCTGCTATAAAACTAGGTAAAATAGTGTGAGATCTAATATGCATCACAAAACATGTGTTGTCTACTAACTAAAAGAAAAACAAGCTGTTGTATGTAGAAGAAAAGGTTTTGTTAGGCACATCTCTTAGAACAACAGCTTCAGCTCTCTTGCCAATCTTTGCAATATAAGCAGAATTTGTGGTTAAATTGAAAGAGGTAGAAAATTGCTGACAGGCCTGTATAAACAGCTGCTAATTCAGCAATTTGAGGAGAACCTGAAACAGTAGTGACATCTGAATTTCATTGATTAAAATTTGCATCCTACTAGAGCATTACTGATTTATGAATGTGGCTGGAACCCTCTGTAAAAACAGTTAAAGCTTGCAAAGGAATTTCACTTTCCTTAGGTTTTGTCAAAAGTTTATATTTAGCAGCAAGCAATTTGTGCTTAGAAAGTTGCCCTGAGAAGTCAGTTAATGCTATCTGAAATGTTTTTGACTGTTGTAACAGCTATTGCAAGAAAACAGTAGTAACAGGCTTATTGACTTAAACTCCACACCAGCAAGTAAAGTTAACCTCTGTCATGCTTTGATAATAAGTAATGCAATCGTTTTGTGTTGGGTGCTTATAGTTTTGGTCCCCTGGTGTGGCAAAAAAATCCATTTAATAATTAACAAAGGATTTGTTGCTTTAGATCCCATTGGTAAATCAAAGCATGAGGCTGTTTAGCTGGGTTCTGAATTATTAGAAAAAAAAGGTAGCTCAGAGCCCATTGTGTTGCTTGTCAATTTGAAATTACATCAGCTACTTGTTGTAATAATTCCTGGCAAGCTTCTGATGTGAGCTGTCTAGGCAACAGGAGGTCTGGTTCCCCTTTGAGCAGTGCAAACAAGGGGCTCAGGGTTGAAATTGCATTTGAGTTGCATTTGAAATTCCCGTTAAAGGACAAACACAATTAACTTTTCCCAGAAGTTTTTGAGCATCATGCAGTGTACGAATGTCTGAATTTGTTAAAGCTGTGGGGTAATAGGCTGCATTCTAATGTGTTAGCCAAGGTATTTTTAAGGAGGTTGATGCTGAATGTTTTTCAAGAGCAACAGTCTTGCTTGAGTTACAGCAGTAATGACAAAGGCTGACTTCCTCTATCACTTTCTGCTTTTCTGTTGCTACAGAGATATTATCCATGTAGTGGTACAAAAGAACATCAGCCATTTTTTGGTGAATGGGACTGAGGGTCATTGCAACAAACCACTGGCAGGTAGTAGGGCTGTTTTTCATTCTCTGCAGTAAAACAACTCAGTGGTATCTTTGTAAAGGTGCTTGCAAATTGGTGCTTGGAACAGAAAAGGTAAATTTAGGAGCATCATCAGGACGCAAAGGAATATTAAAAAAGCTGTCTTTTAAATTAGAGACTGTCGAATGGTAATTTTGAGGAGTCACGGTAGGGGATGGGAGACCAGGTTGCAGGGCTTCCATTTCATCCACAACAGCATTAATTTTTTGTAGGTCCTGTAGGAGGCGCCATTTGCCAGATTGTTTCTAATAACAAACACGGGTGAATTCCAGGGGCTGGTAGAGGGGACTATGTGTCCCTTTTGAAGTTGTTCTTGGACAAGTTCAGTGAGTGCAAGCAATTTAATGGCAGGGGCCATGGTTTACCCAGATAGGGCAATCAGTTTTCTAGGCTAACTTTAGGGTGTCACACACCTTAATGGCCCCTATTAAAAATCAGATTGAATTTTGAAACCCCAATAACAAAGTACATCTCACCCCCACAACACCATGGATACAGGCAAAACAAATGGCTTTAGAGAATCTGTGTGGCCCTCTGGCCCCTCCACCTGAATCAGATGGTGGCTCCAATAACTACGACTGCTTCTCCCAACCGTGTAAGGGGTTGGGGTACTTCTGTGAGGGCTCAAGAAGTTGGCCATTTAGCCTAAGAAATGACAGTCACATCAGCTCTAGTATCTAGGATACCTGCAAGTGTTACATGATGTTCCTGTAACCTTAGGGTGCATTTACAGGTAGCACGTTTATTTGAAATTGCTCTGGAGTTCCTGTAGGTCTGAAACTCCTCACCCTTTCTTGATAGTTTCCCTTAGCAAGTGTTGGTGTTTGGGGAAGAAGAATCAATTGCGCAACATGAGTCTCCTTATGGAGAGTACAGGGAGAAAAAGGTGGCTAGGCCAAAATCTTAATTTCACTAACAGAGTCTGAATGTATGATTCTGGGGAGAACAAAAAGCCTTGGTAGGGTAGTGGAAGATCTTATTAACAGAACACTTCTTTGGGGTTATGGTAGTCTAAAAATTTTTGTAGGGAATAAATGAACAGAGGAATCAAATAATTTTACTGTGTCACAGGTTGCCAGGTCTATTCTGGCACTGCCTCGAATCGCTGGGTGAAGACTTCAGGTGATCCTTGCTGCAGCATCTGCTGCAGTGACTGTTGTGTTGGCTGAGGCATTTGTGTCATAGCAAGTCACTATGCCTTGCTCTGGTTCTGGTTTCCCTGAATCGGATGACTTCAAAAATCATACTTAGAATGACACTGGTTAGCGAAATGTCTTTCTTTATGACACTGGGGATAAATGCCAGGGACCTTTGCTTTGGCCCCATTCTGAGCAAAATAATCCTTTTTCAGATGGCCAAGTTTTGCACAACTAAAGCATGTTCTTGGTTCCTCCAAGCAGACTTTAAGGGCTCCAAAACTGCAGCCATTCCTGCAGGCATTGTTTTAGATATATGCTCTAGTGTACCAAGGTGATTACAAGCTTCTAAAATTTCTACTAGTTTGGATTTCTTTTTAAATCAATCTAATTCTCATGTGGGTCTGGGGGAAATAAATTTGGCTCATCATCAGAGTTTTTGAGACTAGGATCAAAGGAGCTGTTTTCATCTTCCCCCCCCTCCTTTTCCAGGACAGTGTCCAGTAGTGAATGCTGTTACAGACTGAGGTGTCTGGCATGTTTCTTTCACCTCCAGTGAGGGAGGAGGAGTGGATGGCTGTACTAAAGAATTTATGGTATTTGATATGTCTGCCACTTATTTCAGATTATTAGCCACAGTTTTGAACTGTACTTTCTTCTTCATAATCTTGTAAATTGTCACTGTGCACCTGGTGATATGGCGCGACACAACCCAACACAACCCCTGGGGTCCCGAGAGTCCTAAGCAGTCACCATAGGATCAGTGTAGAGAGGAGCAAAGCAGGCCTCGCGTGCAAGTCTGAGGAAATAGTTTATTAGAGCAACATAAATCGTGACATAACTCGAATGCAGAGCAGGGGCGAGAACCCAGACAAAGGCAGGGCAGTGAGTTTTAAGGAGCAGAATCAGGGTGGAGTTTAGGGTTGAAGGACCAAAATGGAGAAGACTGGGGAGGGTCACAAGGTGGGGTTTACAGAGCACAAACCAGTGGGGAGTCTAATGGGAGAAGACTAATATAAACAAACCAATGAGGCCTCGAAAAATAGGAGATTTCCAAAGGGGTGGTCTAGGCAGGGGCTGGTACAAGGAAGAATTGACAGAGAGCATTTGGGAATAAGGGGTAGGTATCAGGGAAGACTGACAACTTAATGGGTAGATACAACTTAGGCTAAACCAACAACCTGGTGGCAGGGGGGAAAAGGAGCAAACTGTTGGGGATTAAAACACAAAATTACACGTCACTACATTCAATCACTTTCTAAGAAGGGAGTAATTGAGCTGCTACCTTATTTCCTTTTGTAGCATGGTCTCATAATGTTACCCTTATATCGTCCCAAAAGTCTTTTGTAAAGATAGTAGACACAGTAACATTTTTTCCCTCAGCTGCTACTCACTTCAGTACAAGTTTCAAATCATGAGAGGGTGAAGACGTGCTCTGCTTCTTAAGCAGCTCAAACAAAAGTGAAAAATGTCTCTCTCTTGGGCAGAAATTCTCTGACACATATTTCCCTTTTCCCAACTCACCTCTCGGTCCTCCTGGTCCTCCTGGTCCTCCTGGTCTTCCAGAGGGATTGTAACAGACCCAATCCTGCTTCTTCCAGCAGCACTTCTAGACTTTGGGAGTCACTAGTTACCTGCACAGATTAGATGGTCTTTGCTTCCTTACATGGGGCACCAATTGCTGTGTGACTGAGAGATAGGACTTCAAAGGAGGGGCTGCAAAAGTAATCCAAGCAGGGAGCCTTAGGTCAAAGCTTGAGCAAAAATATGTTGGAGTTTGAGTTGAAGTTAAAGTTTATTTAAGTCTAAGTCAGGGTAAAAAGGAGTTGAAGCCATTGAAGCTATTGAAGTCAGATATTATTCTTACAGTACACTGCTATATACTTGTTACAGCTCAAAATAGGCCACCACCCTAAAAAGTCACAAGACTTTTCCCACAAACTACAGACAGCTTATTGTTTGCATTATTTAGCAGTCTTTACAAAATTTATAGTTTTAAAGACCTTGACAGTTACATATACAACTCCCTTCCTAGTTCTCTTTCATCTGTGATTGTTCTTCACCATGGCCTGTACCCAACCAAGGCTAAGGTATCTTGATTCACAAGCTCCACTGTGCCCACTGCTTCATCTCTTATCTGTTCTTCTATATCATGCTTCAATTGTTCTGGCCCCAGGCTCCCAACCACCTGACATGGACAAGTCAGGTTTTTTCTGTTGCCTCATAATCTCCACTCGTGACAGCTGCTTGCTTTACCTGTTGTCAGATACTGACTGGATCAGCAGTAGCTGTTGGCAGTGCAGTGATGGTGACATTTTCTTGGGGTTGATGATGACTCCGGCTCTCTCTGTTGGGTGTGTGTCAAGTCACTAGTCAGCATATGTCCCAGGGGCTGTTCTGACTCCAGCAGTGGCAGTGGTGCGCATAGTGGTGGTAGCATTAGGAATCTCTGATCCATGGGCATTTCCGTGTTTGATGCAGGCTTGATTTCCAGGTACACCCAAAGACATGTCTCCAGGATCTGGCCACAAATAGCAGCAGTGGTTGGGCATGTCTAATGGAGTCTGGGTTGTAGGTGCAGTCCTGGAGCCTAGCCAGTGAGCTCTGGGAAGAAATGGTCTGAGTGCATCCGTGGTGATGCAGGATGTATTCAGCTCCAGCATGCACTGTTCATTTGGCTGTGCAGGTGCTCTCTGTGCAGCCACAGGGCGCTCTGCTTCTGCAGGAGCCATGTGCTGCTGTGGAGCGGCTGCTGGGCCAGTGATGCAGTCCGAGAGCACTCGCCTGACACAGGGGCATAGCACGATGCAGTGGCAGATGTGGCTCCACAGCAGCTAGGCATGGCTTTGCAGCAGCAAGGTATGGCTTCACAGTGGCCAGGTGTGGCTGTGGTGTGTTGGGTGAGATGTCCTGGCACAAGCTGGCAGCATGGCTCTATGTGGTTTCATGGCTCTCCACTGAGGAAACATCCTGGCATGGAGCAGCAGAGTCATTTTGTGTGGTTGCTTTGCCCGTCCTTCTCTCTCGCATGCCCGGTGAGGCATCCATGCCTCCCACTGCTCCTCCCAGTACCCTGTCCTCACTGCGGGCCTCAGTGGGCAGTGCCTGCAGTGTCCCCATCACTGTCCTCATGTCACTCTTGGATTAAACTGCCTTGGCAAGTCCAGAATGAGCCTCCAGAGCTTTATTACATTAATGGCTGTCTCATTGCTTATGGAGGCTGCTTCGATTATAAATTTGCCGATCCACCCCCATGTTTTTAAGTCTAGAGCGGTTCTTTCAGTTACATCCAGTCTGTGCTTCTCAGACCATGTCAGCAAGGCCAGCAAGGCCCACTCATCATACTTTATCCCCCATTTCTTTAAAAGAAGAGTCCATACCTTAATTGGAGGGTCTTCCTGTACTGAAGCCAACACTCCCACATTTTCCCTGGCAGCATCTTCTAGTCAAAAAAAGATGGGTTTGAACCTGTGTGGGTTTCTCCATGGCCTTCTGCAGCTCTCTCTGCTGCACGCAGCTATACCTGCTGCTCTGCCAGGACTTCACCATTGGACTCTGCAGCTCCATAGGCTGCAGGCAGCAATCTCTGCTGCCCTCTGTCTCCCTGCAATACCCGTGGCAACTTGTTGTATCACATCAGTGGTCGCCAGTTGTTGCTGGTGTTGGAGGCAGGAACGCGCCCAAACACACAAAGGTTCGTTCAGAACAGCCAACTCTTATTGAGTCCCCTTTTCCTTATATAGATTTGAAAGTCTGTGCAGTTAATCCCCATTGACTGAACCAGTTTCTACCCAGCCAACCAGCCAATAGTTGCTCATGTCCCTGACAGACAAGGCCTGCTGTCCAACGGTCCACACTGGTCAAGTTACATAATCAAGGTATTTATATATTTAGTTATATTTCAGTTATAAATTGTCATTATTTATAATTGTGGGGCCTTCAGGCCAGCTGTTAGCCACCACAGCTTCTAGTATTTCTTAAGTCCTTCTGTGGTTGTGCTATGCCTGTTTTTTTCATGTGAAATAAGGAAATAATAAGTTTTTTCCATAGGTTGAATGTGTTTATAATAAGACCTTGGTCAAAATGTAGGAGCACTGAAGAAATTCACAATGTGTGAAAGAATAAGGACTTTTAGATAAAATTATATTCTCAGAGATACCAGACATGAGATTTCACAATGTTTTTAAGGCCATAAACACAGGTTTGAGAGAGAAGAATGACAGTATGAGTAGCCTAGGAAACATATTATTGACTTTCACTTGAAACCTGAACCATCCTCAAATTAGGATTTTCTATGTAGGCGCAACCAATCTCATGTTTGTGACTAAGCAACCTACAAATTAAAAGGTCTTTCTAGTCTGTTGACTGTTGATGCAGCCATTAATCTGTGTCAGCTGACTATGTTTTTAACCACGAAGACAGTATATTCACTAAGATCAACAAAACTTACAGCATAAAATAGGAATAAATCTTTGCTTAGTGTTCAAGCTGAAGAAGGCATCCCTCAATTAAATTAATTTAACTAGGGAACATACTTGAGGAGATGTGAAAGGATCAACCAAGGAAGGCTGTTTTCAATCTTTCTTTGAAGTAATTGAGAACGATTTAGTTGTATCACAGTTTCTCTTTGCTGACATCTAGCAATCTTTAGAGACATTGTGGAATGGCTGAAGTGAAAACAGTGCTTATAGGACAAAAGTGTTGTTCTTCACCTAGAAACAATTCCCTTTCTATGCTTCATCTTTTCATAACTTTGCTCTTTTGTTTTACAGGGTTTTGTTTGGTGTTTTGCACAGATCTCCTCCTCAGTGGCTGTAACTTCATACAGATGCTTTGGTTTTTTCATGCAGTCTAGTAGGGAAACACAGCTTGCAAAAACAAAACAGTAAGCAAAGAAGATGCACAAATAACAATTTTTAATTAAAAATAAATATTATTAAGTCTTGGAATACACTTCATAAGTCAGACCTTATTTATTATTGAGTGTTTTCTCCTTCCTCATTGTTTTGGTCATTCTTAAATAAAATCAAAAACTCAGTGACAAAGTAATTGAGACCACAGAAGTAATTTAATGTGTTGAACACGTCTTCCTAGTGCCATGTCCCCATCCCTAATGCATTTCTTCCTTTGTTATAAAGTGTACAAACAGAAATTTCTGTGATAAAAATATGTTTGTTCCACTACCTAGTGTAATAAAAATATTAATTATGGGTATCATAGGTGTCCAAGATGCATAGCTTCTTGTTATAATTTGCTACCATATTTTCTGCTACTCCCAGCTGTACCCCATCTTTTCCTTCTTGACATCACTCCATAATTTATGCTAACCTGCCAGGCAGCATAATGTAACTTCAATTTAAAAAATCTATTTTCTCCTATTGAAGGTGTAAAGAGGTGCATTTTCCATGTTAAGGACTGGAAAAGGTGGTTGTGAGGTATGATATCAATTCTTAGCGTGTATTGGAATGTGATACAAGGAATGGAAAGTTTGTCAGCAGTCATAACATCAACAGTGATAAATATTTTACCAGGAAAACTGTACTGCTTTAAGGTTTTCTTTTTGGAAATATCAAAACATCAAGAATGTAAAAAAGCTGGAAAATTACTAATTTTAAATGAATGGTAACAGCTAGCGTAATGCTACATGATTGCACAGACATCTTGAACTATCCTTTATCAGACACTGTCTCCTTTTTCTACCTGCTATACTTTTTGTATTCCAAAATCTCCCCTTAAGTTTCCTTTGTGGAAAGCTCACTTCATGTTAGCCCACTGAGTAAGCTGACTCTCTTATTTTCATGCACGGAGTAGATGTTGATCTTTCTTCATTAGGGTCATAGTTTACCCCCTGCCAGCAGCCAAGCCCATGCAGCCATTCACTCATTTTCCAAACAGGAAGGCTGGGGAGAGGATGAGAAGGATAAAAGCTGGGAAACTCATGATTTAAGATAAAGACAGTTTACCAGGTATAGCAAAAGCCATGGACCCAGTAAAGAAAAGGAAGGCAGGTGTGCAGTCATCTCTAGGAGAGCGGGGTCCCATCACACATAACGGTGACTTGGGGTCCCATCACACATAACGGTGACTTGGGAAGACAAATGCCATCAATCCAAATGTACTCCCCTTCCTCCTCCTTCTCCCCAATTTACAGACTAAGTGTGATGTCATGTGGTCTGGAATATCTCTTTGGCCTTGGCTCTATGTAAGCCCTACTCAGCAGTAACAAAAACATCTCTATATAATAATCAACCCTTCAGCACAAATCCAAAACACAGCCCTGTGCTAGCCACTGTGAAGAAAAGTAACTCTACTCTAGCCAAAGTCAGCACAATTAGCTTCAAGAGAGCTTCAATACCAAGGTGCAAATTCCTCAGTAATGTCTTTCTGGAATTATGTCAGATGAGCTCCTAATATCTGGCTGTTAAAAGCTAATAACTGTCTATGTTTGACCTTGTTTTTGCAAAAACTAGTGTCAGACTTTTTTTTAATGCCTATAAAATATATTTTTCAATTCAAAATAATTCAGATGTGGTTCAGGAGCAATTTTTCTGCTTACAATTTATCTTGCATACACAATATTTATCACATTTTTAGAACACCAGCATGAGTCAATCAAAAAACTCTTTCTACACTGTAAAAAAATATGGATTAAATATGTGTAACAAACAGAAGGAACAGAAAAGAGTTGTTCTGTGTTTCTATTTTCAGATCACTTTAAGATTTTTGATGCAGTAATTTCCTATTATTCTTAGCTCATTTCCCTACTTTGAGACACTTTTCTACTTCTCATTAAAGTGATCATCTGTGTTCCTCAAAACAAAAATGTTTCAAACACCACATCTAATAACATCACATAATGTCAGTAGTTGCAAGTAGCACAAATCCTGAGTCCTAAAGTCACCTGAGGAAATTCTATGAGTTTAAGAACTCTGCCTTAGGGATTTTTGACTCCTGCAACTAGTGATTACATGCATCTTCTCATGCTCCATATATATTTCATCACTCTTATTAAATGTCTCTAAATACTTTTACGTATTCTCATTTATCAAAAAGTGTGAAATAGTGTCTATCCCACTGAATGTTGGATAGACTTATTTTTGAACAGGTTATATCAAAAAGGTGTATTTTTATTTCTTAATAAGAACCATGGCCTGAATTAGCATTCAGGTCAATGAATTTTAATGTTAAAAGGTGGATTAGACAAAAGAAGATGAGATGTTGAAGATAAACTTTCAGAAGTATTTTTGCACAGGGAAGATTTCTGTAGTCCGACATTACTGTATTTTAGTGAGCACTGACAGAGAACCTAGTAACAGCCTTGTAATGTTGTTTGTTGTTTGGTTTGGGGGATTTTTTATCCTGAAGGGATAAAAGAAGAGATTTTTTTTTGCCAAATTCTGAATTTTGATCTGAATCCATAAAAGAAATTGAAACCAGGCTGAACAGTATGGCTCAAGGATAGGACAAAAGGGATAGAAAGCCCTTTTCCATGTAGTACTCAGCTAGTACCTTTTATAATGTTGGTCAGCTCTCACTATAATAACCCAAAACTCTTTGTTGAACTTCCGCTAATCCTGGTTAGTCTGAGGAATTGTTAGGTATTGTGTGTGTATGTGTTTGTGTATGCAGATCACTAATTGTCAAATTCATGATTAGAAGAAAGAAAACCTCACTGGATGGCAAAAGCTGTAATCTTTGTTTTACTTGCTGACGCGAGGGGCTGAGGAACTCCGGCTAGCTCTCACCCTGGCCACATGGTCAAGAGTGGCTGTTCTCGGACTGCTAGCAGTCCAAGTAATGGTGTAGAGCAGTGCTGCCTTCTGCTGTGTGCAGTCCCTGTATGTCATCAGCATCTAGGTTCGAAGTAAGAATCAGAGAAGGCTCTCTCAGAGATCTTCATACTCCAAAGATGGTGGACGAAAGAGCACGAACCAGATCCCACGTCAACTTTTAAACTGGGTGATAATAGGGGGTAGGTAGAGTTTTCCAACCAATCAGGGACACAACGGGGAGGAGTGATGGACAAGAGGGCAGGGGAGGGAAAAACCTGGGGTAAAACGAAACAAACCAAACATCGGGGGGATAACAGGAACAAACCTTTGGGAGAATTCCCTATTAAAACTTATCAAAAACCCACCACCACAACTTGCTAATTATTTTAAATTCAAATTTTGCAAGGAAAAAAATGACAATATGAAGGGTGAATTTTGCACAGTGAACATATTTGTGTCCACTGCCTTTGCGTTATGTGCAAATGGCAACATCTAGTGCGTCACTAAATGTTTAAAAGGCATAACAGCTCCATTAATTGTGGTTATAAGAAAAGTTTCTTTGTTAAGACTTGCAGCTGCATCTACTAATCAGCTTGGCTCTTCTCCTTCTGTAGCATATGCAGAAAAGTTCCCCTGACTTTTGTCCCAGTCCCGGAGCACATCTTCAGCTGTTAACATGGAGGGGGATGGGGTGTGGTGGTGTGTTTTTGTTAAGTTGTTGTGAAGTTATTTTCCCAATGGATCATCCCTGTTTCCCCCCTGATATGTTTGATATCGCCCAGGCTATCTCCATTGTCACCCAGTTGTCCATCACCTAGTTGTCCTAGATCTGCCCTTTACTCCACCTTCCAAGTTGTCAACCTCTTCCTGACCCTAAGCCTTGTTCTAGAAAGCCCCTTGTCAATCCTTCCATGGGCCAATCCCCTACCTGAACTTCCCCTTCTACCTCCCCCGTTTAAAAGTTTGTGCATAGCTTTGTTCTCGGTCTTTTCATCACTAACTCTCTCTGGGAATAAATCTCCTTGAGAACCACACGAAAAGATCCCTCCCTGATCTTTACTCCAATCCTTGGCGCTTCACAACTGGTGCTGGAGAGAGCAACCCTGCTGCTGCCAGAATCAGCAGCCCTGCTCTACCGCCACCTGAGCCTGATCTGGCCTGGGAGCAGCCACTCACAGCATGGTCTGGGAAGGGGCTAGCGGGATTTCTTCAGCAATCGCATCACTGGGGGGGTTGAATATACCCAGTGCAAGATGGAGACATGAACAAGGTCAAAATCAAAATGATAATTCACTTTTCTTTGCTATCATAGTAGAGAGAAAGGAGAACATAAGAAAGTATGAAAGAGTGAAGAACTACAGAAAGCAAAAATGATAATCATGACCAAGAATCTGCAGCATCTCATGAAGATCCTTCATCTTTCATGTCGGTGGTGGGGGGACATTCCGCAAGGGCTTATGAAGCATGTTTTTACATATTGTCATGTGCTTTTCCATGCCTGGGGACAATGGCAATGGCATTGTCACCATGAAGACCTTGGTGCTCTTTTCAAATCAGACATTTGCCTGATGCACTTAAAGTTTATAGGTTGAAACCTGGGTGTTCATGTAGCATTCGTGTGATAGGTGACTGAGTGTTACAGTTCAGACTGTTGGCAGCTCAGGAATGAGAAGTTTTGATCTACTTCTATTGTTTTGTAAATGCCACAATTCACTCCAACAGGCCCAAGACTTTAAAATACTTAGACAGGAAGGACCTTTGAGATCCTTCTCCTCTGAGATTACCTCACTTCTGAAAGTCATATAGGACTTACTATTTGGACTTGAAACAAATAGCAAGCCAAATATGACTTTAGTTCCTGGACAAAGGGTGGAGAAAAGCAGGTGAAAATAAAGATCTAAAAGAAAGCTAAAAGTACCTCATTAAGGTATGCAGTGATGAGTCATGTCACTAGAATCCTTCTAGTGAATCTTCCTGACTAATCTGTCACTCACACCACAATAAAAGTTTAAATAATTCAGAACTAAAGAATAATTCACTTTGAGATTAAAAGTAAGTGTCAACTGTGATCTGTTTATTTTAGGTCACGTAAGTGCTTGAACAGGAAAGAATTGAGCCATTTATTTCTGCTGTTGAAGATACTAACGAATATCCAAAAATTATGAACATGGTAAAATGCCCCAATTTTCTTCTGGCCTAAGCTACCAATAAGGTAGCTAGTATTCTAGTAACATTGTTTTTCTTGATTTAGAAGGTTAAAATATAACAACCAGTTCGTGTAAACTGGTACATCAACATTTGAACTTATGCAAACCGTCTTTACATCAGCAAATATTTTTTACTTTTTTCTTAGAATATGAATTTTGCTTCTAAACACTAAAATTGGAACAGCCTACACATTTTGGGGATTTTGCAATGTCTGTGGCTGGACAGAAATGTCTGTTTGCATTAAAACCTGTGTTTACTGCTTTCTTAGGAAACATTATGCTTTGGTGGAAGAGTTTGAGAAGCAGGGAACTAAACAAATATGAATAAAAAATTAAGCTCAAATAGTATAATGCTCCATGAAAGGGACATTTCTCCCTATACTTCTTCCTGTTTACTGCAGCTATGTTGTGTTATCAGTGCTCTTTAAAGTTTTGATTTGCTTAAACACTTTTGCAGTAGAAAATAAACTCTTACATATGATTTCTAAGTTATCACTAGCAAAATGTGGTGCATGGCAAAATGAAAAAAAAATTCTGCTTTTTCTCTTTGTCCAAGGTAAGGACATTTTAGTGGCAGCACTGCTAAGACAAACCATCCATAGCTGGGGAGGAGATACTGGAGCAGTCATCTTTTCTTTCTTTACTCTTATTCTTGTAACAACTGAAATTTTCTTCTTGTAATTACTTTATATTTTCATTTGATACAGAGTGTTTTGCATATGTTGGATACATTTTTTTGTTTCCTAAACACCTGTAGTCAGCTCTCTAAGTTGCATCCATTCAGTGCTCTATATCCAGCTATTTATTGTTTGCATTTATAAATCCAGAGTCTTTGAAAGCAATGTGTGTCTTGTTATCTTAGTGTGAGTTATCATCCTGCACGCTCTTGGGGAGCCTCTTCTACCAGTTTGTGAACATCAACTTCTAATTGAAGTGGTGGAATATTTCTTCAAGGCAAGGAAGGATAAAAAATATTTTAAAAAGGGGAAAAAAAGGAAGAAACAGTTGAAGGCCAACTTGTAAAAAATATCCAATCACTAACATTGGCATCAGAGCATTTAATTGTGTAGTCTGATAAGCCCTGACACAAAAGAAGATGGCATTTACCAATGCACTCAATAGGATAATTTTCATATACCTAACTAACCACACTATTTACAACCATCAACCATTGAACTGCAAGAATCTGGGGCTTTCTAATTATTCTTAGATGATGGTAGTAGAGAATTTGTTTCCACAATATTGGAAAAGAAAATTTCATTATTTAGCTGTTAATTAATGTGATTCTAGACCAGACAACTACAGTTGTGTTCAGTTATGTGGTCCTGAAGTTTTGATGCTTCTCCCTTCAAGATTATTAGCTGCATGGTATATCCACTGCAGTATAGAATAGTGTCCAGCCACACTGTGATGGGCTTTTGAAAGTCATGTTAATTTGTCTTCTCCTATTTTCTGTGTGATGCTGCTTTTTGTCCCTGCTTTCTTAATAGCTACAATGGCTTTCTGGTAGGGAATAGAGGAGTGAGGCACTGTAGCAGGTTGCCCAGAGAAGCTGTGGATGTCCAGTCCTTGGCCATGTTCAAGGCCAGGTTGGATAGGGCTTTGCTCAGCCTGGTCTATTGCCCACAGCTGTGAGACTGGGACTAGATGATCTCTGAAGTCCTCTCCAACCCAAACTATTCTAGGATTCTATAATTCTAAAAGTTTAGTGGCCTTTGCTGGATGGTGGCATTGCCTCTTGTCATAGGTTAATACAGTTTGCTTTTTTGGTTAATGGAATATTGCTCTGCCAGGATCTGGCACTTTTTTAGGAAAGACAGAGACTTATCAGAGGGCAGTTCTTTCTATTAGCAGGTGGTTTGACCACTAAGAGAGTTGAAGGTGACTTTTGGTAATATCCATATGAAGCTGAGTGTGAGCAAGCCAACCTCATTTTTTTTCCCAGCCAGAGGAGAAAGTAACACAGCTCTGAGGGGCGGCCTGGGCTGGCCAGGCCCCGCTGCTCCCCCCCTGTGTGAGGGAAGCCGGCCCTGGTCTGGCCATGCCTCCAGGCCCCCCATCGGCTGTCGGGGGTGGGGTGGAGGCTGCAGTTTAACATCTAAGGAACTTTTAAAGCTTACCCCTGAGCCAGCCAGGGCCGGGGGAGACGTTCCTTTTCTTCCCCCATGAGACCAAGGGTGGGCAGGAGGCCTTTTATGATCCTAGCTGCTGAGATCCCTTACTGCCCAAGCTGCTCTCAGCTGCGAGTTTCTCCCCCCCCTTCCCCCATCGGCGCAGCTTGCTCAGCCTTGAAATCAGCCACAACCGGGAGAAAAGAGGACCTGGAAACAATTTGACTTCTTCTTAGCGCAGATGAAATTTCCAAACCCTTGACTTTTTCCTTAGTGAGAGACATGACCAAATTAGAGACATGTAAAAAGACAATATAGAGATCTCAAAGTCAGTAAAAGGAAGAGTGACATCTTAGGCAGAAGAAATAACAAGTTGCCCTGGTTTTAGACTGAAAAATATGTGAGTTATGGTACCAGACTGTGATATGAATATGCTAAAGTATTCCTTTAAATCGTGGACAATATGAACTGGGGAGATGATTTGTAGATTTATGAGCAAAGGTATATCTATGATTAACTGAGTGAATATTGAATTAAAAAGTGTGATTTGGTGATCCCATAAAATGTTTGAACAGAGCAAGATGAGAAGAAGACACCTGTGCCAGCAAAAGAAATAATAAGACATCTCTGTTCTCTGAGATGAAGAATCTTTTGCCTTTGAAGTTGTTTATCTTTAAAAAAGTGCCACCCCAACATATATGTATGTAGTCACGGGAAAGACTACATGATATGGGAGGTTCCACAATGGCAGAAGTTTTCCTGGGCGGGCTGCTTTTGTGTGAGTTAGAAGCCGCAAGCAGACTGTTTCTCTTGTAGAAAGTTACCAAACGACAGGAAAGATTTCTCTCTCTCAAAGAATGAAAGACTGTTTTATAAGTAGTACTGACCTGGAGTTTTGCCTGTTTACATTGTAGTTAGTAGAAAAGGAACAGTTTGTACTAGGAGAAAAGGTTGGTTTAGAAATTTCATTTGTTTTTTGTCTTTTTTTATTTTCTTCTTCTTGTGTGTGTTAATAAAATCTATCTGTTTACTTTTAAGTTAGGCCTATTTTGCCTTTTTTTCCCAATTCCCATCTCCCAGAAAAAAAAGAAAGTACATATTCTAACCACTACACTAAATTTAGTAAAACAGAATTCGGCAAATGTGAAACCACTACACCTCTGCATTATTCTGCACTTCCTCTGAGGCAACAGTGGAGGCAGCTATTGTGAGACACGGTAAAAGAAATTTGCTACTTTCTCAGTAGGTGGAAGGCAAAATGTACAATAGTAATAAGCTAATACTGAGATGGAGAAATGTAGTAGAGTATTTCTTGACACAGGTGTTGAGCCATCAATAGGTAAAACATTGGGGAAGTGTCATAGTCAACACTCACAAATGCCAACCCAGTTTTTTGCTGATGAGGAAGAGAAAATCTCCACCTTGCTCTTTAAAATTAATCATTGACATTGTTCTTCAGGCTTTATTAATTCGTTAAGTATATTTTCTAACTAGTAAAGTTACAATGCTTTTGAAAACAAAAGCAAACATTTTCTTTTACAAATTTTGTCACTAATAAGTGAATTATTATTATTATTATTATTATAAAGTGAATTATTATAAGAATAATTCACTAATAAGTGAATTATTCTTATTCTTATATTCAAGGCAACTTGTTATTTCTTCTGCCTATGATGTCACTCTTCCTTTTACTGACTTTGAGATCTTTATATTGTCTTTTTACATGTCTCTAATTTGGGGAAGAAGCAACTTTATTTGCGTATTTTTTTCTTTGTAGTTTGATTGACTGTCCTGCTGTTCTTTGCTTCTAAGAAAACAAAGACAGAGCAGCAACTCTGTTTGCAATTATTTTTCTAAAGCCTTTGATATCAGGGTTAAGTCAGTTCCTGTTTCTCTTCTCTCTCAGAACTTTTTCTTTGATAATTCTAAGCAATCAATCTGAGTGTGTTTTTATTTAGGGAAAGTTTTCTGTTACTTTTCTGTGAAAACTTGTCTCTTTCTCATAGTATTTGAATCCCTTTCTGATAACAACCTGTCTAGTTTATAAAATTTGCACTTGTATTAACTAAGGAAAAAGGGCAAACACTTTGACTAGGAGCAGAGACTTGAAATTTTTTGTCCTCCCACATTCAGCACAAATCAGGGATATCGATTGCATTTGAATAAACCTTTACCATAAATTTTCAGATGTTTCAATCCAGACAGCTGTTTATTCGGCATGTAGAAGAGAAAGTTTTCTCTTTAGGACAATGGGCAAGCTCTATCTCGGGGATGTAAAACTGCTGTGTTCAAGTCTGGTTGCTACATTATTACACATAATTATGAAAGCAAGCATGCACTTAGCATTTTTTGTGCCTGCTCCCCATCCCTTAGTTTTAAACCCAAAGCCTCTTCTTGGATCTAAAAAATATTTATTGAGAGAAAGCCCACTAATTCCCAGAGAGGAGGGGGTCTTGCCAAATAATTGTTAAAATTGTAACAAAGGTCTGCTGGGAGAATACCTTGGCAACTTTCATTTGCAATATAATTCCTGGGTTTTTTTAGAAGGAAAAGAAATATAGTTTCCAACAAGCTGAGCATGCTCTCCCTTCTTTTGCAGTAGTTGCAGAACCAAGACTGTGAGAATGGTAGCTGTGTCTTTCTTCAATTTGTGGTTCTTTTACGTCATGTTTTCTGTTGTGGTCCACTATGGAAAAATAATAAAGTACAACAACAAAAAAGTCTTTCACTTTAATGTGGCTACAGTGGTTTCCTTTGCAGATTTAGCTTCCTTTTTAGTGTGGTCTCCATGCAGAACATCAACAAATAGAATATTTATTGCAGATTTAGCTCAGCAAAACAATGCATTTTCTCCAATAGATATAATTATTTTCTTTCAAATGTAAGCCAAGCACGTTTGCTTTTTTTGTTGGGTAATGAGAATGTTAAGACTGAGGAGACATGGTAGAAATTTATTTCTCCCTCTTTCCTAAAACAACCACAAAAAATGCAATTTCAGCTGGTGCATTACGACACCATGGATGAATGCAGAAAAGGTCTAACATGCATTAGCTCGAAACCTATGGTTCCTTGCAAGAAAAAGTGGCTGCTTCAGTGCTCATAAGGTATTTCTTCAGATTGTCCTGTCATGATACTTACATGTCATTGCCACATATTTAGCAAATGTCTTCCTAGTATTATCAATTGTATCACAACTTATGCTTCTAAGCAAAAGGAATGTGGAAATGTCACTCACATCAAATTAGTTTTTTATATAATCTTTGATTAAAGACATCTGAAATCTGTGTTTATGTAGGCTGATTTCAATCACTGATGGGTTTGTATTTCAACTAGAGTTTGGCCTACAGTAATCAGGGTTGTAATATTTCAGGACAAGATAGCAATTCTGTATTAGAAGTGGATTTTTTCTCTCTCTCATGCCAAATTAACTTTTCTTGAAGTACAGTACACAGAACACAGCACAGTGATAGAGTGTAACAACCATGAATTAAAAGAACAATATTCTGGCCTCTTACTTTACATTGCTCTCATGTCTAACTGAAATACCTTAGTTTCAATTATTCACTTTATGAATGAACACTCTTGTTCTTAGACACTACTGTAATACTTTTCCTCCTCCATAAAAAGGAAATAAAACCGAAAAGTACTGATGAGCTCTAGAATTCATATTTACAAAAATATCACTAGTTACTCTGCAAAAGGTGTCTTAGCTATATTAGAATGTATGCTTTGATATTTGTCAATATATAATGCAAGCTTTTGAAAGAGAAATTAAAAAAAGTCTTAGTTTTTGAATCAGTTTATAAGATCAGAGTTCAAAAGAATGTATAATCTACTTAGACTTGACACTAGACTGCTAACGTTTTGCTAAAATTATAGAGTACTCTAGATTATAGAGTACCTTTTCCCATCCTGAAATATAAACCAATTTCTTTCCTTTGTTTTTATAATCCCCACCTTAGGGTTCTCTCTCTTTTGAATGAGTGAAATAAGCCAGGATTTTAATCAGCATTTTAGCTAAATATTTTGCACAGAAATATTGCTTAGTTTGTGGTTGAAGTTGTTAAAAGGAGAACTATATTTAAATATTAAAAAACTGTCATGAGAAATGCAAATCTACTTCTTAATTCAAATTATTTCCTCAAAGTCTTTTGCAAATTGACCAAAAAAACCTTTTTATCAGCCCTTCCATGCTCCTTTTTAAAATTTAGCTTTGGTTTGGTTTTGCACATTCTTTCCCACCAGTTGTTCTTGCAATATGGTTAATATCACAAACATGAAAATTTTTTCTGCTCAAGGGAGGAATGGCAGTGGGCCAAAGAGAATGACATTGCGTTTTTAAAAAAACCCAGGTTCCTGAAAACTCAGCCTGAGAATATCCACCACAATTCCACATCTCTAAAAGATCACTATATTTTTTTTTCCTCCAGGATATTAACTGCTGTGTAATGCATCAAGATCAATGGATTTTAATTCTTCCAGATTTCATAGTAACAGAAATAATAATGACTTACAGGATGTGGAGTATGCTTTGTAATGGTGGTTTTGAAAACTGTCTATAAAATATGGTTTGTACTACCCCTTGCAGAAAAAATACAATTGAAAGTTCATAGGCATCAAAGCCACTTAGAGATCTTAATGGTGAAGACAAAACTCAGACAAAAATATTTTAAAAGTATTGGAAGAAAAAACCATAATTCTTATTTTAAGAAATGTATCTTGGAGTATAAAAACACCTCTGTACCTGGGTGTAGCTATCCTCAGAGTGCTAGGCTGTGTCTTGCTGGTATTAAGTATAGATATATGTAGTTATATTCTTCAGCAAGATTGGGTGCCTATGTTCAGGATAGCAACATTTTTGTTCAAGCAAGCTGAATTGGTTCCATTACAAATATATTTGAAAAAACCCCTAACATTTATAATTCATTCAATTGCTAAATGCTACTTTATTAACATGCTTTAAAATGATGGCTGACAATTGGACAAATTTCTACAGCATTCCAGGGATATCGTTTTTTCCAGTACTAATGTTATCCCAGTTCTTCCCACAACTCTATGTATGTGATTCTCCTCCAAAGAAGATGCAGAGCTAGACTTGCACTAGTTGTTTTTAAGCTCATCCAAGAAAACATTCATTTTCCTTTAGCAGCAAATTAAACTTTCTTTAGTTTTCTAATTTCCAATTGTTTTCTTTTTTTCTGTCTCAGATGTAAGTGAGCTAGTTGCTCTGACATTATC
This sequence comes from Argya squamiceps, assembly GCA_037834095.1. Lineage (NCBI taxonomy): Eukaryota > Metazoa > Chordata > Aves > Passeriformes > Leiothrichidae > Argya > Argya squamiceps. Next base: position 56,326,167 of record JBBMKD010000102.1, read on the forward strand.
TACATAAAGCCCTGTCTCTGAGGTCAAGGGACAATACACTACTGGCTTCTGTGTTGATGGACAGTGAATTTCTTCTGATTAGAAAATTCACAGAAGTTCTATAATCATCATTCTTATAATCAAGACAGCAATATATATCTGTTGGAGACCAGAATTACTCTAAAAGGTTTAATTTTTCAAGATATCTCTATATGCTTCCTTCATAAGTGTCCAAATTCTGAAAAATTAGGTATCAAGGATTAGTCCACAGAAGTGCTGATCTCATAAATTTTCAATATTAATTCAGTACAAGCACAAATCAAATGTTAAAAACTGTCAGAGGTTTTGCTGACTTTGTTTTTTCCATGTCCTTATTTGTATGATGAAGAATAGATTTTAGAGGTTTGTTAGGAGCTGCCAGCAAAAGTCCAGCTGAAAAAATTGCATATAGTTTGTAAAACAAAGAACTTTTTCACAAGGGTCTCTGAGAAAGCTTTTTATTTATCTTTCTTGCACAGATACTAAAACTGCAATGGGGTATTATATGTTCTTCATGCTCATTTACTACATGATGTGCATTTTTTTTGTAAACATTTCAGACCAAAACTGTCAACATTCAGATTCATTCAGGGTTGGCAACATAGGTGTCACAGTGGCCTATGGAGAAAGAACTTGTGGTGCTTTTGGTGCATTTCTTCTTACAATTCAAAGATGTTAAAATTATAGCGGCAAATATTTGCATTCTTACAAATATATTCTACTTGTGAGTTGAATGAGTTTACACTGCCATGAAGGAAGTTTCTTGCAACAAGGAACCACTATATAGTTCCCTTGTAACTGCTACTGTTGTGCAATAGAAACAAAAATATATTTTATAAATATGCTCTGTGAAATAGCATTGGAAGTGTGGCTGTTCTCTTACATTAACATTTTATACAAACCTTGTGGATATTAAGAACTTCCTTTTTTATTGTTGTTGGTGTCTAGGAAAGAGTTACTTACTAGCTGCATTTTTATATAAATTATTAAAGCAGCTATGAGACTAAATACAGCATAAGTGACTTCTCTGAAACAGAAAATACGCATCATGTGTATTAAATACTGTGTACTTCAGTTGAAAAAACTACATGGAAGATTTGCAGTGTAATTTATAATAGATGTTATCTAAAATTCTATTGGTTAGACTTTGTACTTCTGTAAGTCTTTCTTTTCCATGGTTCTCACTAGGTTTAGAATTCTGCCTCTAAATATGTGCCTTCACTTTCTAGCACTGGACAGATAAACATTGATTTGATTGGAAGAACATTTTCTTGTCGTGGCAACCAAGTTTCACACTTTACCTGAAGAAGGGTAGGCAGAGATGAACTGCATTAAATTTCACACAAATTATCTCTGTTTTTCATTTATGACAGGTTACTGAAAACATAGGGCACCTGTGGGGGTGCATGATTTTTCACTAGGCCTCAAGATGGTTTCCCCTTGGCATCCATTTTGTTCTCTGTAAGTTAGTCAATGTTTCTTGTAAGTTTATTGGTTGAAAGTTTCATGTTCACTTATATGTCAATCATTTGTTATATAATCTAGCTGGGTTGTTATTAGGTTGTTACTTTGTTGTGGGGTGATCGACCTGTGATAGGTCGGCCACCTCACCCCATTCTTTTCTGGTTCTTTGATTTGCTGCTGTAAAATCAGACCACGTTACTGTAAGTTCTGATTGGTTGTTTATGTAGCAAAGTTGGTCCATATATAAGCTGTTGATACCATTGTTCTTGGTCTCTTGCTGCTGGGACCTCGAACGGTGTGGAAATAAACCCCACTCCTGTTTGAACCCTCAGTGAGAGTCCCGTCCTTTTTTCTCTTCGTCTCCCTTTGCACGAGCCTTTGCTCTGTCGCTCCTGAGGACGCTGCCTTGAGACAACGTTCCCCTGGTGTTGCGGATGCGCCCCTGCTAGTCGGGAACCCTTTGGGGGCGTGTGGCCTTGTCGCTTCGTGCCAAGGTTTACCACCGCAGGCACCCTATGCATGGAAGGAAAGAATGTTTATTTAGGAAGGAACGTTTATTTGGACCAGTTACAAAGTTTAGCAATGCACAACCAAGATGAAAATGCAGCAATATGGCACTGAGTTTTAATTCTCCCTTCTGGAGTCTGAAGGAGCTGAATGCATGACCAAGAATTCTCTGCATTACTTTTATCAATTTGTGCTACTAAATATAAGAATAGTACTGACTGCCTGTGGAGGAGAAACACTGTTCAGACACTCAGGGACAACAAATCTGGGATTCAGAAGACTTATTCCTGAATCAGTCTTGAGCACAAGGGGAAGAAGGGGCTAAATCAATGAAGTTTTGAAAATCTTTTTCCTTTTTTTTTTTAAAGGATCCACAGCATATAGCAGTTAGGTACTCCGTTTCGATTCAGTAGGTATTTGGGCCTGTAACTCTTAGAAACTTTTGAGGATACAGAATTACATTAATAAGAAAAAAGATGGCTTCTTGCAGATGTCTAAGCTGGTTTCCCTTCTGTAGTCATAATTTTTCTAGGGATATTTGCTGCCATAAGACTCAGTCATATTTACTCCACATCCAAAGATTTTGCTATAGTCACAGCTAAAATATTTATCTTGATCCTATGTATGATTCTGAAAATGATTTTCATGTGCAATCATTGGCTGATTTGATAGCCATTAGACAAAGAAAAAAAGAAAAAAGAAAAAGAAGAAAAAGAAGAAGAAAAAGAAGAAGAAAAAGAAAAAAAAAGAAAAAGAAAAAGAAAAAGAAAAAGAAAAAGAAAAAGAAAAAGAAAAAGAAAAAGAAAA
>JBBMKD010000102.1:56329062-56343589 GCA_037834095.1 Argya squamiceps
AAAGAAAGAAAGAAAGAAAGAAAGAAAGAAAGAAAGAAAGAAAGAAAAGAAAGGAAGGAATAAACAAAGAAAGAAAAAAAGTGCTATTGCACCTTCCCTGGCACCATCAAGCTAACAGCCCTGTATTTCCCAAGACCGTCCTTCTGACCCTTCTAATAAATGGGCAATACATTTGCTAACTTCCAGTCCCTTTACTCCTGGTTGACCAGGAGTAAATTGAAGGTCCCAGGGGTCCAAGCCCAGATGATCAGACCCTTTTGAGTTTCCTTGGGACTCAGCCCCATGGCGAATTAATGGAGAGAGTCACCCTTGATTCAGTTGTCCAAAAAGTAATTTTAATAATACAAAAGCAAGAAACAATAAGGCGTCCACTGTATTGGAGCAAACTGGAACAAGGCAGTAACAAGGGGCAAAAGGCACAGTCTTGGGTCAGGCAGGGTACTTATGCACTCTGGTGTGGGTAGGGTGTTAAGGTGGGGCCTGAGGGAAGGGTCCAACAGGGGAGAATTATTAAGAATATTTAAATTCCTGCACCAAAAATTAACCTATGGTAACACAGAGAACAAGGAGCCTTCTAGTAATATTTGCATACTTGAACATGTGAATAAGCTTCTTGCTTATTGCATTTTGAATGGGGTTCCCAAGGCATTTTTCCAGGGTTTTCTTCTTCCCTGGGAAAACCACCTTTACAGTAAATGATTGAAAATGGCTTGGTGGGCTCTTCTGCCAACTCCCTCAGTATTGTTGAGGGGATCCCTTCTGACCCCATGGATCTGCAGATCCAAGTGACATAACAAGTCAATGACCCTTCCCTCCCGGATTATGGGGTCTTCATTCTGCTCCCCATCTTTGGTTTCCACCTCAGGGGACTGGGTATCTTGAGGAGAATTGGTGTTACTATTAAAGACTGAGGTAAAGAAAGCATTAATATCCCAGCCTTTTCCTCATCCCCAGTCAATATGTTTCCCTCCACACCCAATAAAGGATGGAGATTCTCCTTAACCTTCCTTTTATTGCTGATGTATTTGTAGAAACCCTTTTTGTTGTCTTTACAGTCCTGGTTAGATAAAAGTTCTAGCTGGGCTTTGGTCCTTCTAATTTCTTCCCTGTGTAATCTCACAACATCTGTGTAGTTCTCCTGAATTTTTCTCTTTTTTCCCTGAGTTTCAGCCAAAGCTCTCTAGCCAGATTGGTCTTCTTCCCTGTCAGGTCTCTTGCCCATGGGGATGGCCTGCTCCTGTGCCTTCAAGATTTCCTTCCTAAACCATGTCCAGCCCTCCTGGATTCCTTTTTCCTTCAGGGCTATCTCCCAAGGGTCTCTCTCAACCAATCTCCTTCATAGGCCAAAGTCTGCCCTCTGTAAATCCAAAGTGGGAGTTCTGTTGGCATCCTTCCTTACCTGATCATTGCATGATTACTGTACCACAGATGTCTTTTGACCATCACAACCCAAACAAATCCTTCTCTGTTTCCAAACAGCAGGTCTGCTGGGGCACCACTCCTGGTCAGCTCCCTTACCACTGTATGAGAAGATTATGTTCCACACACTCCAGGAACCTCCTTACACTGTTTTTTCTCTGCGGTGTTTTACTTCTATCATACATCTGGTAAATTGAAGTCCCCTACGCAAACAAGGGTCAGTGATAACGAGACTTCTCCCAGCTGCTTATAGAATATTTTGTCTGCATCTTTATCCTGGTTGGATGGTTTATAAAAACAAACTTCCACTAAGATATTCTAGGACTTCTACCTAAGCATTCTTCTCCTTTCACTTGATTCTTACCCATAAACACTCAAATCTATCAGAACCATCATCAAGCTCCAGAAAACTGAAACACTTAAGTTACATTGCTACATGAATTATGTTGCTATATGAGTGCTATTGATTATCATAAAGAGAATTGTCACAATCTTGCTTCAGGAAATGGAAGGAGATATTTACAGACACCTTCAAGCTGAAATAGAAGTATGAGAACATTCTCTCTCTATTTACAATACTTTAAACTAAATTAAAATAAAAAAATGCTTAGCTGGGAGTTGGTAATTATTACTTCTCCAGAATTATGTGAAGTAATTGAATCTGCTGTATCCAATTTGCAGCCTGTCCAGGTCTGCCTTACAGTATTCAGAAGACCAACTAAATAGAAATCAGTTTACTAGGAAAAAAGTCTATGTACTGAACAACAGAATATGTAGTTCCTAAGGCAGGAAGAAATTAACACTCCAAAGAGAAATGAACTCTGAAGGCTGTCTCTTTTCCAATTTCATCATATATAGAATTAAGCAAAGTCTTCTCGTTCCAGTATCATTCTATTAGCTTTCATCCTTCATAACAATGAAGACAGGAACCCAAATATACAGTCAAAAAAAAAAAAGAAAAAAGGCTACAAATATTCGAACTAGTATGAAAATAAAATTTTAGGTAAGGAAGAAGAATTTGACATTTCATTAATTTAAATAAACAACCACACCCATATTTAAGTTCATTGACCCTTCAGCTTCCCACACTGTTTTCCCTTCCTGAATTTACATATTGCATCTTCTACCAGCAGACAACTCTTAACAGATGGGGTTGTTCATATAAATATGCAATATTCTTAGTAGATGCACGATAAGTAGATCTTAAGAATGTGAACTGCAGAACTGCATGGAGAATGAGGCTAACAGAGTCTACTATTTTAATAATTAAACTCTTTGAAAAGCTCTTATAAAACATAATCTTAACACCAGTGATTCATCATTTGATTTAATTATGTATATGTTTCTGTCTTTGTGGTAATCCAAGTGAAAGTTTTGACATTGTTTCTTATTTTATGTGTGGCTGGTAGCTGTTTGTATTAATTTGAAGAATTAGAGGCAACTAAAAGTATCTTGAAAACCTTGTAAATTAGACAATTATTTTAGGACTCCTTTTTATATTCAACTTTAGATTATTTAAGAGTTAATTGCCACTTTTTAATAGTGATATTTTCACTGTAGACATAACTATTGGAAAGTATATATAAACAGAACCATGTCAATCAGTGTAATCACCAGAAACAAGGTACTGAATCCTCAGCCAGGCCAAACACAATTTGTCCTGTAATGTGAAAGCCTACCCATCAAAAGACTGTGTTTTCCAAGATGATAATAGTTACAAATTTGTGAAGAGTATGTTCAAACACATATTCAAAGTGTTATGAAAACACTTTACCACATATTGGTGAAATATAGATTTATTAGCCATTATCAAGAATATTTGGTGAATCTCTCAATTTTACAAGTAAAAATCACTTCTGATCCTCTCCTTTAATGATAAAAATTTCAAGAAATGATTCCAGCTGAAATAAAGCATCTTGTGTGAGAAAGAAAAAAAAAATCCCTGAGGATCTGAAGCAACACGAAAGCTGAAAATGCCTAGTATTTTCTCCAGGAGAGGTAGACAAAACTTTCTTAATTTTTTTTTTACCTTACCTTAGGTATCATTTACTTGACACCAATTCTCAGTGGATGCTCACCTGCATGTGTAAACCAGCTATGTTTTCCCTAACTTGTTTTCTGAAATGTTTAATGAAACAAAATACAATGTTATACAACACATGATATTGAACTTGGGAAATTTGAGAAATTAGAGCTCAAGATGTGAAAAAATCTTTACATTTTCAGTCCCTTCAATTTCATTGGCTGTGTGCTCGTAGTATATATTGATTTCTTCAAATTTATCCCTCAAGACTGCTTCTGTCCTGATTCCGATGAGCAGTGGAAATCCAAAGCAAAAAGAAATGTGAAACTAGATAGGAAAGATAAGTGTAAATGTTTTTATTTTAAAATTCTGTTTCATTGGGACCTGTCCTGGGGTGACATGGTGTTTGTATCCCCAATCGTCTGTTAGGTCTGAGAGCTGGGGGAGGGGAGAGGCACACAGTTTATTTTTGGAAACTGTCCTCCGTCAGCTGGCCTTGAGAGTCAAATTCAGCAACACACGGAGAGGTTTTTTTTTCAGTAGTTAGTTAGTTAGCGTGTAGCTAGCAGGGGGTGAGAAGCTTCTGTTTTTTTTTTGGGTTTTTTTGGTTTTGTTTGTTTGGTTGGTTTTTGTTTTTGTTTTTGTTTTGTTTTGTTTTTCCTGTTTTTTTTCCTTTTTTCGCCTTCCCTTGGAACTGTTAAAATCTCTCTGGACTGAGGACCTGGGGGGAGCACCGTGGGGGCTTGTATTTGGAACCCACCAAGATCTGCACAGCAACGTTTCCCAGCACCAGAGGAACTGACACAGAGCAATCACCTACACGAGGAACTTCTTTCCTAAATCTGTCATCTCTCCAGAGCAGCACGAAGTTCTTATGATCGGGTATTGTTCAATTTATTGTGCCAGGGAGTGCTTTGCCTGTTTAATAAACAGGGTTCTTTCCACTTCTCTCTGAGGAGGCGTTTTTTTTCCGAACCAGTTCGGGGGAGGGGAGGGAGTGCCCCTTAGGAGGTTTCCTCCCAGATTTGCCCTAAACCACTACAGGACCTGAAAACTGAAGCACTCTTAAAATAAATAAAATTATGGTTAGAAAAAAAGTCTCTGTTTCAGAATGCTGGGAGCACTGGCCCATGGTTTTAGTCATTAAAATAGATTACCTATATGCAAAACTGGCAGTAGCAGTTTTGGCCTAAAAAAGAATTCATTTTGATTTTCACAGTTTTTGGACTCTTTTTGTTTAATGAGTCATAAGTGAAATCTGAATTCAATTTTAGCCCTGGCAACGAGACCTTCAAGTGTTATATATTATAATAGTACCATTAACTTTGTGAAGCTGTGTCAGTGTATCATCATGAAAACTCCAAATGTTCTAGAATGCACCACAACATAAACTTTGAGTGACCTTTTCGTTATTACTATAACAAGTACTTGAAAGGTCAGTGGCAAGTAAAGTTTGTTAGGAATACTTGGGTCACGATTTTATAAATGTTTTTGACAGTTAGCAGTTTTCATCAAATTTGCATTAGAACTGAGCAAAGAAATTGCAATTTATTTAGTTTATTTTTAAGCATTTTCTTAACAAAGAACAATAAAGGTTATTTTTCACTCATTTCCTGGTACTGAAATTGCTTAAATCTAAGTAATTTGAACTACTGACATTTTTTGATGACTGACAATGGCAGTTGTTTAGAGAGAAAAAATGTTTTACAAAAACATTGTTATTGAGACTGAAACTCTTTGGACCAGGATTTGATTTTTAATGAGATTTATAAGAGAGAGTAGTCTGCACAAATATGCTTTATTAAAAGTAAATAAAAAACTCTGTGGATAAGCATATTATAATATTTGGCTGTATCATATAGATGTCACAGCTCTACCAGCAAAACCTGTGCTTGCATCTTAGTTGACATCAACTGGTGTTTGTTTTTTGCTCATAGAGTAATGTAACTACATTGCTATCTTACTTCTCATGGCATATCCTGTGTGTTGTATCTTCATTGACACACCTATATATGTGTGGCTATGGCAGTGTAAATTTTGTTGCATAAAAACAGTAATAGAAGGCTGAAATCAGTCTAGATTTTCTCATACAGACAGACACACATGTTCACATCAACATCCAAATGTCAATGACATGGATATTTTAAAAAATAAGTGTCTTTGAGTACCAATACATTTTTAAACTTTGTATGTTTATTTTAAACTGAGTATTATATTTGGTACTGATGCTACAATTATGTGTGTATTAAGATAAGTGTGCAAAGAAATTTGGCTAAGATCAAATGAAGCTGCCCTTCTGCTTGCTAAAGACTCCTGGAACTACAAAAGGATTGAGATTTAGCCAAAAACAGAAAGAGAGCCATTATCCAGTCTTTCCAAAATTACATTTTAAAGGCTAGTAGGCAAAAATCTCTGAACTCCTTTACTTAGACTGTGATATCTAAAAACTTTATCCTGCGATTTATTCCATTGCTGAAGACAATAGTCCGCTATACGATTGGGATTCTGAAAAACAAAATAAGAATTAAAGTTAAAATTTCTATAGGCTGAACATTAATATGCTTATTTTTACTATCCTAAACAACCCATTTGATATGTATTTAAAAAATGTGATTACTCTTGTTGAAGACTGTTAGATGACTGGCAAGATCATCTTTAATTCTGAATATTATTTCTTTAAGTTGCAAACAATATTTGGTTACACCAGAAAGTATTGTTTACTTTAATGTGTATCAGAATTAGAGTTACTGAGGATAAAATTAGCTGATGATCATTGTGAGTTCCTTCCAATTTGGAATATTCTGTGATTCTGTGATACTCTATGATTTTCTTGACTCATATATTGTTGCTTATTTTTTAATCCCTTCTGCAGATCTTATTTTAAAATATCCTGTGGACAGCTGAAAGCATCTTAAAAATTCATTTATCTACTCATAATTCTCTATCATTCACTCAAATAAAAAATATGCAGTATGTTTTTTGGGTCTTCATTGGTAATGTGAAATTGATACATTTAGAAATCCAGTGAATGTTTTTGTATAGGCACACAAAGTTTCAGGAAATATTCAGTAGGGTGCTTAAAGCAGGCTACATGATGCGCTATATGTTTTACGAAAAAAAAAACAGCCAAGCTTTCAATGTGCCTAATTGATTTCTTGAAAGGCCTAATTTATTGGGAAGTATAGTCTTAATATATTAAGGGATGTACACATTTCATTGACATGACACACAGATTGAGAAAGATGAATAAATGCAATCAGCATATTTTCTTTCAACGAGTAAAGAGTTCAGGTGACAAACCACATTTCACACTCTTGAGAAATTGATAAAATAATAGAAGCAACATCAGACTGAGTCAGGTACAGTGTGGTAATAACAATGCTAGAATGACAGTGCATTAAGATGGAAAGCTTAGTAACCCTTTTGTAATTACTGCCCTGATGTAGCTATACTAGGCTCAAGATTAAGCTAAGAGCTTTCCACAGCACTTGAACAATGCAGAGTTATCTTCTCAAGACTGAATTGGTTCTAATATGTTTGGTCTATGACTCATAATATGGTGAAATACACACTATCTGTTTTCTATCGTGTCCCCTTCCCTCAAGGAAAAGTCAATTATTTATTTAAGAGCTGGGTATTATGCTACAATTTCTTACTTCCTCTGTCACAGAGCTGCTAAACTTAGAAGGGATTTTCTCTCCCCCTTTGCCTCTTTCTATATTATTTCCCGATCCTGAAACTTCAGCAGGAGTTCAGCCACTCACAAAAATAACAAATTTGCATCCAAATCTTGAATCACCAAGGGTCTATTTCTCAGTAAAATAAATGTTTGTAACAGCTTTCCTTACACTACACAGCCCAAACCTTTTCTAGACTTTATTTGAAGCAGTTCTTATTTGGTCACTAGTCCCACTGTTTCAGAGGGAAAAGAGATGAGGATTAGGTACATATGGATCTGATTCCAAGTCTATAAAAGAAGTCAGTTACCCACCAGCCTGTTTAACAGGAAGTGAAAAGACTGAGCAATTAAACAAGTTCATTAGATCAATTTGTTTGTCAGCAGTGAATGGGGAGGAAGAAATAAGAGAAATCTGCCCCATGCTTCTTTTTCAATGTTAGAATTTTAGAGTTTAAGGCTGAAGACAGAAGTCCTCAGAGTTGCATTGAGCTGAAAAATGTTTAAGTTGGTCATCAACACATATTCCTGTGATCTAGAAGGGACGAATTATTCTAAGAATTAAAGTATTTAAGTGATCTCTTAGTATTAAAAGTGATGGACCCGTTTACACTACCTTATAGAGCCATACTAGAGTGTGATATTTGCATTACGTTACCAAACATTTCTGCTGTCTTATCAAATAAGTAAGAAACGCCTCAGAAATTCTGGTGGTGCAGAAAAAAGATATATGCTTAATGGTATCACATTCCCTAGTGCATCTATACTTTTACTGAGATAAATAATGCTTTATATGTAGCTTGAGGACTTTGAGATTTTTTTAGAATGGGTTTTGAAAAAATATAAAGAAGATGCATCTAGTCCTTTTTTAAAATTTTTTGCTTAAAAGTAACTGACACAATAAAATTAATTAGCTATTGTTATTTTTTCTTTGTATTCCTTTGATAAAGAAGACTTCGTTTTATTTTACTGTTGGTTACTATTATATATATTTTTGCATCACTTATTATTATATTATCAGTATCATTCTGGTTGTAATGAACATTGCAGTCAAGTCATTCTCCTCCCTAGCCTCTCTAATTGTAAGGCAGGAAAAAACCTAGGGTGTTTTGTAAAGCACTTTAAAATCAAAATGACCAGTAAGGTAGAAAGTTTACTGACCGGCATAATTTAAATCTGTTGTTGGGATAATTGCTGAACTCCAGTTAAAGCCCTAATATTCAATGGAGATCTGTATAATTGTTATGCATATACAGAAACATAGGAGAACAATCTCCTAGTTACAACTGTCAAATGATCCCTTACTTACTCAAAGATGTGTAGCTCACTGTCGTGGGAAAATAGCAGGAGCAGCATGTGCATGCAGAGAAAAACAGTAAGAATGGAGGGCAGATGGGAAACTCCTTTGTAGGGCAAAGGAGTGACAGGCAGAAAGGCCCTGAATGAGAAGGGTCAGAGTGAGTTGAAACCCTCAAAGGATGTATAAAGACACTGCTCAATTTGGAAACCAGTGACAGTTTTTGTCACTATTGAGACCAGAATATCCCAAGACACAAAGGATATGGAGAACATTTGGACCAAATCCAGCTGAAAAATGCATTTGAGGAGTTTAAAACATTTTTGATGAAAGGAATGTGGATTTCAAGATACCTTGGCAGCACTGGTTCTCAGATTCAAGGAGTCCTAGTTCAACTTACCCAATGTGTAGATATGCTGTCAAGAAAATATGAAGTCATGCCATCTTGGGCTTAGACAACTAATTGGTTGGGATTTTAGCGCCACCCAGCTTTTTGGCCAGTGATGTGTCTGCATTCAGGTTTGCAGGGGATTGGCTGGGGTCCCCTGCTTGGGTTCAAATCTATCCTATCATGGCTCACCCAGGGACTTGGTTACTTCTAGGCTGGTAGATTTTGGGGATCTGTTATGGCCAGATTTATTTTTGCAGCTACAGACTAGCTGTGACAATTCTCCCCTTTTGTTTTATTAAAAAATGCAAAGTGTTCTCTGTTACCTTACTTGCAAAGCCTCTTTGCAGAAAGGATGACAAAGATAGCATGAGCTTAATTTGAATGAGGTTTTCTACTCAATTTGACAAACTTAGCTCTCCCCAGCTAGCAATGTATCTTATGTACTACTGGAGCTGCAGCACTCACATCTAGGAGCTGTCAGGCGAGATTACTAATAACACAATTTTCAGGCTAGCATACCACAGACTAACTCCTTAGAAGTTAAAAAGTACAACTTAACACTACAATCAAGAAGCTATCAACTTTTAGAAATGTCAGAAAAACCTAACAGAAAAAACCATTTATAAACAGGAAAAACAAGTTGTGAACAAATAAAATCTTTAAATAAATTGTTACTTCAAAAGTCTCAGATTTCTATGAGGGAGGTGAACAAGTTGTTTCAATCACTGCTCCACACACTGTTCCACAACGTCTGTTGAGGGGTCATTACAAGGGATGCTGCTTGTGATCTTGCGCAGGACGCACTGCAGGGTGGATACATCTGGCTGGTACCTAATTTGTCCCAGTGTCTGTGGAAACACAAGCGTATCCCTGTAACCTGGTAATGAGATCCCACGGGCCTTTTCACCTACTGGTGATAAGCTCTCGCACCATTACCTTGGGTTTGGGTGACTGGGCATCGTTGGATGATTGTAATGACAGGAAGTGATTCAAAATGACTGGATTTTGGGACTTTTCTAACACTGTCAAATGGTTTAGTGTATAGATAGCTTTGGCTATTCTACTCTGTGGGGTCTCACCACATATTCCTCTTCTTTGTTTTTTAAGTATATGTTTTATAGTGCCATGTGCATGGTCCACGATGGACTGTTCTGTTGCTGAGCAGGGGGTACTAGTGTGGTGTGACACACCTCAGAGACGTAGGAATTGTATTTTGTGAAACATATGCAGGGCTATTGTTTGTTTTGATGGTATGAGTAATTCGTAAAGCACAAAGGCTGATCACCAATGTGCAATGGCATCCCGACCTTTTTCTCCTATGTGTACTGAAGCCCATATTGCTGATGAAAAGGTATTACTGGATACATGTACATATTTTGGATGTCTAAATTCAGGGATATGTGTGACATCAGTTTGCCAGATTTGCAGAGCACTTAGACTATGATGGTTTACTCCCATTTGCAGCGGTGCAGTGTGGCCTTGGCAGTTAGTACAGGTGTTAACTATATTACGAGCCTCTGTGTTTGACAGTTGGAATTGTTGCTGTAGGGCTCAAACACCTTAGGGAAAAAATTGTGTGAGGCCTTTGCTTGTGCAAGCATGTTTGGTTGTGGTGCTGTCTAAGCAGGGCTAGCTAGCCAATCTGCTCAAACATTACCCTCTGCAATGAAACTTGGTAAATTTATGTGACTTTTGATATGTAAAATGTAGTAAGGGTAAGTTTTGGCTTGGATGGTATGGTACAGAGTTTTTAGTAACTTAAATAGTTGCGCATTGTTAATTTCTCTTGATAGTGATTGATCTAATCTCTGTGTGATATTCACAGCACAGGCAGAGTTAGTCACAACATTTAGAGGAAGTCCATAAAACGTGCAGGAAATTCCTGAAATTCTGAGGCAATGTGGCTGTTGTGTTTCTGTCTTTCTGGTTTGGATTTTTAAAGGTTCATTTTTTAATTTTAAATTTGGCCTGTGAAAAATCTAAATCTTTACACTTACTCCTTTGCAGTATGCCTTACCTTTTCGTGGATTTTAAGCTTACAATCACATTTTGGGTTATATTTAACACACAAAAAGAATATGTTTGCCTAAGATAACCCCTTGACTATTATTAAATTAAACATCTTTCTTGTATGTGTGAGTTTATAAATACCTATGGATCATAACAGTTGTTCCACACTGGACCAAAGTTATATTAAGCTTAGGGTTCTACTCCTGATAGTAGCCAATGCTTAGACAGAGCATGTAGGGAACAGAGAACTCTCGCAGTATTGATCATAGAAACAAATCCTAACCATATAGTCAGGAAATTAGTTGTTTGTTACATTGCCTTTTTATACGCCTTCTAAAGGTGGGATTCTGAAATATATTCATGCAAGAAGCGCTCAGGAGAGATACTGTCTGCACAAGGTGACAAAACTAAAATGGTGTATTCAGTGATCTGCTTTCAATGCAAACTTACACATACACTGAATAACAAACAAATTCTTTATTCATCAATAATACTTTTTAAATCTCACTCAAAGTTGCCCCAGATAACTGTAAGTCTAAAGATAAGCATGTAGTTACTGAAGGTTTCTCCCAATCTGATGACCACAAACATGAACTTGCTCAAAAGAAAATACCTTTACCCTTTACTTTTCATCTCCTTGCTATATGCAAAGAAGGGTGATGTACATATTTTGTACATAAAACAAAAAGAGGGGTTTGAAATTTTTTTTTTCCTTTCAAAATTGCTATTGTCATGCTAGTATTAATGAAACAATACTGTCGGAGTCTAACATTTAATTTTATTAGACTTGCACACCCTTCCTAAAGATTATACTGACTTCTGATATTCAATATAATGATTTTATATTATTAGGAAATTATTAACAGTAAGCAAAACATATGACATCAGCTACTTTGGGCCACTGATTATAGCAGCATATCAGTAAACTATGATGAAACTACTGCCTGTTTAAACAATAAATTGAAATAGTTTTCTATCTATCCTTCCCTTGCATTATAGTTTTTTACATGGTATGAAAAAAACCTCTCTGAGTTTATATTGGGGGTTATGTTCAACCTACATATAAAATTGTTTCTTACTAAACAAAAAAAGCTTAGCTTCTAGATGTACACATTGTTTTCTTCTTTCTTTGAAAATCACAAAAACAATACAGTGATCCTGTTAGAACATTTCCTCTTAGGAAATGACAAAAGGGATTGGTGAGAAAGTGTGCATAAGGACAAAAATGCAGAGCAGAACACCCAGGCTGCAAAGTTAATGCATAATTATGTGTTTAAAAACTGCCAATTGCGATTGCAAAACTGAACATACCCTTTCATTACTTATGTTGATCCACTTCTGCTTCCACATTAAGTCACACAAGCCCAGTAGTTACAGTATTTCAGTTGTTTACATTCTGCTTCAAACTTCCAATGATAATATTCTTTTAGCAGAGTAAGTACAGCCAATTATTTCCCACCAAACGAAAGTTATCTGGAGTTCTGATGATAAAATGGAGATGGAGAGCAGAATATATTACATATGCTCTTGCCTATTTTATTTCTTAAAGAGGTAGGAATATGATGAAGAAATCCACTGCTTTCTGGCAAAGAATAACTTTTAAGACTAATACATCTTTCCACTTCACATACTTTTATTGTGAAAAATTTCTAGCATTTTGAAAAAAATTATTTGAACTTATTAAGAATTTCATGCGACTTGGAGATAATTGTATGTTTTTCATATTTAACAAGTTATTAATGCCTGAAGACCTTCTTCATTTGAAGTGGACATTTTCTGATAAAAACTTTTCCATGTGAAATTTCTAATTTGTCAGTAAAAATGTTTTTCAAGCAAGGTTCATATATCTCAGTTCCTGGAAGAAACAATGTTAGAACAGCAAATAACCAGCTGTGTTTGGAACACCTTATAAAGCCCAGATCACTTTTCTAATCAGACCAAACCTTGAATTTTAGTTGAGTTTCCTAAGTACCAAATTACAGATACAGTTTCACATAGGCCATGTATACACTACAGAATTCTCAAACATGTGTCAATCACCATTACTATTGATTTATATAGTCCTGAGATCAAATCCCTGAAATGAATACAGTAATTTTCTTCCAAAGTGTGATTTTTCTTTTGCAGATTCAGTAACATATCTAAACTAAATGACATTGTAAAGGTAACTTCCTTTATGCCTTGCCTTAACTGTAAACTCACTTACGTGTACTTTAACTATGAGCTGATTAAAGAAAGCATAAATTTGCTTACTCATCACTGTTAAGCTCTCTTCAAGGTGTATACTGAATTGTTTGAACTTGTTGAAAATGTCCTAACATGATCTAGGAATGCCCAAACTCATGTTCTGGCAGACATGAACTGACAAGCATGCAGGAATCTTGTCCGTACTACTGTGATTCAAAAGACTTGGAGAATCTCTTCTTATGTCACTATCATATTTTTCTGCTCCTTCAAGTCGCAGTGTGAGTCATTCAGGATCAAGGGGTGGAGTTTCCTGAGTTGCTGAGTGGCCCATTACAAGAAGACGTGGCCCATTACAAGAAGACGAGGCAGGTGTGGTGCTTGCAGTGTGAGTCATTCAGGAGCAAGGGATGGAGTTTCCTGAGTTGCTGAGTGGCCCATTACAAGAAGATGAGGCAGGTGTGGTGCTTGCAGTGTGAGTCATTCAGGAGCAAGGGATGGAGTACCTGAGTTGCTGAGTGGCCCATTATAAGAGGTCTCTAGGGAGCGCAGCGACCTGGAGCGTGCCAAACAGGGGCGTGGCTGGTCTCTGGGGCGTGGCCAAGGCAGTTTGCACAGGCAGGGCAAGCAGGCAGGGTTGCTGGTTCTCTTGCTGGTAAGGAGTGCTGTGTGTTGTTCGAGGTATTTCTACTGGCTGGTTGGTCTTTGGATTTCTGTTAGTAATGGTGTCAACACGGTCGAAAAGTGTGGTTGGTACCACTGTATGTGAACGAGTGGAGCCCTCCAAAAAGGATGTGTCTGTACAGGCCCACTCCTGCTCAGAGTGTTTGAGCTTATTGGTTGTTTCAGAGAATGATGTGAAGGAAGCATGCCTGAGGTGTGAGCAAGTGAATGACCTCCTTTCACTGGTGGCCAAGCTTAGGGAGGAAGTTGAACGATTAAGGAGTATCAGGGAAAGTGAAAAGGAAATAGACTGGTGGAGTTCAGCCCTTCCATCTTTAAGGGAGGCCCATCTAGACTCAGAGGACCCATATGACTCCCACTCTCAGGCAATAGAAGAGCACCTAGTAAATGAAGGGGAGTGGAAAAGGGTCTCTGCTTGGGGAAGTAATAATAAAAACTCCTCCTGATCCCCATCCCTTAGCCAGGTGCCACTTCAGAATAGGTATGAGGCCCTGGATCTAGGGAGCCAGCCAGATGATTTAGATGATTTAGAGGGAAATTACCTGCCCAAGGAGCCTCCCAATTTGGATTCATCTGTAAGACAGATTTCCACCTCTAATATCAAGAAGAAAAGAAGGGTAATCGTACTAGGTGACTCCCTTCTGAAGGGAACAGAGGGCCCCATATGTCGCCCGGACCCATCCCACAGGGAAGTCTGATGCCTTCCTATGGCCTGGATAAAGAATATTACTAAGAGACTTCCTGGGCTGATTCAGCCCACTGATTATTACCCACTGCTGATACTCCAGGCTGGCAATGATGAGATTGAAAAGAGGAGTGTCAAGGCAATTAAAAGGGACTTTA
>JBBMKD010000102.1:56343689-56354927 GCA_037834095.1 Argya squamiceps
GAGGTGTTAGGGCTGGGTTGGACTCGATGATCTTGAAGGTCTCTTCCAACCTACACATTCTGTGATTCTGTGATTCTAAAATGTATGACCTACAGGAGTCCTCCAAAAATACCTGGGGCAGGTGACATGTTTGCCACATTACATGACTATCCAAGTGACACAAGCAGGTCTAGGCTTGCTTGCCTTTCAGGCTTTTTAGGTTCCATAACAATTAATCTCCCCCTGTGTTCTCACTACACTACATACCTATAAGCATGTAAAAAATTACTGTTTGATGAACATATTTCTTACAAAGTGTTCATCACAGATTTTTAAAATTTTTAAAAATAATTTTCTGCTCTGAAATTCTCTTATTTTTGTTGCTGCAATGTTAAATCCTTAACCACCATCTTGTTTATTTTGGTGTAGCTTTTCTATATTCTTTCACGTAAATAGTTACCTAGATTTTCACTTGTGTTTTATATAATTTATTTTTTTATCAGACATGCTAGCAAGGAAATCTACTTCTAGAAATATATGGTGGGGGAAGGGGGGAAATACTACCAGTGGTAGGCATAGCATATATTTCAGTAACACAAAGTAATACAAAACCCATGCAGACATTGAAAAATATTTTTTCTCATCATCTCTGCTGTATTAATTTACCAAGAATTTTTTTCTGCTCTTCTCAGATAATTTCTACATGATCAAAATTCATTACTCCAAGGTAATTATCTTCTCTTTACCTTCCTTATACTGTGTAACAGCAATATGATGCAGCCAGTTAAAACTCTGTCCTAAAGGCCCTATAAATGAGTCAATGCAAGTCATATTTTAACTGGTTCTGTTGTAGATTCTTTGGTTAGTAAGAGCACTTTCAATAGGATCTTCAAATTACATATTGAAGAATGTGCTGTAATTTAAATATGGATATATTCAATAATGTGAATCTGAAAGCAGAAAAAGCCTACTTTTAGTTTGCACCACTTTGGAGTTTGTTCCTCTAGATATAAAGGAAGTGTCAGAGCTGGCATGCAGTTAGGGGTCCATGCTACACATTGAGTACATGATTACCACCAACTGGTATCTAGTTCCATTCAAACAAGCATCCACCATGATCTTATTGAAGTTTCATGCAAACTTCAACAAAACAGAGGTATTAAAAGAACAAACAATACCACTGTCCATAATGCAAATTAAAACAGAAAAGACATAATGACAGAAAGTTTTAAGGGAAAGAGATTTGAATGGGGGAGGAACTCAAGAAATAATTGCTCATTAGTTTCTGAGATGTCATTTTTCTTGCCTAAAAATTTTTGTCAAAGATTTATTTCCAAGTGTGATGGTTGACCAGTTCCCAGCCACCCTCTCAATCCTAAATGGGATTGGAGGAGAAAACAAGAAAAGTCTTGTGGGCCAAGGCAGAAACAGGGATGTCATTTACCAATTACCATAATGAGCAAACCAATCTCAGTTTGGGGAAGAGTAATTTAATTTATTTCCTATTAAAATAGATTAGATGGTGAGAAACAAAGATGAAACCTAAACCAATTTCCTCCTAATCATCCCCCACCTTTTTCTCAGCATCAACTTCTCTTTAATTACCGAGTTTTGTACTTCCCGTCTGCCTCCGCCCCGAGCAGGACGGGGAGCTGCGCCCAGTCCATAATCACACCTGGAACTTCCTCTTGCACCTCGTGCCCCTCTCCCCTCGGGGCTGGCAGCGCCGTTTCACCCCATATCACCTCACACATCTTTGCCTAGCAGATGCTCTGCTTTTTCCCAGTCGTGCTTCCCCGAGCCGGGTTTGCGGCGCTGCGGGACTGCAGGGCTGCTGGGGCTGTGCCTTGTGCTGGGGCTGCGGGGGCCGGCCGGAACCAGCTGTGCCCGGCTCGGGGCAAACAGATCCTCTCCTCAGAGAGCCTACTGTAGGGGCCTGATGAGAGATCCCTGCCAGTGCCTGGTACAACAAAAAACGGTAGATGAACTTATAATAATTAATAAAGACGGTTAAAAATGCAAGTGTCGCATACCTTTGCGTTTGTTCTCTATTTATGAAGCTCCCAAGAATTTTAACTGAAATTTAATCATAGTCAATCAGTGGTAATGTATCTAGAGTTGACGAGAAGAGGTAAGAAAAAATACCTAAGTCAAACTGTGTATTTAATTTTTGATGGGGCAGACAAAGCATTTCACAACATTATTTTCCATGAGAAAATGTCCATCTGACATATTTTTCACAGAAAATGTTACTGATTACTTTTGGTAATATTTTATTTTTGTTTAGTATGAATTTTAAATCTTATCTGGTAGTAATATTAGTTTTTTACATCCCTGAAATAATTGTTCCTGATTAATGTGGTCTTTTGACTTTTGTTTTTGACTTTAGACTAAAAAAAGAGAAAAAAATTAGAAGAGAAATTCTGAGTTTCACTTCCCTCTAAAATTTCAGTGTCAGTTTCTGGATAAATCAGAACATGCAACTCCAGGTTCACAAAGGGCCTAAGATGTCCTGACCTAATTGTAATCAATTGATACATCTTAGAAGTCAATCTTTTTTACCTCCTGCAATGTTATTAATAGAAGAAAACTGACTTAATAACTTTAATAGATACCATGCTTTGTCTCTAAGCCTCATGATCTGTGTAAGACGAAGTCCTCTAACTCTCTGAAACCACTAGGTTTTGAGCAAACTTTCTGTATGATGTGTGCAAACCTAGAAGATTGGCCTTGACCATAGGCTGATACCCATGTGTTATCTAGAAGAATTCTTCTGAGCCACAACTTTGATATATCGATTGCTTGTATTCCCAACTAAGTATACTGTAGGTTAATCTCAGCTCATGGTGGTAGAATTATGAAAATGCCAATTGCTCCTGTGTGTTTTATTCAGGGAAAAAACACTTCTTTTCCCACTGTGTTCAGTTAGATAATAATATTAGGCACCTAATTAAATTTCTAGATAAATTAAAAGTAGTAATGTAATTTACAACTACTGATTGAAACACCTTACATGAGCACTGATAAATCACATAATTTCAGTGTTCATTTTTCATAGTACCATGTTATCTCCTGTGAAGAAAGTGTTTTAGTCTTGATATGATTCTAGAATACTATAATATTAAAAATCTGATGTAAAAATAGATTTTGTCAAAGAAAAAATATATTTTGTCAACCTACAAAACTGCAGAGAAAAGCTTACAAATACATAAGTTTCAACAAAGATGGGTGTGCTTTCTCTAATAATAATGAAATTTTAAAATAAATTTCTATTTTTATATATATTTAAATAAAATCTAATAGTGAAATTTTAGAGAAAATAATTTTCTCATCTTGAACTTTACATTTGTGAGCACTACTTATAGTAGTGCTCAGAAATTACACTTTTGTCTAGAATTCTGTTCATAGATATAGGCATAGAGTGTGACCATTTCTCTCCTTTGAGAACTACTGCACAGCATATGGAAAACAGATGTCTAAATGTTACACATTATGATGTAAAGCAAATCAGTGCATTTCAGTGTAATATCACAAACCAAATACTGAAACTGGTAAGAAAAAAAAACCCAAAACAACAAACCTACACTAAAGGCTCTTCCAAAACAGGATAATTTTGTGTTATAAGAGTGTGGGTTTATGTATCAAAACCTTGTATTGGCCTACAAGGAAATTCTGATAGCATCAGCCAAACGTGGAAATTCATCAGATTTTTTCAACTAGCCATAAAAAAATTGATGTCACAAAGGAATCCCAATTTGGTGCTATATGAGAGAACTAACTTTCAGAAGTCAGAGTGTACATCAGCGTTCTTCTTTCCCTTTGCCTCTTTTCCTTCTCCTAGTCCCCTTCTTTCTCTCCCTATTCTTCTCCTCCCCTCTTCCTTTCAATCTCTCCCAGCCTACTTGCTCTCTGCAACCTCTCTCTGTACTGTCTCATCTCCCTCTCTTAAAGAAATGTAGGCGAATCTCTTACAAAGACACGTTTGACACATGCAGACTTAAATGAGATGCAGCTGTAATTATCTGCTGATCAAAATAATTGAAGTTATGCCTTTGTCATAAAATAGCAAGAGGAAGGAGGAGCTGGTACACGGTGTGAAACAGTATAGAGACTCAAATAAGAAGTTTTTATACAAGTTTTGAGATTTTTTCCTATTTCAGACCAGCTATAGTTTGGTCCCGGGGAATGCACTTCCCCATGTAACTGGACCAAACTGTGGTTGGGTTCTTGGATTGTTCCTGCTGATTTACTTTCATCCAAAGGAATTCAGTTTACATACTGTGAAACTGCTTCATGATGGAAAGAAACTGCAGGAAGAGGGCACTGAGGCAGATTAGCTTCAGAAAAGCACTCCTGATCCAAACTAAATTTGCACATTTGCAAATGCAACAAAATAGATTAGTGGAACCAGAATTTAGTAACCTATAAATTCGGGTGAGAGCTGTACATGCTGATCATAGAATTTAATACTGATCAATATCATATCTTTGTTTAAGACGTGAAACTGTATGAAGAAGTAAGTTCTTTGCCAGGATTTGGGTTGCAGCAAAGTAGTTCTGCTCCATTGGAAGTTAGCAGGAATCAAGGTCTGACAGATTACTACCCTTGTTTTGTAACAGGACATAGCACACTTAAATATCTTTGAAGCTTTTGTCCTTTGCAAGACTGGAATGTATAGGGAGACGTAAAATTATATTGCTCATCAGTTAGAGACTTTTTTCCCAGTAAGAATGCCTACACGGGTAAGACTCATATTTTGACTGAAGTAGTAATTTGATCATAAATAGTATTTATTGTAAGAACAGGAACTGATGAATTTTAAAGAAAAAATTATTCCTCTAGTAATGATTCATAATACAATCTTAGTCTACAGATTTATGGATGCATCTATGCTGAAATAAGTTATTAAAAAAAAAGGAAAAGATTGCTTAGCATTGGAAGTCATAACATGAGGTATTGCAAATACTAAGGTTAAAACAGTTCATAATCTGATCCTTCTGCTATTTGAGGCATAAACCTGCTTCATTGTTAAATTACATGCAAAAATGGGGAAAGAAAAGTTGGTGAAAAATTACCAGACAGTGAATTGATCATGGAATCACAAAATAGTTGGTGTTAGAAGAGGTCTCTAAAGATCATCTTGACTAGCCCCTGTGCTAAAGTAGGCCCATTTCCTCCAACATTAAGGGTTTTTTGGTCTATTAATGAAAGACCCTCTGTAATAATGGTTGTGTCTTCTATTTATCCTATCCTTAAAACCAGATATTCCCAGATATGTTTCTAGTTTACATTTGTTTGCTTTTCCCTCCTGACTTCCCAGAATGATCTCACTGTGTGTGGGCTCATCAATTTGTAAGCAATTGTTATTGAGGAAAGGAAAAACATACTATACCCATACAAATCAGCCTGGCTTGTGGATATTTATTCAAGCTTTTATGTTAGATTATTAGCTGTCTTGAGCAGTTCCTGGGCAAGCCCATAAAAATGTGTTTGTTGACCATTTTGTTGACCAAAAATAAGCATGCTTTATTTGGAAATTTGCAATATAATACCATTCCTGTGATTTTTTTAGAGGTTTGAGCTGCAGTGTTTAAAGTAGGTTTAATTTAAATAGCAAAAAAAATTATTAGATAATAAGAAATTTACTCTTCCATTTTGCTGGCAAAATTAGCTGTATTTGAGGATCTTGAGAAATGTTTATTTAGTAAAGTTTGGCAGGTTTTAAAAAGTAACAAAATAATGGAAGCATTTAATGCAGTGGAAACAATACTTAAGATCATGGTGAATATAGTACAAGGTCTATATTCTGTAAACTGAGTGGCTTAATTTGGCTATTTTTGGCATTATTTGTTTAAAGATTATTTAGTTCTTTTCCATTACCTTTGGAAAGGAATATATGGGAATGATTTAACTGATTTTTAAATGAAAAACAGCAGTGAGCATCACCAAGAAAATATATCTGTTTATTCTCCATGGGAGTCAGATCCTTAATTTATGGAAATCAGCAGTGAAATGCTGCATATTTACACCCTCTGAAAACATTCCTACTTTCTGCAGACCACAAATAATGCCTTAATAGCCAAATTAAATTTTTGCTATGAGATTCTTATTTATATGGATAATGCCTTGCTTTTCTAATTAATGGATAACTTAGTTTAATTACTGAATTAATTTTTAATTCTGATTACAGACATTCTCAAATACTAACCCACATTTAAAGTTTTGCTGTTCTTTCCATTTTGACAAAAATAATCTTGCAACAGTATTGGTTTTTTCCATAAGCAGAAGGATTTGCACTAAGAAATAACAATATTTTTCTACTTACATCCATTATGTACCTAATTATAATCAAGGCTGTATTGTACCATACGTGACTACTGCAAGTACCTTTCAGACTCTTTGCACAAGAAAATGTTAGACATTCTCTCTAACTTTGTAAAAGCAAAAGAAAACATGTAGAACTTAAGTCTGAACTTTGGTGAACCATGCAAGTACAGGTTGTGAAGGGACTGGAGGAAGTCTGAGCTAGCAAATATGCTGAACTGCTCAAATCTCTTTGGTAAAAAAGCAAAATACTTGAGAGTGCTGTTAAAAAGGTGGAACTTTTTAATTTATGGAAGATTCTTTGCCATCAAAGACAAACTAGCCACAATGTGTTGTAAGTTATGACTTAAAAAAACTTTCAACATGTTGAAAACAATTTCTAATCTTGCTTGCTGTGTAAGGTTATCAAGAAGCCAGTGTGAAAAACTGTTTTCTTCCTACAGTAACTTCAATGTCTTTTCACTTAGTTTCAGACTTGTTCATAATGTGGGAGGCAGCAGCCATTGAGCTGATGATAGCAAGCTGCTGAGAGAGTTCAAATTAGGACATTAATACTGTTACATACATCTGTAAACACTCAGCAGTCAAAGCCTCTGCAGCCTTTGACTTTATGGACTATGATGCTGTTAAGATTTCAAAGAAAAGCTGATAGATAATATTTGCATAGCTAAAGACAATTGTTTACATTAAATAAACTCTCTTTTGACAGTACTTTGAGAATAAATAGATGCTTTTACAAATTTATCCTCAAGCTATGGTTGTACTTTTTGTATCAATGGTATTATCAGAACAAATAAGTATTTATTTCAGAAGTACCCTATTGGCTTTAGAACCAAAAGTAGTGTTTAGTTCTCTTTGAAATATGTATCTAGATGACAGAGATATCTAATTGCTGTTATGACATGAATATAATGTTTTAATGTGACCAAAGAAGTAGGTCTTCTTTCAAATTAGAGGAGATACAGGCCAAAATTTCCATGAACAGTAAACTAAGTTATTTTCTGAGAGCCAAAAACTATCACATTTGTAATTTTTTCAGTTCCATTGCACAGAAAGTGTGTCAAGAAAGCAAAAATATGGAAATTTCACTTGTACGTTATCCAAGAGTTTATTTTTTTTATTACTTTTTTTCTAGTTTTTATAGAAAGTCAGTTGGGACGAATTCTGATTGTTGAACTACTGAACTACATAACAATCAGAGTGGTTATAGCATCATAGAATCCTGTATATTGAAAAAGACCTCTAATATCATGTGAAAAACTGGAAAGATTGATGTCTTAAGACATTTTGGGATATATATGTGTCACGATCCGCTAATGCAAGCGGGGTTCGTGATGGTCCGTTTTGAGGATCTCAGAGCAAAAAAGACACAGCGGGGGACAACTCAGTTTACTCAATCACAAATGCACCTTTATTTAGTGCCAACAAATGCGATAGTGGGGAGAGAAAATTAAGAATACTAAGAAAGAAAAAGAGGAGAAGGGGATTATAGCTACCAACGTGGAGGGACGAGTCCTTGAGGCTTAGAGATGCCTATAGAGGCGAACTTCTCCACTGGGGTGATCACAAAAGTGAGCAGGGGGGGATCTCCAGAGTTTTTATAGGTTTGTCAAGGCGGGAACAAAAGCGAGGGGCACGGAGCCAAAGTGGGAACCACCTGTGTTGAGGCTGGGTGCTCAGGAACAAGCTGCAAATCGTACCACCGGTATGGACAGACCAGTTTGGACAAGCAGCCTTGGCTCAGTCCACTGTGACCAGTTCCATTGTTCTTGCACTCCGTTCTCATGGAGATGCATACCAGTCCTCCGAGACTTGGCAAAAGTTCCACCTCAGCCAGGCCAGGGGCTCCTTTCAGAGTCTGGGGTCTCAGTCCTCAATCATTGGAGACAGTCATGAGGCATATCACATCCTTGGACAGACTCTGACAATATGTTGGGGAGGAAGGGGCAGGTTGGGCCTTGTTCTGACGAGGCAGTGCACTGCCCTGTGCACTCCCACCCCTACAGCCTGTATCCCAGCCCAGCAGTGGCTGACAATCCCTGGCACATTAGAGGCAATGCTCCACACCTGCCTCTGGAGCACCAACCTAGCTCCTGAGAGGCCATATGGCTGGAAGTCCTACCTGGGGCAATACCAGAGGAAGGCCAAGGGGTATTTAAGACTGAACATGAGACAAGCATATGTCTTGACCCTACCTTCCCTTGAAATTTCTATCTGAACACCACTGGAATGCAGGACTTGGCAGCTGTGTGTGTGCTTTTGTATATCTTTTCTGTCTCTTTCTCCTTCTTCTAATTCCCTCTTCCTGGAATTTCTGAGTAACTTAAAATCAAGTGGACCTAGAGTTTCATAAGTTGAATGGGCCAGGTTAATCCTAAGGAAAGTGGTTTATGTTGATTGAATGTTGCACTAAACTTTTTGCCGAAGTTCTCTGATTTTTTCAAGTGGCCAGTAAAACTCTGTTTGTTGTTCTGACCTCTTGAGAATATCTAGTCAGTATTTCTCCCATGTGTCTAATTCAGAGTACATGAACAACTATAAGCCCTTTTAAAAGTCTTGTTGAGTGAGTTGTTAGGGGCCTTTCATATCATCAGGCCTACCCATTGATCTAACACTATCAATCCCACCATTAACCCATGTCCCTAAGCACTGCATCCACATGTCTTTTAAATACCACCAGGGATGGTGACTCAACCAGTTCCCTGGGCAGCCTGTTCCAACGCTTGATAACAGTTTTGTGAAGAGATTTTTAGTAATATCCAGTCTAAAGCTTCCCTGATGCAACTGGAGGCTATCTTCTTTTGTTCTATGCATGTTACTGGGAGAAGACACTGACATCCTTCCTGCTTTTGACATCAACCTCCTTTTGAGTAGTTGTTGTCTTGGTTTGGGAAGACAGGTATCTTCCAGGGAAAACTGGAGCCCCCTTGGAATGGAGAATGTAAACCAACCCCCCCCCTCCCCCCCCACGCCTTTTCCAATTATAAATTTGCAGCTAGAGGCTTTCAGGCAAATATTTGGGGATAGAAATAGCAGTTCTTTACTAGTATGTATAACAAAACAAAACCAACAAAAGTTGTATTGAAGTCTTGACTTCTGCTAAGCCAAAACAAGCTGATTTTTTTTTCTGGTAGGTTCTTCTGTTGCGCAGATGAATCCCTCTAAGCACAAAATGTTCCCAGTTAGGTTAACTGAATAATTAAATAAAGTAAGAGAGGCCTTATGCTTCCTTTTATTTTCATAATATCTTTTAATTGTATTTCCTTTCTTTCTTTGGGCTTGTCTTTTTGAAAAATTTTAAAAAAGTGGTATAAATATATTTCATAATCTAACTTCAAAATGAAACAAATTATTTCATAATCTAACTTTAAATTTCTGTTCAGAAAAAGCAACTGTTTGGTTTACTGAGTCAAAGACCTGTCTGATTTCAGTGGCTTGAAAACAATTAAGAAGCTGAATGTTTTTTTCTCTTTTTCTGCTGCATTCCAGCATGAGTAAGATCAAATCAAAAAGAAGGTATGAAAAAAACAGGGGACAGTAATGGGACGCCAGAGGCAGAACCTGCACTCTAGTCTCACAGATGATGAAAAAGAATCAAAATTATGAGGCTGTAGGAAATTATTGATTTTTTTTTTCATTAATAAAACTTTACTACCTGTACTGTAATAATCTAAGGAAATCTAAGAGACTAAAGCTGTGTAGTGGGTCAAATACTGGCCAAATGACAATGCACCCACTAGAAATTATTTACTCTTTTCCTTCTGTGAGGCATGGACCAGGAGGAGGAGGGAAAACCAGGCTGAAAACTTTAAAGGGTATAAAGAAAAAATTATTAACAGAATTAAAAGAAAAATTATAAGAAAAAATCAGAATAAATCTTCAGAACATCTCTCCTCTCCCCATACCCTCTTTTCTTTCTCGCTGACAATGTAAAGAGACAAAACCTGAACTTTCAGTCAGTTTACCACCTCTAAAATAATCTTTCTTCAGTCCACTTAGGGAGAGGAGTCTGTCTTGCCATGCCATGAAGACTCCTCCACAAGAAACAGTTCTCTTGTGGCTTCAACGTCACAGAAAATGAGCTGCCTGGGAAAGGAAAATCTGTTTGCAGTGTGAAAGTCCCTCCCATGTCTTGCAGCTTTCCTAAAGCTGCTTTCATGAGTCATGTCACCTTATGGGGTATTATTTTAAGTATGAGTTGGTTTAGCATAAAAACAAAAGTTCTTTTATTTCAGGGAATAGAGGTTTTTTTCTTCTTCTGTCTCTGGGCCAAAATTTCTCATCTCTCTCTGTTCAAGCTTCTCATTGGATTACAGCTTTTCAGCATCCACACACTCCAGCATGAGTGCCTTTTTCTCATGGGCTGCAGGTGAATGCTGCATTCCCCCATGCACTTCATGAATTACAAGGAAAAAATGAAGTCAGATACATCTTCACCATAGCCTCACAAAAGAATTTCAGCCCAAGACTAAGGCATCTCCTCAATCCCCTCCCATCTAGAATTTGACTCCTTCTTTACTGACCTCAGTGTCCTATGTTGTTTTCTCTATATATCTTCACCCTTTCCTTTTCCTGATTTGGGAGAAAATTGGTGCTCATAGGTTCCTTTGTTTTCAAGCTTTATCAATTGAGACAGTTTTTATAGATTTCTACAATACTGAGAGGTTGATCTCATCCAGGCTCTGCAATGGAGGGATTGCTTGCAGTGCCTCTCACTGCTCTCACTTGGTCTCCGCCAACACTGGACGAGCTGTGATGGCTGCCGGGGATTTGGGACAATACGGGAGACCTTACCCACTGGATTCCCAGAGGATCAGAGCTACCAGACCTTTCTATGGGATCACTGCTTCCATCATGGCACTCAGGTTGTATTCTGACTCTGTCAGTGGTCTTTTGTATTGTTGCATTTATTTTATTTTATCCTTTTTTCTTCTT
>JBBMKD010000102.1:56355027-56384481 GCA_037834095.1 Argya squamiceps
GTGATATACGGGCTAAAATAAATTCGTGTATCAAGTATGTTATATGTTATAAAATAAAACTGTGCTACAAGTTCAGATTTCCAAAAATTGTAAAAAGTATCTCCGACCCCTGAGACCCATTTGCAACTGTAAAGGCTCTCAGATAATAGCAGGGTGAAGCCAAAATTTACAATGGGATGCAAAGGCCGAAGTCCTTGCAGTCGAGTGACAAAAGACTAACAAGGTACCCTGCAGAGCTGATACTGTCAAGTTATCTAGGTGGGGCATTTTTAAAAGGAGGTTTGCGATTCGGACCAAGAGCGAAACCCCTGAAGCATACCCCTGCTGCTGAGAAGATGGTTTACCCCACCGCTGGTTGCTACCCCGTGGGCAGAGGGAAAGGCAGAGGAGTACCCCGGTAGGGAATCCTGATGGTCCTGAGCCTAGTTGTGTGCCAGGTGGGTAGGTTGTATCCCGAGGATCCGCAGAGGCAGAACCACACGAGTGAATGTGAGCAGTGCCTGCAGACCGTGTTGAAGGGGCAAGTCACCACAAAAACCATGGCGTATCAGGCACAGTATGATTGTCAAAAGGGTAAAGAGAACGGGTATTGTACCTTCAGTGGCACTTGATACAAAGTGTGTGAATTGGAAGAGGGGGTGATATGCCACAACCCAAGTGCAATCCCTAAGGACGGGCAGTCTAAAACCATATCCAAGGGAAAGGAAACCTCCATCCATGCAATATACAAGTAAGAGACTGGATGGATGCCAACCATTCTGTGATGGTTTAGCACATGTAACCAGTGTAATCGAACTGCATGGGTAGGGGGAAGAATGAAATCTACTTTTTTAGATTATTACCAGGTTAATAGGTTGTGCTATGATAAGAATCAATTGGAAATGTGTACTATGGGTGGGAAAATGTATTGGGTAGGAAAGAATTTGAAACATGAAGGTAAAACATCACTAGTCAATGAACCCATAGTGCTGGATCTCCTCAAGAGTGATGATGATAGAACATGCTTGCAATTCGATAAGACCTTCTGTTTCTCGAGAAATGAAGAAGGACTAGATCCAGAAGGCAAAATGAAATTGGTGACCCAAGAGCTAAAAAGGCAGGAATCAGAGGCAAGGAAGAGAAGAGTGGAGCAGGAAAGGTTAAAAACCTTAAGTGAACACTATGAAAAATTAGAGAAACAATACAATGACTGGGGTTTACCTGCTTACAACCAGAATCTATTTATAGATTTGATGCAGGAAATTGCCATGGAATTGTGTTTATGTAATTGTTGGATTTGTGGAGGGTTAAAATCAGCGGAGAAGTGGCCATGGAAAGATGAGAGTTTGACTCCAGAACAACTTTTAAAGTGGGACAATACCCAAATTTCAAAAACTATCCAAAGACCTGAGGGGTGGATATTGGATAAGAGGATTATTGGAATCATTTGTATTAGCAGGGAAGGCAGAAAATATACTGAGTTAGTGGGTTATACTCCCTGTATATCCACTCTAGCTGTAAACTCAAATAATAAAATTAAGATTTGGCAACCTGAGCCCCCGGCTGGATTTTGGAACCAAGGGGAAAAGGACAATTGTGAATGGTTTGATTCAATTGGATTATGTTGGCACAAAAGTTCCGGAGCTAACCCTTATCAGTCTTTGGAAGGTCTGTGAGATTATTGGAAGGAGTCAGAGAAGGTGAATATGAAGTGGAAGGCACCTGATGGTATATACTGGATATGTGGAAAGAGAGCCTACAGGGAATTGCACTGCAAGTGGAAAGGATCCTGTACACTGGGGATGATTAGGCCTTTCTTTTCCACATTACCAAGATCGGAAAGCAATTTGTTGGGGGCCCCATTGTATGAAACATTGGATAGACAGAAAAGAGAATTAAAGAAGGAGCTGCCTATGGCAGGGGGAAGCCAGAAATGGGGAGATGAAGAATGGCCTGCAGAAAGAATTATAGAATATTATGGCCCTGCAACTTGGGCCAGTGATGGAAGTTGAGGATGTAGAGCTCCCATCTATTAAATAGGTCAATAAGGCTCCAAGCTGTGGTGGAAGTTGTTTCCAATCATACTTTCTCGGGTTTTAGGTTTTCTTTCTGACCTGAGATTCAGGTTGGTGGTTTGTGGTGGGTTTCGAGTGAGTGTTTTTTGCCTTCTGCCCTCTGAAGCCTTTGAGCTTGGCGCGAGAATGAAGAGGAGTCTCAAGGTCTTGTTCTTTCTTGGTTTCTCGCACATTTATTATCTTACAAATTTCTCTGTGCCCAGCCGAGATGTTCACAGCAGCTCAGACACAGGGCGACTCCCCCTGTGATGGGAGATTGGTACCTTCTTATACAGATAGTTATGTACTTATTTTTTACAATTTCATGCCAATGCCTATCACCTATACTAAAAGAGTCATTTTTACTTTGACCCAATCTCCTTACACTACTTTGTGCCCACGTCACATCAGAAGATGGATGCCAAGGGAGAGCAAGAAGAACCCAGGGCACCGCCCTAAAATCTTCATCTTGTTCCCCACTCACTTCCATTCTAAGAATCCCAAAACTACAAAATTTTCCACCCTGTGCAGTGCTAAACTACTGTTTTCACACCTTTGTGATTTATAATTCTTCTCTCAATGTTGGAAGCTTTTTCCATGGACTAAAATCAAAGCCTGTGTCTTCCTGGGCTCTGTGCCAGGCAACCCCCCTGGACAGACACCCCTGTCCAGGATTCAAACCCTCTTTTTCAGGTCCCAGGCCTCTCTACCGAGGTCCGTGACTTTGCAGGGCACCCAGAGGGATGCCCTGGACTCCCACAATACCACAGATGCTTTAGAATTATTGGCTAAACAACACTCTCAGATGAGGGCTTTTGTGTATCAAAACTGACTAGTCCTAGATTACCTGTTGGCAGACGAAGGAGAAGTTTGTGGTAAGTTTAATGAATCTGAATGTTGTACAGAAATAGATGATTATGGGGAAACCATTAGGGGATTAGCAGCTGAGATCAAAAAGGTAGCACATGTACCTGTCCAAAAACGGAATTCTATCCTCCAGGCCTCATGGTGGGACCAGTTATTCGGGCAGGGGGCCTGGTGGAAAAAGGTGGCATTCTTTATATTATGCTCCATTGCTGGGATAATGTTTCTACCTTGCTTGATTCCTTGTCTTATTTGATTGATTCACTCTGTGGTACAGGGCATGCAGATTGCAGCCCTGCCCACCAACCCAGAACTTGCTGTGGAGAAAACTGGTCAGATCTCTAACGTGTCCAGAATAATGAAATTGGAGGAAGGGGGGGAAACAAGTAAAGCAGCAGAAGCCTTGGAAAAATTTGAGGAGAAAGTAAAAGAAGAAAATATAACTTACCAGAAATACTGTGAGATAACACATGAGGAGTGGGATGACTATGACAGGTTCGAAGATGACTGGTAACAAAAAGAGATAATCACCACCATAAGGTAACATTGGTAAAAGGGAAATTTCAATAGGATATAGAAAGTAGAATAGTTTGTTAAAAGTAGTATTAGAAGAACACGAATTTAAGGTGCTTATGAAAAAGGGGGGGGACTGTGATATATGTTCTAAAATAAATTTGTGTATCAAGTATATGCTATAACCTAAAACTGTGCTACAAGTTCAGATTTCCAAAAATTGTAAAAGGCGTCACCGAGACCCATTTGCAACTGTAAAGACTCTCAGATAATAGCAGGCTGAAGCCAAAATTTACAACAGAAAGGACCGGGCTGAACAGGAGATGTCTCGTCCATCATGGGTGGACCCGCCACTTCTCTGATGATCAATGCCTGATACGGATATAGGTGGGGAGAACCCGGAGATTGCACAGATCAGCATCCCAATGCCCAGTTCCAGGAACCTGATTCAAGTCCTCAACCATGCCAGGAAAAGCTTTCAAAAACCAAACAGCGAAAGAAAGAAGTGTACGAATATGCACACTGGACAAAGACTAAAAATGAACTTGCCTCAAGGCAGAAAAACTGTATAAAAACTGTACCCTGAATCTCAGAGCCTGTGGATGAAGAGGGGTCAGCTCCGTTGAGGCTGTCCCTGCGTTCACCCAATCTCCAGGGGATGGATATTGCATCCTTTTATTGTGGCTGATTCTAATTGATTTCAAATGGTGAAATAAAATACTTGATATCAAATTGGCTACGAATCCTTTATAACAGCACTTTTCTTCATGCGAGGTGCTGAAAACAAGAAAAACTGCTGCTGCCATTTTTGTCCTTCTGTCTGCAGCATGGCTGGCTAAAAGCAACTAAACAAAGTTCATTGCAGGCCACGCTGAAGCAGCTACAGCTGTGCGCTGCTGTCTCGACTACGCTGATTCTGGCCCCCCAGTCCTGGCCTCGTAGCCGCTCCCAGTCCAAGATGGCAGTGGACACCCCTGGCCCCGGCTACTCCTGGCCTGCCTCAGGTCCATCTCCAGCACCGACTGTGGGGCTGCTCCCAGTGCTGGTTGCGGCCGCATAGTTGCTCTCGGTGTTGATATAGCCTCCATCTGGCATGGCCTGGCAGTGCCGCCGAAAAAAGGACTGTGGGGGCTTCTGCCGGGAAGGGTCCTGGCCCCACCCAGAAGAGGCCCCAGCCGCCCCACCAGGACAGGGTCTGGTGGGCTTCCCGGCAAGGGGCTAACACTGTGGCAGAGCCCGGCGTGGCCTGGCCTGGCTTGTCTGTGGGGGCCACGCAGGGCTGGCCCGGCCCGGCCAGTTACCTGACCAAAAGCTGGAAGCCAGGACCGCTTTCCTAGACTTTGTTCATTTTTACACATGTCTTCACAGTGGTGTGTTCACCTCTTTTAAGCAGCTTAACCGGGTGTCAATCTTCAAGCCTAGCCAGCTGATTGGCTCTTCAAAACTAGGCAGCTGATTGTCTCTACCAGGTCCCCCCAGGGAACACTTTCCCCCCCCTCGCCCCCAAACTGAAAATCAGACTTTGTTAAACCACAACAAGCTGCTTGGTCAGCTTTCTGTCTGTAAAAAATCACAGCCCATAAAGGAGTAATTTCCATGAAGAGAACTTGTACTCATTTGATTGCATACATTGTAGAGGGCACAAGCAAATTAATAACATGTAATTGAAATTTATCGTTGGCTACAGCTTATGGCTAAGTAACATGTAAGTGTTTATCTTCTTCACAGTTCATATTTCTCTCCAGGTACTTGGGTTCTTATGTGGCTGATGATCCAAGGAGAAGGGTAACAAACATCTCCTAGTCTATTCTGAAGCTGTGTTGCGGGGCAGAAGAACAGCACTAAAATGACAAAATATAGCCTTGAAGAACTTTGAACACGAGGACCTCAAAATAGCCATTCTGCAGCACGTGTAAAGTTTCCTCATTTTAAAAAATTGAAATATAAAAATCACTGAATCTATCTCGAATTGAGAAATTCAAGAGGTTAGAGGAACCTGGGTGTCCACAGCATCTGATCTGCTTTTTTAACATGGAAACCTCTAAACATCAGTTTTCCTACTGATGCATTTTCTCAGCTAGTTGCAGCAACTTGGAATTAGTCAGACATCAAAGTGCACTTTGAATTCACAGAGCCACTGCCTAAAAATTGCTGCCAGCAAGAGAAAACTGCAGTTGTGTGGTAAATGAATGGATTTTAAAGATCTAATGTGGTTTTCATAACAAGAGGCCCATGTTGATAGTTGATCAGCTCAAACTGTAGCCCATCTTATGTTTCTGACTGATATTCAGAAGGCTGAAATTTCTATATGGCAGAATCAAGTGGTATTTTTCTAATGTTAGGAGAAATGCCATATCAGGGAAGACATTGTTGGAATTAATTACTCATAGCCTTCTTAGTTCTTGTTTCTAAGTAGCAGATAATTTTATGTCATCAGTACGTCAGAATTTTCCATTATTAGAGAACTCTTTGAATGCACGTGACTTCTCTTTGGATAAGTGAATAGAGTGGAGTCATAAACAGTATAATCATCAAGTACTTCATATTATGCTCAAAGGAAGGATTAGAAGCAAGAGAGAAAGCATACTAATGGCTAAATGAGTGGAACCAATCCTTTCCTTGTCATGGAAATGGCTGTGAATGTATCAGTTTTCCCAGAGGTGATAAAAACTAATTCATGACTCCATTTTTTTAGACATGTAAGAAATGGATTTTATAAAAATGAAGCAGTTGAAAGTTATCATAAACTCATTATACTTCTGCTGCAATGACAAAACTTATCTGTGGAAAAGGCTGAAATTTAAGGATCAACATCATGTTATGAAATGTTTAAGGATTAAAGATTATCACATCTAAATATGTTCCAAAATGAAGTTATCTTTCTTTGTTTTCTATAACTAAAATAGCAACATGTATGTATAGTATGGTTTAGTACCAGCTAAAACTCTGATAATGTTTAATTTCTACTTTTTCTTTATCCTCAGTTTGTTTTGCTATTGGAAGCCAAAATCTGCCATATTTACACAAAAAATGCTCTGTATGTCTATGGTCTGTGTATCTATGTTTTCTTACCCTCTGTATTTTCTTACCTCTGAAATACCTTTTTTAGTTCAATAGAAAGATTAGTTCAAAACAAACGCAGTAGAATCAATAACTGGAAGAGTCACGTAAGGCCAACTGTTTACTTTCCATAACAAAGTAAGTACTTTAAAGTTAAGTTACTGGTTTCCTGACCCACTTCCATGATACTAGTGCCAAGACACTTACTATAATTTATGACATCACAGCTTGGTTATTAGCATTAAATTGCTCATGAATTTAAATAATTCACTCAGCAGTTTAGA
The DNA here is from genome assembly GCA_037834095.1 of Argya squamiceps. Lineage (NCBI taxonomy): Eukaryota > Metazoa > Chordata > Aves > Passeriformes > Leiothrichidae > Argya > Argya squamiceps. The sequence goes on from JBBMKD010000102.1 coordinate 56,361,782, forward strand.
TCAGAAATTTTGCAGTGTTTAATAGCCTTTTTCTACATGGATTTGATTGACCACTACTAGTATGTTTAACCACCACGTGACACTTTTGTTGTGCTACGGTGCAGAACTGGTCATATTCTATCACGCAGAAAAAGAACATTAACTTTGAGAAGTGGAAGTTTTACAAAATTAAAAATTTAGATTTCCCACATTTGTTCTGTCTTTTTCAGGTTTTTTTTCCTATTCCCATCTTGAGGCTCAGATGCAGCAAAGTTTAGATATATAAATTCTAAAAACTGTATTACCTCATTTTAATTTCCCAAAGCAACTGCCATCAGCTTTCATCTCAGAAGGAATTTCTTTCAGCAACATGCCTTTCAGTTTTATATTAGGCATGATCCTAATAGAATCATTGAATCGTAAAATATCTTCAGTGTGAAGGAACCCATAAGGATCGTCTAGTTCAATTCCTGGCCGTGTGCAGGACAGCCCAAGAATCATACCATGTGCCTGAGATCTTTTTTGTCTGGTAAGAGGTTTCTAGTGACATGCAGTTTTACATATGAAGACTTGTTTCTTAAATGGTGTCATTTTTCTGGATGAAGGGGATGAGGAGAGGATGGGCGTGTAACTGACATGATGATATTTGAGTCATTCCCTCAAGCAAAGCAATGCAAACAACTCTGTGTCAGAAAAGAAAAAAAAGAAAGTGGAAATCAGACCTTCTCTCAAAGTTTGTCTATGACAGATTCATTGCAAATTATAGAATCATGGATTTATAGAATATTTCAGGTTGGAATGATCTTTGAGTCCAACACCTTGCTCCTTGCAGGACTACTTAAAACTAAACCAATTTAATAAGAGCATTGTCCAAATGCTCCTTGAATTCTGACAGGCTTGGTGCACATCATTGCTTGGGGGGGGGGGGGTGGGGTGGGAATTAAGGGGTTCTCCCCTCCAAAAAGAAGGGGATGTGTCTTTTGTTGGAAGAAAAGGGTGATGCATGGATGTTCCATCACCATTTTGTTGTTTATTATCTAAACCTGTAATCTCTGCCTTTTCTCTCTCTCTCTCTCTCTCTCTCTCTCTCTCTCTCTCTCTCACTGGAGGTGGTGGGGGAAGGGGAGCTGCTGTGTGGGTGGGGCTTAACTTCTGGGTTTAAACTGAGACAACATTTAATTGACAGCCCATATGGGGCCACAAAGGGTTGAGGTAACAAAAGGTCTGCTCAGGGGGAGTTGGAAACCATTTTTATCTAAGCATTTGTGTAATGGGTGTGGAGCCCCCTGGCCACAATGTTGCTTGGTCTATTCATGTGGGTGTGGTACTTGAACCTGTATATATTCTCCCATGTGCTCCTCCCAGTGTTCTTTTTCAGAGCAGGGAGAGGGATAAGGGTTGCTTTGTTGATGTAGTGTGTGATATGTGTTTATGACATTATAACATCAGAGGCAATGAAGGTAATTTTCAATGTATATTCAGTGTTATTCTCCTGTTCTGTGCTCAGGTGCTGCTTCTGGAAATTCATTAATAATCATACCCAGCCAGTGGGGGGAACAGGGGAGGATGATTTTCCCCAGCTTTTCAACCCCTTTTCCTCCTTCAGGCCTGTTACAACAGCTTTTGAGAATTTTCAGTTCTTTTGGATGTTATGAAAAGCATGTTCTTGTTGCTACATCTGCCAGGTCTCCTTAGTCTATACCATGTTTAGAGTCAAGAAAGATTTCTAGGAAGGTCATTCAGAGATCTGTTCTAGTCATGAATCATTTGAAATGTGGGAGAAAATGAGCTAGTATGAAGGGAAAGTCTCTGCACCAATGGTTTGGGAGTTCAGGCCTGAACCAACTGCAGGACCCTGATACAGCAAGAGAAGAATATTTGCAAAGAGAGTGCTGCAGCAGTTCCAGAGAGGAGCAAGTTACTGCACTATTCTGGGCCCTGGCTACTCCTTACTGGACACAGCTCAATATTGGACAGCACCCTTGGGGGAAAAAGGAGGAAAACAGACCAACACTGAGTGGCACTGTGGCCACTCAAACTGCAGGCTGAACCAGAGGAACAAACTTTGCCAGTAGGAGTTGGCCCTTTACAGAAGAAGAAATCCAAGATGAATCACTTTGCTTAGTGAGGTATTAAGAGGAAGCAGGGCACTTAGAACAGGAAGAGATGGGGACAGAGATGATTGTCCAATCCCTATGATGCCTTGAGAGTCTATCTGGAACAGAGGCTAGACAGTGTTAGAGGAATAAAGTAGGTATATATTTAAAAGGCCTTCAAAGATACACCTTGGGCAGTGCAAGGGCCTGGCCATGGCGCCATCCAAGATGGACACTGGGTCACATGTTTTCACACTTTTGTAAGTTTGGTTTATTTGCATATTGGGGTTAATTGTCCAATTACAGCTTCAAGTTATGAAGTCCCATCCTCCCAGTTTGCTCCCCTCAATTCGCTGTTGTTTATACTTTTTGGGCCTGAAGCTGCAGCAGTGACCTTTGTTCTCAGGCTGGAAAAGGATTGTTTTGTCTAACTACACTGTGAAGAGAACTTACTAACACTTAAAATGAAGTTCAGAGTTATATCCCAATGCAGTACAGAATCTGGAAAATATGAAAGCTGAAACTCAAGGCATCACCTATTCCTGGATGAGCTATGAGATATGTGAAAAGATTTCAGCTGCCAGTTGAATGAGCCACTACTGACCTGGCTGCTCTTATGCTGGGATATTGTGGCCCACGTTATGAAAATAGATGAAGTGAAGTCAAGCAACTGGGATTGCTGTCTCAGAATGTGAATATTGACAAGGAGATTGGGAAGAGGACAGAAACTCTCAGCCTCTGGAGTCGACTTCTATCAAGTGTGCAGGAAAGGTATTTTCTCGAGGATGATCCAGTAGTGCACCCAAGAAGGTAGAATGCTATGGAGAAAGCTATCTGGTACCTGAGAGAAATAGCTCTGCTGCACATAGTCTATAGGGAGACAAATAACGAGCAGTCCCTTGTAGATTCAAATGAAGTCCAGTGTACCATGCCCAGGCCGTTTGGTAGAAGTTTATATGGAGTGTGCCATTGTTGTACACCAAATCATTAGCACTGATGCCAATGAAAGGAGAACAGTTGGGTAGCTTTAGACTACTCAACTCCAGCAATATGAAGACCATCTTTTTTCCTCTCTACTGACCTGCATCTCAATAAGGAAAGACTGTCTAAGACTGCAGACCGTTTTAAAGGATTTGAGCAGACTAGAGAGGAAATGTCCCATGGTCCAGCAATATGGACCGTGGTCTCTGCTATTGGGACCAAGAGCCCTGCATGAGTGATAAAGTATACATCATGAGGTAACCTGTGGTTTTACCTGCATTACCACGGAGAGGACATATGAAGGTGGGATGAAAAACCCACCTCTGTCCTAGCAGCACTGGTGTGTGAGTTGAGAGGAAGCACAACTACTGCAGGAAATTCTTCAAGGATAAATGCCACTCCAGGTTCCAGTGGGTAAGTCCTCACACAGAATAGGAGGGCTGATGTTACTTCCAATGCTCTTGAAGGGACCTCCAGTTCATATGCACAAGAAGTGAGCAATGACTACCTTGACCAGAACTAGAAGGACTCTGCCTCCAGCCAGGGGTGGGAAAAGGACAGTTGGATTTATTGGACGATCTGGATCCAATGTCCTGGAACATCAGACCCCAGAAAGTAAGAAGCTTTAGTAGACAACAGTGCACAATGTACCCTGATGCCATCAAGATATATAGGAGTAGAATCCAGGGGTGACAGGGAGATCCCAGCAGCTGACTGTACTGGAAGCTGTAGTGAGGCTGACTGGGAATGAATGGCAAAAACACCCAGAAGTGACTGGCCCAGAGACCCTGTGCATCCTTGGCATAGATTTCTTCAGGAGAGGACATTTCAAGGACCCAAGAGGTCATCGTTGGGCTTTTGGGATAGCTGCTGTGGAGACAGAGGAAATTAGACAGCTAAACACCTTGCCTGGTCTCTCAGTGGAGCTGAATCATGATTTTAAAGAGTTAAGATTTTAGCTAAGAATCAGAAGTAATTTATATTGATCAGGGTGTAAGTTAGATAAGTAAATGGTAGGTTAATAATTATTAGATTCTTAAGCTAGAGCTAATTGTTATATTATGTTTATAGAAGAAAGTGGAGTAAGTGAACTTTGTTTTAAGAACAGATTGAAACCAGTAAGAACAATGGCCAGCACCTGGAGTTTATATCAATCAAGCACGAAGCAGGGGACCTTGGATCATGGATCAGAGGGTCACAGAGACCTGATGAAGACTCTCCTGACTTCATCCCTTGAGACCACTGACCCAATTCGAGACCGCAGACCCAATTCAAGAGAAGAATTGTGCGCAGATGAATGAGGCTAATAGCCTCATTTGAATACTGAATGGGGATGGGAGGTGCTGGGGTTATGCATGTTGCATTATATGTAAGATATTGGAAAATAAATAGAGGGCAAAGAACCCTGTTCAGGGTGGTCATGCCTTTCAGAGATGACTCCCATGCTGCCCACCAGTAAATAAACATACCACTTTCTAACTTTAATTAGTTAGAGGGTCTTTGTCTGTGATCATATCAGTTTTAACGACTCAGAGCCTTCTGCTGTGGGACTTCTGAGAAACAATAGGTAGCAATAGCTACCACAACAATGGTAGCTATTTCCACATCCATGCCACTGATGCTACGTGGAATATGTGGGTCATGGTGATCACACAGTGATCGCACAGTGATCTTGAATAGGAAACTGCAATTGCCCAGGGACCTTGGAAGTCACCATGACCTATCCCAAAGGTGAGAATTTCAGATTATCCCCAGAAGAGGAAGAGGAGCAGGTGGCACATGCTGAAGAGGCCTCACCTATAACCAGCTACCTGAAAATGAAAAGTTTTACTCTCTCTTCTTTGATGGTTCATGCCATACCATGAAATCTGCTGTATGGAGTCATATGCAACAAGTCACAGAAGCTATTGAGGGACGAGATAGTTCAAGTCAGGTCACAGAGCTGAAAGGCATCCAGTTAGCTTTAGGTATTGCTGAATGAGAGAAATGGCCAGCACTCTACCTGTACACTGACTCATGGAGGTGGCAAGTGCTCTGTGGGGGTGTCTGTACTGGTGGAAAAAGATTAATTGGTAGCACAAAGGTAAACGTATCTGGGCTGTTGAATTACAGCAAGACATTGCTACTTGGATAGAGAAGTTGGCTGCAAAAATACCTCATGTAGATGCACACATACTGAACAGTCAGGCTACCAAAGAACGTTGCAACAACAGGTGGGATCAAGCTGCCAAGATTAAAGTGTCTCAAGTGATCTGGACTGGCAACATAAGGGTGAATTATTTCTGGCTTGGTGGGGCCATGACACCTCAGATCGTGAGGGAAGACATGCAACATACAGATGTGCTTGTGATCGAGCAGTGCATTTAACCATGAGCTCTGTCTCTCAGGTTATCCATAACTGTGAAATGTGCTGCAATCAAGCAGGCCAGGTGGGTAAAACCTCTGCAGTATGGGGGATAATGGTTGAAATATAAATATGGGAAGGTCTGGCAGATTGATTGTGCAAACCCACAGAAGCAAGTGCTATTTTTCTACAATGGTGGAAGCAACCACTGGATGACTGCAGATGTACCCTGTGTCTCACACTACTGCCAGAAGCACCATCTTGTGCTTTGAAAAGCAAGTCCTATGGAGAAATGACACCCCAGAAAGAAGTGGGTCAAAAAACGAGACTCATTTCAAAAACAGCCTCATAGACAGTTGGGCCAGAGAGCACAGTATTGAGTGGGTGCCTCATACTCCCTCTCATGCACCAGCCTCGGGGACAATTGAATGCTACAATGGACTGTAAAAAACAGATTGAGAGCAATGGGTGGTGGGACCTTCAAACATTGGGGTCAAGATTTCGCAAAGGCCACCAGGTTAATTAACACTAGAGGTTCTATCAAGCTGGGCCTATCCAGCCAAGGTCTCTACACACCATAGAAGGGGATTAAGTCCCTATGATGCCTATGAGGAATGTGCTAGGGAAGACAGTTTGGGTTAGTCCTGCCTCAAGCAAAGGCAAATCCATCTGTGGGATTTTTTTTGCTCAAGGACTTGTGTGCACTTGGTGGGTAAACAGAGGGATGTGGAAGCACAATGTGTACCTCAAGGGGATTTGATATGTGGATGAGAACAGTCTGTAATGTTGAATTGTATATTATATAATTTTGGTTGCTGAATGACACTGCCACTGTATGCCATAACTGCCATGGACAGTGAGGATGGATGGCTCGAGATACATCAGGTGTGAACTCCTGATGCAGCTTGCAACCACCCAACAGGACACCAGCCCTTCTGCCCTGGAAGACATCTGGGTATATGTATATATTTGGAAAGTGTAAGATCTGGGCAAGACATAAATGGCATAGAATAAGGGGTGGATAATGTCCTAGATTCAGCCAGGGACAGGGTCAACCTTTTTGCAGTAGCTGAGAGGGGGTGGAGCCTGGAGCCTGTGGGCATATCTAGGTTTTTATTCTACACCACTCATGTTATTGCTGGGTGGCAGAAGTAAGGGCTTCTCACTTCTGAGAAAAAGCCAGAGTGGATTTGGGTGGAAGAAAAAAGGTGTCATGGGGAAGTTCTGCAATGATTTTGTCCTTTTCCATGAGAGCAGACAACAGGCAGAGTGGTGGAGTGGTGCTGATCCTGACTGGGGCATTTGTCTGCCATGTTTTTTCATTGTTTCAGGCTTGGGGGGAAAAGCATGGTGGACGGAGCAATGGGATAGTTACAGCTGAAGTCATGTCTTGTCAGACTTGGTGAGAATTTTACATGTAATCAACCTCTTTTATATACTGTTATTATTAGTATTGCTATTACTGTTCATTTTCTTGTCTCATTTTCTTGTTGTTTCTAGTAAATTCTTATCTCAACCTGTAATCTCCGCCTTTTGTCTCTCTCTTTTGTCAGAGGGGGTTGGAGGAGGAGAGCAGCACGGTGGGGTTTCACTTCCAGATGGGCTTAAAACATGATGTCTTCTTAGAAGTACTGGCAATCCTTGTACCCTGAAACAGTTCTTAGTGGTAAATCATATGTGATCATACAAGTAATCTTTCAGCTTATGCACAACCAAGAACAAGTTAAACTATGCAAGTCTTTGTTCTTTTAAATGACTGAGTCAATCTAGTTGAAATGTTTGTCCTGAGGCAGGGAAATTTCAATTTAGGTGATAAATATTTGGCATAGTTACAAATAACTCAAACCTGAGTGATTAATGGCAGAAATTTGGGAGCAATCATAATAGATGTTGCTACTTTTAATTATGGGTAAATACTAGATAATGCTTGTCTGAAGAATTTTATTTAATACATTCTCAGAAGTAAAGAATTTCATCCTTAAAACTTAGGTGTGGGGAAGTTTGTTTCATGTTGTTTATGTTATTAACTGTTTTTAATGCAATTCTTTTAGATAATAGACTTCTGAAAATACTTATACAGAAAGAAGAATACTTTGGAATTGGGCTAAGATTCAGGAAAGTCTTGTTTAAGTGAACATATTTTCTTTGTTATTTTGATGAATTCATAGCTTCATGAAAGTCAAATGTGTTTTTATGTTATGATATCGTTCTGGAAATGAGAAAAGATGAAGTTCCTACATGGGTTTTGGAGAGAGGCCGAATTGGTTATTTACCAAGTTCTATGAACTTGTTGAATGTATTCAGACAAAATTATATAATAAAAAAATATTTTGGTTTAATTTTAATCATATACTGTAGAACAAATGGTAAGAGTTAACCTTAAGTACGTGCCAGTGGAGGAAAAATTCAATAAGGAAAGATTGAGGTTGACTGGCAATTACAGAGGTAACAGTTCACACCTCTATATTTAAAGGCTGAGTCACTGTTCCCATGTAAAATAGACTTCTTATTCACTTATTTATTCAGAAATGGTGAGGTCATCTCTTAAGGACAATTCTTTTAATTGATGAAAGGTAAATTGCCATTGTAGCAGTGAAAAGAAATATGCTTTTAACAAGCAAAACTCAAATCTGACTCAAATTGTCAGAAACAAAAAAAATTCCTTAACTGATTGATGTGAAATTTTTGGGCTCAAGTACAAAACCAATGTTGCATGAGGAAATCTTTGCAAAAATATTAAACTATTCAAAATAAACCTGTTCTAGTGACATCCTATAATGTGAGTTATGCTGATTAGTTCCAGTTTACCCGACTGTACTGCATTACCTCTGATGTATTAATAGCATTCTGGTAACTCCTACTCTTAATCGGATTAGAGTAATTAATATGTCATAGGTAATGTAGTTTGAAAATGTGTTCCTAACGGAGCAGAATGTCTCATAGTGAAGTGATTGCCTTGATTTTAGATTATTCCATGTTAAAGTTACCTCCATAAACTATATCTTCACTTATTTATGTGTTTATTAATGTATGTATTAATTTTAAAACAGTGATTAGGAAAGCTGGAGTATTTGAAATCGAAACTCAGGCTCGAAAAAAGGTCTGAAAGTTGGTATTTGATTTGATTGTACTCTTCAAAGTGTCGTTGGGCTAAAAGCCTGATAGTATTGTGTTTTGTTTGGTACAGTGAAGATTCTTGGGCTGTAATTGCTACAGTTAGAATCACATATATTAAATATCTTTCAGTTCTAGCAGCTGCCTATACTGACAAACTTTTTTTTTAACAACAAATGAAGCAAAATTTTCTATGTGTATAAGACAAACAACTGGAAGAGACTATTTCAGAGGGGATGGTGATAATAATACAAACAGACTAAGCTTAAAACTTTAGTTAATACATGGAAGGTGGGATTTTTTTATTTGAGAGGCTCACAGAATTTAGGTTGAAGAATCAGGAAATTCTTTCATTTCAAATTTAATTCAAAACTTAATTAGAAAGATAATTACTAGAGCTGTTTATCCTTCACTGTTTTAAGGCATTTTTGTAATAACAAAATTATCAACGCTTCTTAAAACTGTTGTAGTGCCTGTATGGAACATGATCTCTGAGCAACCTCTCCTAGTGAAAGGTGTCCTTGCTCATGGCAAGGGGGTTGGAACTAGATGATCTTTAAGGTCTCCTCCAACCCAGGTAATATTATGATTCTACGATATTGCCCATATCTCAAAGAGCTTACCTTTTTAGTTTAGATACGACTCAATGAATGAGGATAATGAACTGTTCAGAGATGTTGAACATGAAAATAACAAGGCTTGAAGCAATATGCTTAGGCAATGATTTGATTTTGATATTTAGAGACACAATGACTTAATTTTAGATTGTTGGGGTGTTTATCCCTGAGTCATCTTGCACATTAGTTTAAGAAGGAAGTGGTAGGAAATATTTGAATGAAAAAATGAGAGATTTGTAAGCCAGAAGTTCAAGTAAGCTGATGCACCAGTATACCAACACAGACACAGAGAGGCTGAGGAAAAATGGGAGATAAAGACGGTGACATAATCATCAGAATGGATGACTGACAAGACACTGAAATAATTGTATATTTGTGTTTATTATTACACTTTAAGGACTCAATCCTCTAAAATACAGCTGATTTACCAGTGTAGTTAAGCATGTGCTTTAGTAATACAGATGTGCAGTTATAGATTATTTAGCCTATGTTTTAATTTATAGCCTAGGCATTTTAGGAATATTAGCTCTTGGATTTTCTTGTAAGTTCCAAACATGTAGTTTACCTTTCATTTACTCTGGCTTTACCTCAGTTTCTTCTTTTTTATCTCGCTGCATTTATATTTTTCATGACTTTGTATTTTGTTCATGAATGAGGAATTCACTAATTTTATCAAATATGGTGCTAGCCATTTCTATATTTGTGTGTGTTCTTTATCTCTTTGAAGGGCTCTCCCCTCTGCATTATGAATATACTTTTACTTGTCAGATCTTACCCTTTGATCAATTACCCAAGTCTGACTCCCAATTGGGAATGCCATAAATGTACACATACTGTCTTGTAGTGCGGGAAATATTCCCGAAGTAAATGAGAGAGGCGTGGAAAGGGTATGGAATAATTGTTAATGCCCAAAGCTCCTGTGGAACAGCTGGGGATGAACCAGATTGTACCTGTTAGAGGCACACACTCTAGAGCAGAAACCTCACCACACTTGGAGGAAGGGACAGCCTAGTTCCTCATTCAAGCTGTGATACCTGCAGAGTGGAACAGGCATTGAGGCCAAGACTCAATTCATCTAGTTCAAAGCCCTGCAGAAAGAGAGAGACAAGTATTTTATCCCCTAAAGAAATATAGCCAAAAAAAAAAAGCTAAGGCATTTATATAGTTATATTGATACAACGAAGTATCTGTGTGTGTTTCTACAATCCATCAATGAAAGCCATGCAGTGTTTTGTTGCTGTTACATTTCTTGTAGGTCATCATCCTTAATAGAAGGCAGAGATACAAGTACCAGGGTTGTGGTTCCATTAAATAACTTACTAGAAGAAGGTGGATCAATTTATCAGCTAAGAACTGGAGTTTAAGCATGTAAAAGACCTTTGTAAAGAACGGGGTGACAGACTAGTGTTGATGTGGAGTAGGAGACAGGGACATGACATTAATACACTGAGTTCATGCAGCGACTACTCATGTTTATTGTCTGGCAGCTCCTTTCATAGATCTTTTAAATTTCCAGTGCTTACAGACATGATTAGTCAAGGGCCTCAACTCCACCTAGCTCACTGTCCAATGATATGGGTGTATCTGTACTTCGAAGGCGTTGGCTGAGGTCCTCTCTCTGGCTTTGAATCTGACCTTTCATTATCGTGTCCGAGGACTTGTTTACTTTGAGCCAGGCTAGTCGAGCTGGTATCTGTTAAGGTAAATCATCTGTGCAGATATAGTCCAGCTATATCTGTCACAGACTAGAATCATCCTGTAGCTCTTATTTAATGTTACGCTGCACAACTCTCAGTGTGTGACTAAAAAATAGACCTCCCTCAACACTATCTGAATTATGAGAGGCCATAAAAATGACATTCTCACAGACTATGTATTACATAATTTTAGAGAAGGTGTGAAGAAACAATTTAGTTTTGATTTGTCTCAACACTGATTGTCAGAGGCATATAGAAGAGGAGTTGCACATATGCCACTTGCAGGAGTCAACTAGGAGAAAATGGGAGAAAGCCTTCTCTCTGGGGAGACTTTACCTGGCAACCATTTCATATCTCACATGGGACAGTCAGCAGGGGAACACCAAAGACACTGCACCCTCCAGAGAGGCTTCTACAATGGTCTTCTACAAAGATGGTCAAAGGTCTCCACCAGTGGACTGCAGTGGGAGGTTGGACTGGGCCAATGGTCTAATGTCAGCAGGAAGACTTTGGGAGGAGCCAGGGAGTACACAAGTAACTGCATCGTAAGCTGTGGGGGCTTTTGGGTCTTACGCGTTTTGCAGCTTGGTGACTTTGGGGTTTGTTTTATTTTTTGAAACTTGCTTTTTCGCTTGGGCTTGGACTTTTTGAATTTGGGCTTTTTGAGTCTGGGGGCCTTTTGGGTCTTGTGTTTTTTGCTTTAGCTCCTGCCTGCTGAGCCCTGGCCTGTTTTGGGCTTTTTGCCCTAGGTCTAGTTTAACTTTTGGTTCTTCTGCCCTCACTGGCTCTTGCTCGCCCTCCCATCTGTCCTGCCCCGCTCTGTCCCTGACCACCACCCTGCTGCTTCATTCCTGCATCCCTGCCTGAGCCACCTGCGTCCTAGCCTTCCTGCCTCCTAGCCAGGCCACCACCAGAATCCCTGGTGCAACCTTGTCTAGTGTTCTGGACCTCCTGGCCAAGCACTCCCTCACTCACTGCATGTCTAGCCACCCATCGCTGCAGTAGCTGTGCCTGTGGAGCTGCATCTCTGAAAGCTGTGCAGGCTCCCCAACAGGCATAGTGCACACACCCCCTCATCGCATAGACGATGACAGTGCTCCTTGATCCTCTGGTGGTAGCGCCTGCTTTTTCTGTCTCCTATCTCTCTCTTTCTCTCCCCCCATTCCTTTTCCATTTTCCTTCCTTCTTTACTGTCTTTTCTAGCTATCTTTAGTAGGGCAACTCCTTTTGTTTTGTTTTTGTTATCAATAAATGATTCTCTACAAGGTTGATACAAGATACAAGGTTGTCTTGGTTTACTTAATTTTGTTCCAGACTGTAGCAGAATTTCTTAGAGAAAATGCGCATGATCTGTATTTGGCGTAAAAATTGAACTCCCCAGACTGGGCCTCATCGTTGAGGCCTGTAGGAGTTTGTGGTGCAGGTAGAAATTTGGTGCCAAGTCTATGGCGTAGTTAAAATTAAGGCTTAAGGTGTTGGTAAGGGACAGTGGGTTTTCTAGTAAGCACAGTAATTATGTGGACACTTTAGCCGCCTTAAGAGTTTGTTCAACAATGTGTGTTTGCATTTTTCCCTGTGCTGTATGCCAATGAGAATACATCTGTGAATGTAAACTATTTAGGCATGTATAAAACCTGCCATTTTTGACAGAATAAACAGAGAACGTAGCATTAACCATACTGATCGGATCTGCATTTTGCTCTCGCCCAAACTTCCCATTATTTGGGTTCCCTCACTAGTCCAGACCATTTATTTTTAAAAGAAGTTGTCTATTGAATTTCTTGAAGAGCCAAGTAGAGTTATCTCTGTGAGGGCTCAATATCTCTGAGGGCATTCAGCACCTTACAGAAAATGGCTTAAAGAATTTTGTGAGATGGCATGGTCGAATATGTCTTGAAAAAGCAAAAAGGTTTAATAAAAGAAGAAAATAATGCAAAACAAAGAACAAAGACAAGCACAGTATAAGGACAGGTCCCATACACTTGCTACAACACCTTGGAAATGCCTCGAGCGCCTTTGTTCTCACTCTTGGCTACAAAACAATCAAGGGGGGTTCCATTGGCAAACTGCCAACAGAAACAGCTACAGGTTTTGAAGAACATTTAGAAGGTCCAACAGATGCTTCTGTTCTGGCACCCACAAATTGCCATCAGAAGGGCATGGAAAGTTCTAGTTGAACTTCCTAAAATGTCTAGAGGTAAATTGAAACTCCTTTCCTTATACAGAAATGCCCACTTGGGTATGGGGGATGCTTTCCTACAGTGGAATGTGACAGGAGTCAATCACTTTAACAAAATAAAGTAGAAACTCCTCAGAAAGTAAATCTATACTGATGAATTGGTTGCTTCATTCAAATGCACGTGAGGGATGAATGTGTGGTAAAGTTGTGAGGAACATTTTGTAGGCTCTAATCAGCTGAAAATTTGGAAGTGATTCAGGTGCCATGTAAAGAGAAGTTTCATCATCTAGCTTCACATAATGGCAGGCAGGAACCAGCCATAACAAAAATATCTTTTATTCGTGATGAAAAACTTAAATGTGTTGCATGAGCAGTTGTGTGAGGATTTTTTTTATTATTTTTACAATGTGAAATCTAAATGTCATGCCAAAACTTCTCACATGCTATGAAAAGCAACAGTCTTAAACTGGTCTGAGCTACTGGGTTGCTTCTGCCAACTGCATTGTCTGAGAAGGCATTGAGACCCTATCTTTTCACATTGAGCCAATCCCAACACAGAAGTCCACTGGGTTTTATTTTACAGCTTATGGCTACATTTCAGATAACTGGAACATGAAGAATTTGCACAAATACTTCACCATCTCGGGCTGTATCATTATTTTCAGGCTCATGGGTCAATATAGAAAACTCTTATTAACCAGGTTTAAAGGCGTAGAAAAGTATGATGAAAATTATCAAATTAAATCTTGGTCTATAAAATTCGCTTCATGTAAATCCTTGATTACTCTCTTTCAGTAAAAGTAAAAATTTAACTAAAAGGGCCATAGAAGCATATATTTTTGAGTTGTACATAAGATGAACATAACCTACTTCAAACTTGTTGAAGTCTAGATTTTGCTAGTGATTTTACAAGCTGAATTTAAATGTGTTTGTTAATCACTCTGGTAATTATACACCTCAATAAATCATCACAGAGAAATCAGAAACTTAACCTGAACTGAGATCTTCCCAATGAACATTGAGAACAATGTAGTTCCATTTGAGAATTTTCTCATTGCTGTGTAAGTACGTCTGTTTTCTTTACAAATTAACTGAATGTGTTTATAGTTATGGTGATTCTAATTTATTGTAAGACCCCCATAAACTATTGTGCCTGTGAAAAATGTCTTTAAATTATATGTAAAAATTCAGAGCATGTTTTTTCCATACTGACACTGTTTTTAAAGCGGTGCTGGCATATGCAATCTCCACTCATAAAGCACTATGTGAATGAGAATTATATGATGGTGTTACCAGATTTGTTTATACTTGGTGAGCTAACACAATGCTTGTTCTACCAAAATCACTGGCCTATGGAACTGCACAATGCCTATGGTATAAGAAAGGGAACTGGAAATCCACCAGCACCAATGCCCTGCATCTCAGTGAGATCAACTGGAATACCGGGGTCCCTGATCACCATGGACCACCAGAGAGACCCTCAGAACAGAAGAATGCATGCATAAAAAGGAGGGTAATTATGGTTGATGATTTCGGGGAAAATGATGATCATATGTATGTTTAGTCTGGGACCATAAATGAATATGCATGTAGAATACAGTACATAAACAGAAACTTCCCTGTACTCAGCATGCAGGGCTTTAAGAGGAGCTATCCTCCTGTGCATCCAGCTGAAAAAAGAATGCCTGCTTCTTAATGGCTTCTTCTTAGTGTTAAAGAGTTTTTTTATTTTTCTGAATTTTTGGTGATAATGGGACCAAAAATTTGCATGCTGTTTTCTTTTTTCTTAGAATCATAGAATAATAAAAAAAATTCAGGTTGGGAAAAACCTCTTAAGATCATCAAGACCATGCATTAATCCAAGACTGCCAAGTTCACTAGTTGACCTTAAGTGCCACAGCTACATCTTGATTTTATTTGTCTGTGTTCAAGATCACAACATTCTTCTTGTCCAAAATACTTCATTATTATAGGGAACCAAGTATTGGGTGATTAGGAGCTGAGGAGTAAATTAGAGAGGTACAGAACCAGTCTGCTGGTAAGAATGGAAGGACTCAGTTCCCTGGCATCTGAGCAGCTGCTTGCTGCTGGGAAAAGCCAGAGCCATGGATGACTTTACCCCAGTGCAAACCAACTATTGGCACTAAAAGTTGTGGACATATGCTGGTATTTGTATGGTCAGAATTTGCTATTTTGACACCCAGTGAAATTCACATGATTCAATTTACATCACATTTTTATTAACTATTTGAGAAAATGCAAGGCCCATTTTATCCATAAGCTGCAGTAATTTCTATAAAGTAACAACTGTAATGTAACATTTGTAATAGAAATTTAAAGTTCTACTAACATTTCCATTTTTATCAACTAGCATTTGGAGTTAATGAGAACTGCAGTATCAAAACCTGCTTTGATAAGCGAAGACTCTTATTTGTTTCCATGTCACAAACTGCCTTCCAGCAAGTATCTGCCTGGACTGTGTCTTTTCACTTGAGTTATGAGTTCCACAGTTTCTGCCTGTGCTGTACTTTATCTTTTAAAATAATGTTTATGTAATTGGCTGTTATAGTCTCAGGATATGATAAAGTCAATCTTTTTGGGGAGTGGTAATATCTTCTGTTAGATTGTGTGATTGTATCTGGGGAAACAAGCAGAACTATTTTTTGAGCCTCCTTGTTTTTTATTGTTTGAGGGTTTTGTTAAAACTAAATTGATACACAATTTCTTCAATTCTTAGGAAAGGAATCTGAAAAAAAGAAAAAGAAAAAGTGAGTGTGAAAGGGAATACTTTTCTGTTTTTATCCTTGCAACATCTTCTGTGTACCATAAGTAGCATTCACAGAATGCTGTTTGTGTTCTTTTAGGGTTTCCTCCTTGACACCATCTCGAACTGTAACTTGGAGCTGAGATTAGTAAGATGATCACATTAACCTGGTAAAGAAAATCAGATCATCATGTTTGTTTTATTTATCTGTATGGTTGCATGAGATATACATCTGGCATATGTGTTGTGTGTAAAATGGACCCCATATGATTGTGTCCATGTTCTTTGTTTCTTTTTGTTTCTTTTTTTTGCAGACTGTCACATTAATACAGGATGCTTGGTCTAAAACATAAGCTAGACTTCCATGCTTCTCTTCTTTCTCCATTCTCATTCATTACAGGATTCATTTTTATATGAATTGCAGTCTTCAGTCTTTACAAACATAATTGTTGTTTGTAAAGAATTTTTTGGCATAACCCAGACTGTAGGGAAATCTGATATTTATACCAAGAAATTGTATTCAGGGAATACAAGAAAGTATGAAGTGCCACAAGTACAATCTTTCTTCACACTGACATGGACTTTACTGCAAAAGTAGTTGTAATGAGCTACAGTTTTACAATACAATAACAAAGACAAGTTCCAAATCTAGTGGCCAGTACAAATTCATAAGCAGGCATAGATACATGCACCCAGTATCATGAAGTGTAAGCCAAGAAGGCATGTAAATGTTTGGCTCATTAATGTGATACAGAGCTGAAGATAGGCTTCAAAGACATTATGTACAATATTAAAACTGGTTCCTTGCTTACTCTCATAAAAGTTATTCATCCAGAAGTGGAACAAAAGAGCTTAGCAAAGGCCACACAGCAGGAACTGGCTGTTCTTTCTTCCCAATGCAACTGGCTAATAAAATTTGGAGGCATTCATGGGTGACGATATCTGTAACTCCTAAATTTGGCCAATAGCCTCTTTACCCGGGAAAATCAGTATCAATACAGAAAACATTTCAGTCCTTGATGACATGGAAAACCTGGCTACTTGCTTCACTTGTCAGTTGAAGACAAAGTGGATTTGGGGAGGGAGACTACTTTATGAAATCAAGGCCAAAAAAGAAAAAGAAATTTAAAATTGCACATTAGCATTCAATTGCTTATATTATTCGACTTATTTAGAGGATAGAGGACATATTACAATATTTCTCAGTACCAATTTGCTCTTTGTTTACAAGTCATATAGCACAGGCTTTCAAACTTACAGTACAGATAAAGTTTTTGAAGAATCTGCTACCTAACTGTTTCTCTTTAGTCACCTAAATTTGCTGAATTTTCTCAGCTCTCAATTAGCAAAGAATCTACAGTAGATTCACATTTTTATTGTGATCTTCAGAGTACTGAACACATGTAAAGACTTTCATTTGTATTCCTAGAAGAGACTTAGATTTATAAAACTCTGTCTGTAAGTATCTGTTCTTAACTGTATACCTCTTGCCAGAGGAAATCAAGAAATCTTTCTGACAGAATTTTTCAGATTTCAGTTTCTAATGGAAACCTGTATAATGCAGGTTGTTAATAACTCATATTAATTGATCATTTAACTTTTCTGAGAAAAATTTCCAAAGATGCAAAGCACTTAGTGACTTGACTGAGTCTTATGACTTAAGTGCTGAGTGCTTAATTCATACTGTGAGGAAAAAACAATCACAAGGTTCTAATATGAGACTTGTTTAACTCTTCCAGGCTACGCTGAGATCTTTAGATGAAAGTACTGTAGTATATTGTTTAATAAATTAACTTATTTCTTCAGCCCAACAGAAACGGTTGCATTTTGTTTCTTTACATCACTTGGATAGATGTAATTAACACACAGATGCCTGTGAAAAATATTTCTGCTGAGGAATAACAACTATTGGCATCACTTGTATCCTGTTTATTGTTATTTTGTTTACTTTGGTTGAGGTTTGTAACACAATATTTTGACTCAGAAGCAGGCTAATTTTGCTTGCTCATGTATGTAGTCTTATTGCTGTGATTAAAAACTTTTCTGCAAGGCTTTTTATGATGTTTGTTGAACTGAAAGAGTAGTTTAGAAGTCATTCTGCTTGTAGACAAGTGATGCAACCTTTTAGATGAGACAATAGAATCTCAACACACAAGCAAGCAGGAGTCAAAATTATATACTTCTTTATGAAGTTGTATATGTACATCCATAATGATTAACAATTCCCTCAACTACATTTAGATATAGTTTAAACCAGAAGACATAGTACCTCTGCTGCTCTTAAATTATTTGATATATAAATGCTCAAAATTCTATTCAGTCTTTCTGCAGCAGTAGGTATGAATGGTGCACAACTCTCTTCCAGGCTTGTGTGTAAAAATGCATCTGCAGGTTATTCAGTATTAAAATAAAGAGTGCCTGGAACTATTAATCAGTTATCTGGCATGTTTTATGCTTTAGAAAAATTAGAGTTTATGTTGTAACCAAATATTGTAACATCTATTATGCCATTTTTATTCAGTAGTAAAACTTTTTCAAGTATGCTTTCCTGTTCAACTATTTGATTCTGTGACATGCTTCTAGACAATAACTAGTGGTAGTTCTATCCATTCACATGAATTTACACATTTTGAATCCTCTGCTGACACAGTTGGCATCCTTGTAGTCAGCAAAAATACCAAAGCTAAAAATCCTTTCCAGCTTTTTACTGACGTATCTTAATTTATGATTCTTTATGCATTAAATATGATCTTTCCCAGCCTTTTGGGCATATGGTGTGTCACAGTCAAGTATCAACAATATTATGATTCTCTTGTCATTAAATATCTGGCAAGAGACTTGGTCTGCTTGATGTTTTGCTTATTAGATAGATACTGCCATATAGACACCTTATACTTTACATTCACTGGTTGCTAATCATGTAGTGGGAAGACAGAAAAGTTGTTAACTATGATTCTCATGACAAAAAAAAAATTTGCTTAAAGTATTCAGTAAAGAGTTAGCAGAATATAAAATCATCATGAATGGGAGTTCAGCAGAATTTTTGAGATATGTTTTCTTGATTCTATATGATTAGTCACATAATACTAGGATTGTGTTTGAAATCTGTGAAGCTGTGTGTGAGCATTTTTTTAACCAAGTATTTCTCTAGAAGAATTGATGACCAGGGCGAATAAAGTTTTCCAACCTTCACTTTTTTAATGAGATGTTCAGACCACAAGAAACATTCAAAATGCTTAGTAAAGCTATACACGATTTCTCTGTCTTAAGGGAATAAGCATAAATAACTATAAGAGTACTTGTATTAGAAACACAATGGCCAATTTTCAGTGGATAGATTATTCAAGAGCAAAGAAAATGAGGAATTTATTTTAATGTAAATAAATTCTTAACAATACTGTCTACTTTGACAAAAATAAGATAATCGCTGATGTATCTGGATGCATTTTAAAATACCGTCCATTGTGTGAAATATAATGTGTTCAACAAGTTACCTGATTGTATAGGCACCTAGAAACTCTAATACAGGGGGTTGTTGTGGGAAATATTGAAATATTCTTTGTAAATATTTTGGGATTAACACCCTTGAAATAAATAAATAGATAAATAAATAAATAAATAAATAAATAAATAAATAAATAGTGTAGTTTTAATTTAGTGCAATTTTAGCAATAAAATAAAATTTATCCAACATTCTGTGTTCCAAGGTACTTGCCTTCAAGGGATTTGAGCATTGCAGAAAAAAGCAATACACAAGTCAGTGATAAATCTCTTGAGTTTCACTATTGAGAACATATCTTCATAGGAATCATAGGGTTGCCTCCCTATATCAATTTTGTACTATGTAGTAGAAAATATTTCCTATGAGAAATGTGAATAAATGTATCATTTTTGCCATTAAAATGTGTGCTTATTTTCATTTTAAAGAGAGTAGTAAAAGGTGCTAGAAGGGTGAGACATTTGCTGGATTGAAATGACCACCTGAAACTGTTCATTGCTGAATATTTTTTGTCTTGTTTCAGCAGGGCTAGTTCAGAATAGCAAACTCAGGCATAGATGGAAGTCTTCGGCCTTAGCAAATAGGGAGTTTTTCTGAAATATTATTTCAGAAAACATACACGTAAAAGATCTGAGATGCTTAGCCAAAAACTTCCTCTGCATTTTGAATTTATAATGAAACCTGGGTCACTGCAAGTTTAGAACGAGTTGGTGAATTTCACTGCAACTATGCATTGGTCTGTTACTACCACAGCAGTAATGGCACATTGTGCTAGTTATTCATAGTTTCTTATTTACACCCAGGCTTGCGTCATGTACCATGCTGCATACTTCCTTTCTTTTCAAGTATTTTTTTTTTCAGACTGTTCTATTGTTGACTGGGAAGTTGAGCTGTTCCCAATGTGTTCCGAAAGAAACATCCTGTACAGGGAGATTTGTTTTATTTTACATACAGCTGCCAATATACTTTAAAGTGGATGGTGTCCTCACTATTTTTTCTTTCCTTCCTAAACTAAATTGACGTTTAAGCTTAGTTTGTAAGTCAGGCCTTCTTAGAGAAGGTCACCTGAGGCTCACAGAAATTACTTTAAGTAGAAAGAGTTTTAAAAGTTCCTCTTAATCAAGAGGTTTAAGGCATCTACTTATTGATCTGTATGCAACTAAAATGCATTAAAACCCCAAATACAAACTAACTATGCTTTTCTTATTTTGCTAATATGAACAGCTACATTACAACATAAGAGGTAACCGTGTACTTTAGAAGGTGATATCAAAGCTCCCGTGAGATTAAAGTTCTGCTTCCAGAGATGTCACAGACAAGAGTTTCTACTGACAAAAAAAAATAGGACTCAAAAATGTAACCCCATACTGTTACTAGAATGTTATTTTTTTACCTAAATTCTCTATCTTCTTCCAGCTGCTACAGGTCCTTCATGTCAATATGTAACTTTTTTCTTGCCATTCACAAGGGTGTGATGAACTGAAGCTTATTTCTTTATCATAAGACAGGGTGGGGAAAAAACCCCATGATATTCTGACACTGTACCTAAAATGTCAGCAGAAAGTCTTTTGCTGTTGCTTTTATACTGTCTCTGAAAAAATCAGAGGAATACTGATTCTTCATGATTATGTACCAACCATGTAAAATTTGAGAGTGGTTTTTCTAAAGAGACAACTTTTGAGGCAGAACAGGTACACCTCATCAGCATCACTGTAATACACCCAACTGCCCCAGTATAAAAACTGTTTGAGAGAGTCAGGTTTGAATTGAGAATTTCCTGGACCTATTAAATCTTGGACACTTTCCTGAAACTTTGAACAATAATACTAGATATGATAAGGTGTTCATTTTCTGGTTTGAACATGTGTCCAGTGGGGAATTGGACTGGAGATCACGCAAATTAGTACCAATCAGTTATTAGTTTCCAGAGATGGAACAATTGGAATCGTTATCTGAAGAAGTGTTCTTTCTCTTGCAACTAATGCTTATATCTCAGTGTTCCTTAGGCATAACATTATTTCTGGTTCGCTGAAACTTTTGAAATTGAAAGGCTCTAATTTTATTGTAATGTTTCATTCAGTTTAAGTCAAGGAGGATTACTGAGCTGAAAATATTTTAAAATAATGGTTTTTATAGACACCTGTT
This sequence comes from Argya squamiceps, assembly GCA_037834095.1. Classification (NCBI taxonomy): domain Eukaryota; kingdom Metazoa; phylum Chordata; class Aves; order Passeriformes; family Leiothrichidae; genus Argya; species Argya squamiceps. Next base: position 56,383,197 of record JBBMKD010000102.1, read on the forward strand.
CAGATAATTTTGCGTTTTGCAGTTTTCTGTAACTCTTTGTGCATTTATGGATTTTTCATGCAAACAAAATATCCTTGTCTATAATTTTAGAAGTGCATAATTAGCAATATTGCATTTTCATACAGACCACAAATAAAAGCTTTTTTATCTGTGCAAAATGCTAGACATAGCCTTCCTTTTCTTAGGATATTTTCTGGGCTTGGTTTATGGTACTTTGCTGTAATACGTATTCTATTTCTTCATATAGGGAAAAGTATAAACCAATAACACAGCCATTAAACAAGTATTACCAGAATTGAGAAAATAAGTTGTTCACAAAATACTCAATAATCACTTTGATTCAGATTTAATTTTAAAATCAGGAATTACATTATAAGTGCTGTCATGCTGCATTCTTTTACTAATTACATCACTATTCTCCAGAGAGTGTAGCTGCTTCAGAAAGTTTAGTCAGAATTCATATGCCTCTGAAAATCTGTTTGTTGAAGAAAAATGTAAGATGAGACATTGGCTGGTATTTATTTTCTGGCTTTCTAAACCATTCCATTGCTATTCAAGGATTTGCATTATATGTAGCTCATATCAATTGCAGTGAGTTTATGGGGAAGAGTACTTTCAGATTCTCAGTTGTGTAGAACAAACAGTGATTTGTCATCACAGACCTATTTGACCATTCTGTCAACCAAGAAAAACTTCTCTGACTAAGTAACCAGTACAGATGCAGTATATGGCACTGGTGTTTCTGTATGAGAGAAATGGCCTGCTGTGCACTGATTTTATAGACAGTCACTTTGCGGTCAATGTCTTTTTGTACATCAGTTCAACAAGTTGTGGATTTATTGCATATGAGATGACCTACTGCATTGAACATGTCCTGAGGTGAGAAAAAAAAAACCCCAAAATAGATTTATATTTGTAGAAGAGAGCTTTACTTGTGCAAGAGATGTCTATGCAATGGTTATGGCCATGTAGCCCCCATTTCACTTAGGTGGAAGCTACATCTTTCTCACTATGAACTAGGTTTGATGTGATTGTGAAACACTAGAGTTACTGTGTGTGGCCATGCTGGCAGAAGTGAATAGGCAGTTTTCCAGAAAATAATAAACCACATACTTTTCTTAAATTATAGCCTTATACCACGGAAAAGTAGTAGGAGCAGGAGCAACCAGTTAAATACTGGATTCTTTAGTCCTGTATTTTGTTCACTTCTGTGATGGTTTAGCACAGGTAGTTATTTTGTTTTTTAGTCTTTAGGGAAGTAGTAGCAAATAGTGACAGCTTGTCT
>JBBMKD010000102.1:56404616-56435685 GCA_037834095.1 Argya squamiceps
TATATGTATATCTCTGTAAGAATGCATTGATTTGGGTATGATGTAGATGGCCATGTCTCTGCGCCTTCCCCCCACAGCAGCCAGGGAGAGAGAAGAGAGGCTGCAGCCCCTGATAGCAGGTTGGGGCAGCCGGCAAAGCTGGCCCCTCACCATCACAGGCCCCTCCGAGGGCCTATGCTCAGCCTGGCCAGCCTCTGCTTTTGCCTCTGTCTGGGCTGGACCCACCTCATGAGACCAAGGGGTGGGCAGGAGTCATCTACCTCCTTGGCTGTTGAGATCTCTGACTGCCTGAGCTGCTCCGATCTCTCAGTGCAAGTTCCCCCCATCGGCGCAGCCTTGAAGTCTGACACCGTGAGCCGCAGCCAGGGAAAGAGGACCTGGGCCAAATATAACTCTTTCTTGGCAAAGATGAAATTTCCAAAGCCCTGAATTTTCCTTAGTGAGTGAAATGACCAAATTGGAGACATGTAAGGGGACAGTATGGAGATAATTGACAACCTATGGTTCAATGTAGGGCATGCACTGGATTAAGTCCAGGAGATTTTAAACTGTGGTAAACAGTATTTGAAGATGAATGTATCAAGTTTGTTTTATGCTAAATTTTACTGTGTTTTAGCTGGAAGAAACTCTCCTGGCTGCACATTCCTGGCTACACTCACATGTTCCATGATCTGTGCCTTCCATTTTTGCCAAGTACACAGAACATCACCACTGGGGAGAGCCAGCAAAATATAGGTTGGCTATTGGGTCATCTGGTCCTGTCACTGAGAAAAAGCTCTGAAGGTGTCTTAGAGTGGGATGGGAAGGATGGGAAGGGGAGAACAGAATGTGATAGTCAACTTTCTCTCCCTTTCTGTGATGGCAGGATGGTGAATGTCTGTCTCCCTAAAAGTACTGCAGTTTGCATACTGGAAAGCTTCCCTCAGGCAACCGCTTGGCCAAAGAACGTTTCAGTAAAAATGAGTTCTGCTGTCCATAAAAGATATCTTTCAGCAGGCTCTGTTACAATAGCTCACTTGTTTTGAAAAATTGGAAGAAAGGTAAAAAGACAGGATAGAAAGCAAAAAGCAAATCTCCACGTGAAAAATCCAAATAAATAAATAAATAAATAAATGTGAAACATTTAGTACAAGGGTTTGGGTATGTTTGGATTTTTTTGCAAATGCCTGCCTTTAACAAACTCAAAGTATCTTCTTGGACTTGAGTGTTCTGGCCTCCCAGCACAACAAAAGTGAATCTAGAAATGGTTCAAATAGTTTGCACCCTGGAGATTGAACACTCTGGCTGAAACTGCAACACAGAGATGGAATATCTTCTCATGTCTTACTAGTTTCTCAGGAACAGCTACTTTTGCCCTCCCGACCCATGACTGAATGGTGAAAGCAAGTATTGCCATCAATTTTAGACAAAAAACCCCAGATAATTCTTTGACTTCAATTACCTTATTTTGAACATTTTTTGTTATTCTATTTTCATGACTTTTCCAATGCATTAAAAAAATTATTTGGCTTCCAGTAATGTACCCTCAGGAAGACTTCCTAAATCACTCCTGGGGCTAGGCATCTGTATATACAAAATGTTTCTTTCTTATCTCATCAAGCTTATATTGCAGACTTTAATATACTGTTGTCTAGGTACATGGAAGAACATAAAGCTACTTTTACGTTAGCTAAAGGCTATGTTAAAGCTACTGTTAGTTAGAGTGTCACTGAATAAGTAAAATAAGAAATTCTGTCAGATGTATCTTGGATTCCAAACAAAAAATACACTATGTAATAGTCATAAATAAAGTTGGAAACAATTATGGCATATATGTAAAAATCAAAATCCATCTTTACAGAATGAAGCAGTAACCTGAAAACTAATAAGTATTTATAAAATTAATGTTATTATTAGGAAATACACAGTGTCCCCACAACCTCCCAGTTTTTGATTTCTTTCATTTAATACTTTTTTTCTTTCCTTATACTGCATTTAGTTCTGGTTTTATGTCTTTATGTTTGCTATGAGCATAATTATTTTCTACCATGGAGAGGTACTTTTGTGTTTATATTTTGTGACCATAACTGGGAGGGCAAGTTTAGAAAATTCAGCTCAATGTCTGATTGACAACATTAAAGAAAATGCTGCAGCTGGCCTTTTTGAATCAGTAATCACATGAGTAAAATGATCCTTTCCCTTTCAACTTCTGTCTCATCCTGCTTTTTCATAAAATGGATAATGAGTCTTCACATCAGTTTTTATGCCCAAATAAACTACCACATAATTAATTTGATAATTAATTATTATAATAATTGGAGCTAACCAGTTCAAAAACTAAAATAAATGTCATGCCACATATTGTTCTAGTATATTACTATCCTTTTATAATTGCATTCTCTGCAATTTTCAACATAATAAATCCTCATTGATGTAAATTTGATCGCTGAACATATTCCATTGGTAATCAGAGAAACAAATTAGATGACCCTTCCTTGGTGTGGAGGTTGGACTAAATGATCTCCAGAGGTTCCTTCTAACTAACAATTCTGTGATTCCTCAGCAGTAATGCACACCAGTCTTAAATAACACTCCAATGTAACCTTTTTATCCTATTATATTCAGGAATGTAAGTGCTTAAAAAAAATTTTGCACTTCATAGCCAAGGGAAGAGTAGACAGCCACAGAGTACTCTAAGACAGAAATAGGGTATAAGAAATTTTTTACATGTAAAAAAATTTGGAAATATTTCTGAAAATTAAACAGGAAGAGTCTAGGATGTGGAAAGTATGCCTTGTAGTGGTAAACCAAGAAGTTCAATCTCTTTGGATTAGCGTCCTGGTTTAGGGTAAGTTTGGAAAGCAACTTCCAAAGGGGTCCCTTTAGAAAGCAGATTCAAGTGGCCCCTGCCCATACTGGTTCGGGAAAAATTTCCTTGGAAAAAAGTGGAAAAAAACCTGTTTCTTTAGCAAGCAAAGTATTCACAAACATAAAAAATAAATAATATTAAACAATAAAACTTCTTGCTGTTGTGAAGAGATGGCAAATTCAGAAAGTCCTTGTCATGGAGTGTAGCTCGGCTTGCTCAGTCTCTTATCAGTCCCGCAGGCACTGGAAAATGCCACGTTCCAGCCTCCAGTGGGCCACAGGTGTGAGCTCCCAGTGTTTTTCTGAGTTTTCAGTCCAGAGCAGGGCCTATCAGTTCCAAGAAAAAGAAAAGCCGCAGTCTAGGGAATTTCTCTTCCTCAGCTAGCTAAAAAACTAAATAAAAGCAAAAAAAGAGCTGTCTCCCACTGTCCATGCTGTAGACAACACTGTCCATGAGAAGGAATGCGGGGGAGCAAGTGCAGTTTCTGAAAACAAACTGGGTGCTTTTTCTTCCTTTCCTTCACTCTCAGAACTTAATATCCAGCATAAACAGAACAGACAATTGGGGATACAAACCTCATAAAGTCACCCTAGGACACTTAGCCAAGAAGAAATTCAGGAAGAGAAGAAATTTCTTGGTTACAGTTTCAAAGTTTTCGCCTGTGTAAGGATTTCTGGTAGCAAACAACAGTTTATTGTACCATAAAAAGACATAACGAGACCAATCTTTGGAAACACATTCAGATGTGTCTGATGAGAGGCATTGATTTTAAATAGTGGAAGCAATTTAACTATGGAAATATGAGGATTTGAATTGATACCTTTCTAAAAAGACACTAATTTCCTCCTATTCAAACAGAGAAACAATGAATAAATTACTGAACTGTGTATACCATGACACAGAAAGCTCTAATTACTTTTTAGACTCAAAATTTATCAGGCCTTCTCTTTTCTGTCTACAGTATTTTCCAGCAGTGCAACCTCCCCAACCTGATTGGACTGTATGCTTCCTGTACTGATTTACATTCAGTAAATTCAGTGAATTTTAGCTAAGAGCTGACTCCTGATGGTTTCTTTTCCTCATGTATTGAATATAACCAATCAAAGACATCACACAGAGTTGAAATGGACACTGAATGTAATCCTGCTAAATTTTAACAGGAAAGGTCAGCCATATGTAGAGAAAATAAAAATATTTTATCTACTGTAAAATATTTTCAGATTACTATATCTAGACTTATAAGTAGGGATTGTATTATTTTATAAGGTTGTTTTAAATATCTTGAGTAACACAAAGTGGACTTTTTTTTTCCTACTTGCTCAGCTGTCTTAATGGATATAGGCCAGAAAAGCTGAAGCAAGCTAGTAGAAGAAGAAATGTAGATTTTTTTCTGGCAGCAGGTTTGCCTTCCACTGTGGAAAAATTACTAACTCTGGAATAAGAGCATGAACAGTTAAAAGACCTGCATATAAACTAACTTATTCTGGTAAATGTGGGACACTTAAAACTTTAGCAGCTGTGCAGGTAGGAACAGTAGGAAGGGTGGGAAAGGAAAATACAGAAGGAAAGAGAAAAGGCTGAATTCCAGTACACGTGAAATGGTTGAAGGGAGTCAGCAGGTCAGACAAAAGGAGGGTAGGTGGCCCATAACGTTTGGATTTGTGTTTTTTATTGGGGGTTTTAGGGGGTGGCGTTAATGTGTTTCACAGATTTTTCCTCTTTGTGCACTTTTCATCTCAGGACAAATGCAATAGACTGTTTTATGGTGCGTTCTCTAAAGGGATGGAAAAATGCCTAACAGTTATTAATTAATTTGAGGTGACAACAACCCTGTGAGAAAGAGAAGCATTTACAGGTGAAACTGACAGGTTTTTTCTCAAGGTCACAAGGACATTTGTGGAAGAGCTGAGAATTGTACCCAAGGCTCCTGGCTCTTAACCTTATGTCTCAGGCATCACACTATCTTGTCTTCAAAGCATTATATGCCTTGTATTATGTACATTGCCACTTCCCACTGACAGATGCATGAACAGCTGCATGATTTGATGTTTATAGATGCTTCTATGTGACTTTTAATTCAGAGTAATCTATGAAAAAAACATGTTGAAATTTGTAGAGCTAAACAGATTAAACTGACCCCCTGAAAAGCTGCACATTCTTGAATTGCTTTTATTAATGCATCCAAAGTGCACTGTTATACATACTGAAATCACATAAATTCCAAAGTCTGCATTTTTTGAATCACCTCACTTATGCTCCCAAGGAATGTGCTGGCTGAAATACAGGAATGTGAAATTCCTTCTTCCCCTCTCCCTTTCTTTTTCTGCTGGCTATTTATGTTAGATAGACATCAAAAGCAAAAAAAGGAAGAGTGAAGAGGTTAAATCCTGCCCTCCAAAATCTATATGTTCATATTTGTTCATATTTTATTTCCAAGTTTACCAAACTCCCTGGTGCTTAAAAGTAGCTGTACTACTTTCAAAATGAAAGGTACATTTTTTTTTTCTCATGAAATCCCATGAAAGTAAAAAGGTACCTGTAAAAACATTCATGCAATCATCTTCTATCCCCATGGAAAAAATTAGTGTTATTTTAGTCAGTTTTGCACCATCTCTTCTAGCCCCAGATTCAAAAATTAGTTCATATATGCATGAAACTGTAGAAAAACCTAAAATTAACAGTACACATTCAATTATAATAAATTTCTATCTGCTTTTTTAGTGAAGTTTTGGAGTGATCTCTGTGTTGTCTTGACTATTTCATCCATCTCTAGCATTTGTCCACGTTGTCAAGATCTGTCTCTTTCATTTGGATGCTGGTGAAACTTGAGGTTTTAAATTCTTTGCAGGTTAAGGAAAATAAAGAAAAACCCTGTAAAACAGGGTTGACTGATTGACTAGACTTGATTTTGGCTCCTGTATCAAACTAGAATTTCCACATAAATGGATTTAAATGTCTTTTACATTTTTGTGATTTGGTGTGTCTTTAGTACTAGGTTCTCCCCAGCATTTTTAACATACTTGTCTTAATCTTTTGATATATATGATACATTTCCTAGTGTTTTTCCCTGTAGATTTTAATAGACTTTAACCTTGCATAAAAAATCTTACATGAAAAGGCACAAATACAGCAATTTAGAAGGATTTTTAATTTGGCCTAGATTGTGTCTTAGTCTTAGCAGAATGTAATTTAACTGGCCTATGTGCCATGCCCAAAGCAGAATGGTCTAGGGAGAGTCACTAAGCATCATGGCCATTTTGCTCCACTTCTGGACATTGCCTTCTAAGAGCCTCAGTGGTGTTGCTCAGTCAGTCTCAGGAGTCCAGGGTGTAAGTTTTTCTTGTGGTTCATGGTCCTGGCATGAATTTCATAGGCAGAAAGCTGAAAATAGATAATTCAAGATTTTAGTCCTGACTATTTCTGGTATATGCATTAATGTCCATTTTCTGGACTAACTAAGAAACTGTAAGTAATAGGATTACTTATGTTAGTGAAGAAAATGTGACTATACTAAAATCCTTAAGAGTGAAACCCAGGAAAGATTGGATCACCAATATTTGTATGTAAACTGTTTCTCAATGGGCCAGTTTTTTACTCAGGCTGTATCACTGGGTTTCACTCTTTTCTGATATCCCATTCATTTTTTTATGTTTTTTCTTCAAATTTTTACAAAGCTTTCTTGGCTCCTAAGTTTACTTGGATGGGCTTAAAATTTCCTTAACTCTGACTATTCTGGCCTCTTTATGGGGAGAGTTACTCTTTATCATCTATCTGATTTCTTAAATGTGTCATTTCTTTTTCACATGGCTTCTACCAGCTATAAAAGATCATATTTTGCATATTTTCCTAAATCAAATACCTTTTTCAAGAATATTCTGTTATTGAAATTTAAATGCTCTCTTATGTACTACCTACACTCTTCTCTAATTTCATACATTTTCAAAGTGCTGCTGTGATATTCAGGTCCATATACTCTGAAACCCCAAATCAAAGAATGACCCAAAGCTCTCCTGTGATATTCAGGTCCACATACTCTGAAACCCCAAATCAAAGAATGACCCAAAGCTCTCCTGAAGCACATGCAAAGAAAGGTGGTCATGAATTTACATTTTCCTTAAGATAGTATCAGAATATGGACTTCCTGGTTTCAGTCTGTAAAACACTACATAATTTATAGTAAGAACATAGAACAGCTGAGTTTAACCTTCCCAGCAGAGTTTTCTTGCTTATGTTATTCCTTTTATAGAGCTGAGGAAAAGAATTATTTTTATCTCTGAAATCTACCTAGTTAGGCAACTGTTACTTGTTCTACTGACTCACAATTATTAATAACATACAACGATATAAAACAGTAGTTAAAACACTTATATCCATAAAATATACTTCAGGGACTACATTTGAAAGTAGTTCATTGTGTGAGGACAAACAAAAAAAAAAAAGGCAAGACAAACAGTTAATCAAGCAATTTATCAGTTTAAATATAAATCACTTTGTCCAATTGTTTACGGTGATCCTATTGTTGCCTGTCTGACTAACATTGACTGTTATGGAACCTTTGCATCAACCTCAAGAGGCTGTGACTGAGCTGAAACTTTAAATTCTTTATCCAGTTGTTATTGAGGGAAGCATTGAGTCAGGCTAAAAAGTCATGTAAATTCTTAATTTTAATGGCTTACACAAGTTAGTGATATTTCATTATTATTTCACTATTTCAATTTACATACTTTTTTCCCTTTTTTGGATTTTTTGTATGACAGGATAGGTGCATTGGCTTCATAGTTTTCACCAAAGTCCAAAATATGCAGCTGTTCACTAGCATCAAGTCAAGCTCTGACTGACACTGTACTTGGCTATGGGTTTGAAATGTGGCTTGGTGCCTGGGATATTTTTAACCATATAGGGGAATGGCATAAACCATAGCATAGACTTGACATTTTCACCTCTAGTCATCCACCAAGAAACAGCTGAAGCAGGTAGTTCCATTGTTCTGGTTACAAGCCTGCCTGAAAACTCTGTTTTAGCTTGTGGTAGACAAGAAATCCTATTCACTCTTACTCAACAGAAAGCACACTGGGAAAAGTTCAGCTAACAGGGAGGTAAAAAGCAGGTCATGTAACCAGAAAGCAGGTTGTATGGCTGGCATGTGCTTGCCTCATGTGTGAGCAGTGATTGGTTGAGGAGCCGCATGAACACCGCATGATTAGAGAGCTGATTGGGTAAAGGGATGCATGAACAGCAGAACTGCAGTGGCAGACAGCCACTGAGTGCTTGTTTTAGTTTAAGTTTAGAACATAAACCTGCTCAGTTCATCACAGTAAATGATCTTCAGGAGAAGCAAGAAGCCCTGTGTGTCTTTGTTCCCCATTTCTACAAATGGCTGCCCAAACTAGGACATTTCAAAGGCAGTGAAAGATGCGGACCACAGCAGTAGCAACTTCCATTGGACCAGGAAGTGGGGTATACCAGGACAAGTTTGGTAAAGAAATCCTATTACATGGGGTTAGAGACAGCAATCATGACTCGAGTCCTCTTGATCATAAGACAAACAGCCTGTTTTGTTGTTCAGAATGTTCTTATATGGGGTATTTAAAACTCCTAGGTTCAGACCACTGATAGGTCTGGGTTTTAATACTGCCCAGCTCCTTGACAAGTGATATGTATGCTTTCTGGATTGAACATGATTGGCTAAGGTTCCTGCTTGGGTTTGACTCCAACCTATCCCCGCATCATCTGAGGATTGTTTTCCTTCTAGGTTGGTTGAGTTTGGGGGTCTGATATGGCCAAACTTATCTGTCCAGATACAGACAGTGTACTGTGATAGAACCCAAATACTCACCCATCACCTCTCAGGTGAGCAGTGGAAGAATTATGGGAGAAAAGATATCCCTGGAACAAAGACAGTTGTTCCTGCCTGTTATGGCAAGTCTTGCATCAGCAAAGTACAGACATCTCCAATGCTAAGCTAAGTACTTGCTGGACTGGGTGTCCATGCATGTAAAACATTTTCATGCATGTAAAAAATTTCCCTTCTCCTGGGAATTTCAATTGTAAGCCTAGCAGAAAGTAAGACAAACTTTTTAATATTGCCGGGATTTGTGATGCCAATACTTACAGGCACCTCATCATGTGGGGGTCTATTATGGTGGGTCTTAAAGAAACTTGCACAGCAGTCCGTGTATCTTTGCTCCCCATTGGTATGTTAGCTGTCATTACACCCAATGCTTCTGATATCTGTGATGATGCTTCGTGAACTGTACCTTATTATCCATGCCCACTTTCCCACCTTCAGCTTCACAAACAAAATGTGAGGAACTTTGTCCTCAGTTAGTCAACTTATGGATGGTGTAGGCTCTTAAATAGTGGAAATTTTCGTTAAACAAGAAAAAGGGACCAACATTTTAGTTTATGGCAAGTTGACAAAACGGCATAAGTGGCATGAAATCTGAAAGCAGCAGTTCAGTTTATTTAGTCTGTATTAAACATGGTGGTTTTAAAAAAATAGAACAAGATGGAAATAAATGATGGTGAAAATTAGATATGTACTTTAGATACTGGTGAAATGATTCAAAGACAGCTCATCTTTGGTGATGTGCATAATAACATTTGTGTTATGTTGATATAGTCAATGTCTCATCACACGGGCAGTAGACCATGATCCAATGCCTATCAAAGCCAGAGCCAGCATTTTGTGCAGAGCATTTCATTCAGGTGGCATAATTCTCTCTCAACTACCTTTGGTGATGCAAAATTGCAGCTATGCTAGTTGCCCTCTCTTTCTTCTCTTTGAGGAGACAGCTTTGGGAGATGGACACCTGTATTCACAGGTTCAGTGGTCTGCTCTATTAAGGTATTGGTTTTGTAGTCTTTTGTTCATGCTGTAATGCATGAAGATCTGTCACATCCCTGATCCAAGAGGTGCATATTCCTTCCTATAATACTGCAGTCATGGTCTTCTCAGTTTTGGCTTGAATCAAATGTTCTGGTGAATCAATAAAGCAGAGTGATATTTTTAAAATTGAAACTTGACTGGTTGAGAACAAGTACATTTCTGAGTACTTTCTGAAGAAAGAAAGGAAAGAAAGAAAAAGAAAGAAAGAAAGAAAGAAAGAAAGAAAGAAAGAAAGAAAGAAAGCGAGAGAAAGAAAGAAAAAGAAAGAAAGAAAGCAAGCAAGAAAGCAAGAAAGCAAGAAAGAAAGAAAGAAAGACAATTGATATATTTCCCTCCTTAATTTTCTGTATCACAAATGGTCAAAGGCCATAAAACTCTTCTCATTTTTCAGGACTAATTTTCCAAGAACTCAGAGCAGAAATTAATATGATCTGAAGTGTTATTTCTGGAACAAAATTCCAAGCCAAAGAGGATTAAAATAATATATCATTAATCTGAAGAGCATGCTGCAAGTGATGTTTGAAAAGCACAGAATTTCTAGTGGCGCAGAGCCAGGTAATGTCCTTTGCTCACTGAAGTCATTGTTGCTAGGATTTTTGGGGTTTTTTTACAGGTGAGTTGTGGGTTTTTTCATTTTCTGCCTATCTGATTTCAGAAAATGCTTTCAATGAATTCTTACTGGTTGTAGCGTATTTTCGTCTGTTGGTATGTCAATATATATGTCAATGTATGTCTATATCTAGCATTTTGGGATTGTTTTCTTGATGGTTTTTTCCATTCATTTCTTGAATTGAAAATTTGAAAATTCATTTCTTCTTTTTATAATAATGGTTTAACCAGGCTCTTTTGAATTCAAAGGTCAGTTGTTGAAGTCTGAGTAAAGAGGTGCTTTGACACCATTTCAGGAACCTCATGTTCTACTGCAAAACCCATCAGCAGTGTTGGACAAATGGGTGCAAATCATCAGTAGTACTGAAATTACCAAGCTTGTTCTTTTTCAGGGCACTCCTAAGAGTAGTAGTTTATTTGTTCTTTAACCCACTCAGGAAACTAGTCTGAATTGTGTGAAAGCCCAGTTAGACTGAGAAGTTCTTACACAGGGTCTCACATGCCATGGAAAAGAGGAAACACAGATATGCATATTAAACAAAATATGCCTGAGTAGTGAGTGCAATAGAAGCAGAAAGGAAGGTGATAATTCTTGCTTATATATTTACTCTGCTTTCTTTCTGAATTACTTACTTTAAAAGGTGCAGAGGCTATATAATAGCCTATGGATCTTTCATGCATTCTTCTATAATTTGGTCTCAAAACTTTATATGGTCAGCCGATATTTTACTTTAAATATAATATGTCTTTTTCTGTGAAATTATCTGTTAGAAACATACTGCATATACAACTAACTTCTCTTAAAAACTGCTGTGTATCTCAATCTGAGGACCATATAGCCAAGGCCAGCACATAAGAAATCAGTAGGTCATTGAGATATATGTACCAGACTGGAAAACCACTTACACAAGAGGATTTCACTGAAAGACAATATAGAGAGTGTATTATGGGAAAATACTCTGAAACAAAAGAAATAGGAGCTTATGGTTGCTCTTTGCAAGATCAGAACAACCTGAAGATTAAAAAAAAAAGTCAATTTTTTCTTTATTTGTTTTGGCTCTTCAAGGAAGAGGCCAGAAACAGTAATAGACTGTTGTTGACATAATGATGTCGATGAAGAAGGCTTGAATATTGTAGTCAAGTTATACAGAGAATTGCACTCTCTGATTAAATAGTAGATGTATGTGCAGCATTCACAAAAACAATTAACTGATGCAAATATAAGAAAAGATGCATCAGCTCTCAGCATGTGCTCTGTTAAGGGCCAGAAAAAACATGTTCATTCCAGTGTGAACCATAGTTCAAAGAACTGGAAAATGCAAGAGACTTTGCCTGAAAGTTTCCACTATTGTTTTTGCTAAAAATACTTTCATTTAAGCTAGTAGTGTACCTTATTCTAAGTTACACCATTTATTTTCTTTCTTTTGATTTAAGAAAACAGACTTAAATGTCATATTCTTCCATGCAACATTATGAAATAAAATAGCCAGTTAGACAAAAGACCATACTTAACACCGATCATTTTTATTGAGTTTACTAATTACCTTTAAATCATAAATATGTATTTACTCTCATTATTTTAAACACTCAACTATGAAAGTTAAATAGAAGAGCATCATGATTTTTACATCAGCAAAAGTTTCACTGCTTTTAGAGAAGCTATAAAAGAGCTAGAACTAATTCCCTCTACTCCCATAATTGAAGAAATAATGATGAATTTTTGTGTTAAACTGCATGGCTCTTGCTAAAAGCTTAGTATCATAGTGGTAAAAAAGGTTGATTTTTTTTTTTTTTATGTTTTCTTCAGATTATTCTCCAGGAAGGAGGAGAACTTTCAGATCTCATTTGTTTTTCCCACAGTTCTCTACTGAGGCCTGGAAGTTTTTAAACACTCAGATTTTGTAGGAAATAATCAAGGCATGTGATACACTCTGTGCTTTTTCAAATATGATCTTCCACAAGCATCAGAAATTGAACAGCTTATTATTCAATGCAGTTCACGTGGTTTCAATGGATTTAAGGGACATAATTCTCAGTGAAGATAGAGATACTCACTTCTACTGGTAGAATATATTTCTTTTGGGTTTTGTTTGTTTGTAGGTGGTTTTGGCCCAAATACCTGTTATTCTACCTGTCATCTTTCTAATGTCAATTTTGGAAATTGCTCATCCCACATTACTAGTTTGAGGTAAAGGAGTATTTCTGGAAAAGGCAGCTCCTGAGATGAAAATATATATAAGACAGGCAAGAATAATCTGTGTAAAGATGACAATTCTCATTTACTGTGATTTAAGCTCCTTGGAGGGTACAAAATAATGTACTGTAAGGAATTTAGGGGAAGCCTAGGGAGCTAGTGAAACTTGAAGGAAAATACTTTAATAGCAACTAAAATAAAAATTGTATCTGAGTCCATGAGTGCTTTCTTTACATGACTGCATATGCATCCTTGTTTGCGTGCATATTTCTTTATGTATGGGTGGAAAGGAAGTCTAGTTCTCCATCAAAAGTATGCTTTGGAGTGAAAAATTCTTGTGCAGCATTTTAAAAATTCTGTGGTTTTAAATAACTTGTTTACTTCACTTTATCATGAAATTGTCAGTGACTCAAACCCATTGTCAGGAAATTAAGTATTCATCTAGAGTAACTGATTCTATCACTTCAAAAATAGCAAAAAGGCAATTTTCTTTTAACTTTTCTTTTACAATAAAGGTAGAAATAAACATTCCTTTGTGAAAAACAAAGAGTTTAAAATAAATCCAAATGCAATTTGTTTCTGTAAGCACTATAAACCAGGGTTCAAACCCTAAATGGTTACATAAATAACAAGGATCGTGCTGAGCTGGGTAAAAAAAAAAAATTATTTTCATTCTTTCCAAATTCCTTTGACTCCAAGCTCCAAATGATACTTGAATCTTAAAAATACCCAAAAACTGTTTTGCAGGATTTTGTTGTTGGAAATTGATCAAGAGGATGTAGCCTAGCATTAACAGACTAAGACTGGTACCTGAGGTTAGACCTTCAAAGAATAAACGATTGGCAATAACAGCAAGAATGCAAAAGCAAAATGTCTAGTGCACGGGCTTTGGATTATAATTATTTAATAAGTATTTTACTTAAAAGAAAACAGAAGAAAAATAAAATAAAAAATGTACTTAGTGGACACTTTCACATGTATGGCATTTCCACTCAAAATCTATATTTTTTTCCTCTTATTTTACCTTTTATTTTAACTTATAAGATTAGAGATGCTTCCAAACTTGGAAGTTAAGGGGAAAAAATTATACTGTTGCCATTTGTTTGCTTTCATTATTAGCTTATGATGTCAGAAAAGATACATTGTATGTTTCCTTGATTTTGCATGTTTACTCAAGTTTATTTCTACATGCAACTCTACTTTCAGGCACTAATAAATTCAAAGGAAGATTGTCTTGTTTTACATAACTAGGATATGTGTTCAGCAATGTACT
Organism: Argya squamiceps; assembly: GCA_037834095.1. Taxonomy (NCBI): domain Eukaryota; kingdom Metazoa; phylum Chordata; class Aves; order Passeriformes; family Leiothrichidae; genus Argya; species Argya squamiceps. The sequence goes on from JBBMKD010000102.1 coordinate 56,418,430, forward strand.
AACTGTAGCATGTCTATCATCTGAAGGCATTAAAGGACACTCTTAACTATTTTTGAGTTATTTGTAGTTCCCATACAATTTTATAGAAACACAGAATAGTTTGGGTTGGAAGGGATCTTAAATAACATTCAGTTCCAACCCCCCTACCATGAGCAGGGGCACCTTCTACCACACCAAGTTGCTCAAAGCACTGTCCACCTGGCCTGGAACACTGTGTGTGTCTGGCACAGCTTCTCTGAGCAGCCTGAATGCCAGTGTCCCACCATTATCATAGTATTGTATGTTACCTAATTTCCTAGCTCCTCCCCAGCTTTCTTGTAGATCCCTCTTAGGTACTTGAAGGCTGCTATGAAGTCTTTTGTGGAGCCATCTCTTCTCCAGGCTAAACACCAAATGTCTCAGCCTGTCTTCATGAGAGGGGTGCTCCAGTCCCTTGATCATCTTCATGGCCTTGCTCTTGACCTCTCCAGCAGAACCACATCCTTCTTATATTGCAGACCACAGAGTTGGACACAGTGCTCCAGATGGGGTCTCACAAAAGCAGACCAGAGTGGGAGAATCACCTCTTTCAACACACTGGCCATGCTTTTTTTGATGCAGCCCAGAATATGTTTGGCTTTCTGGGCTGCCAGCACACATTACCGGCTCAGGCTGAGTTCCTGCTGAACCAATGCCCTGAAGGCTTTCTTCTCAGAGCTCCTCTCAATATATTCCCTGTATTTGTGCTTGGGATTGCTCTGATACAGATGAAGGACCTTGTACTTGGCCTTGCTTAACATCATGAGATTGGCACAGACTCACTACTCAAGCCTGTGAAGGTCTCTCTGGATGAGCGAGTCATTGACCACAGCTCTTAAGTGTGACCATCCAGCCAATTCCTTATTCAGTGGGTGTTCCATTGATCAGATCCCCATCTCTCCAGTGTAGAGGCAAAGATGTCATGCAAAACAATGTCAGATTTCAGAAATGTGGCCAAGGTATACCTGTGTGTTGCATCACATTGATTTTGGTAATTTTTCTGTTCTTCATCTTTTCTTTGTCCTTTATGCAGCGCTTGTAGTGCAAAGATGACATGTGGAATTTTGCAACTGAGGATGCTCCAGAAGCAGTACACTCCCAAAACAGCAGGAATCCTCTTCTAGGTAGAAAGCAGTGACAATCAAAAAGTAGCTTCTTCAGTCTGAAAGTAGGAAGAAATTTTTCTGCTCTATTCCATTAAGAGATAGAGATGGGAACAGTATTGCATTGAAAAGGTAAATTACAGTAGATTCAGACAGGGGATTTGCTCTGTGCCTTAGTAGTAGTAATTTTTTTTTCTAGCCATTCTTTTTTCTAGCATTGCAGCTGGACAGCTTAGAGGGTGAAGTGTAGATGACCGATGGCTTTTGACTCTAAGGGCTCAAGGTGCAGAAATAACCTTTACTTGTTGTTTCTAGAAAAAAGTATATGGTCAAAGTCAAACTGAAACCTTGCAACATATAAAAGTAACATAAAGACACAGTTTTTTCAGACTCAAAATATGTTCATGTGCATGTCTTTCCTTATGAACATACCCCAAAATAGTGTTGAAAGTTTTCCTGAGATCTCTGAGTACAGGGATCTCTGGATTGATGAGGCTGCAGCCCATCTGAGTAGCAGTTTAAGGAGCTACTTTAACTGCTGGTGATGTTGGTGAATTGTCAAAAGAGTGGAGGGAGGAAAAGGAAAATAACTGAGTGCAAGACATGTTGTCTTAAACGCTAGAGTGTTTGGAGACTAGTCACCAGTTACAGATATGAATCTTATGTTTCCCATAGGACTTATTCCTGAAAAACATCTAAAATCTAGAGTCTAATCTATTTAACATATACCGACAATTCCCAAATGGCCTGGAGCTTTGCTTTGAGCTTCTGCTTGCTTGAGCCATAATTTATCAGATACGTGTAGTACAGAGCAGTGTAACATCCTTTGAACTTACTAAGGCATGCCAGTGACATTGCAGATAGAAGTTCATTTTCTCCTTTTCTGCTGCTTTCTGTCAGGGGCTGAAACCTCCAGCCAGAGTGCAGTAAATAATAGCTGAAAGGCAGAAATATCTGAAACCACTCCAGCTGTTTTCAAAATGATTTTGTGACTATGCCCTGAGAGAGCTGAACACATGATGGCAGTAGGATGATGCAGCTGACTGTGGATTGTTGCAGCGGGGGATTCAAGTTTTTAATTTGTATTTGGATTTGTTATCTGTATGTACTTGGTATGGTCCTTACCCCCCCATTCCTGTCCCCTGTGGTATCTCCCAGAAGGGAGCCCCTTGTCAATCACCCTGGAAACTTGAAGAGAGATCAACTCTCATTCGGCTGGGTGCTCAGGCACCTGCCCCTTTCCATTGTCCTGACAAGTGTCCCCTTCTAGAACATCCAACCCCTTCCCACCTATTGGCCCGAATTCTCCTGTGGCCTCAGGCTATGTTCTGGGGTACTTAAGGGAGAAGGACAGGCCAGCCCTTGCCTTTTTGCACATGGAGTTCCATCAATAAACATCTTCCTACCCACGAGAAAGGGTCTGCTCTTCATTCCAAAGCCTCACCACGCTTCCAGCTAGCAGATCTGAGGGACCCATGAACACTTGCTGTTGCCTGGAGTAAGCAGCCTCAGCCGGTAAGCTGCTCCCAGGGAGTAAACCTCAGCAGTGGATGGTGGAAATCCTGGACCATAACAATATTTCTATTTTTAGCAGTTTAATCAACTTATTAAAAGGGGGTATTTGTGGTGATCCACCATCTTCCAGGAACTGCTTCTAGTTCTAGGTCACAAGACTAAAAATTCACATTAAGTTCATTGCATCCATGGAGACTCATATATATTCTTGCCACCTTGTCCAATTTCCATTTGGGACAGGAAGGAGAAAATCTTTTTATCATAAATAATGTGAGGAATATGATTTTAAATATTACCTGTGCAATTTTACAGGTGCTTCTCACTTCTTCAGGAAAAAGTTACAAAAAACTATGAAAATCACCACTTAAATCACCTCTTCCATCAAGCATTAGTGCTTTCTTTGACAGTCCTGAGGAGTCCTAGGCAATTTAGTTGCACATTATACAGTACCTGAGGTTCTTTACACCTCAACATAGTTTTCAGATCTTTCTCTCTACCCTTTTTCCTATAATTCTACTTTACAAAAAATTCACCTCTTTAGAGTAGAATAAGCAGCACTGCAAGGAACTTTCCACTAAAATTTAAAATCCTATCAAAATTTTAAATATAAAGTGATGGCTCAACATTCTAAGTCATCACAACTGAAAATGAGTCTTATTGACAAGATTTCTTAATCTGTAAACCACTTATGTGTTTGCTAAAGTGTTTGCTGGAAAAGGAGGTATCTTTCTGCATGCCTCCAGATTCAAAATATTCAACATGAGGTGACTTTCAAAACCCAGATCATTCTTTGCAACTAGACTCCTGTCACTTAGTCTGTGAACTTCTTAACCATAAATTTTCTGCCAGATGCAGGCATATTTGTATTGCCTAAATACAAAGACAAGGTCAAATTTTCTCATATTCTAAACTTTTTTAGACTTTCATAAGAAAGAAGTTTAAAATTTCTGCTTACCTATCTAGAAATAGGCTGCAGAGTTTTAATTAACCAAAGGATTCCATGATATCTTTAATTGTAGACCACACAGAAGAAGTATAAACTCTGAGGTAACAAAAAGAAAATATCAAGAAACATAGAAACATCATTAAGATAGGAAAAGACTTAAAGATTGAGTACAACCATTAATCTAACACTTCCAGATCGACCACTGAATCATCTCCCTAAACACCACACTTTCATTATTTTTTGCTCTACAGAAAAATCTGAGGATCTTGAAAGACTTTAGGATTTATAAATCTGGGTAAATAGTAGCAGGCAGGTACTACCAGATAAGGAGGCTGATCTGTGAGGCAACCTGTTGCTGCCTTAAGACTATTGCTTCCATTATGCTCAAATAAGCTCTAGCCACCTAGTTTTGATCTGAGACTTGGCATCCCACAAACCAGTCTATTTCAGCAATAAAGCTAAATGAGCACTGAAGCACCCACTATAAGGAATTGTTTGATTTCCTTCTAATAAACTCTGCAATATTATCAGCTCACATAAATGTCTACCCAAGAGGTTCTCATTCTGAATGGAGAAATAGGAGCTCCTAGTTAGATTTTTTTTTAGCTCTCAGACGCATATATAATCTGGATGATACGCATATATCCTGGCTTAAGGAACAAGTAGGTACTTGAGGACTGCACTAAGGAAGCTTGGTTTCCTATTAAACAAAAGCTTGAGTAATGTTTTCCCCATTTACAAGATTTGTCTCAAGTGTGTATTCTCTAGTGCCTAGTATAGAGAATGGTCCTACGTTTGCAGGATTTGTAAGATTCTCCCTTTGGTGCCTTTTTGCAGTCTTTCCCACAGTTACTTAATAAACAGTCTTGCTGCTCTTCAGTTTATTTATGGACCAGTAACTTTAAGAGTTTCGTTTTCTTCAAAATTTCCACCATTCTAATTTGGTTTAAAATTCTAATTTGGTTTAAAATTAGGTTAAAATTGGTAACCATTCTAATTTGGTTTAAAATTTACCAATTTTGTTTTAAATTCCTTTTTTAAAAAAGTTTTCAAAGGCATGCTGAATAATCCTGTACAACCTCTTTCCACAAAATAACAGAATAAAAAATAGCTTTCCTTTAAGTTGTAATTTGTGTCTTATGAAAACAAGACCTGATAGTTACACAGAATAATATTCTAACAAGCAAAAGCACTCTGCTAAAAGATTTGTGCTTGGATTTCCAAAGCTTTTGGAAAGGTACTTCTCTAAACACACTTGAAAGGAGCCAAATCACCACAGAAAGACTTTTTTTTTTGTGGAATAACAAAGGAAAATTAGGAAATTAAATATAGTATTAAAATATCTGATTTTAAAGTGGAAAGTTATCCCAAATATACACCAGGAATCACTACTGAGACACAGATACTTGAATTGTGCATACAGAATCTGAAGTAGTGAGGTGACAAATTTTTCAAGTCATGCAAGTTATTTGGACTTGTCAAACAAACTGATCAAGAGCTTCTGAACATAATGAATGACCAGTCAATGGAATGGCAGATACAACCTGTTAGTGATAAATCTAAAAGAGGGCCATAATCCTACTTATACAGTCCCAACAATGGGCTCTATATTGCTCAATTACCACTCAGGAAAGAGACCTTAGTGTCACAATAATGATATACCCACTCATTATACTTTATGTGCAATATTGCCCACTTTATTCCAAAGAGAGGAAGCTTCCTTTATAGAAAAAGGACAAAATGCAGGGAAAAAAATGACTTGACAACTTACACTCAAAAGAAATACAGATATATTAATATACTTAATAAACCTTAATTGCTTTTTATATCACTAAGACTCCTTAGAACATTTGCCCAACTTCAAATGCAAGCTTATATTCATTTTTTAAAGCCAGATAAATGATTCTTTCTTTTCTTGGTATCTTCTGAATTCTAATCTCTTCTTACCGTACCAAACTCACACTGGGCTCGGAGAGTATTCTCAACATTATATAATATTATGCTTGATTATTCTCAAATCTAAAACAGGAGATTTTCTCAAGAGAAAATATTTTGCACCTTGCTTTAATGTATTTTACAATACTTGACTGTGGAATGGATTACAAATGTGAGTTGCATGCTTGATATTAAATTGAATTGTATTCGGAATGACAGATTTAGCTGCACTGGAAAGGTGTAAGTAATGTATTTAGTCCCTTTGTTTTTCTTAGGAAAATGAGGCAGAGCATAATACAAGAGTGCAGAAGAATCTTGTCAATAAACTACCTAAAATTCCAAGTTTCTCTACCTTATTTTTCTGATAACTTCTACCATTCTTCCAGAAAAGTAAGACTAATTTTGTTCATATGGTCAATAGGGTAGAATATTAATGTGTAGTTTCAAGTCCTGCCTTTCCCCACCATTGCTATTGAGACTTTTGCACAGAAGTACAGAGATAATACATTCCTTAGGCAACAATCACATTACTGTTTACTTTGGTCTTTACAGCTAGGCTTCTCACATGATTTTACAATAGTGAATATAGTGTATTCAATAGTCAAAAGTTAGACACAAAGTGACACACTGGAAAAACCGTATTTGACCTGTATATTTCAGTTGTCTTCTTTTGTAAGATATATATTACTTCTTGGAAGTGTATCTTTCTCTCCAGCGATTATAAAAGAATGGTAATTCATATTTTACCATACTCAGTGCTGTTTTCTACATTTGGTCAGAAGAATACCATCTTTCTTGTCACAATCCCACTTATGTGTGAATAAGCAATTCACTTTTAAGTTCCTAGTTGTTCCTGACTTTGTTTCTTTCTTCTTCCTTTCTTTTTCTATTTCTTCTTCTCCATTTTGCTAGGGGTTTTTGTCTTATTTCTGGCATGTTATGTTACCAGAGAATATTGTAATTGCATCAAATAATAATTACAAGTGTTTTCAATCCCCTTCAATGTATGTGGTGGTCTGGAGCCAACTGGTTTTCTAAATTAAAGTAATATTCTCAAAGAAGACACTAAACTGAGTTTCATTATGGGAGTATAGCAGCTTTTCCTAAGTTCAATCAGAGGGTCAAGTCTATTATATCTTTCAGTGCTTAAATAGTTAAGTGAGTATAATTCAGTGGACTTTTATGAATCCTTTCCCTTCTGATTAAGTAGTATCCTATCCTCTCTCCACTCTAAGGTGGAAACAACATTGCCTGGCCTTTAGCTTATAATTAAAGTATTCCAAAATGACAAAAATATTACCTAGTCCTTTCTCTAGTGTACATTGTGTAAAAAGTTCACAATGTGATTTACGCTTTAAAAATAATTCAATTGTGTTCGCTCATTGGCTAAAAACTAGCCTATTGGATCTTGAACATTGTGCTTTTGTAAAGTAAGCATGCTTTTAATCCCACCATCCTTTAGGGAGATTTACCAGAATGCAAAGGCAAGAATTATTGCTTTGGAATACACAATACAGAAGTATTTGATGGGCCTCACTTGAGAAGGTTTTGTGTGGGAAACACAAAAATGTAATGAATTTTCTATTTTCCTAATAGAAATTATTTCCTAGCTAATTTGCTATTCAATGTTTCACTTGCTATTTACCTAAATCCTTTCCCCTATAATTCAAAGGGAGCATTCCAACATCTAATTTTCAATGTCATGTTTGGAGCAAGACTCTTATTGCTCAACATTTCCTGTCGTTAGTGCGGAAACTAGCTCTTGGCTCTAAGTATAGTACAAACACAAGGGCCTTCCTGTTTCCTATGCTGTGCCCATTGACCATAGACAATGTCCTTATTCCTAACACTGTGTATAGTACTCAATATCTAAAGAGGAAGTAGCAAACATCTTATTGAGACATGTACTCACAGAATGTAAGAATCTACATCCTGACAGCTTCATATCCTTTGGAGTAAAGCTGTTCCATAATTTTTACAATTTCTTTATATTCATTTGTTCTGGGGGTATTAAAGGAGATTACTGACGAACAATATGAGCAGACTGAATATGGACAGAAGCTATAGCTTCTGAGGTACTAAGACAGCTGTATGGAAAATTAGGGAAGATACATATACCTCTAAGAATGACTAGGCAATGAGGTTCAGAGACTGAATAGTATGTCAAAATTTCTGCCTTCACCTGCAGGGCCTTGCTTTACAAAACAAGATCTATGATACTATAGGAAGAACATTAACATTACTGAGGCTTATTTAAGTTACTAATAGCAACCATGGTATTATGAATTTTTCACTTATCAGCTTTCTAAAAAATATACAACTCCCATTCCCATTTGAATTTTGCATCACATTTTATTTAGGATTTGCTGACTTGCTCAGTTGAAGAGGGTATCGTAATTCAAAAATAATTTGGGCAGAATTGAGGTGAAAAGTAACTTTTTTAAAAAAAAATTACAGTGTTTACCTACAACATTCAAATGCTTTAAATTTTGCAAGAATGTTTTCAGGGAAGGCTTAGGAACTTAGTATCAGCAATAGGAAATGAAATCTAAATATTCAGTCATGAAGAACTGTTTAAATTACCCAAAGATTTCTCAGCAAAAGGGATCTTTTTTCCCTGCAAGGCTACATAGAATGTTGGAGGGAATCCTGTTGGATCTTCTCCAGCTTCAAGGAAGTAGAGTCAGGTGAGGGGATTTTTTTCAGTGAAAAGACCAATTATTTCGATTATATACTGCAATTAAAAGAAGAGCTTCTTGGGAAGTTTGGGTTTTTTCACCCTCACGAGGAGACAGCCTGTTCTCAGGGTTCCCATTCAGCCTGGCTGTTATGTGGCAAGCAGTTAACCTGGCAGATTGCCAAAGATTTTGTTCATTTTCCAAATACCAGGGAGGAAATGGAGATTTTTTCAGAAGGATTTGAAAAAGAAAATGGGTGTTGTTACTTCTCATCTAAATCCAGACATCATTCTGTGGGACAAAAAATGAGGAACACTTCTGAATATTGGCTTTCTATCTGCTAAATTCTAAAGCTTCTTTACACACGGAGTGATGGGGTTTATTAAATAAGGTTCACTGGGGTACTTATGCTGGCTTATCCTAGAAAAACCAAAAAATAAACAATTATAATCTCTTTGTATATATATATAAAAGAGGCTGTATTCAGGGGGATCAAATTGGCAAGAGCTGTGGACATCTCAGAAGCACTGCCAATTGTTGTGATAAAATTCTTGTGATATATGTTGCTTTTTCTTACACTTCATTGCATGAACTCATGCTATTATGTGAAAATGTCAGATTTTGTTTAAAAACAAATAGTTCTTGTCATTGTAGCTGAAGAGATTAAGTGTAAAGTATAACATTCAAAAGGTCTACATTAAAAAAAGGGCAAATAAAAGAAACATTTTTTGTAGTCACTGTAACGCTATAGATTGTGATGAAAGAGGCTGACTCAGTTTTTCTGTACTCAGAGTTGACCATCCTGTTCTGACAGAATACATTACACATATACAAATACTGTGCACAGAGTGGAAATTTCAGAGCATTTGTCTATTGCTGGAAGTCAACAGTATGGATCAGAAAATTGTGTCTGTTCTGTTTTGAAACTCCAGTTGCATTCACTTGGAATCCCAGGTTTGAGACTTGGCTTGCTTTACACTTCAAGAAAGCATTAAAATGATTTTTTAAAATTCAGGCAGAAATTTACCCTTATAAGATGGCAAAAAAAAAAAAGAAAAGGCTCATGAGTCTCTTTTCAGGTGATATGCTAATGAAAATGTTCCAAAGGAAAAGAGTGGTAAAAGCTTCCTGTCTTTTATGTAACTCAAAATACTCACAGGTTTGTTTCTTAGTCGTATTTGAAGAGGCAGTTTTCAGGGAAGCATTGGTACAAAAAATCCTGCTACATATGATATGAAGTAAGTGAGAGATTTCCCATTGATTTTGAAGGGACTGTGCTTTCTATACTTGTGCCAATGGAAAACCTTTTCTTGTTGCACATGGCAGTATGAAGCAGGTGGTGGTTTTTTCCTCTCAGCACAATAGAAACAGTACATCTGGTTTAGAAGTTGGGTCCCCAGTAATTCATTGAATAAATGTTTCTGATTTTCTTCAGGTTTAGGAGCTTCCAAATTAAAAAAAAAACAAAAAACAAAAAACTAATACTGACAATGTTTGTCAAAGATATCATGAATACTGAAAGGGTTACAGGTTTGTTCTTTTGCAACAATAATAGATTCAAGCTTAGAAGGGGAGGTTAAGAACAAGCTGGTGTTCATTTCATACTAGCTCTTTTAATCCATCAATTACCCAGTTCAGAAACTGTGGTAAAATATGTACTTTATATATTGCCATTGGGCATCTGCCAGTTAACATGGACTGTCTGAGTAATAGTTCTAAGAATCACATGAAAGAAATCAGTAGGGGCCAAAATGTTGAAGCTTTAATAATACCTTGGGATCAGAACTGCCTTTGGCCTAACACCATGTACTGTACTTTTAAAGAAGTCATTGCATTTTGAGTTTAATGATCAAACAAATATTCATTTTTCTTTGTGTAAACCAAACACATTTTCCTGTGTACTGGAAAAGCATGGGGACATTCTTCTCTCAAGTGCAGGAAGTTTGTTCATTTTCCGGCAGTGTCCTATTATAGTCACAGGGCTAGATTTTGAGGAGTTATTACAGTCAGGCATCTAAGCCCCTTGAGTGGAAGTACAGCAGTCTGTGTTAAGCCTGTTTGCCATACGGCAGCAGCTGAATTAGACATCTTAGAATGAGAGCCAACATTTCCTACTAGTCTGCCAGGAGGAATCAGAACTTTGAGCCACTGGTACTAAGCCAGTAAGAAATAGTGAAGATTGAGGTAGAGAGGCCACTCAGCCTAGAGTGGGCAAGATCCCAGTTTTGTGGTTTCCAGTACCCACCTGGGAAGAGTGAATCTCAGAGTGCAGTCCCAGCTCCAAGTAATGCTCAAAGTATTTTATTCAATGTCTGTTTTATTTAAAGTACATAAAGAGTTATAGACTCCTCCGTCACCAGACACCTCACTGGCCCAAGCCACCTTAACTTATTTTTGCAAAGTAGAGAAGCTTCCAAAGAAAATGGAACAGTGCTCTATCTATTTTACCTCCCTTCTCTTCTCCGGATCACATCGAGCACGCACATGGTTAGGGCACTCCAGAGTGTTGTACAGGAGCAATGACTCAGTCAACAATGTCATGACTCTCATATCCTGCTTGTTATAGTCTTCTTCTAGTGTCCTGTTTGAGATCTACCTGCAGGCTCACTGCTGCAAAGTATCTCAGATACTTTGAGTTGCTGTGTCCCTGTTTCAAGCTTTCTTGCTGACACTGCATGCAGATGTCTGATTTTTGGAAAGAAGTGGTAAGAGAGCAGCTAGCAAAAAAATCATAAAAAAAGGCTTCACATCTTCCCACAGTTTCTTCTGACCACTTTTAGTGAACATATTTACCTTTCAAATTCCTTCATTTTTCATATAACATTTCCCATTTCATTCAGCTTGTCTCAGGGTATCATTCCTATATATTCCTGGTCCACATCCTCCAGGAACTCTTTCTTACCCTTTCTTCTGTCCCATTTACAAATTAATGTCACATTTGCAGGGTGATCTCTACTGAAGTCCTTTTTAAATATACTTGTCAGGTGTGTGTTCTCACAAGAGAACATCCTTACAAGGTAAACCATTTGCTAGCCTATAGATCAGGAACCAGCTATGAGGGTCATAGAGGTAGTAGTGCTTAAGGTCTGCAAGCATCTCCATCTGAAGGTTTATGACCTGGGAGTGGTTATAAAGAAAATCCACAGAAGTTTCTTTGAAATTATTTTGCCCACTCAAAGCTGAACCAAAATGATCCTCAGAAGTTAAACTCATGTCTAACTAATACTGAGAAAAAGAAATACAAAATATACTTGGTAGCTTACAGCCGGTATACATCCTGCAGGCTCTAACCTCTCACGTTAGGCCGCTAAATTTGAATCCATGTAGATACATACCTGCAGGATCACCTGCCTTTGCCACATTAATCACTATCTTAGTCTTTTGCACAGAGGTATCTGTAAAGCAGCTGTTCTAGCATCTCCAGCAGCCACTGAATGCTTTTTGTGCAAGCTGCTGCATGGTTTAATTTGCTAGCAGTAATAAATCATACAGGCCTTCTATCATTGCCATAGGAAAAGAAAAAGTTCCATTTTTCAAAGTCTACAGCTTTTGTTCCCTTTTGTATTATACCCAATTTTAATACTTGGCAATAGACTGATCAGGGAATTTTAGCAGCAGCTGGGGCCAAATCACATAATGTTCACTAATCACAATGAACTTTTAACAATCTCAGTTTTTATTTCTAGTAAATTTCATTTACTGATTCCTGAGTTGAAATGTTTGAAATGCAAAAGCTGAAAAAGAATGCTCAAATTCAAAGAAAACCTGTTTTTCTTGGCTTAATGGTCATTATAAAATATCGAATTTTCCTGCTGAAGCAGTGACAAGGTGCCATTAAATATAAGGCCTGAGATATCTGACAACTGCCTTTGAAGTAAAATATTTTCTGTATAGACAAAACAACAATGGCATAAAAATCCTCACTGAATTTCCATAACTATGCATTCCTTTCTGTTTTTAATAAATTATCCCATGTATCTTGTTACAGAAAATTTGAACCTGCATTATACTTGTCAAGAGAAATCTTGGGAGTCTTTGGTGCATTCTTTCCAACATGCCATGTCTTCTGTATATCTATGATTAACCAAGAATATTTCACTAAAATCTAGCAGAAACTTAATCTAGCAGATGATTAATAGCTGGAAATAAAAATTTAACACCCCTTTTAAACCTGGCAGATAAACAACAGGCCTGTCCTGAATTGGGAAGCTGCTGGATGATAGATGGTGAAGTGACCCTTCTCCAGGAACCAGTTTTGCCCACTAGATACTTTCAAAATCTTGTAGGTAGGCCACATAGTTAGACAAAATTGGCAATCATCACTGAGCATAAGGCAATACTGCAATAGCAAAGCTATTGTGAAGGAAGTGCACTGACAGAAGATATGTGAAGAGCCTGGAATAATGGCAGGCAATGTTATAACCAACTTTAACTAATGTATCATTTTTGCTATTAACTTGCTATTAACTTGAAGGGGCTGAAATTCAAAGGGAGGTCAGGTATCAGAACAAGTTGCCCAGGGAGTGGGCAATCACTATCCCTGGAAGTGCTAAACAATGAATGTCTGTGGCCCTGAGGCACATGGTTGAGAAATGGGTTGTTAACAGTTAGACCTGAAGCCCTAAGAGGTATTTTTCAACTTCAATGATTCCCTGACTCTGTGGATTTTTTTTAATCACTTTTTTTAAAAATCATTTACAGCAACAAGGCTGTACAAGAGGTATTTTACTCTAATATCCTTCAAAAAATTTAATGAGGAAATATTTTTTACATGTGCTTACTAGACTTCTAACACTTCCCCAAAAGCAAACAGTGTGGATTATTCATTAAAGGCCTTTTAATAAATTGCAAAATTGTGATTTTGCTTACCTAGCTAAATATTAGGGTTCTTGTCCTAGTTTAGGGCAAATTTGGGAGGAAACCCCCAATGGGGTCCCTCTGGAAAAGCAAACCCAAGCAAAAGCACCCCCTCCCCCAACTGGTCAAGGAAAAAAATCTTAGAGAAAAGTGGAAAATGCTATTTATTTAACAAACAAAGTGCCTACAAGCACAAAAAATGAATACTATGAAACAACAAAACCTCTCATCACTGTGAGGTGAGATGTCAAACTCAGAAAACCCTTGCAGGTGTAGCTCAGCTTGCTCAGTCTCTTTTCAGTTCCTCCAGCACTGGAAAAATGCCGAAGTCCAGGCCCTGGTGGGCCGCAGGCGCAAGATACCAGTACTCTTCTGGGTTTTTTCAGTCCAGGACAGGTTTAAACAGTCCCAAGAAAAAGGAAAAAAGAAGAGTCTAGGGAACTTCTCTGCCTCAGCTAGCTGAAACTAACTAAAAGCAAAGGAGATCTCTGTCCCACTGTCTGTGCAAAAGACAGCACAACAACACAACTAGTCCAGGAGAGGAATGCGGAGGAGTCAGGCAGTTTCTGAAAGCAAACTCCACATGTCTTCTTTCCCCCTCTTTGCTCTCAGAACTAGTCTTAAAAGTGCAGAACACAATATCCAACATATCCAGAACAGATGACAGGGGATACAAGCATCATAAAGTCACCCTAGGATGGTTCTCTGGTACTTTTAACCTGGTCCTAATACAGGGACATTTACATTTATCCAGGGGATAGGCAAAACTTCTATTTCTCCTACAGTTAACCTGAGTAATTAAGCACCTGAATAGGGCAAGTCTGTGCCTTTGAGAAAGAAAAGCTATATCGTGTTTCTACAATTCCTGTCTATGGCAGACACTTGCTGAGGGTTACTGCTGCTACTGGTTCCATGAGCCTTTCTGCCTGGCTTCAGCAAAGGAGGAGTATGAAGGAGAGGCTTGTGATATTGCCCAAGGAGTACTGACTAACTCCCAAGGATTGGCAGCAGACAGTATATAACCACATGCCAGCAAATGAAGCCTTGGTACCCAGCTTCAAGCTCTCCGACTTGGATTTTTGGGCACAGTCAAAGGAGTTGGTGTTCAACATACTTTCAGTGCTTCCTTTGTACGGACCCGTATATGTCTATACACATATATATACATATATACATGCTCACATAAATGTATATGCATAAGTGTATCCATGTGTATCCATATCTGTATGTGTGTATATGTATATATATTTACACATACATGGATATATATGTACATGGATATATATATACATACATATATATATATATACACACATATGCTTTTTCTTTCAAAAAAACCCTGAAAAGACAATGCATTTTAGGATTATAATTACTGTAACAAGCATATTCTAGAGGACCTCATGCATCAGATTTCATTCTCTGCTTCATACTAGATGACACACTTTTTCCATTAGATTCTGTGCTCACTCCCTGGTGCAGCTGTGGTTTGGAGTTTTTTGAGCAAGCTGAAGGAGTGCAAACTATGTAGAACAACTGAGAGAAATCTGGAGTAAGATCTTTATATTTCCACTGAACTCTAGCAATTTTGAGTTTTCACTCCCATTGTTGGTAAGCTGATTTTTTTGTTAGTCTTCACAAATCTTTAAAGCAGAACTGATTGGGGACTTTTCTCAGGAGGATACCTTTATAAATCAGCTATTGTAGCCAAACTGTTTTAATAATTCAAGTCCTATAGAAGGCAAAAAATTGAGGTCCCTTGAGCTTCCAATCCCCTGCTTCATCCTGCTGAAACCACACCCCTGCCATGATGTGGGTGGTATGGAATTAAACAGTGATAGAAACTCCACCTCTTGTCTCCACAGCCATAACAACCATAAAGTAGGAATATTGAATAGACCTACACCATTTCTGCAACTTTAAGTAACTGAGTCTATCATTTGATTTTGAGAAAGCATTATTGAATGAGGGAGGAAGGAGAGGGAAAGTAAGAAAGAAAAAAGCTATTCTCCTTTTCATTTTAAAGGAACCTCACTATTAAAATCTGTAATATCCAAATTCCCAGATGACTATGCCTCCAAACTCAATCATGCTCCCAGGAGCATAGTGTGGTTAGAGAAAGCTCAGGGTGCCAGAGCTGCAGCTGTAGTGCAACACCTGCCTTGTACAGGAGCATCAGATCAGGCAGAATGGACCACTTGCAGGGGGTGGTTCAAATGCTGATACCATCTCCATGCCCTTCAACAGCAGCTTTCAGGCTTAGATTTTCATTATAATGCAAGAGCAGATTTTCTACAACCATTTCCATAGAAAGATGAAACAATTTTTTTCCCTGTGTGCTGATTTTGGCTGGGGTGAAATTACTTTTCTTCACAATGTGTAGTATGGACCTATGTTGTGGATTTGTGCTGAATACAATGCTCATAATATAGAAATGGTTTTGGTTTTGCTGAGTTGCTTGCAAAGACTCAAGGAGTTTTCTGCTTTTTGTACTGCTATGCTGATGAAGAAGCTGGAGGTGCGTAGAAGGCTGGGAGGAGACAAATGTGGGATGGGTGACCTTAAATGTCCAAAGGTATATTCCAGTCCATGTGACATCATGCTCAGTATATAAAGTGGGGGAAGAAAGGAGGAAGAGGAGGATGCTTGGAGTGGTGGCACTGCTGTGTGATGGAGCCCTGCTCTTCTGCAGATGGCTGAAGACCGGCCTGCCTGTGGGAAGTAGTAAAGGAATTCCTTGATTTGCTCTGCTTGCATGTGCTGCTTTTGTGATATCCATTAAATTGTCTTTATGTCAATACACCAGTTTTCTAGGTATTAGTCTTTCAATTCTCTCCTCCATCCTGTTGGTATGGTAGTGATTGGGAAGCTGCATGGGACTTGGTTGGTGGCTGGAGTTAAAACTATGACACCCTGGCAAAATAACTAATGTCAACCCATTAATGGCAGTTCGGACTCTTTCCCAAGTCTTCTGAATTTCTGCTGAAAGATTTCCCTCAGTTTGCAGTGGGAAGTCTTCCTTTGCTCAGTCATTGGCATTGTCCATGGGGGCATTCAACATGATTTAGGATGCTCTTGACACTGCTGGTCTCATAGGGTTTATTTGTTTCACCCAAAGATGCAGAGACCTATGAGAAACCCACATTGCAGGCCATCAAAAATCTTATTTCAGTTTCTGTGAAATTCCCATTTTGAATTTTTTTATTATGGGTTTCTCAAACAAATGAGAATTTAAAATAAATACTAAATTAAATAAAAAATTTAAATTGGAAATATATATTGTCAGTGCCATAAATACTGTTCCCAAAAATTGTCTTCCTATTTGCATTGTAGTAATTTTTTTCCCTCTATTAAAAAGAGTATCTCTATTATTTGAAAAAGAAAACAATAGATCAAACAAATTATATGTGTTTACAAAACAACCATATACAAAACTGTCAGTTTGACTGCAAGCACAAAAATCTGTTTGACAATAAGCAATGTCAGTAAACTAGAGTGTCAGTCACATTAAATTCATCCTCCCTTTAAAAAGACACAAATCTTTCCATTTAACACTTGGTGTGGAAAACTGGAATCCTGAAAAGCTACAAATGTCAGCAGCTGGAGGTGATTAGGAAAAATTTATAAAAATTTTTTTACCTCCCAGGACCTTTAGAAAAGATATTTTTCCAAGGGCATTCATGACTATTTTGATAAAATATGTACATTCTGGAAAAAATGTTAAATCACTTTTTCTATGATATTGTGTTGGAAAATCGATTTTGCTTTGACTTTATTTTTCTTCTGTGTTTACGCAGTGATAACGTATAGTGATATAGCAAGCCTTGTGCCTATTATTTTTATTTTAAATTACACATCTAGAACTGTTTATTTACAACACAAATAACAAAAACCCCTAATTTAGTAAAATAAGTAAGATATTTTAATATTATGTACACAGAGGTCTTACCCTTTTCCAAAGTAAAAGTACCATAAAATAAATAGAATCAGTTGAATATTAAAACATATCACTTGACAATTGTTTTATGTCATAGCTTAACACACAGGATATATAAACAACACATTAATCGAAATGAAAATTGCATTTTTGTATTTTAAAGATACTTTCTAAACTGAAACATTGAAAATTACTTTTCTTTTCTTTTCTTTTCTTTTCTTTTCTTTTCTTTTCTTTTCTTTTCTTTTCTTTTCTTTTCTTTTCTTTTCT
>JBBMKD010000102.1:56437975-56451275 GCA_037834095.1 Argya squamiceps
TGTCCCAAATAGATTTCTAAATGGAAAAATAAAATTTATTTTCTTTTTATCCAATTGGCGAATTTTCATTTATAACAGCTTTAAAATAGCAGCTTTCCAAAAAGTTCTGCACTGACAGGATATCTCCCTCTTAGATGCAAATATAGATTTGTGGCTGCTTTCAAGGTTTCCCAGTGTTTCTCCTCTATGCTGGAACAGAGACAAAATGTTTGATAAGTTTGGCAAAAATTATTTTGTCAAGCTGGACATTTTTAGGACAAAAATTGTAATTTTGTAAATTTTGAGAATTTGTCATTCTGAATTTGTAAATCAGAAACCTTGAGAGGTCCATAGTAAGATAAAAAGAGGCTAGATAGAGTCTTTTTTATAACGAATCTTTTAAAATAGAGCTAGTGTGTCATTCTGGCAAAAAATATAACAAAATTTAATATTGGGATGTGGAGTAAATGCATGTGTGAATCTTCTCCAAAGATTGGTATTGATTATTATGAAGCAATGTTGCCTTTATTTGGGAGACCAAATGACAAAACCTTAATGAATTCTGATGGAAAATACTTGGGCTAATAATTTTACAGCTCTGGTCCCTAGACCCTGACAATTATGGACCAATTTTCAGGTAGTTCTAAATATTGATTAAGCAGTTCTGGTTCATGTGTGAAATTTTAAAATTCCTGCCTTTATTATTCTATGCAAATATATATCTAAGCAAATTTTAGATAAGAAAAAAAAAATTAACTTACTAAATTCTGAATGCTATGACTGGAACTTATGGTAATAAGTGAATTACAAGCATTGGCAACTCTTGGTTCAGGTTTTTTTAAATGTGGATCCTCATAAACTCAGCTGTTGCCCCAGCTATATGTTGAAGGAAAACCTATGACTTTCTTGTTTGAAGGGTTTCTGTTTACATTAAAAGGTAGTGTTTCAAATTACTTGTTTTTATAAATGTCCGACATCAAATGTAAGTGCTTAATTGTAGCAGTGCGAGTTTCAGGTTTTTTGAATTTATAATTGTATTTTGTTATTTATCTGTACTTGGTATATTCCTGTCCTCCCCCCATTCCTATCCCTGATGTACCTGGTTCATCCTGATGTAACCCCACTCCCTCCCCTTCCCCATTGGGTCAAAGTGTTTCCCCACCCAGCCTTGAGCTGGGAAAAGGGATACACACGCCCAGTCTCTCTCTCTCTCCACCCTCTCTCCATGTGGAGACAGGAGGCTCTGGCAAAGCCTCTCCCACATGGGCTGCACTGCAATAAACATTCTTATTAACCCAGAGAGAGCATGATTCCTTCTTCCAAGCCTCATCCATGCTTCCAGCCAGCTAAGCTGAGGAACCCACAAACTGTTGTTGTGGTCCAGGGGGAATCTGCTAGCTGGGATAGCAGCCCCCCACAAAAGAAAACACAACACTTAATTGACCTAACTAGATGTCATCTTTTTCATATTCCTAAAAAGACAGTAATAAGTAGTCTTCTGCAAGAGTATGTAATATGATTTTATTCCTGATTATTGTTTAACAGAAATAGAGATACGAAATATTTTGCACAAATCAGTGCTACAGGCTATGCTTTTTTCAGTCAAAAATTAGGTTACTAGGAAAATATCAGAGCAGTCTCTAGCAGTCTAGAATCTTTCTCTTGGTCATGTTTTTGGAGATCGAAAGAAATTTACCCTTGGCCTCTGATTCAAGCCTACAGTTACAAGTGCAGCGCACAGAAAACTGGGAAATGTATTCCACTTTCATATTATTCAGTACTAGTGACATCATGTAGCAATTATGAGTTATTTTCCTTCAAATTCTTTGGGAATAAACTTCCCCATAAAAATTATTTGCAATTTTTATTACAGATTAAGATCTAATCATCAGGTTATTCACAAATGTAGTAATTAAATGCAGGATTAAATGCAGTGAATTCAGATATAAATGTACACAAGAATGTACTTTTACATGTACAAAGAATTGGAAATCATATTGTGCCTTGAAGCAACATAATAGAATAAATGCATGATTACAACAGCTTTTTATTTATAGTTCTAAAAAACCCCGTGACTTTAAAAATCATTTTACTGTAGAATATAAAATACATTTCTTTCTTCTTTTTACTCAGATTATTTTCAAATATGGAAGCTTATTTCCTTAACTACTCCCCATAAAGCAATGTTTTATTTGTTTTTAGCCCATTTATTAAAGTACAGTAGGTCTGTTGAATCTTGCAAGTTATTACTTAGCTTAGACTTCTTGGGTTTTTTATGACTGTCATTTGTTCTATTGAAATAAAATTAAATTAATTTTTTTTCAAAATTACATGAGTGACACATGAGTTACCTAAACAGATTGGAATAAGCCAGATTTAGAGTAAATGATGGCTTTTTAACTGCAGTACATGTACATTTAACTGTAGTGTTATTTCCAAAATAGGTGCAGGATCCACTGATGAGTTTAGGAAGAGGGTAATTCTTTGTGACATCTTCTAAAGGCTATTTTCAGCTTTCTCTGAAAGATAAAATTTCAGTTAAAAACATGAGAATGAAAGGAATTACAGTTTTTTAAGCTTTCACTAGTTACATAGAAAACATTGCATTGGCTGTTTGAAGAACCCATCATTAAAGCAGACAAGAACAAAAAAGCAGACTTCATGCCAGACAGTAAATTGCTGAAAGGTAATATTTAACAATCTTGTAGTTTTGTTGGTATATTTTTCCAAAAGGATTTTGTTGCTAAGAACTATAGATAGTAATTTTGTAGAAATATACTACTTTTGTGATATAAGAATGCAAAAAACTTTGTCCTCCTTCTAGCTGTCAAGCTTGCTTAGTTAATAATGAGCAGAGTTCTCTAACATGGAATTTGTGAGTGAGCAGTTACTTGCATATATAGGTGCTCATTATATAGATCATTCCATATACATCAATGGGTTCCCAGAAGCAAAAGGGCACAGTCTCTATCTAGGTATGACTGTATGACTGTAAGACAGGGCCTGCATCAGCAAGGCATTATTTCACTAAGAACTTGAACTGGTTTTCACTTACCAGAGGCATGCTTGTTTCAGTTCCAAGGCTTTGCACAACAGTATCTTTTGTTTACATTTCTTCTCTCCTATTCCCCAGGGCACCAACACCCTTTCTACCTGAGGCAGAAGCCCATTCTTTATCTGCTCTTTTCCACCCTTCATACATACTCCCAAGTCTGCATCTTTCTCTGAGTTGTCCAGTTGCCTTGGAAGAGAACAAATAAACAAAAAAATAGAAAACCTAACATAAAACCAAATCAAAACAAAACCACCACCATGACCACCAAAAAAAGACATAAAAACCCTTCCCAAAAATCTTCTGTTAGCCCCTTCCTCCTTACTTTAAGGTCCATGGAGCCCAGCTGCTGCATGCAACGTTCCAGCTTTAAGTGTCCATACCCAAGCGCTGCATTTGCCTGACTCTGCTCTGCTTTGCGCCATAGACATTGTGCTGACTTCGAGGCTGCACTCTTCATACTGGGGATACAGTTATCTCCTTGACAGAGGTCTCTGTCTTGTGATGTCAAACCAGCAGGTTACTGGTATTAGGAGGATCAGATGGAGAGTAAGTTCTCTGACATCCTATTATGTTTTCCAGGGGTGGAAAAGAATGACACATTTTCTCAATGCTCTTTGGCTAAAGACAAAGCACGTAGCAGTGTTAGGGAGTGCCCATTAGAGCACATTGCTACCTCTCCAACTTGCCATGGTGTGCATGAAAGCGCACAGTGGAAGTTGTATATTTTTTTGCAAGATGAAGATTTTATTTTGGCGCACAGGCCTGAATTTGGACATGCTACTTTATAGCAAGGAACACTTTTAACATTTTGTTTAACTTTGGAAAGTATTGTTTATATACCAGGTGAGTTCTATTGGCCCAAGTCCAGATGCCAGATATGCTGTAAATGCTGCAGAACCTTCAGGACAGTATCTAAATGATATCTCTCTTAGCAATGGTGAGCAAGTGAAGACATGCTTATGCGTGCAGGTTTGTCTGCATATGTTGCATATGTGAACTCACAGTCATTCTTTTTAAAAAATCAGACGGTTAAAACTTTTTTTTTGCCTGCAATATGAAGACATCTGTGCTCTGTTTAGTTTCCTTTGCCAAGATTTTCATATTTCCAAAGAACTGTCAATGAGACTGTGGCTCCATGATCTTTAGTACTGGATCTAAGTACTTCTAAAATCTGTAGCACTGCAAGTTTGACCTTGACTTCATGGGAACCCCCAGTCATACCCGTTCCAAATTAGCATGACAATTTGTGTGCAAACAAGCATTCATCATGGGACTAGTGTCTTGTATCCTAGAGTATATTTTGTCCACTTTAGTTAATTAATTTTGTTAACTGCTTATGTTTATATGTAGGAATTTAAGTCTGTTGCCTTGTCGTGATGATTTCCAAGGTAGATGGCTTTCTGGTTTTAAAAGATTACTGGGATCTGCCGCTTTGCCTGCCAAATCAGAATTTACAATGTGGAGAAGGCAGGCGACTGGAGATGACAAGATGTGTAGACATGCTCCTTGAGAGGGTGAGTTGATCAAGTGAAGGTGATCATTCTTTGCAGACTAATATTATGCTGGGGAGTAAGGAACCAATGCACCCCATTTCCAGTCAAAGAAATTTCCCTTTCAAGCCAAGGGATGCCCAAACAAGCACAGTTCAATGCTTTTAATGCACATCATATTTGTGGATGCAGCAGAGTCATGGACTTGTGCAGTTACAACATAAAGGGAGTACTATTTTCCTTGCTCATGCTTAGTTCTTTAATCCCGAATGCAACAGTTGCGATTAGAAGAATGATTCACACTTATCTTGTTTTCCGGAATTTGCCAGGGAAATGGACAAAGGTCATTCACTCTTTTATTAAAATCTTTTTGAAGTAGAAAACATCAGATCCATCATCAGCGCCATCATCTGCATTCTGAAAATTGCTACCATCCAGTCCAAGTATAAGTTTGGAAGATGCATCACATTCCAGACAATAGAGGTATGTGGAGATAGGCCTATGGCATGATGAGTTGAGCCATGTGTGTCAGCCTTTCAGGGTAAGTGCTGGACCAAATGAAGCAGTTTCCAGCAATTCAAGAATTGTGTGTTCAGATAGAATTACTTATCACACACCCACTTTCTGACTTTGGCCCACTCAGATTCAGTGATCTGAGCACTGTACTCATGCTTTCCACATTTTTAGGAGGAGTGTATTGCCATTACACAAAACACAGTCCCAGGTATTACCCAGAAATCTACCTGCTATCTGTAATCTCCCAGCTCAGGCTGCAGCTAGGCTTCATGGGAGGCAGAGGGCACTGCCTGCTACACTCTAGAACAGATCACAGATTCTTACTCTTTTTCTCTGTGCTTGGAAATGGGTTTGTGATAGATGAAATTCCTGCTTTTCACTGAGATGCCCTCCATGGATACTTTCTGCAAAATCTGAGCAGGACCAGTGTCTTTGTGCAGACCAGTGGAGATTATGGCAAACAGCATCTGAAACAAATGTCAAAAAAGTCACTTTGGGGCCATTTCTGACTGATCAGTGATGTGCCAACTTAAATGCATTAATTTTTCAGATTTTTTTGAGACCTGCATATAGACAAAGAAGGATCCAATATGAAAGAGTGATCAGACCAAACTATATTGTCCCAAGCCAGTACATCAGGAAAGACGGTGACATCTAAGGACAGTGGTCTTGATAGCAATATCATAAAAAAAGACTAGATCATCCTGAAAATTATGAGAAAAATGCTTACTCATAGAGCAATGAAGAAGTGCCATGCCCACTTGGAAATCAATTCTGATGGACTCTGAGTAGCAGATTCAGAATTTTAAAATAATTTTACACCGTGATCGTGGCCCTGTATTGAATTTTCAGTTCACAGTTCATGTAACAGGATCCAATATAAGGATTTCTCCTAATTACTTCATCAGTAATTCACCATAGTATAAAAAGTTGACCTCACATACTTACCAGTATCAAAGTGGGTGAAACTATTATGAACTGCTAAAATCATTGCATTTTTCTTAGAGCCACCACAGGAAATGTTTTGCAGATAGTACACCCCTGAATGACTTCAAGTGAGATATTTTACACCATTTTTCAGAAATCAGTGTCTAGAAATGTGATTTCTTGTCTCAGAGACTCATCCTCTATCACTGAAATGTAAGTTTTCTTGTCAAGTCTTCAATATGTAAAATGTATGAGTGTGGGGAACTTCAAGATAAACAAGGCCACTATGTTGTAGCTACACTTGATGATAATG
Organism: Argya squamiceps; assembly: GCA_037834095.1. Classification (NCBI taxonomy): domain Eukaryota; kingdom Metazoa; phylum Chordata; class Aves; order Passeriformes; family Leiothrichidae; genus Argya; species Argya squamiceps. Next base: position 56,444,256 of record JBBMKD010000102.1, read on the forward strand.
GCTCGTCATTGTTTGCTTCAGATATATTTAGTCTATGCTTGGTCTTCCAAATTAAGAACATATTAAGTGTGCCCTAAAGAAACCACAATGCTAGCTCTTGTTAAATTAAAATCACTACTATGAATATTGGGGTCACTCTGTTTTAGTTGAGAACTGGTGTCAGTGCAGTATGAATTGAAGAGCAGTTAAAGCCTTAGCAAGGGAAGATATTAACACATGTATAGTACCACTAGATTTCCTTGTCAGCCAGGTCACAGAAGGTACATTATGATGTAAGGAATCAAGGGAAGAATCCTGAGCTGTGTTTATTGATAATTTCTCTACCAAATCTATTTTGCCCTCTGCACAATTGAAAAACATCTGTTAAGTAATTAGAAAGGTGGCTTTAAGCAACCTAACTCCATCTCTCTAATCCTGAGCCACTGTTTAATTGTCTCTACAATTCAAAGAAACCTAAGACTGTGCTTTCTGCCTAGTCCTGACATGTTGTCTTCACAGAAGGTGAAGAGAGCAGGTGGTAGGGAGTAGGCAGGGTGTTTGAATTCTCCTCTGTCCGGAAAAGCAGAGCTGCAGGGTAGTTCTCTGCCTGCTTTTCTGCTGTTCAGGCAAATGTTTCACTAAGTGTTCAGTCTGCTCCGCATAGAACAATCAGTTAACTTTAGAGATCTATTTATTTATTTAGCATAAAACATTCTTAGGGGCTTCTGATCTAGATGGGTCATGAGTCAACAAATGTTTTACTTGTTGTAGTATCATACTGTGTTGTTGCCCTGAGTTGTTGCTGATCTTAAGCACTTTAAGTGGAGTTTCGATAATTGGGCAGATTTCAAAATTAGCAACTCAGACAAAAGAAGAAAACTAACGAAGGTGCAGCACACTTATTCAGCATAATTGTCTGACATCTGTAAAGTTAATTTTTGGAGATGAGGAGCAAGTAAATCTCTGCTTTATGGCTATATAGAGATCAGCAGAATTACCAGGCAGGGTCTGTTTCACATAATGGCCAAGAAAAGGCTCAAAGTGATTTTCATTTGCACTGCAAATAATCTTTCACTTCCCTCCCTAGATCTTTTAACACAAGAAGTTAGGCTCAGCCCAAGATACTTTCAACTTTTCTTTCTCCAGCTACATAGGTTACTCCAGCTTCGAAAGGGCTTTGCTTTAGTCTCTGACTAGACACTCAACTCTGACCAACCATAGTAACAAAGTTTATTTACAAAATATATTTTGTAGAAAAAGTTCAGTGATCTTAGTAAGTCAAGTGGGAAAGGCTAACAATGTGTTAGCAGGCCTTGGTAGGAAGAGAAGTGTTGAGCCAGTTGCTCTTCTCTCTGCTATTTTAAAGCACTGGTTGCACACAGAACAAAGTGGTGTGCTTTTTACTTTGGCTAAACTTCCCTTAGCATTGTGAAGGCAGCTATGTTACTGGGGCTAAAATGGTGGTCTGATCTACTGAAATCAATGGGAGTCTGTTCAAGTATGCAAGTAGACTTGAGTTTGAAGAAGAATCAGGCACCCTGTCTCAGCTATTATTCTCCCTCTCTAAATATAGAACCTCCTGCTGCTCAGAACCTATGTGATGAGCTCATACAAGCTGGACAACATTCCATCTGATGCCAGGTGGCCCTTCCATTCCCCTGTGTATACCCTCCTGGAATCAGGGGGCAGCTTTTGCTATCATATTCAGGATATCTTCTCATGGCTTTGCTTTCCCTTCCTGAAACAAGAGTATTCCAAGGGACACTGGACTGCACTGGAAACCACTGGAATTGCTGAGAACAAAGGCAGTCTGTTAGCTTCCCCAGCCCAGATGTCAAGGCACATTCATTATTAACTCCCTACCCCCTCATAGAAATTCCTGTCAGGAAGAGAGGTTGAAAAGGGGCCCAAGCAATTTCTCCAACGAGAGAAATAGTCCAAAGACTATTCACAGATTGGTGGTTCCAAGTGCTCACTACTTATAAATTAAGCATATGAAACTATGCAGCTATTAAAAATAACCTGTCTGAGCATCTCTCTATTCGTTTTTCATTTGGGGATCCATGGCAGGTATGTGTCAAATAATAATTTTTTTGGATACGCAGTCTTTTCTTCAGAAGAAAATAATATGGTTTCCTTGCCAAATAACTCCAGAAGGTGAGATGTTAAAAAGCAACACTATTCTAGTTAGGTTTCTCACAGGGCTGTAAAAATTGATTACTATAGTCATGGCTAGTGCTTTAGTACAGTCTCCCTTTGCCAGGCAACCTATTACTACTAATTTTGGTAATCAGAAGAACAGTAATAGGAAATGATTGACTGCCTTTTTTAGCTAAGGTCTTGCGTATATGAGGGTAGTAGGCATACTTAAATCACCACTAAATAGCTTGGTTTATTGACCAGATACTCTTCAACACAATGAAAAGCCTACAATATAAGATTTAAAAAGTCATCCAGAGAAGTATCATGTGCCTGATATGGGGCACAATCTCATGTATACAGTATGTGTATCTGTTCTTACAAAAAAATTAATTTGCCTCAAATTTCTTTTAAAAATTTGGATTTGCCTTTTTTTTCTTTTTTTGACAATGTTCTTATAAAGTGTATTTTAAAACAAGGCAATCAACTATTCTTAAGTTAGAAGCCTTCATGTCTGATAAAGTGTAAATAGATCTTAAAGATTAAGTCCTTGATCCTGCCTTTATCCTCAATTTCCTGTATCTCAGATAACCTGTATATATCATAGGTGCCTTTTATGCACTGAAGCAGGATCTTTTCTTGTGCCTTTTGTTAACAGTCAAGGAGCTAGAAAACTCAGAGAATGAATTATCTTGTGCTTCCTTAGGTATAAGAGTAGGAGGAATTTTCCTTTCATGACTTCAATTCAGTAAGATCTATCATGTTGTTTCACTTGAGAAAACTCAATGAATAAACACAGGCTTTAGCAACCTCTAGTGTTTCAAATGCCATGCTGTGATCTCAATTTGCTCCAGAAGGATGTTGTGGCTGTAGTGAATCCCTGTGGGCAATCATAAGAGCTACCAAAAAAAGGCAAAAAAGTGAAAATGGGATAGGAAAATTGTGGGGAACATGCCCATGCATTGCAGAGAAAGTTGTGTAATTTATACTGAAATAAGAAAAACATGGAAGGAACTGGAGTGGCATGTTTTCAGATGTGAAGACTTGCAAAATCAAGCAATTCTTACTAATATGTGGTGAGAGATGAGCACATTTTGAGGATCAATGTGTTAAAAATAAGCCTTAAAAGTTATTCTCATTGCAGCATTGCTAAGGGAGAAAAAACACGGTTACATGTGGGCTCTTTATTGTAAGCAAATTAGTGGCCTAGGATGACAGAAGAAAGAGAAACAAAAAACGAAACAGTAGAAATGAATGCATATGTTTGCCACCTACTTCCAGGAGAAGAAGCCATCAATATAGAAAATGTCCTTAGGGACAATGAGGTTTGGTCAGCAATCAGGCCACTGGCAGAGTGTCACAGAGCAAATGACTGAGAAAGACCTCTCCCAGTGGTAGACTCTATTTTTCTGAATCGTCAGTATAATATATGCCATATGTTACGTGATTTTAATGTGTATACACCATCAGTACTGAGAGCTCAGCACCAAGTGAAATGAGAATGCTTTACTCTTACATATACTTTGACAGTACTATCTCCTCCCCCTAAGACCACCTTCTATTTCATGAGCACTACCCCCTCACCACATAGCATTGTTGCCATCCTCTTGCATTTTCATAGATGCAATAAAAATGTTTTTCATGCAGAGCAGAAGTCAAGTTCCAGAGTTTTACATTCTCACTTTTGTTTCTGCCAGCACTTTAATTCATATTTTCCCCTATTTCTTTCCTGCCATGCTTTTTTTTTCTTTTTTTTTTCTTTTTTTCTTTTTTTTTTTCCCACACAGCCTGTGCATTAATCATTGTACCCAGGAAGTCTGAGAGAGTACAAGTGGATCACTCAAGGTTAGCATGGCCAGTTTTACCTGAGCACTTTGTCTGTAAATGTCTTTCACCCCTTAACAGATTGAACAGTTATGGCCGAAAATAATCACTAAGCCGGAGGTACGCACTCAATCAGTAAATCAATGAATGATTCAGCTTGCTGACAAAAATGCTAAGTATGATAATTTACTGTTTAAATGTCATAAAATTAGGTGGTGGTTTCAGCAACTCTTAGTCAACAGGTCTTGTATCACACCCATGAACAAAATGTCACAATTCCTTCTAATTGGCACAAAACAAAATAGTGGCACAGTGAGAGGAACATGCAAAAAGAGAAGAGAAAAATGTTTGAATGGGTTACTGTGAGTATAAATCTTTATGCAAAATTCATTCCTATACTTAAGCATTGCTTGTTTTTAGCAGAACACAGTATGCAGTGTGAGTGCTACTTTAAAGCTTGAGTGCCAAGATAGAACGGCACGCATATATATATATTTATATATATTCACTAAGACTTTAGGGGCAACAAGTACTGAACACTTCTAGAAATTAGGCTAGTTACTTGGCCACATCTTAAAATACTGCTCAGCAATGATAGAATACCAGTTTTGGCAGTTAACCACATCACTGGATTCAGGTGGGAAACCAAGACCTGCTTCAAAGCCTTTGAGTTTTGGATCAGGCCTCAGTAAATCCCAAGGAATCTTACCTGATATAGCACCTTCTTCTGCCACACTCAGTATTTAAATTAAACTAGCTTAAACTTGCTTGGGCTGGGTAAGAATCACTAAGCTTTGCATCCACTCACTGATACAGATCTTGCATCCACTTACATGTTGCCTCTCAATTTGGCCATTGAGTCAAAAGTAGATGCTATCTGGTTTACTCTTCTGCTTTCCAGGATACAGAAGATACTGTAACAGAAAAGCAACATAAGGGAGCACATAAGTTAACCTATGTGGAACTCTTTTTTTTTTTTTTTTTTTTTTTAAGCCTAGCTCAATGTTTCCTGAGATTGAAAGTGGGGAAGACAGGTGATAATGTTTGAATAGCTTAGGAAATGTCTGGTGATTACACAGCAAGACTGAAATAACCACATAAATTCTACACATTTTGTATAATATGCTGAAATAATTTTCATTTCTTGCATGAACAAGGGAGGGGAGGTGGGGGGAAAGGAGAGGAGGGAATGCTGACTCAGGGCTGTTTCCTCAAGCAGTAGAACATGACTCTTTGAGGATTTATTTTGATATGTTCCTGTGGAAAAGAAGATTGTTTATTGTTTCATTTGCATATGGATTACCCTAGAAGCAAAGTATTAATAAATGACAATACAAAATCATAGCTAGGAAACTCTAAAGAAGTTAATATTTCTTTTTTGGAATGTGTGGGTGCATGATGAATTATTTATTCAGCCAGATTGTCTGTGATTTCATTGCATAGTTATGCTCTTTGAAGTGAGGAGATAAATAGTGCCAGACAGTGTTAAGTCATCATAATTCTACATCTGACCTGGCTGTGAAACAAGTGTGATATCTTGATCTTAGTAATTGTCTCATTGAGAATTGCATAAAGTCATCTGGCCTCATCATTTTTTGAAATCAGTATTCCAGAAACTGAAAAAAATCTTGAAATTATTAGTTTTGCAGGATCTTAACCACTTTTAAGAAAAATATCAGTGTTTTCATTTATTTCAGCATTTAGGCTTACTTCTAAAATTAGAGAAATTTGATTTGAAACGAATGTCTGTCATCTATGATGGATAATACCTTCTTTTCACTATTCTTTTAAATCAAATGAGGCTGGCATGAAGTTCAAAGATAAAGTTCATGTTGCAAGATACAATTACAAGACTGGGGTCTATTGGAATATCTCTTTCTTCTCATATATACAGTACTGATTTTCATATAATATATTTATTAGAGAGGTCTACTTCAAAATCAGTGGCTGGACAGGACTTGCCATCTCTGAGGCAGTAGGAAAGAATACCGTCTCTTTATATTTAAACTCAGATTCTGGTTCTGACTAGTAGGCAAGAGGTTGCCAAAGCAGGTAAATGTAATACTACACATTAAGAATATATAGCTCATTGATTCAAATCAATCTGTATTTTTCTACTACTTCCACAGCATGAATAGCTTTGATTGTGGATATTGTCAAATTAATATGGTCAAAAATATTATTATTATAAAGAAATGAGATTATCAATGTGAAATGAAATATTCTTGGAGTAAATTTAGAAAAGGAGATCCATAGCTATCATTCAAAAGGCATGCTTGTAACTCAATGGTTATTGAATTACAGCAAAATAGCAATACTCCTTATACTGAATAGTAATGAAACCCAAAGCAGTCTTGATAAAATGAGTGGGGTGAGTTGGAGTAGGAGAAATGTGATTAAGCCCTCAAGTGTCATTAAGACTCCATGCAATCAAGGACAACAGAACACAGAACTCCCATCAGATGTCTTAAGGTTGATTTTTTTTTTGTTTCTCACAAGTTTATGCCAGTTTTCCACCATTTCCCTTTGTACCATCTTCATTTGCAATTCTGAGCTCCATGTCTATTCTTCAGTATTATTTCTTCTACAGGAACAATTAGGAAAAAACAATATATGCACCACTGCTATTTGGGTCTAGTGCTGCTGAGGATATTTGAAACATGAATAAGTATGTGTGCATGTGATGGAGACAAAAGGGTGCCATAAAGATCTGGAAAATTTCCACATGTCCTGGGTTGACGGTGTCTCCTATCCCAGTCGTGCAGCTTTGTCCTTGTGTTCTACATTGTTATGTCTAACAGCTACCCCCCTTCGGCGGGCTGTTTTGCCACGGCAGGACTACTTGTTCTTTGGGTTCTTGCTTTTGCTTTTGGCTTTTGCTGCTGGCTTTGCTTTTGCTGCTGGCTTTGCCTTTTGCTGCTGGCTTGCTTTTGCTTTTGCTGGCTTTCGCTGCTTCCGGTTTTTTTTCTTTTTCTCTCCCTTTTTTTTCTCCCCCCCCCTCCCCGAAGATCATTGGAACAGTTCCAGACATGACCTGGGAATATCTGGGGATCTCTGGGGCACGTGAGAGAAGATCTG
>JBBMKD010000102.1:56465510-56480785 GCA_037834095.1 Argya squamiceps
GAAGGAGAAGGAGAAGGAGAAGGAGAAGGAGAAGGAGAAGGAGAAGGAGAAGGAGAAGGAGAAGGAGAAGGAGAAAGGCTGGCTTGCCGCGGGCTGCCCATGCTCTCAGCCGCCCGCCCGCAGCCGGGCAAGAGCACAGAAGAGGAAGATCGGGGCCTTGGGGTGCCGGCGCTGCCCACCTTGGTGCGGCACAGCTCGGTAGGACAGGTCTGGACACACAACCTCCCCGCCCGTCGTGCTGCTTCGCTCATCTGCAGCCCTCCAGAGGCCTCCCCACATGGGCCCTCTGCCTCACACTCTCACTGCTGGGAGAGAAAGCACCTGGCACCTGGCAATACGACTGCTATTCTTTTCCGTGAGAGTGATTTTCCCTCTTCAGGGAGAAAGGATCTCTGAAAACTCCTACATGGTACCAAAAGTAGGAAAGGTGCATGAATCCCGTGTTATCAGATAGTTATGAGGTTTTTCTCTGGGAAATTACTCAAAGAATAGCGTTTTAACAAATTAAATAAACTCCTAAATTTTTCAAGTGGGATCCTCATTCTTCCACTGTGTCCTTTCATACCACATTTCTCAGTGCTACCAAAACATGTAGCACCCTATCTTAATCTCAATTAAAAGTTATTTTATCAGGTACCCTGCAAACTAAAATTTGTATTACAAAGAAGTGAAACACCCTGAGGTACTCTCTACCTAATTAATGTGTAGGAAACTCAGGCTCAAATTTTGGACACCAGGCTGCAGCTGGGTACAAAATGTCTGCTCTGGTATCTTCCTCTGAGACTACCTGCAGCTGAGGCTGCAGTGACAGCATAGCACTCCTGACATTTCATGGTATCATTAGTGCGGTGAGAGATGATCTTAAAAAAAACCCCAACAACCTCAATGCAAGAACATTTGTATGTATCTACATATATGTGTAAAGGTAGTCTCAAACAACTGAGCTCAGTGCAGATCTCATAGCTTCTGTGACTTCTGAGAGCATGGGAATATTTTTACTGGTAAGACCAAAGGTCTGTCTGTGTGGTTTCTAAGACTAGCAATTGAGTTGATTCCTAGGAAAGAGCGAGAACAGACCAACCATATATGACACATCTCCTGACTGTTCTTCTTATCTCTGGCTTTTTTTAGCTCAGGGAATTTTCTCTAGCTCACGTGGTTTGGCTATTTGGCAGGCCTCAGTAGACCTAACTTCCAAGTGCTTGTCCAGTCTGTCAAACTTGTATAACCCTTTCGCATGCAGAAGAGTCTAAGTCTGTGTTTATACTATTAAACTAAACAGAGCCAGTTCTCAAGTTCAAGCCTTGTCCTGTGGTTCTTGATACTGTCAAATTGTTAGTAAAGGGTGTGGCACAAGTTGATCATTACTCTGCCCAAAGACTGGGTAGTCTGAAGCATCAGCACACAGAGCACTCACTGAGTCTCCCTCCTGTCTGGGGCAGCAAGGCAATTGCCCACTGGGACCATTTCTGAAACTAATCTCAATGAGGCTCTGTGGTTATATGGTGATCTGAAGGTGATAGATATGGCAGTTTGGACATGGCTACTCTGCTTGAAGGGATAGGAAAACTTAGCACTGCTGATGTAAGTCTTGTCATACTACTTAATCCCAAGACAATGGTTTTACTTTCTAGCACTGGTATAGCTAGGAAACTGGCATCATCTTTTGTGCCACAAAGATTGTCTTGCTCTAGAACCAGGAACAGGATATTTTGTCTTGAAAGAACACACATATTATGAGTGTCCCAGAAGTTTTCACTATATCCCAGGGGCTGGTTCTCTTGATTCTTTAAGGTAAATAAGAATAATTTCTTGATTTTAGTAACAAGCCCTTCCTGTTAAGTAATGAAATGAAAATATTAGGGGCTCTAGTGCAAGGAAGGAGTGAGGTATCCTGCTCAGCTTTGTTGGTGCTTCTCCTTGCAATAATACTTAGCATCTCAGCCTCCAGTAACTTTACTCTTGCAGTCCCTTGTGTGGGTCCCCAAATAGAAGGGTTAGAGACGCAGTCACTCAGCTTTCGTGTTGCATTTTTTTATTGTTTCATTAATCTAATGTTAATAAAATACATAGGCCTACTTCATAGCTTGAAGAGATTGAGACTATGGGTGGAGACTCATACCTTTACAAAAGAAAGGAACCATCAGAGCGCTTGTGTCTGGGTGGTACAGGAAGTGTCCTGTAGGAACCTGGGATCCCAGTGGCACAAGGCAAGTATCACATATGGTAGCATTTCTGCTTTACTAAATGGCTTTTTCTTTAACATGAGATCACATCAAGAGTGAGAAAAAAACCTCACCATATGCATGCAGTGTTTATTCAATGTTATGATGTGCCAACAAAGATGCCAGTCAGCTTTTTGCTACATAGATGTTCCTTAACTAAAATCTGAACCTTGTTGACCAGCAGCACATACCCCATCTGGCTTCATGCTGTCATGAAATACTATATCCTTATGCATATCAGTGAAAGTCTGTGCAAACAGAAGCCAGCCTATGACACTGTGCTAGTGTAAAAGACAGTATTTTTGTTTAATAAAAAAATTTCACACATTCTGGCCAATACAGTTTTGCTAAAGAGAACCCCTGTTGTGGTCACAGCCATGCTGACAGAAGGCAGCTTTTGTTAATTCAGGTTAAGTTTTGACAGAGCTTGTATAATTACACTAGCAGAAAAATTCTATTCTGTGTTGAGGTGTTTTTAAAAATACATATATACCTACTTACCTACCTACCTACCTACCTATATTTATATATGTATAAACTGAAGATGCAGTTTAACATTGCAGTCACCCTGGCCACAAAACCTCTGTATGAAGTTCCTACCTGAACACCCCCAGCACAAACTGCTTCCCCTCACAGCTGTGCCGTTGAAAATGACGGCAGCCCACCATGTAAACGGTTCAGCTGCTTTGACTGAAGCTGATTGCCTAGATAGTCTTAACACCCCCAATCTAACTCAGCAAAATAGTTTCACTAAACCATTTTGTAGTGTGAACAAACAATGGCGTCTGTGCTTCTGACCTACTGACAAACCGCTCTGCTCATATAGAAACAATGCCTTGCTCAGAAATAAGTCCATTTTCATATAAGGAAGAATACTTTTATACAATTGTACATAAAATATACCCTCTGATTTAGAGTTTGGAGGACTCTAAAAACAGTGTACCACGGACAACCTCTTTAATTTATCTTCCTTCTGCTATTTGTAGGAAGTCCATGGCAATGATTGTCTCTTTTCTTATGTTATACATGTATCCAACAAAACCAAGCTGCCTTGTTCAATTTCAGAACTCGCTGTTATTGTTATGGGAATAATAATGTTGTTATGGGAATAATAACTATTACAATATCATGTACCTGGGATGATAGGATTAGGTTGAGCAAATTGCCTTCCTTTTAAATCTCTCTCTTGTTTACATGGAAATCATGACAGACTCTTGTTAAAATAATCATATATTTAAGATTTTGCAATTTGTAAATAAATGATCCAAGGGTCCAAATTTTGGTGCAAGTATGAAAACAAAATGGTGCATAAATTTTGTCAGTGGAGTCAATTGTCTTTTTCTAATGCTGTTTGTAGGCAGGAGCTTGTGGTGGCAGCAATAATAAAGCATGAAGAAGGTAGTTTTGCAAATGCCATTTTATTTATCCTGTTTTAAAGAATCCGTGGACAAGAAACTCTGACAGTTTCATCGTAATTACATTGATTACAAATCAGCTGGTCTAAACAGCAAATGCTGACTTTTCACAACTTGCTTTTTAATGGAGTAGTAGTTCCAAACATAATGTAGGTAATGGGTGTTACTAACCAAATTTCATCTGCACATTGAGTTAGAAGTTCATGTGTTTTTTTCTTAACAAAATATTGTTATTCTCTCCAGAAATGTCACATGCAGTTGTATCTAAAGTCCAACAGCCATTGTCTAATCCAAAATATATGAAACGAATGACCTTAATATTAAAGAATTTCTAAAGAAATCAATATTTTGCCAGCTATTTATAGGCTTAAGCAGAAGAGAGATTGTTTAAAATTGGACCTTAGTGGGCCAACTCAGGGTGATTTTTTTTTTTAAATTTATGTAATGTGGCCATAAAAGTGTCCACTCCTCTCTCTTTATGCCATATTCTTCTATTGATGCCCAGTCTAAAATCAATAACTTGCATGAATTTCAGACCTGTGGCAATTTGATCAGAAGTCTTCCTAAATCTCATTCTGTATTTAGAAACATTGGAATGGGCTTATAACTATCCACTTTCTTTGACTGAGGGAAAAGGGAAAGGCACAGCTTAGCACTAACCTAGTGAAGCCTGATCCCCCATCAAACAAATGTTTGAGTAGTGATGCACTGCGGCAGGGAGGGGGCTGGTTTCATAAAAGGTGTTAATGGGCTCTAGGAAAAAAAGCATACAGTCTTTAAGACATGAAAATTAGTCACTCTTGAGTAGCTGATTATTTGGTAGAAGGTTAACTGGATTTGTGGGCTAGTGTTTTTTTTGGCTGGCTGATGATTCTTATTTCTGAAGCCCATGGAACTAAATCTTTTTTTCTTTTGGATTTTTGCATACACTCCTGAAAAAAACCCAGAAAATACAATTTTGGAAGAGTTTTTCCTTCCACTCACTGTACCTAGTGTTTGCATCCCGCTGTCTCCTGAAATCGTTGTCTCTCGTTTAGGCTGCTTGTTTTACTTCTGAGCACATGCACAACCCTATGCCAGCATTGCTCAACCCATGCGTTTGTGTTAAACTCCCAGAGAAATCCCTCCACCCACACAGCTAAGCATCTGTTCAGCCATGCATGTGGCCGTGTTTTGGGTGGTGGTTCCCTACTACACCAACAGTTTTGTTGAATAAGGAAATTTAACTGCTCCTGGTGTGCACCCTGACAGAGGGTAGCTGCTACACTCAGCAGCTTTAGCTACATTTCATTCAGTGTTAACAGTATTTTCCATTGCAAGTAATGCAAGGATTATTTGATTTCTAATGCTTCAGCTTGTTGGTGGTCTTTTATAACAATGGAAATAAATGATACCATGTTTAATCCAGCTCCTATTTGTGTGGAGTACTATAAGCCTCTATTCTGTACTGAACTATTGCAGTGTATAAACAGTATTTATAGTATCTAATCTTTGCTATTTAAAATTGTATATTATTTAGAGGACTGTAATACAGTAAATTAAGGAAGGCACAGTTACTGTAGCAATCAGTATTATAGTATATCATAATGGAGTGAAAATATTGCACCATATGGAAATAATAATGCCTCCAGAAGACATAAAATATTGCCTTCATCTTACTACTACTAGCATATTTTTAACGCATTGTTGAAAATCAAGGTGTTGCTTTTGAAAGTGCAAAATTCACAATTTAACAAACTATTTCCAAATGTAGATTTCTTCTAAGAACGTTATGTTATTGTATTGTTTGTTATTGCCGCATCTTGTAGATCCCACAACACAAGACAACAAATGACTTAGTTCAAATTATTCTCTATTGTTTTTAGTATTTTTAACATCCCAAGGAGGGAGCTGAGTGGTATTTATATATTTAATAATTTCCAGATTTTTTGAGCTGCTAGTCTGTTCAGTTGTCTGTCTGGAAAAAAATCTAATGGCTATTATTCATCTTTTTCAGTCAAAGATGGTTTTGGCCCTCTGGTAAGATAATTAAAACAAAACTGCCACATTACGTTGAGTCATATTTTCACTTTTTGCTTACCTCTAACAGAGAACAATGACAAAAATAGTTTTTAATAGCATTAAATAATACCATTGAGTTGCTTCTTTTAGTCACACATGTTGATGTGGGATTGACTGTGACCCACATTTTCTGATGGCAAGTTTAATATATGTGTCTATACTTGCACACATTTATCAATATGGATTATTCTATTATGTATCATCATTATTGTGTGATATAAAATAATATGCTATTCCCATAATATTAAATATTTTGTGGGCCAAGTCCTTAGATCTATAGAAAGATAGCCTAGCTTAGAAAACATGACCTAGTCTTTTTCCAAAGTGACTTTTAATTAACTTCTTATCTAAGCAAATTCTCAGTGTAGATTGTTATAAGGCATTTCAGCCCTTAAGCAGATTTAATTTAAAATTCTAAACAAGAAAAATGTCAGTTGTAAAGAAGAAAAATTAAGGTCATGCACCTCATTCAGATGAGCTGATTTTATGCAATGCTAGGAATTTGGAGGAGCAATGAAGAATTACAAGATAGTATACGCTGAATGAAACTGGTAGTGTTAGTGAAGGTCTTAAGCTATGTTGGTATGTGTTATTAACAGCAAGACTGCAGTAGGCTTTTTCTTGAACTTATTATTCTCATAATCTGGGGTTTGAGAGACCTTCTCTGTCAATAAAAACTAACATTTGTTTTAATTATAAATTGCTGCATAGGTACTTTCTTTAAAAATCAAATGAATAGGGGTAAAATATGCAATTGTATATGTGGTCCATGGAAGACAGTGACTAATTTTTATGCTGTACTTTCCTTTGAGAGTTGTGTATGAACTAGAAGCAATTTGAGGAATATTAATTAAGTAGGTTAAAATGAAGAGTAACATTTTAAATGGGAACATGGAAAGAGACAGCTTTCAGCTTTTGTCTGGAATAATAAAAATTCTTGCTAGGAAATTTGATTGTAGATGAGGCCAGAAAGTGCAGGAAGCATCTCCTTGAAATCACTTTTCTAGCAGGCTGAAACAGTTGTATATTGTACAAAATGCACTTAGGAGGGACATGACTGCAGAAATAGGACTATTATCTTTGTCAGTACAACTCTTTCCATGTCCTGCTGTGATAATAAAACTATATGTGAGTATTAAATATATATATATATATGTTTATCTCAGTAACAACTGCTGCAACCATCATACTTCTGACCAATCTGCCTGAATTCAATGAAGATTTTTAGTGCAGAAATAGTCTAAAGTGTAGACTAAGATATAGAAGCCAATAAGGACTCATCTTTCTGCAAGCGTGGGAAATTTTTCTTGTTTTTTGGGGTGAAGAACTGCTGTGCATGGCAAAAAGTTACATCAGGTTCTGTCAGTTTTCATCCATAATTCAGAAGTTTTCTAAGGCACATTTCAGAAGTCTTCCTTCAGAATTGAATTCTGGTTTCAAATCCAGCATCCCATACATAACAAGTTCTTGAACAGGTTACACTTTGAATACCAACATATAATAATAGTGCCTAATGCCCTTTACATTTTCTAGGTAGTAGGGGGAGAGGTGTATTCATTCCTTTAATCTCCTAGTTAAGTGTTATGTGCCAAGATTTACTGCCAAGTGAGGTCTGATATGCAGGACTTGGATCTCTTTCCCCTCCTGCCAACTTTTCAATTTTCTAGCTCCATTAATTCTTATCAGTGCTATGAAAGGACAATCAAACCAGTGGGAGCACAAGATAAATGGATTCCACAAGTTATAGGACTCATCAACTACCTTCCTAAAAGTAACTCCCCATGAGAGATTTTGTTTAACTGAAAGCTAGTAGTGTTTCTTGTAGATGTTCTCCACAATTACTTCTGTTCAGATATCATAGAATGATGGAATCATTTAGGTTAGAAAAGACCCTTAAGATCATTGACTCCAACCATAAACCTAATACTGCAAAGTCCCCTACTAACCAATATCCCTAAGTGTTACATTTTTCAAATGCCACCACGGTGACTCAACCACTTGCCTCAATAGCCTGTTCCAGTGCTTGAGAACCCTTTTGGTGAAGAAATTCTTCCTAATATCCAATTTAAATCTCCCCTAACACAAGTTCTGGCCTTGTCCTCTCATCCTAAATTTTGAGGTGAGCCTCCAACGTCCAATTTTTCAAATTACTTTAAATATGATATTCAGTAGTAAATAGACCACAGTCCTCTTCCTCTAGTAAACAACAAAAAATTTCCAGGGATGGTGGTGTTATTCCAGATGCCTATAAAAATCTACGTGGTCAAGTAGTTTGTTGTAGTGATATCAGATCAGTAAGCTGAAGTAGTGAGTACAGAAGCTCCTGTTTCTGCACTGGGCGCACTTCAAAACTCTATTCTGTACTAGTGTGCTGAACCTAATGTCAAAGGGCCACTCATTTGTTTAGACCCAAATGCTTCCAGATCATCAGGAATATTGTCAATGACTTCAGCAGCAAGAATGGGATTTGATTTAGTCCCCTTGTTTTCTGGTCACACTCATATGTATAACAAGGAGATGTACATATTTATGCAGCCTCATTTGTGGCCTTTATCATTCTGAGAAACTCCTGTACACAGACGAAGCAGAATGTTTGTTTACATGCTATGACTTGACTTTTGGGATTCTCCTAAGAACTGACTGAGTTTGTGACTCAGACCCAAAACCAAGATATACAACACTCTTTTTAATTGCAGAGATAGGCTTTGTGCAATGAAAACTGTGCTGAAATTTGTAACTAGCCTTATTTAAGATCTGTTTAAAAAGTCACACTAAATTCCTAACTAACCCTCAGGGAGATGGAATTTTGAAAAACAGAAATACAAGAAGAAGCGTCAGACAGCACGTGATATTAAGCAGGCATTATCAAATACATCATGTGTTTCTGTTCTCTTTCTAGGTATGGGTTTTTTGAAACAAAGTATTTTTCTGTCATTTTACTGTGAAATACTTCCTTTCAGTCTGTAGCAAATCTGAGGATACTTTTCCGCAGTTTCCACATCCAGAGGCCAAACTCATGCCCTAAACTATGCTCCAGCTAGAGACTCTAACTAATGGCTTGTAAAAGGACAGAGATTCGCATTATACTTGACGGATTTAGGATCAGCTTGCTCAGTGGTATTACTGCATTGTGCCAATCTTCTGTCATCAAGAGATATTGCACTGTTGTGAAATCATTTGAATTTTCCAGCAAGTATTGTTAGCCATGTTTGGGTTTTTTTAATCCTGTTTTGCTTTGGACATAGGTAGAAATGCCCATCGAAGAGATATTTGCAAAACAACAAACCATTGATCAAAAAAAACTTGCTTGTGAAACAAGCAATTAAGCACCTCTTACCCACAAGAATCTCTTTTATATTTTAAAGTGTCTACACTAATCCTCATAAGTACAGGAAACTTAATTTTCTACAGGAAGCTACATTTTTTTTACTCTAATTTTGCTTCTTTATAGTTTTGTTCATGCTCTTGCACAACTCTTGTTGCATGTCATTGTAAAGAAAATAGACATTGTAAAGAAAACTTAACAGGCTGGTTGGGCACATATTGTGTAATACACACTATGAAATGTGTGAAGCTTCTGAATATACAAATTAGTACATTTTGTTGAAATTATGCCCTGCACATCCAAGAGAACAATACTATTTCTGAAGTCTTCTTAAAAATATGGACCTACATTGTGGGGGAAAAAATAAACAAAAAAAAAACCAAAACCAAAAAACCAACCAACCAAACAAAAAACCACCAAAAAAAACCCCACCAACCCCCCCCCCCCCAGTTAATTTAGAATTAATATTTGAGCCATTTTCAAAGGGGTTTTTTACATAATCAGAAATTATGTATTACTTGTTCTCTGTTGATGTATCCATTATGGATATCAATATTATTTAATTAATTAGTAGAGGTACTCAAAATTATGAATGGCTAATAAAATGGAAAATATGAATACTGCTGTCTTTCTAGAGATTTAAATCCTAGTTGAAGAAATGCAATAGAGAAGTAAATTGAAGCAGAGTGGGATCTGATGGTAAATAATGTGAGTGGCTTTCCTGCTATTAGTGGTGCATTAGTGGTTAAATGTAAAAATTACGTGTATAATAATTGGTTATTTAAAGATTGTGACCTATAACTTTCTTAGGCATTAGCAGCCAGAGGGTTGAGATGCATAACAGTATGCATTCAGATGGACCTGAGACCTGCCTAGTGTGATCAACAGCAGGATGGACCTTAACTCCCGTGAGACCAAAAAGGCTTTCAATGCTGCCCAATGCTGGAGTAAGATGCATAGTCTGACATCCAAGATAAAACAAAATAAAAAAGTACAGTTCAAAAGAGAGAAGGTATGACAACTATTGACCATTTACAATCAATAATTCATTAGTTAGGGCAATATATAGAATGTTAGAGATACCATTCTCACCTGGAAATGGTTGAGCTATGTGATTTGAACTTGGGTAATTAATAAAATGGACTTCAAATTATTTATCTTTTTTGCACACAGACTGCCCCAGAACACTTCATGCTTTTTGTAGGAGGAAACTTCTCAACACAACTCACAGCATATGCTTTTATCTCTACCAGCAGTCTGTGATAGATGATTTTACAACTTCGTATTTTTCTTGCTCAACTTACATCCTGCAAAGTTTTTAAGAGTGTTTTTTTGTCTTATTCAGAAGGCCACATGGTAACAAAGCACCTAGATTTACAGGTATTAAAATGAATGCCTTTTTTTTCTATAGCATATAGGTGACATTTTATAAATATAATGAGATATTGTTGTACTGTAACATAGTGTCATGAAACTGTGAGACTGATGAATAGAAAAAAGAATCAGATTGTGCTAAATTAATTTATCACATATTTTCTTACACTTTTTGTCTTCTGACCTTGATTGTATGTACATCTGTCTTGACACGAGGTATGTTCATGATTTGTTAATTTTTAGAATTACCTAAAATATAATGTATTCATTCAAAATCAAATATGCATAAAGGTCAGTTCTTCATTCACTCCAGTCTTTGCTGTATTGTTCTTCCAGTAATCTAAAGTCTTTCCACTTCAACACCTCACTGAGATTTTAAGGTAGGATATGATTTTTTATTAAGGGGTTTGGTTTTGGTTTTGGTTTGGTTTTCGTTTTGTTTTTTTACTTGTGGACAGAAGCTAAACTGTGTCAGTAAGTCTGTCTCCAGCAGACTGTACACTTTGAAGCAGCAGCATTTCTCCTTTCATCTCTTACGACATCTGCATTTTGGAACATGCACAATACCCAGATTGCTGACTGTAGTGTGGATGTGGAGAACATTTGGTCAAGCAGCAGTCTCTTCTCTTTTTATGAAGAAGTCCTGGGAGCTAGATTTTTTCCTTCATTTCCTCCTTGCTCTAATCCCCCAGTTCTCTTTAAATTCCATAAGATTTTTATTGCCAGACCACTATATAATGTCTAACTAGTACATAAAAGATATGAACACATCTCTGGATAAGAACTTTGTAAAAGGAAACCTATCAGCTATGTACCCTTCCTCTATTTATGTTTAACAAGATGTCTTTAATTAGTAAAGGGAAGTGTTTGGTAACTGTTTCTGTAATACCATCAGTATATATCCTTTCATTATGTATGTCTCTGACAGCAAAGAAATGACTCAATTCAGTTGACTTCCCAGCAAAGCATTTGTTATTTCTCCTTTGGCTTCCTAATTTTATCTGCTTTCAAATTCAGTTTGTTCCATCACACTCAATTATAAGGGAAGCTCACATTCTTGGGTGCTATAACCACACATACTACAAGGAATTACACTAAAAAGTTGGGATTGCTCCATAAAGTGACCATGAAGGTGAAAGTAGAGCTACTTCAGCCACAACTCTATTTCCCATGTTTTGTTCTTGTAGCAAACATTGCCACCACAAATACATACAAAATATATGAATTCAGCTAAGGCACTAGAGAGGAGAATGGAATATGAAGAAGGTGGGAGGATGAAGTGGAAGGGGAAATAAAATACATTCTTTTTGTGCTTCTATAATATGGGAGGACATGGGATTTCCTGAAGCACAAGTGTCTCGCAGTTCTCTTCTGCTTTCTATTGTTTAGAACAGACTAGAGATTCAGTACATGACTTTTGTCTCTCCCTCTTCTCCCAGTAAAACTGAATTAACAGGAAAAAAATTGCAAAGCCTCTAGAATGAACAGTACATGTAAATATGAAAATTCAGATTTGGTACAGCCTTCTAAACATTGCTACTTTGCATATTTAGTGGTTGGTCTTGTTCAAGTAAAACAGTTCCATTAATAATATTAAAGATTGGGAGGTAAGTGTAATTCAGCTGATAGCTATAGGTGCATATTAGAGTTTTCAGATAAAGGTGCATGTTGAGGTTTTTACTTTTGGGTTTTTTTCTTTATAAATTTCTAATCTGGCTTTCCAAATACATTGGTATCCATCTTGTTATTGCCAAGTACAGCTCTGAACCAAATTCTGTCATTCATATAACTGTATTTTCATGCAGTGCCCTTCAGTTAAGACAGTGCAAACCGCTATGTTTTTAGCAGAAGCTGTTAGACCGAGCTGACCTCTGACACATCGCTGGCTTTCTCCTTGCAAAGGTGATCCAGCTACATCTTTGCTGGTGTTAATTTTTCAATTACATTGCTTTTGGTCAAAGTGCCTTGATGTTGCATTAATCTTGATTAATGCTATTTAACAATATATACTGAGTTCAACAATTGTGTATTTAAAAAAGGGCCATTTCTTCTATTGTGTGACATTGAATATATCTCCTTGGATTAACAGGACTTCAAAATGGTTCACCACAGCTTGTGTAACAATTTATAAGAAAGAAGAGAAAGGAAAAAGAAGTTTTTCTGATTTTGAGAATAAAAATTCAGCTTGATGAAAATGCTCTTGACACAGTCTGAAATACAAGTTACACTGGTATTACTGTGTGAGGTGTACAACTCTGGTAAGGAAAAGCTTATTCTCTTTCCTCCCCTCCCCTTTGCCCCATTTCACTTATGTTCTCACAGCATTTCCTATGCATTTTTGTTTCAGTTTTGAAAGCAGCATGCTATAAAAGCTCATCCCAACTGAAAAGATGACATACAGTGTGAAGGAAGAAGGCCTCCTCTTCCTGATAGACCTAATCTGATACATGCTGCCAGACAACCCCAAGGATTTTTGAACTTCATCACCTACAAATAGTTATTAAAATCAAAATTCACAAAAAAGTAACAGCAGGTTTTCCTGCAATAGTCTGGGGAAAAACCAAACCAAAAACCCAACGTGAAACAAAACTTAAAAAAAACCCAAAACAACAAAAAATCCCACTGAAACCAAACGTGCAGGATATTGGGCTTGATCAATTCCCCCTTTGTAGATGGGCTCGTGCAGATAGGGAATCTGTAATTCAATCCTAGACAACCTGCGACCTCTTTTGGTCAATTAACAAAATGAGCACAAGGACAAAAGAATACTGAAAGGCCTTGGTAGTCACCCATCGGGAAGCAAGGCTGATCTCTCTTCTAAAGCATCTTTAATTTCCCAAGGAAAAGTGTCTACTCTTACACCATGTTATTCACAAATAAAACCAGGTATTTTTTATCTTGCTATGTATGATGCTCCTTTCAAGATGCAAGGTGTAAATACTGAATTAAGAATAGAGAAAACTGAATAGGTTATTCTAATTACTTTAAAAAATATGACTTGTAAAAAGTGCAGCTTTCAAGATTAACAGTATCATGTCCAGTACCTTGAGCAATAGCATATATACTTCTCTCTTCCACTTGAATTTTGACACATTTGAACAGGTGATGAATTACTGGAAGATGAGCTTCAGTGTTGATGAAGGGGTTGAAAGTAGAACAGTAGCCTGGCTCACATTCCCACGGCAGAATATATTTGTATAAGCCAGTATCTGTGAGCATTGCTGTTTTTATTTTTCATGAGGAGCTAGCTTCTCTGACTGAAACATCATATATTTGTCCATATATACACCTCATCATCCTCTTCCTCATGAGAGTGCAGTAGATCTTCGGAAAGAATGGTCACAAAACTTGTCACTGCCAATTCAGATTTTCTCAAAGTTAAGCCAAGTTAACAAGGGGAGCAAAATATGCCAAGCAAAATGGGAAGAGAATTTGCAGAGACCTGAAGACAAATACATGCATTGTGCAAAATCCATGTAGAATTTCGATGTTGGTAGTTTAGGGGAATGGATTGTTTGTCTTTTTATCCTAGACTTGTGAGAACATTGCAATGGAAATATGGAAGGAAAAGTTTTAAGGGTACAGAGAACACTTAAAAAAAAAAAAAAAAACAACCAAACTTGAGGGAGGCACATCCGCGAAGATGGGACAAGATATGTACCGAGTCCTGGGCCAGAAAGCAACATCTTGGCAAATGTGGGTGGGATGCCTGAGTGTGTGGATGTGGTCATGTACATACATTTCCCCCCAGTCTTCCTTGGAAACACAGCTATCATGTGATCTGTAAACCGGTCTCAAGGTATGCCCTGAACCTGCGGGCGGGCGGGGGCGTGTGCGAGAGCGAGCACACGCGCACCTTCGCCAGGGCTGGGGCTCTCAGCCCCAAGGTGGACAAGATTATAGCTAGGAGTCCAAAAAAGGGCACTCTCCGCGAGCTTCTCTCGCCTCTCTCGGTGCCAAGGAAACAAACACGGTCACGGGGAAGCGTACACGCACAGAGACCACTTTTTCTTGAAACTAGAGACACATGACGTGGCCCTCTCGCCAGAGCCCTACCCCTCACAGCTGATTTCTAAGAAGTGCCCATAAACCCCCGGCAGCACTACGTCCCCCGCCTACTCGCCGCGCACCGCACCGCCCTCACAGCCCTGCGTGACCGAACCCTGGATCTGGCGAGGGCCGGGGCTCCCTGCTGCGCCGCGCCGCGCGTTATTCATGGCGCGGGGTGGGCCGGCGACCGCGGCACTATATAGGGCGGACGCACAGCACACGGGACAGCTGGGTGCGGAGTGGAGGGGAGTTGAGCAGGGTAGCGCGGCTGGCAGGCAGCACGGGCAATAAAACGAAGGGAACTTCGCTTTTTTTCCCCATTTCTGTTCTTCCATTCTTCCCTTCTCGGTACTTTCTCCTTCTTTTCTGAAATGTTTTTGGACTAAGTGTTCTTCAGACTGTCTGAGCTTGGCTTTTTTGTTTTTTTTTCTTTTCACTTTTGCAAAGGGTTTTGTTTCCTTTTTTTTTTCTTTTTTTTTTTTAAGTGTCGTGTGTGGCAAAAAAAAAAAAGAGAAAAGTTACTGTCGAGCCAAGTAATCCAGGCGCTCTGCAGGGAGGAGGGGAGAGAAGGAAAAAGTTGATTTTGTTGCTAGCGAGCTTTTGCTTCCTTGATGTGACTGCGGGCAAGCGCAACTGCCCAAGAGAGGGCCGGCGTGCGAGTGCCGGCACCGCGGCTCCCCGCCTCCTCACGCCGGGAGGCTTGCGAGAGGCAGGCGGCTCCGCTCCCCGCAGTCCTCTCGGAGGCTGCTCGGGCTGCGCCGCCCCGCTCCCTCCGCCCGTGGCGGCGTGTCAGCGCTGTCCCGCGCCAGGCCGGGGTGCGCGGGG
>JBBMKD010000102.1:56481004-56504434 GCA_037834095.1 Argya squamiceps
TGCGGCTGCTGCCTCACCTGCGCCCTGCGCCCAGGGCAGCCCTGCGGCATCTACACGGAGCGCTGCGGCGCGGGACTTAGCTGCCAGCCGCGGCGGGAAGAGGCGCGGCCGCTGCAGGCGCTGCTCGAGGGCCGGGGGCTCTGCACCAACGCTACGGCGGGCGGCAAACTGCGGGCCCTCCTACTATCGGGACCGCACGCTGCAGGTAAGGGGCTGCGGCCGGAGTGGGAGGGGAAAGGGTGGCTTTCCTGCGCGCCGCTCTCTTCGCTGCTTTCTTGTTGGGCTGTTTTGGGTTTTTTTTTTTTTGTTCGTTTGGTGTTTTTTGTTGTTGGTTGGTTGGTTTTTTTGTGTTTTGTTTTGGGGTTTTTTTGTGTGTGTCCCTTTCTTTTGTTTTAAATTACAAAGGGAGCAGCACGAGCGGGGAGGCGTGGGCGAACTCGCGGCGGAGCTCTGTCTCCGGAAACGGCCCTCGCTCGCTGTCCGTTTGCTGCCGGCCCGTGGAGGGGAGCTCTGCCGGTAGCCACGTAGTCGAGCCTGGGATCGAAGGAGGTGTGCTTTGGCTGAAGGAAAGGATAGTTTACCTCTTCCACCTTATTTTTGTATATACCGCTTTTCTTCAACACTTATGCTGACAAGTAGCTCCTTTTGCTACTAAGAAGTAGCTAAAGAGACAGGGCTGCCTTTTTTTTTTTTTTTTTTTTTTTTTTAAAAAAGAGTGTGGGATGGATTGCATTTGGCTTCTGCGGGTGCATGGGACTGGCAGGCTACAGAGCCTGGATGGAGGGAGAGAGAGAGAGGGTGTAGTCCTCGCCGTTTGTCTCCGGTGTAGCTGGAAAGAGAGTAAGCAAAAAACTCGAGAGAGTAGGCGTCTAAGTCCTGCACTGCAGCGTGGGTAAGTCAGGGAAGTCTAAGCGCAGAGAAGAAAAGACGAAAAACAAATTTAAATATCCCTTTGGCCTGCAAAAGTGGTTATTCAGAACAAAGCGTTTGCACAAGAGCGTTCAAGAAGACGTTGTTTTTTGTCTGTACTGCAAATAAATCCTTAGTCAAATGAAGGTATCCTGTAACTTTTCAGTGTCTTTTTAAGTGAGATGTTCACAGAATGGATTTTGTTTGAAAAGGAAGGGACGGTTGGAAAAAAGTTCTGTTAGCATGCACATTTTAAAACTTAAGACAGGGAAACTTGGGACTCAGATTGAGAGAGCACAGTCCCGCTATGCAAGCATTTAATTAAACTGTTTGCTAACCAACAGCAAGTATGTTGATGTTTATTTAATAGAAAAGTGTGTCAAAAGGCTTTCCACTGTTTGCATTTTTAAAAAGCCAGATGATTTTCTACCAGGTTGTAGGGACTCTGGCTAGCCATTCCATAGCTGAGAAAGTGGAACCAATGCTCCAGTTAACTGCCTCTTAGAATAATAGCAGATGCCTTATTAAAATTATTTATGTGCTGCTTTCAAGCTTTGACAATTTGAATGAGAGTTTGGAGGTATTAATTGAAGTTTATAATATCCTTGTAGCATCAAGTAGCTTCTCTCATCACATGAGTTTGCCTCATCCTGTTCATCCTTGGAGTAAGACTGGAAACAAGAAGCGTCTCCTTGGTACTTCGGAGTTGGTGGCGTTTAATCTAGGGGTAGTGCTTTCAACAGTGACTGTTAGAGAAGGAGAGAGGGAAGGACAGAGTTGTACATAGCTGAAAATCTTTCCATTTTCAGCTGAATTCTTATTTCTGTATTCTTGGCTGAGGGAGACCTCTGATTTTGAAATCATTCAGAACCTTTTGATTCCTTAAAAGGTGCATACTAAGACCCTTAAAGTTCACATTCAAAGAGTGAAGCTTGCAAACCTGGTATGCAAGAAGAAAGAAGTGCCCACAACCTATATGACACATAATGCCCACTTCCTCATGAGGACCATTCCACTCCAAGCTCTCAAGCCAACACTCCCTGGTATACACCTCTTTGAGTAGGATCACAGGCAGCTAGGTCCTGCATCACATGCTCATCTGTTGGTCCTTTCTAGGTCACAGAAATTGCTAGAAGTTGGTATAGGGTAGAGTATATTACAGTAGCATTGTGACAGAAATTGTAGTTGGCCACTGACTTTCCAGTTGATTTTTTTGGGGCACAAAAGTGTTAAATAGTAGTGTGCATTTGCAACCCTTTTAATCTCATAAAAAAAGAGAATGGGTAGCTCTCATGGCAATTTCGTTTCTCTTATGAGGATGTAAAGCTAGCATAGCACCAAGTTTTGTCAAACTGAGTTAATCAAATATGCTTTACGGTTTAAAATGTGACAATATGACCATTTTAATCTGAAGTATAAGAAGTACTGTTTAACTATGGTGGTTTCTCTAAACTGAAATGAACAGACATTGTCATGGATAGTCAATGCATATTAAGAATATTTTCTATTTATTTTTTGGTAGAAAAGAAAAACTAATTGATTGAACTGGCCTGATTGCAGAAAACCTAGATTCAGGTTTAAAACATTTTAGTGACTCATTTCTTGCAAATTTCATTGAGAATGTGGGGGAAAAATACTACTCTTTCAGAACAGGACATGAAACCACCAAAAATATGTTCAAATACCACTGAGAATCTGAGTTAAACCCACAAAAGCCAGGAAATTTGGAGTTAGGGCTTACACTTCCTTAATCCATTTGCTCTGTGATTTGGATTTTCCTGGTCAATTACGTCCATTGCCAGCAGTGGCTGAACTAAAACCACCAGTACCAAAATGTTAACTCAGAATCCTCTTCTTATGTTCCTTCCCCCATTCCTGTGTATTGGCAGTGTCACTGTACTCCCTGTGTTGAAATATTTAGCATCAACGAGCTATCTTCGTTGAACATGGATTTTCGTTCTGAATTTCTCAGATTTTGTGATTTTTTTTTTTTTAGTGAATCATCAAGTATAATTTTAGTGTTGGATGTTATCATCGTGCACTCCCAATAGGATTTCCATAAAAAAAAAAAAAAAAGAAAAAAAAAGGTAGTCAGCTGCTAAGGCAGCAACTAGTGGGGCTCAGCTATTACTTAGCTGTTAGGAATACCTTAACTGGAAAAATTCCCTGGAGGAAATGCAAGTAGTTACAGTTGCACTGCAGGAGTCTTCTACCAGAAATGCAGCATAGACGAATACCTTAGGAGGTACAGGAACATTGAACTTACTAAGTATGTTAGAAATAAATGCTCCTCCCGACTTTTTGTGGATGGTAGTTTAAAGAGAAAATGTTTTTTGAAGCTCTAGATGAAAACAGTGCTTGTCCCTGGAACCACTACAGAAAAAATGGTGGGTTTTGTCCATTACCTTGAAAATGTGTTTTGTACACCGAGAAATATTTTTTATTTTAATAGGAGAGGAAGGAAAGTGTGCTGTTCTTTTTCTTTCCCATTCTGTGTGTTGAATAAAGTTAAGGGGAAAAAAAGAAATGGCTAATTAGAACCAGGAAACTCAGCGAGCTAGAGTTGATAGCGTTAACGTCTTAAAAGAAAAAAGAAATTAGGGCCTTGGGACAGGCACAGTGACAATGCAGCCCGTAAGTGCCCGAAACCGGCCGCGTTTATCTGGGGCTGATGAAGTCAGCAGTAGCGGAGGGGAAGGATCCGCGCCCCGGCGCCAGTGGGGCTGCGGCGGGCTTCGCTCCTGTGGTGCAGGCCTGCCCCCTGCCGGCGGGCGGCGCTGCAGCGGGCAGTCCAGGGCGAGTGGCCGGCGCGGCCGTGGTTCCCGGGGCAGTGGCCGTGCCTGGTTTCCCGGTCTTGGGTACAGCCTGCACAGGTGATGCGGCTAGGCACTTCGCGAGGCCGCACTGAGCATGGGAATGCTTCAGTTACAAAACTCATCGCTTCGTAACAAAGGTGCTGACGCAGAATGCTAGAGTTCGTCTTTTTATATATTGCTATTTTGTAAAAAGGAAAATTAAGTACGTAGACTAATCAAGTAACTTCTTGATTGAGGAGAGACCTCATCGTGCTCTACGGCTTCCTTACAAGAGGAAGCAGAAAGGCAGGCACTAATCTCTCTTCTTGCTTGTGACCAGTGATAGGATCTGAGGGAATGGCATGAAGCTGTGTCAGGGGAGGTAGAGGTTAATTTTTAAGAAAAAGTTTCTTTACTCAGAGGGCGAGTGGGCTCTGCAGGGAAGTGACCGCAGCAGCAAGACTGACAGCATTCAAGAAATGTTTGGACAATACTGTCAAGCACATGGTTTGATTCTTGGTGCTGTCCTGTGCAGGGCCAGGAGTTGGACTTGAGGCGCCTTGTGGGTCTCTTCCAACTCAGGATATTCTATGATTCTATGTTTCTATGCCCTTGCAGACACAGCTGGCAGCCAAGTAACATTGTTTCTTTTGCATTTGTTCTTTATGAAGGAAATTTCAGTGATTCAGAAGAAGACAGGAGTACCAGCAGCAAAGAAAATCAGGCCATTCCAAACTCTCACAGAGGGCCAGATTCCAAGTCACATCCACCACACATCAAAACAGATATCATCAGGAAAGTGCAAGCCAAAGATACACAACGCTATAAAGCTGAATATGATTCACAGAATATGGATACATTGAATTTCTCTTCTGAATCAAAACAAGAAACTGAATATGTAAGTATTTTTGTAAATAGGAAGGTGTTTGCTAGCATGTGAATGTGTGCATATGTGTATATATATGCATGTTGTGCATATGACAAGATAAATAATTACACTAAATAGATAAAGAGTGGTAATTGTTGCAGCCTTTTAAGACATTCCGGCATTTTAACTGGTAAATCTGTTGACTCTGCAAATGCATACACAATCAGCAGACCAAGAAGATTGTGTTCAGGAAATACATAGGAGTAATACAATGATATTTACATCAATACAAGCAGGACTTTCACTGAAGTTTCTTAGAGGGTGAAAGTTCTTGTTCCTCCCTGTAGTTGTCACACATTTGTGTGAGTGAACTTGAGACAGGTTTAATAGTGTCATCATTAAACATGGTTGCAAACAGTGTAATTGACTTGCAATCATAGAAAAACGATGTTTCACATTGAGTGTAGTGGCACTGTGTTCATACACTGCCTGGTACAAATCAAGGGAGATAAACTTAGGCTGAGCTGAGGATTAGGATCTTGACTAGTCAGTCACTGGATGATATGCTGAGCACCACCTCCATTTGGAGTTGCTGTTTGGTACTATTGCCTAAATGCAAAGTCTTGTGGTCACATGAGCTGTCATTGCTTCATATTGACTGTGTTCAGTGAATTTGCAGGGAAGTCGTAGCATGATTAGTCTGAGGGCAAGAATAATTCTCTTCCTGGACATCCCGTGCCTTAGGCCAGATAGCTTGAAAAATGCATCTGGATATACTTTACTTTCACCGTGCCTGTTTGGATAAAATGCTAGACGTGGCTTCTCATCTTCAAAAGAAGGTTTTGAACCTTGTATGAGGTGAAAACCTCTGCCTGAAGAGAGTGTGGCTTCCAAGAGAAGCTTCATTTTTAGTTTGTCACTGATATCCAGCCATCTAGTTATATCACTTCAGTATCTGTCTTCCAGTGTGTCCTCCTCCCAAAAATGTGAAGTGAAAGTTCCATCACTAAAAGAATGAAGTTTGATTGGTCTGAGGAAATAGATTCATAACTAGGATAAGTAGTGATATTTGGGTCCATGAGCAAAGGTATACTAGTTTACCAAGGCTGTTGGTGTCTTTAAGAACCTGAAATTAGTCCATCAGGGACAGGTGCCTTTGTCAGCAAGTGCTCTTCTAGCTGTGTCTGTATGTTAGCTTTTGATACTGGTCTGCCTGACTTTGGAAGCTTGCTTCAAAATAAAAAATTTTTAAAAGCTGTTGATCTTTTTGTAGGCCTAATTTGGGATCAAATCTCTGAATGTTTGTCACTTGGAGTCATGCATTTGAGCAGTAAGAGAAGCCATTTAAAGCCCATGTTTAGAACTTGTGAGATTGGTACAGAAAGAAAACATGAAGGCAACAAGGAAGGTCTTTACTGACCAAAAAACTCTGTTTTAATCTCCAGTAGTGCTGTGGAGATTATATGCTTTCAGACACTCACATTAAAGGTCCTTTACATGAGCAAACTATTAATATTACCACTTGAAAGTATAAATGTCATTACTGCACTAATTAAAAACAGCACCAAATGAGTCTTTGTGTCAATGCAGCAACTTCATTATTTTTAAATCATGAGACCATGCAAAGAATTTTTTTTATGTTTCTGCTGAAGAAGTGGGTGGTGGCTCAGGTCAGTGATATATTCAGATAGCAGTGGAGCTAACTACAGAGTTTGTAGGCTGTGACTCTTGACTCCTGATCCCACTGCTGACACTGACTGTCTTCTTGGCCTCTGGCAAAATGTGAAATCCTCTGCTCATGATTTTCTGACTGCAAAGTGGGGCTCATAATGCTTTACTCCCTACGCTGAAGAGCTGCCGTGAGATGTAATTAGTTGGTGTTTGAGACATGCTCTTAGAAGTGCTTCTGGAAGCTCTTTTGGCCCATTGTCCTAGAGCTAATCTTCACTACCTTGTTGTCAGCCTTTTGCAGATGAAGGAAGTGAGGAAAAAAGTGACTTATCTAATGAGACTGTTGTGCGCAACTGGTCCTCTGTATAACTGTGTTTATTTGATTCAGTTGAAATTGGGAATTGTTGTCCAAAGTTGAGGTATTTTATATATACATAATGCCAAACCACTTATTTTCAATTGTCTTAATTTCATTTAAACTTTGAAATCCAAATTTAAACTTTCAAATCCAGAATCACAAAAAATGTAATTGGGGATGGCCTATCTAGTTGTGTATTTCCAGTGGCCTACTTTCTTCTTTTCCTTTTCCCACTTGGTGCAAGGTCAGCTTTACCAAACTTAAATTATGTTATATGTGACTGATTTACATAGTGGTTAAGCCTTTGGGAAGGCTTAACCACTATGTATATGTGACTTTGATTTCAACTGGAAATGCCAGTATGTCCCTCAGCATTGCATAGGGCCTTCCATCTTTACAAAGCAATTTCTCTTGAAGAGAGCAGAAAGTCAGAATTTATTTTTTTTTGTGAATGGTCTGCTTTTGACATAATCAACCATCTCTTTGTTGTAATGGATTTGTTCAGGTTTGTGCTTTTTTGTCCTTTAAAGATTTATTAACTCTTGAGTGAAAGATGGAATTTGGGAGTTAAGTTTCATCTGTGTGTTTCTAAAACATGCTTGTCAACAGGGTCCATGTCGTAGAGAAATAGAAGACACTTTAAACCACCTAAAGATCCTGAATGTCTTGAGTCCCAGAGGCTTTCATATTCCAAACTGTGACAAGAAGGGATTCTACAAGAAAAAGCAAGTAAGTACAGTGTTTTGATCATTTCAATGAATGCATTTCACCTTTTCTGTATTTTTGTTGAAGGATCTTGCCAGCAAGGTGCATTATATATAATTTTGAGGAGGAACTAGTTAATTTTCAGTTTTAGGACCTGATCTGATAGTGCTGAAACTTGTCGAGTGGTGCTAGTATTTTTATTTTCTGTTGATCCTGACAACAGATTCATTTGAGAAACTTCATACCTAATCACACACGTGTTGACTGGTGTCCTAGATACTAATGCCCTTTGCTTTATAAAAAGCAGTGCCTCTACAATAACCAACAGAGCTAATGTTGCAGTCACCATATGACTGCAATAGATCAATGCTTTGAATTGTAAATAGCTGCTTGAAAGTTCCTAGAAGACCTACACTGGATTGTATTACATAAAGCAACTTGAGAAAGGTATGTATCTGTCCTTTATGTGCTACACAGATTGCTTCTAAAATCCAAGTCATGTTATCGTGAAAATGATACTTCTAGTAGTTACTCTGCAGCAAGGATGGCTTCTGGTTCTGGGGTTGTGACCTTTCTTGACAAATGCTGACCAAAACTGTGTGTATTTATGCTTTAGTTGTGTTGAATTGAGCTACAGCAGCATTCTCCATTCAGAGCTGCCATTGAAGCTCATTCAGAACTTGAGGAAGTGTAAGATGTGTCAGGTTCTTTGTTTAGTGTGCACATCCCATCTAATTTCGGTGTTTAGTTAGTGGGCTGCCTCCAAATACATATTTCTTGGGATAATTCCAAAATTTCCTGAAGTCAAAGGTTTCTTTAAGACTTTTCTCAAGGACAGATTTTGTTTGTGGACCATCATGTCTTTCCCTTTGGGTTTACACAAATCAGCCTGTCCATCTCTGGTAACCAAAGGAGTGGTGGACTCTCTGTTGCTAGTTAATGCAGTTCATTGGTTGGAAGTGAGAGGTCAACCTCTGATCTCAGGCAACCTTATTTTAGGAATGGTATCTCTCCATTTTTTGGCTTTCAGCTTTCTTAGAAACAATCTTTCCCTTTCTAGTATTCCCCGGAGCTCTGCTGTCAGTGTCAGGTGGGGCATTTATAACAGGGGTGAGATTTCCAACCTTCCTTTCTGCCATCAGTCCAGCATTGACAGTGCTGTTTGATCTTTGGTACATGCTGCTGAGCTTTTCTATGCTTCCCAGCTTTTTCTGAGCAGGTGGTGGCAACTCCCAAGCAAGGGAAATTTCTTTTTGTTGCCTGGAGCTTTGGGAAGCCTGCATCAGCCATGTTGTGCTTCGTGTAAACTAGCAGATAGCAATGCTCACATTTCAATCTGTTTGTTTTCAGAAAATGCATTGGACTGCTATGCAGAGTGAGACTAGGACTGTATTTTGTGCCTGTGTCATAGAAGTATTTTCTTAACTGCTCTAGAACAGCACATCA
This sequence comes from Argya squamiceps, assembly GCA_037834095.1. Classification (NCBI taxonomy): domain Eukaryota; kingdom Metazoa; phylum Chordata; class Aves; order Passeriformes; family Leiothrichidae; genus Argya; species Argya squamiceps. The sequence continues at coordinate 56,489,757 of JBBMKD010000102.1, forward strand.
TTTGATTATGTTCAAGGCACTCAAGTGTGCTGTAGCCCTTTTCCTTCTCTATGTATTATAGAAGACTGGAGACTGGTGTTTACTTTGTTCAGTAGATCTTCCTTTCATCTTTCTTCAGACTCTGAGGTTTTTGCTTTGTCTGCAAAAATGTTTGCAAGTAATCTTTGGCATTGTGTGTAGTAAATCAGATTGCAGTAAGCATGTATTAAAGTAGCTTTCTTGAAAGGAGGACTGTACTTTAAAGTATAGTCATAGTTCTATTACCAAGGCAAAAAAAAAAGGAAATACAAAGAAAAAAATAAGAAGGACAGATAATAATTTTACCTAGTATTTGTTCCTAGAAGCTGATTTGCAAGAATAAGGTGTTGGTACAAAGCAAATGGACGCTTTTGTCCTCTGTGTATTGTCTGTGTTGCCTGGAAACTTTTCAAACTTCTTTACAAAAGGTTCCTGCACTATGTGCAATAGCCCATCTGGCTAGCATATATAGAGAATGAAGGGACACTTTTATACCTAGCCAGCCTTATCAAGCACTGTGCTAATTTACACAGGTCCAGAAGTTTCAATGCTAGTTTGAGATGACTCAGTCTTGCAGGAGATGCCCACATGAGTAAAGATTTTACATGAAATTCACTTGGGTTGCTGATTCTGTAAATCAACCTTGATCAACCCTGGGAACAAGCCCTCAGAGACAGGACTTACAGAGGCAGCCTGCTTCTCTCACCAACAAAATACAAACCAAAAATAATAGTTGCCCTCATAGAATTAACTCCTAGGAAAAAAACATCAGTTTGAGAAGTGAGTGAGTCCTGTCCAGATCAGATTAACTGTCCACAAGGAATTGTGAGAATTGTGTTTGTTTGGTTTTCTTTTTGAAGCATCAACATGTAGGTCTGATATTTTAGATACTGTGAGCTCCTGTCTTCATAGTATTCATTAAAAGAATGCTATGCTGTTTTATTAATTCCCTTAATGCCATTATTAGCCATGTTCAATCTGTAATTGAATTATATTCTATTGTCACGAAATTCAGAATAATAGGTTAGGAAGTAGACAGTAAATCCATTAAAAATGAATGCAAGCTAGGCATTTTGAATTCTAGAAGCAATTGCCAAAACCACTGTCTAGGATGAGAATGTAGTAGGTTTGGGATGGTAGGAATCTGATAAATTATTATCATGCTGGCACCATTAAAACTCATTCAGGAGGCACTCACATATTCTGCCTTTCTGGTCATCTGGTCTCCACTCAACTTGAAAGCATTTTTTTTTTTTTGTGACATTTGTGGATATCTAGAAATTGACTTTTCAGGAACAACCATGGAGAATAATTTGCATATATGAAACACTTCTAAGAACATAAATTTATATGTCAGGGTGTAACATGAAAAATATTTCACACCTTTTGTTTATATATAAACTTTAAAATCAAACCTATTAAAATTTATAGTTCTTTGTCTCAATTACACATGTAAGATTGTACTATTCAACTGTGCTAGCAGATATAGATATATATAACTGGCTGGATGGCCAGGCCAAGAGAGTGGTGGTGAATGGTTCTGCATCCAGCTGGTGGCTAGCCACTCCTGGTGTCCCTCAAGGGTCTGTGCTGGGGCCAGCTCAGTATTTTTGATGATATGGATGAGCCTTTCATTAGTAAATTTGCAGATGACACTAAGCTGGGAGTGTGTGTCAATCTGTTGGAAGGGAGGAGAGCTCTGCAGAGAGACCTGGAATGGTTGGATAGATGGGCAGAGTCCAATAAGATGAAATTTAATAAGTCCAAGTGCTGAGTCCTGCACTTCGGCCACAATAACCCCCTGCAATGTTACAGGCTGGCAATGGTGTGGCTGGACAGTGCCCAGGCAGAAAGGGACCTGGGGGTACTGGTGACAGCAGCTGAACATGAGCCTGGTGACCAAGAAAGCCAATGGCATCCTGGCCTGTATCAGGAATAGTGTGGCCAGCAGGAGCAGGGAGATGATTCTTCCCTTGTAATCAGCACTGGTGAGGCCACACCTTGAGTGCTGTGTCCAGTTCTGGGCCCCTCAGTTTAGGAAGGATATTGAGACCCTTGAGCATGTCCAGAGAAGGCAACAAGGCTGGTGAGGGGTTTGGAATACAAGCCCTGTGAGAAATAGCTGAGCATGCTGGGGTTGCTGGAGGAGACTCAGAGGTGACCTTACCACTCTCTACAACTCCCTGGAAGGTGTTTGTAGTCAGGTGGGAGTTGGTCTCTTTCACCAGGCAGCAACGAACAGAATGAGAGGACACAGTCTCAAGCTGTGCCAAGGGAAATACGGGCTGGATATTAGGAAAAAGTTTTTTACAGAAAGAGTGATAAAGGACTGGAATTCTCTGCCCGGGAAGGTGGTGGAGTCACCATCCCTGGATGTGTTTAAAGAAAGACTTGATGTGGCACTTGGTACCATAGTTTAGTTGAGGTGTTAGGGGTGGGTTGGACTTGATCTTGACGATCTCTTCCAACCTAGTGATTCTGTGATAAAGGTATATTTATGCATAATTATATGATTATATAAAAAATAGGCACATTCCTATCTCAAGCATGGGAAAAATTGTTTTGATGAAATTAGAATCATTATATGGGGCAATTACTAGAATTGCCCCATGTTTATGTACTGAAGCCAGATACTCACCTAAATGTGAGCTGGCATCGTTCCACTGAAAACAGAGCTGCGCTTGCCAGGAGCCAAAATGGTCTGTCAATGTTGTCTGCTGTCTGTCCCTGAAGACTGTGGTTGTAGCTCCATGGAACCCTCTGGACTGACCAGGAATTCAATGGGATACCATATGCTTTTCTGTTTCCCGTAAATGCCTCTGTGGCATTTCTTTGTGGAAGGGAGAGGTGCAGGTGGCATGAAAGATGGCAGCTGGTGTTTCTGTCAGAAGTAATTACTGTCTCCACTGTTTGGGCAGTTTTCCAACATTTTAAACTTATGAAGTCATACTTCATGAATAGCTGGGCAGAGCCTAGAAATTTATGTGGAACACAAAATCCATAAGAGCAAATATTTAGATATATATGTTTTTCAATATGACCTGTCTGCCGCTTCTGTAGGGAGTATTGGCTGTTTCAGGACAAAAGCATCACTCTTTAATCGGAAGTGCTTTACTATTGACAGCATGCCTGAGTGGGTAGCAAAAAATCACTTGGAAAAGACAAATTGTTTTCTCATAGAGTGTTATTTCAGCTGTAGAATGATCTAACTATTTTGCTTTTCAAATGGATTGTCTAGAAGACATAAAAAAATAGTAGTAGGAAAGGTGTTTCTGCAGATTAACTTCATGTAGAAATTAATTTTGAAAATGGATTGTGCAGCTGTTAAAGGCAGTCAAAGCCTCCAACAACATGAGAACTTTAATTGATCACTTATTTTGAAAGTGATGCAAGCCTATGAATCAATGAGAGTTGTGTAACATACTTCATATAGTACTTCTAAAAGGAGAGGCTATGTTACTATTATTAGCAGAAATGTAGTTTCATTGCCAGGGCAGCAGGGTGGCTGCCAGAAGCCCTATGCTCTTTGGGCTCCATCTATGCCTACTTTGTTGGGAAAACAACTCTAGAAGTGCTGGCTCAGTTTCCTTTTTTTGTAAAATTAAATTGTGCAAAGGCTGTTGTTTATTAATTCCTCTGTTTTGAGCATGAAGAATGTAAGTTATTAGATGTTAATAATACTTAAGCTAGAGTCCAGTCCATTCACCATCAACATTGAAGAAAAATTTCCCTTGACATCAGTGGGCATTGAGTAGTCATCCATGGAAATCCTGGAGAATACATGCAAGTTCTAGTCAGGCTTTTGAGACAATAAATATAAGTTGTAGGAGTTATGTTTAAAGGTTTAGTAATAGATAAGAACTGAAGTGCAGGTAACCATTTAGTTCAGTGAATTATTAATGTTGCTGTTCTATCAGTAGGTTTGGACTTCTTTACCCTCTTCTAAAACTAAACTGATATGTATGTTAAGCTGGATCTTGCCATCCTGCTGCTGTCCGTTTTCATAGGGCTAATGCAAAAGGACTGCAGGTTCGTAGAAGAGAAGACATTGCATTATTTCTGCATTGGGCTTTTTACTCAATAATATATCAGAAGGGTGGATTAATTTGCAGTTATACTGAATAACATTACTTAATTTATGGTAAAATAAAATAAACAAGATGTTGACTTGTTTGAAAAATTTGTACCTAATGTGTGACTTGCTTCCACCTCTCTGTCACAAGGTCTTAGTGAAGACTGTTTATCCTACTCCATGCTGCCACAAATTAGTTGGCTTATGGGCCAGTGTGCTGGTGCAGGCTGTCCCAAAGTGATCTGTATTCCCTGTTCCATCCAAGATGGCACCGTCACCTGAAGTACTAAACTAAACATGGAAAGGATCAGTCACTTTGAACAGCATGTGAAGCCCAAAACTTGCTTCATGTTTTTTTTGTGTACCTGCACATGGAAAAGGCACTTATGTGAGCACATAAGCTGCCATAGCCTCCTGAGACATTGGGCCATGCCTAGGAGACTGGAGAACAAGAAGTAGAGTGATAGTGGTGAAGTTTACCAGATTGTACCAGCCTGAAGCTCTGAAAACTTGAATTACTCTGAATGTGATCTCAGAGGCAGCAGTGGCTCTGCTTGAATGATAGACTTGACAGTGTTCAGGGACATAAGTAGCATCAGTCCAGCCAATCTTCCTTCATATTGGCAGTGCAACAGGTGAAACCACAGGAAATAGGGTATGCTTGTGTCACTGCCTCGTCTGTGAGTATGTCCTGAGTAAACACCCATCTTGGTTTGCATTTGAAGCAAATCCTGCATCACCAAATCTCAAAACATGGGCTGACAGGAGACTGTCTTGACAGTGAGGATGACCATTGCAAACCTGGTGAGATTCTGGATGTCTTATGAATGAATAAAACCCTTGCAAGGTCACAGAGTGGTAATTTAACTGTGTCCAGGGTTGCATAATGAACGCAGCCTGTAGCATGTTATCTCCTTTAGTCTAATTTGTGCCATTCTTGGTTCCTTGGGAGGAGCATTACTTACGTAGTATGAAGTAGACTTTATAATGCATATTTACTGCATTACTGCTTCTAAGGAGGTTCAGTGTTATTCCCTGTTACAGTTTCAGATTGGTCAGCATTGTTGGTGAATTCCAGCAGTTAACTTAAAGCTAACATGTTATAGACTAGTAGATACATGAACTTTTTAATAGGAAAATATACATGTAAAGTTCTAGTCCACCTAGCAGCTTTTGCAATAACTGCACTACAGAAGGATTATGTATCTGTTAATAAGTGTCAGCTACACTGTTGGGTTTCCTCCAGTAAACAGATGCAAAACAAGTGTGTTTCTTCCTGCAATGGTTGTCTTTGCCAGACCTGTGCTTCAGTATAGAACATATCTGCTAAATTTTTTTCCTAAAGATAGGTCCCAGTCACTAGCCCATAGTGCTGCATGGTATTCAAAGGGGGCAGCTGTGCTGCCAAATATAATAGGGAGCACTTCATAAGCCTGTTTTCTGGTAGTTCTCAGTGCAGTTTTATTATAGAGTAGTTCAACCCAGAGGGATTGATGGGAAAAGAAGGTAAGCTTTTATTGAAATACTTTGTAGTGGTAACAAATACTCTGATTCTGTCAGATATGGTCAGGATATTGAGTGCAGCTATCAAAAGAGCAGGAATCCCTGCTGTCTAATACTGCAAGTGGAGAAAACAAAATTCATGCTAACTGGGTCTTTTATTATGTTTCAGTGTCGCCCATCCAAAGGCCGAAAAAGAGGTTATTGCTGGTGCGTGGATAAATATGGACAGCCACTTCCCGGGTATGATGGGAAGGGAAAAGGAGATGTCCACTGCTATAACTTGGAAAGCAAATGAGGGCTGGGTGCCAGCTCTTTTGGCATCTGTGCATGGCCACTGGACCTCACAGAGACTTGGAGGGGCTCAGCAAACACTGTGGGACTGCACTGTGTGTGGAGTAACAAGCTCTGCCTCCTGCAGCAGATGGGGATTTGCAGCCTCTGTGGATGCTGCTGCAGCTGCACCCTGCCACCGACACATATCGAGCTTCCTATGGGATGTGTAGGGAGCTCTGAATTCTCATGTAAACCTGCACTATTGATACTCAGAGAGAGAAAAACAAAAGGCACTTCAGAATGGAATCAGGGAGTCTCCACTGACTTTTTAAAGAATGGCCTGTGACCAGTTTGATCCCAAAAGATGCTTGGTTTTTTATTTTAAAGATATTACAGATGTTAAGCTTGTAAAAGTATTTAAAAAAAACCAAAACCAAAAAACCCACAAAGATTTAGAGGTAAAGCGTTTTGTACAGGTCTGATAGGAAACTTGTCTTCACGGGTAAAAAGTTTGATAAAAATCTCAAAGAGCTTTTTAAAGAAATGTATTTCTAAAATAAAGACATGGATATTTTTTTCTGTAAAATACATTATGAATATTCTATTAGTCTATATTTAATATGATTGGTTTTTAATAGACTTTATTAAATGTAATGTGTGAATACCAAATATTACACAGTAATTCTAGTGTATACATCTGTATGCAAAGAGAAAGTAAGTATGGAATGATTTACAAATATGTATAAATCTGTATGCATACGTGCATGACCTGGTCTAGGTAAAAGAAATGAATTTTTGGAGCAAAGAAAGTGTTTCCAGAAGAGATTGAGTTTTATTATTTGATATAACTACAAATACTAAGATAATGATATTTTAAATTATTTTATTGATAATGCTAATATACCCATTACTGAATTATGCCACTGGAAAGGATAACAGTCACACTGAAGCTCTTAGTAAAGCTTTCTTTTGTCTATACGTTGCTTCAGTTTGTGCAACAGGGCTTACATTTCCTCCATTTACTGCTCACATGACAAAACATTGCCATGACAGTACTACTCTTTGTGATTGCTTATTTATTTTGAAAAGGTGTATCTGTTCTGTGTTATCTTGGTACATTCTACCAAAGCACTTATTCTTTATGAGGAACTCCTATTGAAAACAATGTCAACAAGATGGGGGGATTGTGGACCCTGGGTGTTGAGACCCACGCATTTCATTTATGTGACACAATTGTTGCTTGCTTTGACTATGGTACAAATCATTTGCCTGCATCTAAGCATAGAAAAAGAACCATTGGGTTTAAATAGTTAAACTCACTGTCTGCTGTGTTGTTGTATGTCTTTTTAATTGGAAGAGAAGTGATTTGGTTTTGTTGTGGTATGTGATGCTTTCACATAAGGAACATTTTGGCAGCTTTTTTTTTTTTTGGAGGCTGATTGTTTAATGTACTTTGTGAAAAATTCTGTATGACAATGAAATCTGGATAAGGAAAAGTGGCCTGTGAAATGTATCATCTCTCTGGAAAATAATGCCATATTTTGTATATGTATTTATTTATATATTTTATATAAATATTTTATATATTTATATAAATATATATTCTTATATGTCTCACTATAAATGTTTGATGTCACTGTAGATAAAAGAAGCCATCAACACTGTTGGGTTGGGAACTCCATGAAGACTAAGGGCAGTGGGCTTTCAGCCACTGAGGCTAGGGGTTGTGTTGATGGAGGAGAGACTATGGTGCTGAGGAGCCCATTCCTCTCCCACTGCATGAATTACAGCCATCATTGTTCTTGCCAACAATGGTAAATATTTAGAAACTTAGACGTGGAAGGGTTTGGATATGTAGCTTGCCAGGGTCGGGACAGCCCATCACCATAACTCAGATACTTAATGCCTTAACCTAAAATGTATTAGAACAATACTATGAGTGTTCTCCGCATTTTTCCAATTTCTGTCTAATGCAATGAGTTCATATCATCATTGAAACTGAAATTTTAATAATCTCATGGTAAGTAAATAATATGTGAAGTGATGCTGACTCCAGGCTAATACAGATTTCCTGACACATTGTTACAGAAAGCTTTGTGAGGTAAAGATTTATTGCAATATTTTTATTGCTAAAGCAGATCTAATGCCTGCAAAAATTTGTTGGCAAAGTAATAAATGCTGGGCTTTTTTTTTTTTTTGAGTTGTAAACCAGTTCTTTTCAAATACTTTCACAGAGAAAAGAAAGCTGTATGTACACCAATATTTGGGCACATAATCATAGATAAGAAAATAAGGATTAGGCTCATTGAAGTGAGTTATTATTTTGCCCCTTTTTTTTTTAATAACTGATGAGCCTTCTGAAAACAATCAGTTTCTTGTCAAAAGTGATAGCTGTTTTGCAAGGCACATTTTGCAAGTATGTAAGATGTTTCAACAGCCTGTGACAAGCTTTATGATTTGGGTATTTTGTCAAGTATTTTAATTTCCTATATTTTGTCTTACATTAAAACTAAATAAATATAGAAGAAGCTGGCTAGTAGAGGTTCTTAAGTCATAAATTTTATGAAAAAAACCCAAACTACATCTCAAGGAGCTAAACCTGATTTAAGTATGCAATGTCACATGAATATTTAAGAAATGGCAGTCATCTCCTTTATTAATACTAACAGTCTTTAGTTATGTAACAGAGAAAACATACAGCCATAAGGGGAAAAAAAATCTGTGTGTAAATCAGTTTTGTTATTTTGCTTCCAACAGACATCTTTAAAACAGAAATTGTGTTTAAAAATAGCCCCAAAAATAAAGTCTCACCTGTAATTTAAAGCTTCATCCTTTTCAGAAGTTGCCTTTTAAATATTTTTTACAAGCACATTTGCTTGCACTAGTATTGGATACTTGCCATTGTTAATCTGATGTCCTTGTCAGTTGACACTGGTATGAAATGTAAAATAATATTACTATCTCTCTCCAAGAAGATAACTTTTTTAAAATTAAAGAATCAGTGGTGTCTTTTTCCTTTTTCCGGATTCTTATTTCTGTGACGATAAAGGTCCAATTCAATAGACAAAAGTACTTGTCATTCAAAGTTTTTTCTCCTGGTTAAGGGCTTCAATTCAAACAAATACATGTATGTGTGATCTAAACCCATGCAGCAGAATGTGGGCAGCACAAAGTAAATGTATGGGTCAGTATCAGTTCAGAGGAAGAGTTACCTCCAGGTACAGGTTAGAAATGATTCTTGCTAAGACTTGCAGTGAGTGAAGAACTTTGGGTTTGTTGACAGAAATGAAACCAATGCATTAGAAACATCCCTTATGTCTTGGTGCCTTCACTGTCTTCAGCTTCAGTATTTTATTAAGTGAGCTTCTCCAGATTTTTTCTAGTTTTTAATAACCTCTTTCAGGAAACTAAGGTGGTCTGAGTTAATATTAAGAAGCCTCAGAAAAAATTTATAACATTAGTTACACCTCAAATATTTGCATGGCAAGGTGTTATAAAATGTCAAAATATGTTTTGCAACACTTGCTGATTTCTTCTTAGCATGTTTTATCTCTAGATAGTTCATGGGTACCATATATAGCCCAGATGAGTGTTGTAAGTATTTATTTTAACAAGTGTGATAAATTGCTGCATAAATTCCTTTAATTGACCTGAATACAAATTAAACCTGCCTTGCCAGCAGCTCTATTATCTTACAAACTCTGAGAAACTTCCTTTTTTTAATAGATCTACTGTGCTATAGTTTTAGAGCCCAGAATATCCTTTTCCACCTTTTTGACATGCCTGCTTTTCAGGGCATAGTGTTAGCTATTTGTGCACAAGGGAAGGAGGCTTCATTGAATACCAAAACCACTGAATTAATTCATTTTTAGTACAATCTGAACTTTTTATAACTAAATTCCATAGAAACCCTACACAGCATAATTCCTTATTGAACTGAACCCTAAATTTAAGTAGTGGTTTTTCAAGCTATTTGGGAAATCATCTTTGGTATCTCTAGTCACTCTAAAACTGTAAGCAAGGATGTCTCCGCAGAGATTTCACATATTAGCAATAGGAATTTTATTTAAAGTATGAAAGGTACTGATCAGTTTTCAATTTTCCAGGATGCCAAAGCATATTAGTATACAAAATAAAATGTTTATATATGTAGCTGTTTTCTTTGTAGTCCTGCTGTGTGCCTTTAGAAATCCTTCAATTCTTTTGTTTTCTAGCAGAAGAATATGCTTGCTTCCTCATTAGAAAGCGCTCCTTTTTCTTTCCCAACTCCCACTTTTTTTTTTTTTTCCTGAGAAATCCGAAAACAAGATCCAAGAAGGATATCAGATTATTCCAAGGACAAGACTTCTGTGATCAGTGTCAGTAATGGCTTCATCTGAAAGCATGCAAAATAGGTTCAAGGCCTTTAGAACAGAAGTCTTTTAGTATGTCCTATGGACCTGCGTATCTTCTTGTAACTAGAACATATTTAGCCATTTGGTTTTGGAGTCTCCATCCTTGGAGATACTCAAAAGCCATCTGGACACAGCCCCAGGCAACCCTTCCCTGGTGGCCTTGCTTGAGCAGGGAGGGGTGAACCAGGTCACTTTCAGAGATCCCTTCCAACCTCAACCATCCTTTGAGCCTATGGGTGTAGGAGCCTATCAGTAGCAGTTTGGTGTCCCAAGTTCCAGCACATGATATTGTCTACATTATGCAATGTATTAAATGAGAAGATGTTATAATTTTTTTGCCCAAAACAAATTTTCTGGGGAAATGGAAAATAGTACAAATTTGTTGCTCGCCAGAAGAGAAGCTTTAGTTTTAAAACTCTGCATTTTATTTACTTCTTCCAGTTCAGATTTTGCAGAAGTAGAAGCATATATACCAGCCTTAGAGAAAATCCCATTGAAAAAACTTTGTTTTTACCCTGTACATATGTTAAAAAATGCAAATGACTTCAAGCAGAATGTTGCTGCTGAAAAAATAAAATGGTGAGCAGCAATTAGCAAAAGCAGAGGATAATGCTGCAAGTCTCAGTTTATCCTTGCAGAATTCATGTCCTGCTACTGTATGCATCCTGGCTTTCCACTTCTGCTGACCTATCCAATTCCTTAAGAGCCTTTCTCTGTCAAGGCTAATTTTACCCCACTGCTCTTTCCATGAGTGGGAACAGAAAGAAAGGTAGCAAAATTATCTCTGCCAAAGGAAGCTGACATTTCATGCAGAAAAATCTCCTAATCTGGAAAGCTCTAAAGAAAAGGACTGTTTCCCATAGCCATTTGTGGTAATTCCTTCCAAAAGTGGAGTAGTGGAGGGACTTGCTTACAGGAGCCAAGTTGAGAGTGCATTTCCCTCACTCCTTGCAACTGGAGAGCAGAGGCTATTTTTGCCTGCTTATGTCGTATTGAGAATATTCAAGGTGAAACTTGTTTCCTGTCTGCTATGTATCCATGTAATTTGCACTCAGTAAAAAAGACGTAATTAAGCTTGGAAAGTTGATTATTGTTTTACCACAGGGGTGCTGCACACAACCTTCAGCCCTCAGATCCTGCCATATATTTCTACAGCTGCTGTTACCAAGCTACCAGTAATTTGTTGCTGATCTTTGTCTGTTCCCTTGTTGGGGCTAATTTGGTAGGGTCTCAGCTGCCAAAGCAGCAATAAACAGAAACTGCAGGCAAAGAAGAAATATGAAAGATGATTATTATAGCCACCATTTGCTCTCAGCCTCCACAGACATCCTAGACTAAGATGCTTTTCCAAAGAACCGCAGCATCTCCACATCAGCCTGGTGAACTACAAAACACTGTCAGTGAGAGAAAAAAAAATCACCTGTCACCATTTGCATAATTATGCAATTAAAAGACTCAGTATAGGCACAAATAGGCTTCTCTTTGTTAGATTGTCTTGGTTAGAGGAGACAGAACAAGAGGAAAACTGCCTATGCTGTGCTCAGCATAGCTGAACTGCAGCACAAAGGCTGTGCTAGAAGAGCTGTGTCTGTTAGTCAGGCACTGTCCCTGATGGAAAATGTGGCAGGTAAGGAAGCAGCAAGGAGTTAAGCATGTGTACAGTCCCTGCCTTCCCTTGCATGCCCTTGTCTCTGCTGGGCTGCCCATGCTGCCACTCAGACTAGATAATCCAAGAGGGAGTCTGAAAAGATGAGCAAAAACTTTTTCAAAATAAAACAGCCATGATCTGGAATGCACTCAGTTTAGATTTATTCACTTAACCTTACTGCAACATCCATGAGCACCCTTGCTCCCAGATCTTTCTCATGGAATGCTGCCTCTCTCCCAGCACCCTCACAGTAGCTTCCTTGCAGATGAACTTTGCTCTCTGGGGGCAGCTCTAAGTCCAGGGAGGAGAAAAGGAGGGAAAAGAAAGCCTTTGTTTGTTGGCAGAGCTATCATCAGAGCTATTTTCATTACTCAGAATGCAAGTGCTGGTATGTATGGGCTCCTGCTCCACTACTGGTTTTTTGGCTGTATTCCCAACAAGTCTGCTCCTTCTTTGTCCCCTCTCACCTTTAACCTAAAAATGACTAGGTAATATAGGGTGGTATGTCAGTAAGAGAAGCCTTCTACTTGCACCAACTCTGCTACTGTTAGTCAATATATACCACCTACCCAAATCTCAAAGAGTCAAACACAATTAGGTGTTTGTTAAGATGCTCATACCCCACTTTCCTGTGCAGTCTGGATTCCTGCCCAATTCTCCATGCAATGTAGAGCAATAATTGGTCCATAAATGCAAATTGTGTGGGCAAATAGAAAACATGAGACCTGTCTTCAGTGCAGCCTGGGGAAACTGTTTAGGCTACTTGGTTTATCAGTAGAGTGATAGCTGAGGAAAAGTAGACCAACTTCAAAAGTGTTGTCTAAAGATACATATAGAACTTGACCACTCAATTTGCAGCATGACCAGAGAGTCTAGCTTGGAGTGAGTAGTTTAGATTTTTTTTTAATTAAAGGTATTTTTTCTTTATTATTTTATTTTTTGTGTATTATTATTATTATTATTATTATTATTATAGCAGGGGTAGACATCGGTGTTGTTCTGCAATAGAAAAGCAATGATGTGTGTAGAAAAATAACAATTCTGAGAAGTCAGTGCTGTTAGACTGCTGGTAAAGCATAAGAATCTTTACTTCTGATTTTGCAGAAAAAAACCCTGTTTTAGGTCTGGTTTAGCAGGTTTTTGGTAATATCTAGTAATAATAGCACTTGTAATAATAGCACTTGTAATATCTAGTGCTGTGGGAGCTGAGTGCTCTCCAGAAATGCAGTAAATCCTATGACAAGTCTCTGCCATGTGCCATTTCTTTTCATCCCACTTTTCTTCTCCCTGAGGAAAGCAAACTATATATGATGCATTTTCCATTTACCTTTTAATTTTTTTTTCTCTCTTTAAGACTCACATTAGCAAGTGCAAGATCAAAGGAATAAGTTTGTTTGTAAAGTAAAAGGCTAAATTTTCATGTGCTTAATATCTAATTGTATTTTGGACTGTGTCTGCAGGAAATTGCTAAAGAGCTTTCTGTGTTAGGGTTGGCTGCCCTTCACCACCATTTTCTTTCTCTGCTCCTTTCTCTCCCCTCACTTTCTGCTAGTTCTAGCTGAGACACAAATGTGTCTCTGCTGTACACCAAAGCAATGAGCAGAACTGACTCAGTATAAGCACAGCCCAATACCAGGTGACTTTTGGCTGTCTTTGTACAGCTTTGGGAGAAACGGTGGGTAGAAAATGAACTGCAGAGGGCAGTGACCTCATTTCTGTGCCATGAGCATTTTGCAGCTGGCAGTAGGCCATGGGCAGGAAGAGGCATGGCTGGAAAAAAACCCTGCTGCAGCAAACCTGACAGGGTTTGGCAGGAAGAAGAACAAACTGGGTAGGTAAGGTTCTCAGATGACATGAACCAAACATCACAGATGCTCATGTGAGACCTTCCCACCAATTAATTTCTTTTTAGGTAGAGTAGGAGGAATGCAAGTGAATATGACGGGAGGGAGCTGAAATAACAAGTACATCCCCTTTATACATCCAGCTACACACCAGGCCACTTGACCTGCTGAGTATCCTGTGGCACCTTCCTTGTTTGCCCACTCATTCCTGCCAGGCTTGGCTTGCCAGCACAGGTAGAACCATTGCAGCGAGCAAACTGAGGCCAGGACTGCCAGCTGACACATGCCGGGGAGGGGAGGGGAGGAGGGAGGGGAGAGGAGAGGGAGAGGGAGAGGAGTTTTAGCCAGGTCTCACAGTAGCTCATTACAGGGATGTTAAACATTAGTTACTTACAATACCAGTACCACTGACTGCTTTTATGCAGTGCTTTCCTTGGGAAGATCTCAAAAGACTTCACAAAGTTCAGTAGTATATCCATACTTTCAAATCTAGAGCAGTTTAATAGACCCCCATTGGATTGGCAGACATTGGCATGCAGATACAGCCAACACAGTCAGCAAGTGCAGTGTATGAAGCCACAGAAATGTGACAGGGAGAGCAGAGATCTCCATGCTTTAGCTTTGCAGCTTCAACAAGCAGCTTCCCTCTCCCATTTAAAACTCAAAGTTTGTGCCAACAAACGGCAGGAGGATTTTGGGCTTTCACTTCTGCCAGACTTACAAAATGTTATCATCTCCTCCCCAGCTGTTTTCATAGGAAGGGTTGGTGCAGACTGTTTTCACCTGTGGGACTTGCTAACTCCCACACCAGTTTCTCCATGGACAAAATCAGCTTGAAGCCAGAACGGCAGTGTCCTGGGTTGTAGTATAAGATATGCACAAAGTATTCTATCACCATCTTCATGAACTGTTGAATCCAATTGCTG
>JBBMKD010000102.1:56511154-56597556 GCA_037834095.1 Argya squamiceps
CAGCAGCGCCGGGAGCCAGCCACGGCACAGGACGCACCGCAGGCCACTCATGCCGCTGGGCAGGGCCCGTGGGAGGGCAGCTCGGCGGCCTGGGGAGCAGGAGGCACTTCACATTCAGCTCGGCCGGGCCATTTATACAGTGCTTTGCCTGGGTATTAATCTTTAACCCCGAGTTAACTATTATCTGAACAGGAGGGCTGGAGAAGCATCGTTTCACTGGCAGTTAAGTCCCTGGCCACTCTTCTCCTCCCCTTTCACTTTCCCCCTTTATCTATTTTCTTTCCTCCAGACATGCAGGAATGCTTTTATTCCTTCACTCCCACCTCTTTGCCCCAACACAGTTAAGGAAAAATGTGGTGGGAGCTGGAGACAAAATTGGCAGAAGGAAATGGATGGGTGGGGGCTATCCCCTCCACTTTTGCTTGTCGCAAATGTCTCCTGTTCTTGACTTTTCATAAAAATGTAAATGTTCAAAAAACAAGGTGGGGGGGAGGAAGGAAATCCCATTGAGACTGAAGCAACGGAATTCATATTTCCAGAGCAACAAATGCAACAAACCCTTGTTTAATTTTTGTCATGTGGCTGCAGGTTAGGAGTATATTGACATACTGAAGAGAAGGCCTCAAGGGTAATAAAGCCATCAGGATCTTGTAACTACTGCACACATGCACGTACGAGTCCTTGCATTAACCTCCGGGAGCGGCTGCGCAGCTGAAGCAGGATGTCCTGTGCCTGAGCTCAGTTTTGCTGCTGCTCCTGGGGTGAGAGGAGGATCAGTCCTCAAAACATACACTTCAGGGAAACCAGTATTTGTCAAACAGTTAAAAAATAAACGAGATACATGCTTTCCTGTCTGTCCTTTTAACTCTCTCCATCTCCTCATG
This sequence comes from Argya squamiceps, assembly GCA_037834095.1. NCBI lineage: Eukaryota > Metazoa > Chordata > Aves > Passeriformes > Leiothrichidae > Argya > Argya squamiceps. Next base: position 56,512,039 of record JBBMKD010000102.1, read on the forward strand.
TATCATGTAGGGGAGGTGTAGGTAAGAAATCTTTCCTTTTCTCCTTTGCCTGCAACAGGTGTTACTCCAGTAAGAGAAAAAGTACTCAAACTTCACTGTGCTGTACCGATTATTTTATGCTGGTATTCACAGTATGTACCAAGCTTGAAATAGCACATTCCACTGCAAAGTCATCTAATGCAGCATGATCTTTTGTTTAGTTGGTGATTTTTTTTTAGGTTTATTTATCTTCTTTTGTAAATATATCATTTATGTGAAAGAAAGTGAAGCAGAACTGCAGAGAATGTTTAATGTCATTATTCACTCTGTTCTCTGATATTGATGTCAAAGGTTTTATTTATAATGTAGTGATTTTTTTACTCCTCTATATTCTTAAGTCAGTTCTCAAAAGCGTTCTCATCTATTACAGACTTGAAACATTTTTCACTTAACTACGTTCTTTTTTAAAAAAAAATCACATAATTTCAGGCATCTCCATCTAAATACACTAAAGTTGAAACTCATTAGCACTTTAAAGTACTTTAAAGAAATCTAATTTTACAGATTTTAAAACAATTCTGTTGACTTTGCATGTCTGACTGGCAATAATTTTTGGCTGAAAGATTAGGGCACAACAGTTGCAATTAGATTTTTCAAACTCTTTCTCCCCTTTCATTTCTACTTTTCTTGTACATCTGTCTTGGAAAACTATGATTCACCTACCATTCAAAAAGAAGTGAAAAATGTACAGAAATATGTCTATTTCCTCTCCCAAAAGAAAAAGTAAACAATGTAAAGCAAAGTCTCTTTCATGAAGAAACTTGAAAAAAAAATACAAATGGAAAGTAAGCCAAGTTGTAAAAAGACAAAGACCCAAAGAACGCATATGCATTTGTATATGCGTATGCATGTGTTCATTCTTTTATCTATTTATGGATTTTGCTGTTTAGACATCTTTTTACGAGTAGAATTGAGGATCACTGACTGACTGCTTAACATAAGCTACTTGCCTCTGAAATTACTGTTCTCCAGCCTTCCACTGTCCTGCCTGCAATTTTTCTGTCTAAAAAAAACTGAGGTGAACTGAGCATAAATAGCTTTTAATGATATATGTGAAGTTATTTTTAAAAAAGGATTTTTAAACTCATCACTGCCATTTTTAAGTAACCAGATAAAATAACAATGCAAGAACAGCATGCTTATCTCATGTACGGGCCTACATAACAAAACTCCCATTAGTTAAAAAAAAACCAACTCATTCTTCCCCTGCACCATCTTGCTCTCAGGTCTTTGGCAATTTTTTAATTGCTATCAGGCAGCTGGCAGTATCTGAACTGCCTGGGCAATCCCTAATAACTTGCAGCCTTTTACAAGTCAGATCTTTTCAGTGTACCCAGTAAGATAAGTAAGATAAACAAAAGAAAGCACTCCTCCCCACAGATTATAAAACATTTTTAAAGTGTTTTTGGTTTGTTTCCTTTATGGTCCCAGTTCCACTTGATATCATGGCACAGCCCTTTTTTCACTTGCTATAATTTGTGAAATCAAATTGAGGAAACTTAAAAGTCTGCTAAAGCAGACTTTGTGAGATGTTCTTCTGTACAAAAGGTAGATCCATAAAAATCAGTCCCTTCATATTTCATTTACATAAATGTTATGAACATATGTTAGAACAGATTATGATAACTTAGGGCAGTATCAATCAACCAGGCAATGTTTTCATATAGGCCATGGGACATCAATGAAGTGAAAGTCGTGTATATGTCTATGTAGACTCTGTTTGATCTAATACTACAACTCTCCATCTCTGACCCTGACATTGCTTTAAAGAACACAAACAGATGTCAGGAGGTTAAAAACATTCATGATGTAAAGTTGCGTTTACTAAAGACTTTAGACGGTAATTTTTAGGTGTTCCAAATGTTGACTCCTAACTTGAACCACTTGACACAAGACACTACATGAATCCTAGGCAAGGTTACTATTTCTCCAAGATTTTCCCTATTGGTTTCTCAATAATTCTTACTCAATGACCTCAGTTGGAATGAAAAATAAATTTGGGATTTTTAAATTATTTTTCTTTAAAGTCATATGGAGTGGCTGACAGAATGTAAAGTTTTATATACATTTGGGGACAAGTAATTTTTATCCACTAATTACCAAAAATTCAAATAACTTGCCACATAATTTCCTACTGAGACTGCTTATCTGGATATGTTTTAAAAGACCCCAAACAACCAGTGGAATATCCTCATTATCTTTTTTTAGGTAAGAAACTAGTTCTGAATTTTAAGCTTAATATCCAAAACCACTATGATGCTCACACACACACTCACACATCACACACAAATGGCATGAAGCATATGAAGAGGAACAGCTATGACAGAAATATAAAACTCCTAGTTTCTTCTCTGAATTTATTCCATATTAAAAAATGCTTTATTTCAGCTGTGTGGATTATTAGGAATTCCAGACAATTGATTGTGCTTAGGTATGGATGAATAATTTGAGTCACACATTTGTTGATTGTTGTCACTTTGTAGCAATGACATATAAGCCATTTGGTATTATTTATCCATTGTGATCTGGTAAATATGACTTTTAGAATTAGATTCTGGATGCAGAGAAGGAGATGTTCCAAGTTTGTTGCAATAACTTTTGGATGCAGACTGCCTTCTGCTATTTTGCCCCAGCAATTAATTTGGCTAAAATGGGGGAAATAGCTTATAAATACCTAAAAGTAAATCTGCAGAAACTCTAGTGAGAGGCTGTCTCATGGCAAGCCTAGCTATGGAAGGTTTCTATGGACTTTCTGCATTAAATCATGGGTCATGAAAAAAAAGGAGAGAAAAAAGTAGTTTATCTCCTTGGTGGCACCCAAAGTGTCTGGGCACTGACTAAAACACCTTGTTTGCAATGTTGTGCATACATAGACTAGCCAGAAAACTATTTTCTACAAACTCTTGCACTTTTCTGGCAAGAGAGGTTAAAGTCCTTTAGTCATCCTGCCACAGGGCAGCTGCTTTCGCAGTTTGACTAGCTGGAGACATAATACAGAAACTTTTGGATTTACTGTTGTAAGACAAAGCTGAAAAACATGTTGCAGAGTATGAGTTCCTGTGTGGACAGTTAATATCAAAAAACCCTTCTGCTTCACTGCTTCTGCTATAGTCAGCATTACTAAACCCAGCATTACTAATACCCAGGTAGGGTAACTTCTGTGACCAGCCATGGAAATAAAGGTTTTTCAGTGCCTTCTATGGTGAGCTGTATCTTAGAAGGGACTTTAAAAAATGTAAATTACCCCCTTAGCGCTGGCTCTAGGCATCTAAACCACGATAAGCTGTTTAAATCTCTTTGTATTTTTCAGCCACTCTGTCTCTCCAGGCCTAGAAACAGAAAAGAACACCACTAACCACATGATATGCCCTTTACTGCAGTCCCTGAAGGCTGTAGGCACTGATGGAGTGAGCCTTTACCACCATTAGGTTTACTTACTGAAGTTGTGGCTACCTTATGCCGACAAAGTCAAAGGCAAAAAAATTCCCAGGAGATTTACTTTTAAAGCAATTTAAACATAATAGCACTTTCAAATGCATATTCAAGCATCTCATATAAAGTTTGAGACAGTAACAAAGGACTACCACTTACTTTATGTCTGAGTCTGTCACATGGGTTAAATGCCAGGATTCACATGAAACTCCCCTTTCTCCATGAACTAATACATGGCTTTCCAGGCACAAGCATTACTACATGTAGTAGGGAGAAAAGTAGGCACTGATGGAGAAAAAGGGAGATTCAGACCCAGACCAGAGCTATCATAGTCACAGCCAGTTACACAACTTAGAGGAAAAGTGCCTGGAGGACAACAGCCAGCAACAATTAATGTATATTAGTTTCTACCTTAACAAGTGCAACACTGGATATTCTGTTTGACAGTAGATAGACTGGATGTTGAAAGAAACTTACTGCTAACCCAAAATTGGAGGAGTCCCTGATGTTTCAAATTCCTGCTTTTCTTCTGAGGTTTTATGGAGACTTTTAACCTCTGTGAATAAATTTGGCTTTTAATACTTGAATCTTAAGTGCCATTCTTTCATCTTTTAAAAAATGCTAATAAAAATAGGAATAGTCATAGGACTCAGACCAGAGTAAGCCAAGAGGTCAGTTTTCTCTGGTCATCTGTCCCATGAAGTGGGAGCCAAAACTGAGGGACAAACATGCCAGAACTGTACTTGCTAAAGGAACAGGGCCTGGGCTGCAGGCAGAGCAGAAGACAGCAGCCTGGAATTCTTAGCAAGAGAGCAAGAGGGTTGTTACTGACAGCAAAGTGATAAATGCTGTTAAAACAGGAGGACACATTTCTTGCTATCAGTTAAAACTGTTTTTCACATTTAGGCTATTCAATTCTGCACTGGTTCTTACAAAAATAAAACAGTTTGCCCAGCTGCTTTTGTCAGGAAATCTGTCTTTGCCTTTTGTCCTGGGGCATTTCTGATTTTGGCAGTATTATATTGATAATAATTATTGTCATTATATTGTTGCCAGTAATACCAAGACTATTTTTTCCAGGTTTCAGAGCCTCTACTGTTTTCTCAGAGGTCAAGAGACAGGACTCTGGGACTTCAGTCAGTTCCAGAGAGCCTGAGGCTTGCACAGGGAGCTGAAATCGGGTAAGCTGCTGCTGGGAATCAGGTTTGCCTGAGTTTTAGTGTCTGATAGTGTCGGGTTTCACACTGGCCAAACGCCAGGCACCCACTAAAGTCACTCACTCACCGTCCCCTGCCACAGCTGGGCAGAGGAGAGAAAAAATTAACGAAGGGTTCATTGAGATAAGGACCGGGAGAAAACACTCCAAGGGCAAAACAAGCTCAACTTAGAGGTATGAAGTGAATTTATTACTAACAAAATCAGAGGAGGATATTGAAATGTAAAATAAGCCCATAAAAACACCTTTTCTTCCCCCATCCCCTCCCTCCTTCCCGCTGACAATACAGGAAGACAGGGGGTGGGGGTTTGATCAGTTCGTCGCCTGAGATTTTCTTCTGCTGCTCTGGGAGAGGAGTCCTTCCTCTGTGAGACTGAGGGGTCCCTCCCGCAGGAGGCAGTTCTCTGTGAACTTCTCAAGCATGGGTCCACTCTCACGAGCAGCAGTCTTCCCAGAACTGCTGCAAGGCGAGACCCTCCCACTGGCAGACACTCCTCCCAAAACTGCCGCGGCGTGGGTCGTTTTTCCACAGGGCGCAGTCCTCCAAGGCCAGGCTTCTCCAGCCTGGAATCAGGTACCCCTTCTCTCCAGCGTGTCTTCCACTGATCACAGCCTCCTCCAGGCATCCACCGGCTCCAGCGCGTGCACCTTCCCCACAAGCTGCAGGTGGATCTCTGCATTCCCTGTGGATCCCCATGGGCTGCAGGGGCACAGCTGCTTCACCATGATCATCACCACAGCCTGCAGAGGAATCTCGGCTCCAGCACCTGGAGCACCTCCTGGCCCTCCTTCTCTACTGACCTTGGTGTCTCCATGTTGTTTCCCTCACATGTTCTCATCTCCTCTTCTCTGACTAGAAGAAAAACCTGTGACTTTGTTTTAATTTTCTTCTTAAATATGTTATCACAGAAGCATTAGCAATCTCTCTTAGTGGCCTAGCTTTGGCCAGCAGTATGTCCATCTTCAGAGCCATCAGGGATTGGCTCTGCTGGACATGGTGGAAACTTTCAGCAGCTTCTCACAGAAGCCACTTCTGTGGCCCTCTGCTACCAAAAACCAGGCTGTGCAAAACCAATACAAGGGGTTAATACAAATTGTTTTTATTATATCAAAATCACACTGGAGATAAGATTGAATGTTGCATGAGTATTTGTCTACCCACTGTATAAATAATCCCTGCCATCAAACACAAAGATCATGCAGAGTTACTGGATTTAAAAAAATCAATTTAATTAATGTATAATGAAACAAAGCAAAAAGCCAAGATTAGATTGTTAAAGCACTTTGTTACAGATGAAAGCAGAGTGCTTCTCTTTACAAATAAGATTTGACTACCTTTGGTAAATCATTGTGATGTTGTCTTTATAAAAAAGTCACATGGAAAAGAATCAAACTTCTAGTGACCCATAGCTTGGTGATGATGGGGAAGTTGTAAAAACTGAGCTAGACACAGAGAAGAATTACTAGATGTGTCAAAAGCTTTTCTCTTGAGGAATCTGATAAATCAAGCTGTTCTAGAAATGCTTATATGGATAACTGTAAAAGGAGGACTTAAATTTTATTTTTGTTGCTGCTGAAATTACAAAATAAAATAACAAAAATAAACAACCCCCTCAGCAGCTCCTTTTTAATGTAATTTTCTACATTTTTATGTATACTAAATTTCCGCTATGAGTTGATATTTTTCTCAAAGATCTCTATCTGGCGAAAAAAACTATTTCACGGACTTATTGAGTATATGCAAAAAAGGACATCTTTTAATGTATCCAGTTCAAGACTTATTTTCCTTTAACTCACTGATTTTGCATTCTGAGAAACTGTACTAGCCAACAGACCTTTTGGTGTCCTGAGTCTGCTATAGTGCTTTTGCTTCTCTTATTCATCTCTTCTCCAAACGTGATCACCATAGACTTTTCATTTTGCTGGTCTTACACGAGAAATTTGCTCTGTGACTTGTTTTATCAATTTTTATCATCTCCCAGCTGTGGCTAAAATATCTGCTATGAATATACTAGTAAAGGTCAGGATACACTGTTGATTTGCATGTTTGCATCACAACCTTTGTGGTGTAATTTCCAATCCTACAGTCTTGGTGAACTTTTTCTCAGCTACCCAGAGCTATTCAGAATGCCATACAGCACTTCTTTCTCCACTATTCCAGTTCCACCCCTTCTTTTTTCTTTCTAGCACAATCACAATTATGACACATGTCCACAGTGGCATATGTGTTGTAAATAAAGTTTTTGATTGCAATTGCAAGCCTTCCATCTAATTGCAATGTCTTACCTCTCCTGGTGGCAAAGCTTCTTGTTGTTGCTGAGCTATGGTTTGTGCAGGTTTTGGGGCTTTGTGTGATTTTTTTTCTTGTAGAGGAGTAACAAACAATAAAGCATCCATGACCTTCGTATAAATACTCTCATGCAACACCAATTTGATTTAAGTGCATGCTATACGATGTAATGAATTGCTTGTGCTCTCTTGGCTGGGAATTTATACTTTGAATACCAGAAATACTTTGAAACCCATTTTACCTAGACATCTTTTAAGTGCTTTTTTTGGATCCAGTTCCTCTCCAAGTAAATTTGTCAGCAATCATGCACATACTTTTCTTTCCTATATTTGAATTTGCATCAGCTTTCCATACCATAAAATTGAATTGTTCCACTTCTAGGAAGAGAACCTTTCTTTCCTATCCTAGAGGTGTGAGATATTTCTTTCCCCCTATCATTGCTGGCACCTCCTCTTTAGGAGAAAATGTAAGCTTTAGGATGATTATGGTATCTACTTGTAGAAGAAAGTCACTACAAAGGACAAACTTGCAGTGACATGAAGAGCTGAAAAGAAGACAGTTATGGTAGGACATGTAGAGCTAGGAAAGGCCAAAAGTATGAAGTAGAGGACAACAAAAGGGATCGAAATGGCAGCAACACTAAGAAGCAGAAAAGATATGATGGATATTTTTCCCCTTTCTTCTTTCCATTTCTCCTATAAAAATGAAGAAAAACAGGAGAAATCCCCCACAAATCCACAAATGCAGGACAGTGAATGACAGAACAATCATGCAAGTTCAATCTTATTTTTAATAAAAACTTAGGCAAAGTGAAACTACTTTGACAGACAAGCACTGACTTCACAGTAAGGCTAGAAACAAGGGTTACTGCCTTGTGAGCTAGGACATTTGGTTTCAAGCTCCTATCTCACATGAGAAGGGGATTTGAAAGGCAAATCTGTAGTTCCAGAATTTTTTACTGCGGACTGCTGGAATTGAAATCAAATAGAACTATCTCACTGTTGTCTGCTATGCATCTCCATGCACATGTACCACTTCATGATGGAGGAGTAGGGCTGCTGTCAGTGCTGCAAAGCCACATGTATGAGTATACCCAGGAGGCTGGCAACTGTCAAGCTCTACAGGATTTGCATACCTATTGGGACTGACTGCACTGTTAGGCACCATTTAATTGCATAGGAGTATTAGGTACCTACACAGTAGTAGAAAGCCTGAGCAAAGTTTGGACAGGGTGAGGGTGACCAACTTAGGTCCAAATCCTAAAGGAGGTAGTAAGATCTGTGCCTAGTTCAAGTTTTTAGCAATATTTGAAAATGTTACCCAATTGCTTCAACTGGTCTAAATTTTCTAGGTGCTGCTAGGCTGTGTGTGTTCATTTGTTTCTAATAAGTTGGAAATGTTGAGGAGGGAGCTATTTTAATAGGCATGGTGGAATTCATCAATAGATGAAGCTAAGGGAGACTTTTGTGTTTGTGTGTCTTATAGAACAAAACAACCAAGTTCAGGTCAGTGACACTGTTGTGTGATTTATTACTCAGGGTTTTGTCTATAGCAGGAATGTAACTTGTAACTTAGAGGGGAAGAAAAATCTGTTTTTGTTTAAAAGTTTTCTACTTTTCCTAGTTAGTCTAAAATTGTTCAGCTATGATGAGCAAAGGAAAGACCTAGTTTCCATTTGTCTGTTACATAAATCTAAAATATATTACATAGATATACTAAACATTTTTGTCTTCAAACTGGCCTCCTACAGAAGCACCACAGCTGGGCAGAGTACTCCCAGCTCTGTCAACAGGAGTATTACCATTGCTTCAGTGGGAACAAGGCCAAGCTCATAAATCCAGGATGAAGACATTTCTGTCTCTTCCGTCTGTTCTTGGCAATGTTTTTGTTCTTCTCCCTCCAACATCATGCTTAGTCACCATCAGCAGGTAGGTTGTGTAATATATATTCAGGGACAAGTGTACTGAAAACAGTTCCATAGGTCAAGGTCATAGCTGCACTCCAAAAGGAAAAACACTGCCATAAAAGAACACTCTCAATGGGAAGGCTGTTCTGAACTTAACCAAAGCTAAAGAGCATGTTGCAACTCTGATTCACATTCATTCATGCAGGAAAAGGGCTTTTTATTTTACAGAACAGAATGTCTTGGAGATTATCTTCTCATAAGGATCTGGTGCTGATCTTTTTCAGCCTCAGCACCTGAAATCCATACTTAAGGTCTGTAATAATAGGAAGATTTCTTTTTTAGAGGTGTTAGATTTTACAGCTCCCTTTAAGATTTTTTTTGTTTCTGCACTGTGATGATACCGTAATATAAATGTTCATAAAGGAACTTTGTGCATGAAGAGAAGCACTAACCATACAGTAATTTGCCATTGTTACCACTAGAGGATGAACATTAAACAAGACTGAAACTGCATATTGGTAGTGCTCCTCCCAAAGTCTATTCCTTTCAAAGTGTACATATATTGTAGAAAACTAGCTGTATAATTTAAATATAAAAATTTAATTCCAGTAGATTTGTGAGTCTACTGGAGAAGTGGAAGGAAGTTCAAACTCTCTAAACAAAAGAAACACTAGCTATTTGGTTGTTGGTGGTTTTTTTAAATTTATATTTGCCCTATGGATATTCTTACATGTGAAGTATAATAACAGCAGTATAATTTTGTAAGTGCAATTTGATACATTTAGTTTCACATTTTCTAATATTCTGATTTTATAAATTAGACACAAACTTTTCTTTGGCAACACCATTCACTAAAGTCTGTACCATATAGGCCTGGTAAGTCCCTTGGAATTGTTACATACAATTAACTGTTGATACTGTGGTTGTAGAATGGCAGACAGATGTTGGAAAACCCTTGAAGAACCAGTTGATTGTATTGATATTCTCATTAAATACTATAAGTAGTTTTGCAAAAAAGAGTTTACTTTTGCAAACTCATGAACACCTAAATTATTCCATAACAAATGATATATACTATTTTCTATTTATTTTTAAACATTCTAGAGAGGAAATAGAAGTAGTTTCCAAAATTATAAGACCCCTTGGTTTTTTGCATCTGTCTGCCTGATACAACTTGAAAAATTGAAAAGACTCAAAGTCAGTTCTCTGTTACCATTCAGTACAATTTGTTTTCCTCCACTGAGGAAAGTCTTTGGGATTTTTTTGGCACCAGCTAGTTAAATGAACCTGACAGGGTGGCAGCCTTACTCCTTGAAAAACTTTCCCATCATTTACTGTGTTCTGAATTTCAGAAGTTTTGCATTGCACTTGGAATGAAGCCAAAGATACGTTAGACATTAAATAGCCATATTCCCTGGATTTCTTTTGCATTTAATGTAGCCCAAAGCAGGGCCTTAGAAGGAATTTTGCAACAACTACATCCCTGGCCTCCTAAGGTCTGGAACATGTCCCACATGACCTTTCCACTTGGCCTAGCATCATGGAGGGCACCAGCCTAAGTAGACAAAGGCACTTTGGGGTGTGACAACAGAGTCTGAGTTTTGGCAGAAGACCGGTGTCAGATATCAGAGGGTATCAGATGGGCAAGGAATCCAGCAGTGAAGAGCAGGCACTAAGATATCTTTATCTTATAAGGAAGGAAACATCTACAGCCCAGATTGGAGAAGACATTAGATGAAGACATTTGAACACCAAGAAACTGGACAGGCAGGAGCTAAGAGTGACTTTGAGACGCAACAGTGAGAAAGAAAAGCAGAAGCAGTATCCAGACTTCCTGAGACTAGGATGAGAAGCCTGAAGAAAGAACAACTGGAACTGACCATCTGGGAAGGTACAAATAAACAAGAGGCAGGACTGGGTCATTTGGATTAAGCATTGGGTCGTGCAGCCAGACTAATCTGTGCTTTTCCCAGGGGTAGAGGAGGGTTTTACGTTAACTTTGCACTTGCTTGATCTTAGTTCAGCCCCTGGCACAAATCACAGATACTGATGAAATGCCTGCAGGCTCAAGGGGAATAGCAGCACATCTGCAACCATGCCTATTTTATCTCAAAAGCAGTTTGGGATCTACACCAGCCAGGTGGTCTCTCTGGTTGCCAGAGGAACCTGCGGAGGCCAGACAAGCAGTCCGGGTAACACACACAAACAAATTCCAGAACATTAACTAAACATGAAACCAAGTGAGCATGACTTGGCTCATGACCTGAAGGACAGCATCACCCCACTGCCTAGCTACACAGAAAGCCAGGTCTGAGGATAAGGCTGTTCTCTTGAGAAACTCTGAAGAATTTCACTTCAAGAATCATTAGCGAAAACATCCTAATTCCTTTTAAAGCCTGAGAGAGGTTGTAAAACCACAACTCCACTCTTAACATTTTGGAGTGTAACACAGATGATATTGATTGGCCTGTCTCATAATGTTGGCATGGGACATATTTCTCTGCCACCTTGGATGTAAATATTACAAGTTAAAGTTTGTGGTAAGGAAATGCAAAATTGTACCTTGGCTCCATTCTTAACTGGCAGCTTCTTTTAAATGGAACTTTTAAATGGGACTCTCCCCTTTGGGGTAATTAGTGCCTGGAACAGCTGCAAAACCAGTAAAAGCCAGGAAAGTGCACATGCTAGAGCCACACAAGTGCAGAAATATGTGTGTGTAGGTGGTAAATCTGTTCCAGATTCCTGCTGCTGACACTGCACAGATAATTTAGAAGTGATCAACTCTGCGTGTTTAATCTAAAGATTAAATAACAGACAAGAGTAGGAACTAACATGAGTATTGTGCTTTTTGCATCAGTTCTGGACTGATGCTTCAGAAAGTTCCTTTGAGCCGAATTACTATTTTGACAACACAGCTGTCAGGTAAGACACCCTTCTTGACCTCCATGCAGCAGCACCAGAGGAAAAAAAACAAAAACAAACAGAAAACCCACACTCCCTCAAAACACACAACCAAGGAGTAGTTATCTCCAATACAACACTGAGCTGCATTTACAATCTAAGGCTGGGACAAACTGATTTTGAACCAAAACTTAAAAATAGGCTGTAATTAATTAGGAATCTCTAAAGAATGGCCTCCATCCTTGGTGCCTCTCAGTATTTCCTCATTTCACCAAGCAGAGGCAAAAACATTCCACATTGCATCAGCTTTGATTACTCTTAAGATGAAGAGATTCTCCTTTGGATAATCAGGATTTAACTCTATGTGGCCACTAGGACTTTGTCTAGTGACTTCTTGTTAAGAAAGATCAGCCAACCCTATAAGACTTGAATGCTACATGAAAGATTAAGGCCAGGAAGAGCTGTGGTAGTATGAGGAATGATTCTTAAACATTAAGTTCTTCCTCCCTTCTTAGTCCTAGGCCTTTCACTCATTATAAATTAACATTGACTCTCATGTAGAGGCTCTTCTTAAATTATACCTGACTTCTCCTATATTTAAGAGAAAAGAATGACAAAACAAATGACAGAAAAAGAACATTTTGGAAGGAAAGAGGAAGTCTAACTGGCACTATAATGAAGAACATGATTTACTGGAACTTGCCGTTCCCACATGATGAGTGTGACAGCACTTATGGCATAGGTCAAGCTTCTTCAATTGTCAGTTCATGTTTTGTTGCCTCCTCAATGTTTTTAAGTTGACGAAGCAGCCATTCTCTTTCTTTCTTTCTCTGTTATGGAAGAAAAAATATTTTTTAATCGATCTAATCCATTCAGATTACCACCTGGTTTCAAAAACAAACAACCCCAACTCAAATTTGGCTGAAGTTTTCCATTTGTTTTAAGCATAGAAGCTTTTACTCTCAAGGCTGGAGAGTTTACTTGAGTTTTCAACACACTCAAAAACAATATCGTACGGAGATAAAAACAAACCAAACCAGAATTTTATGGCTTCACACTAACATGACAACTTTCAGAGTCTAACTCTGCTACTGTCCTATCCTTTCTGTGAGCTTTCCACAGGCCCTTAGCAAATAATTAAAGTTTCAGAAAATTGAGTTCTTGTGCACCACAGACAACCAACAAGTGCAGACCATCTATCAATCTAAACTTTCCCCAGGAAACCCTACATTAGTCAAAAGGACTGCTCACAAGATCCCATTTGTAATGACTGTCATTCTTTTTATAAAGCACTACAATTTGGATTTAACAGAAAAAAGAATAGATTGTCTCTCGAGTTTGAGCTCACTTGCTAATGTTAAGAAGATTTAGACTTCCAGTTACTGATTTCTTCCTATTTAAATATCTTCTAAATAAAGATATGTTTTAAAAAATAAACTTTCCTACTAGGGTACACAATGTGTCATACCAGCTCATAAGCTGAAGAAAAAGCTAGTTTGGAAGCTTGCATGGCATCCCCTCTGTGATTAGGAATGGTATCACAGAGTCCACCAGGTTATGACCCAATTCATAAACAGATGTCTTCACTGGTTAAGTTGTGGAAATGTTCTATTAGTAAACTATTCCCACTTAGAAAGATCTGTATATATTCAGCATTGGTAGAAGTTTGTGTAACTTGGCAATTGAGTAACTAAATTAAAGCCTTCACCTGAAGAGTTTTATCAATTTTTTTCTTTCTGGATTTTGCTACCAGGGGATCTTTTATCCCTGGTATTCCAGAAACAAGCCATGAAGGTCCACTCTTGGGAGTTACCGCAGCATCCACAGATACTCTGGTGGTAGCTTGAGTTTCTGTGTCTGGGACAACCTTGTGAGCTGGCTCTTGATTTGATTCATCAGAGGCCAACACAGTGGAAAGCCTCCTTCTAGAAAACACAAGCTGAGAGCTTTGGCTTTTCTCTTTATTTAGTTCTTGCAAATCAAGTGCTGTTGAAAGCATTTTCGGGGACATATGAGGGATATATACGTCAACACGTGCTAATGATACTTGAGATAATGGTCTACTTAGATTTGATTTTGGCATTGGAGATCTATAAACTCTCTTTGTGACATCTTGGTCTTTGATTGACTGATTTGTCAGATCTGTAAGAGATGGACTTGTTCTTGAAAGTATTGAGTCCACTGGAGTGCTGTGTTTCACCATTCTCTTTTTCAGTGATCTTTTAACATTCAGAAAAGAATCATCTTCCTCTGACATCTTGAAGTCAAGTTTATTGCCTTAAGAAAATAAGAAGATTGTATCATTATTCACACTGTGAGAGATGCAATGCAAGCTACTTTTTAGCAGCAAGCTGTTAAATCCAAAGGGTTCCTATTTTCATGTCTATATTCTGTCTTTACATGGAATTTATGCTTTATACGGATGAGCTCCGAGTGTGCTAGAATTTTTAAAGACTTTTCATTAACTGCATCATCATTAAGATGGTGTTTTCTCCTTCCAAGTATATAAATAATATACTTTTGGGGTTTCAGCTGCAAACACTCCCTCTGTATGTAGCTGAAAACTATTAGATGGCAGAGGGACTACCATTGTGTAGCAAAAAAAGTACTCTAAAGAGATAGGCAGAGAATTTCTGGATTCACCAATGATCTCTTAATCAAATTGCCATTTTGTTTCCCTTAATTCCTTGAACAGGGGCTCAAAAACCTCTAATTCTGTCCTATTTACTTGACATTTGTCTCACTTCAGCTGATTCTAAGCTTTGATTATAAAAAAATATGTTCTGTGCAAGTCTATTTTCAACTGAATTTACAATAGCAAGGTTGCTTTTGCCAGTAGTATTATTCCTATCCATTTGTAACCCCCAATAAAAAGAAACTCTACTTCTTACACTTACTACTTCTTGGGCGGAAAAGCCCAAGATAAAGATATCCAATTTAAGATATATTTAAGATAAATATCTAAATCAGGTGAGCAGTTAAGTACTCCTAGTAATTCTTGAACTCTTTGCTTTCATGAAGTTGTTCAGATACTTCATGCAGGTGAGTTGTCCCATATTCTAAGCTGTTATATAGGTTGCAACCTTGGAGGGGCAAGACAACAGGACTACCATGAAGCAGGGCACAAGAAGACAGGGATGTATATTTCCTGAAGTAAAAGGTATTAGTTCTCCATCCCTTGTCAAGTACCTGTGTAGCATCTAAGTTTTCTAGTAGAGCTTCACATCTGCTTTGTGTTTCTAAACCCAAAGGTGGCAAGAGAGAGAGCACTGACTCTTCAATACCGCAGAAGTCAGGTGTTTTAGGTTTGGGGGTTTTTCCCCCCTTAGAAAGAGGGAGGAGTACTCCATAATAATTTTTATTTGGATACCCATTTCTTCTCTCACTTCTTAGCAGTGCTAGCTTGTGTGACACATAGGCAGCACTCAGTCTACAGAGACTCCCTTTTTCCTTTCCTGTTTAGACAGACTGACTTCCTTTAGACTTCATCATAGAAGTTTACATGATTAAGCTTAGAAAAGGAATAAGAAGATTTTGCAGCCACTGCTCCTCCCCCAAATCTATCCTCAGCTAAGTATTTTAATTCTTTCCCTTCATCATTAAATTGTCAATTAAAAGCTATTTCTTACTTAAATTAGTCTTTAACAATTTTTTTCAACCAAAGCTTTTGTGGCAAACAACAGTATTATTTTTTTTTCACATTTCTCTATGCTTTAGAAAACAAATATGTATAAGCAACAGGTTTTTCTGCTCTAATACCACTACAGATAAAAGAGAGAAGCCTAAAAATAACAGAGAAATATAAACTATTTAAGAATATCAAAGTGTATCACAGAGAATGCATTTTACAGGAAATTTAACAAAATAGAGCAGGCTTACCAGACCTACCTGGTTCTCTCTGATATCTTCCTTCCTTCCTTCCTTTTTAAACTAATCTAGCTTCAGCTGATACTTCCCTTCTTATAAACCTGTTCATCCTGGCCATCCTTTGCTGCTGACACTCCCTAATTAACATTTAGAATTTTTGGGTGTATCAGCAGTGCTTCTAAATGAATAAATAGCTAAATAGAAATCTAGGATTAATTAATCATAGGAAAATGGGCCAGCCAACTTATCTATGTGTTATGTTTATTGCTATTTAATTTCTGCTGTTTGCTGCCTGTTTCAATCACAAAAATACTCTTGTAGTTAATTGGCTTCACCTGGCTTCTTAAGGCACATTGAGGGTCTACTGCAAGATGGATGTATGTTGATGGAGTATATTGCTAGCCTGATTTTATTTTCTCACTGCTTTTCTTGCTCAAAAAATAAATGGGAAATTAGTGTTAAATCTACCATGAAAAAGCTCTTCTTTTAGGAAAACAGAAAATGAGAATAAACTGAAAAGCTGTAAATTTCAGTGTGTATTTCATGGTGTTTTGTGGCTAACAGCCAATGACAGCATTGTATCTTGAGGCATGTATTTTCAAACTATCAGCTCTTAGATTAGAATTCCATTGGTTTGAAATGGTACGGTTTAGGTGGAGGACTGTAATTTTTATCAACTGAAAAGCAGCTGGACTACACCAGTCCTTCTGAACTGGAAGTCAGTTCTTTGGTAGCTGACACCAAACAGCTGTTATCACAATGCTGTAGGGCAAGAACAGGTGTGAGGGAGCATGTGCACAAGTAGTGGGGTAACCCCTTTTGGCAAAGCATGACCTATGGATTTTTAAGCTGATCAGACAGACCTAATTTCACGGCTGTATGTGGATGACCTGGGGTTGTAGAGTGCATCTAGCACAGACAGAGAGGCAAAAGCACTAATCTCACAGGAATTTGGACTTTTGGTTCCAGGGAGTCTGGGTGTTTCAAACCTAATCATAAACCACTCTCTCTTGCCACATTAATAGTTGTACTATGAATAGAGAATTGGAGCTACCAGTTCAATATTTAGAAGTAACGGTCTGTCAGTATATGGATAAAGTTGCTAGGCTTAAGTTATGTGCCCCTAAGGAGCTGAAAGAGAGCTTGAGAAATGGAGGCATATTACAATCACATGGATTGCATGAGTAAACATTTTGGAAATAAATAGTCTGTCCAGGATAAGCTATTTATTTCCTAAACTCCCAGGGGAAGTTCCTACAGGAATATTTTGAGAATTAAACAAAAACTATTTTGAGACACTTGTGGCTGGGGAAAAAAAAAGAAGAAGAAGAAAAAAAAAAGGTCTCAGTCATTTATA
The DNA here is from genome assembly GCA_037834095.1 of Argya squamiceps. Classification (NCBI taxonomy): domain Eukaryota; kingdom Metazoa; phylum Chordata; class Aves; order Passeriformes; family Leiothrichidae; genus Argya; species Argya squamiceps. The sequence goes on from JBBMKD010000102.1 coordinate 56,529,047, forward strand.
AACATAGACCAATCTTTACCTCATTTTGAATATTTGTAGTTAGTTTTAGTACCCTGTGGCTTGTTGAACAAACCCACCAGGTCAGCCATACTGTGCCTCACAGGCCTGGCAAGCCAGTTCTTTATATAGTACAGAGCACAGAGTGATGTCTTGGCATGGTGTCGCAATGTTTGTGCTGTCCTGCTGTACTGTGGCACATAATATCACTTCTCCCAGCAAGGCAGTGATGCAAACAACACTGAGCAGCATGAACCTGCAAGAGAAGCTTTTATTGGGGTGCTGAGAAAACTGACATAATTTCACTGGATCCCTTCAAAACGTCATGGCCTTGCCTCCCAGCTGGTGCTTGGCACTTCTTGCTGTGCTTGTCCTCACTTTTTGTGTCCTTTTCCATGATATCTCACAGTCTGCAAGGGCTGTCTCCGGCTGCACCATCTTTATGTCTACCTTCCATGGCCTTTTCTGCAAAACTCTTATAAAACAACCTTCCCCTTTTCTAAAAGCCTTTGCTTTCTGTTTTTTTCTAGAACCTTGCTAAATATTCTCAAGATACTAATTAGAAGATTTGCAAATTGTTCTTGCTGTTAATAATCATTTATCTTATGTCCTACAGATTCATCTCTTTGTCAAGTAGTGGCAGGATGTTACAGATAATCAGAAAGACATAACTGTACAGAGAGAAGACAGAAAAGAGTCCAATATTAATGTAAGAATCAGAGCTCAGCAGAACATCTGCAGGGATTATATTACCTTGGTCTCAGTGTATCTGTAGCCATGTTCTATATCTGAACAGGAAACACCCAAACTTTGACTTGAGTGATGCCTTGAAAGCTTCTTGCAGCTTTCAAAGAATTATGCATACTGTGTCCTGCACTCAGACCTATTCATTATGAATAATTCCTTCATTAAATTTACATTCCTTGGAATGATCATCTTTATCCTCAGCATTGTCTGTTTGGTATTTTGAGCAATAACTTCAAAGTTTCGGATACAGCCTTTCAGCCTATATTTACACACAATTCCTCTCATTTGTTGCATAATGCAAGATGGCACTCAATTCTACCAATATGATTATATATCTCCATATATATTATATCAAACTCCCACTGCTTTAGGTTTATGTCTTGAAAGATTCTTTTCTTGATCTCATTTTAGGAGATGATTTAATCTTTCTAAATTTCTTCCAAAAATACAAAACCTATTTAGGTTACTGCACTCCTTTAAATGAAACACTAATTTTTAAAATTTTTACTTCCAAAACCAACAAAAGTGGGGAATATTATAACAGCAGTGTTTTGTTCAAATTTCAGCCCCTTCATTCCAGTTCCAATACATGAATTCACTTAAAGGCATGGAATTTTGAGGAGGCTTCATCTGGAAAAGGGAAATACTGGAATTATTTTTCAGTTTACCAAGGAATAATATACATAGAGGGACAAAAACTGGACACCTTTCTCCCTTTGTTTTCTGGTTTGTTTCGAGAGACTGCAATTCTTCAATTGCTGCTCTTTTAATTTCTTCATTTTCTACTCTGAAGATGCTGCCAAACAGTTCTCCTGAAGGGAACTTATATTTGTACTAATCCTTAGCTCATATGCTTCCCTAACTTATTTTCTTGAATTGGATATGCGATTCTAATTTGTGAAGTCACAAATCTTGCATAAGTCTCCAAGCTAGGTGCTCTCCAAGAGCTAGGTGCAGTCTTTCCCAGGCTGAACACAAAGAGGCCCTCTCCATGCTCTTGCAACTAGTCTGATGTTTTTAGGCATGGAGGGGGATTCCACAAAGAAGTACGTAACAAGAAATAGGAGCTGGTAAGTAGAGCTCAGCATTCTATTCTGTCTGATGACCTGTGGTGAAATGACCCTTGTTCAAAGCAGTATAAGGAAGAAGGAAGAGCCAGAGGAAACATGGAAATGGTGCTGAGGATCAAAAATAGAGTGAAAAGAAGAAATTAAGAGAGGGACACAAATGTGAAAATGTTTTCCTAAATTTAGACTCATCTAGAAAGAATAAATTAGAAGAAAGATAAAGGGAGTGGACAAAAGAAAACAAAAAAAATGAAAAAGAAAGGAAATTAAATTGTTTCCTAAGTGATTTAGAAGACTTGGGTCCAAATTACAAGCTGTTTATGGATGAAACTCCATAAAAATATAAATCTGTTTCAAATTTGCATAAATTATTCTTCTTGAGTCTGAGTTTTGTATATAGGCAAGTCAATCAGGAGTGCTCTAAGAGTGCTGATTGGATGGAGCCCCTTAGTGAAAATGACTGAAACATTTATTTGCTAATGTGAAATCTAAAATGAGCAGAGAGCCTCATCATGAACTAACTTCTGCAGAATAGTGCCTCCTTTGGGACTGGAAGGCATTATGGTACAGTGGGCAAATGGAGAAGTGATTCTGTCCCAGTAAGCTTCTTGGGCAGCCACAGACATTGAAATGGAAACACTGCAACACATTCTGTGGACCTAATCTCTTCAAGTGCCTGAAGCTGCACAGAGAAAGCCAGTGGATGTTTTCAAAAGCATCTCAGCACTATTTCCACTTATTTTAGTAGGAATTACATGTCTGGACACATGTAAGAGAATCCTGAGTTTTGTGATAGGGTAAATGGTGGGGACAGGCATTTTATGTATGTGCTTGGAAGTCATTTTAGAGTATAATAGAAAAGAACAGATTAGGATAGAAAGAAATAGAATATTTCAGTTGGAAGGGATCTTTAATATTTATCTATCCAAATGCCTGACACTTTAGACTGACCAAAAGCTAAAGGATGTAATTAAGGGCATGGTCTGAATTACTCTTAAACACTGACAGGCAAAGGGAATCAATCACCTCTCCAGGACACCTATTCCAGTGTGTGACCACCCTCTTGGTAAAGAAATGCTTCCTAATGTCCAGTCTAAACTTCCCCCAACAAACGTGGCTTTGAGCCATTCCCCCGCTCCCTGGCCCTGGGTACCAAGGAAGAGAGATTGGCACCTCCCTCTCCCTTCCCCTCCTCAGGAAGCTGTTGGGGGCAGTGAGATCACCCCTCAGCCTCCTTCTTTCCAAACTAGACAAAACCAGTATCCTCAGCTAGCATATCTGCCAGCCCCTTCACCAGCAAAACCTTTGCTGAAAGCTTCAGAAACCATGGACAATATGTAGTCTGGTAAACAAACTTTTCAGTGCCTGAAAAGCATTATGTACAATCTTGTTTTTCAGCAATCTTAAAGTTTTTGCCTTTTGGAACATTTTCTTCATGTGTTATTTATGTTATGGTGAAAGTGGTACGTTTGCAACTGTTGGAGGTGTGAAAATGACTTTTTTTCTGGCCAGAGGCAAGATTAATGTCTTTGTCTACAGTGTCCAGGAACAGACTTATGTATGGCATAATTTTTATTCCAATCTCATCATAGGACCACCTAATAAGGAGCCTGAGAGGAAGGCTTTAGGGAATCCTAGATAAACCAGTGTAGTGATTTAATAACCTCTGAGTAAAAAAATGGCTTTGAACTAGCAATACACTGTCTCATGATGTGTACTTCAGGTTATATATTTCTGCAGGTTTTGGTTGTGACTCCTATCACTGGACCTGTCCAGTTGGACAACAAACCTGATTTTGTGCATTCAAACCATGATCTTGAACTACTTACTGAGTTTCATGGCTGCTCAGAAAGTCAAACCCTTATTTAAATGTCTAAATTATCTTCCATATGATTAATTTCAATAAGAGTTTGAGGAGCTATGAGACTCAGCTCTTTGTTTCTGAACCATTTCAAATAGTCTAAAAAGCTTTTAATATGGGTGTTGATGCAAATTTTTCACTGAGGTCCACCAATTGCAGGCAACTGGAAATAGTATTCTAACAGCCAATTTTTTTTTCTGCTTTAATGTAACAGTAGAACTGAAGAAACAAGTTCCTTAAGGAACATACCTTTACATCTTATAGAAAAGTTCAGAAAACATTTGCAGTTCAGAATATACCTTTACATAGTATAGAAAAGCCACATCCTCCCTCAGTTTAGACCAGCTCTCCCCTCAGATAGAGTGCCTGGTGTCTATGTGGAAGGAAGATCAGTTTGTACACATATAAAGATGCTATAATATTAAGATCAATTATAAAAGCTTAAAGCATTAAAAATTGTTGTCTCTCCTTGTTAAACAAGGTTATAATACACAAGTAGCCAGTCTAAAACCATTGTGGGAGATGTCAAATAGAAAAAAATTAACTTTTTTATGTAGAATACTGGAGGATCAGTATTTAACTTCAAAACAATCTGATTACCTCAGTAGTAAGAAGTAGTAATAGCAGTAGAGGTCATTGACCTTGATAAAATCAATGTGTTACCACTGCTTTTGTAATTGCGTCAATGATTCCTCTTCATTACACTCTTGTCTTACCAGAATGCCACCATGTGTTCTGTCTGCATGTTGTTTATTCACTAGTTGGTGTCCTACACACTTTCTACATTTTTCTACACCCCACTAGTCAATTTGAGTTAATATTCAACTGGGACCTTTCCTCAGTAATTTGCTGTGTCTTTTCTGATACAGCTGCTCCTTTTTAATTATGTTGGCGGAGCTGCTGAGGAGGACATAACAGTATTGCCAAAGTTCAATATACAGAGTAACTATAGCATTTTGGGGAAAACAGTCCATGCTGCTTTCATGACCTTTGGCAATAGTATGAGCCCAGTTTCGCCAGTGCCAAACAAATGTCTAGCTTCAAATCTCTCAGCAACCGGAAAAATGATGGGTTTGTTTTACTTTATTACATCTAACAATAAACTAAAAGTGCTGTGTTTGTGCAGTGCAGTAGCATGGCAAGACTGAGTATAGTCCTGTGCAGGAAGTAAGGCCAGGTGAATATAAATGGCTCTTTCTTGCGGCATTAAAATTGTGCAGATGAATCCCCAGGTGGTCTAAGTTGAGGGAATGCTAATTAATTACTCAGAGTCGCCACTGACTTAGTGAAGCAGAGCACTTGTGATAGGGAAGCTTATCTGCTTTGTCTGTGATGGTGTAGTAATTTATATGTTATACTGCCTCTATGAAAGCTGTCATTGGCATCTTCAGTGTGCCTTGTAAATGAAAAGGTAAATATTCTTGATAATAATGACTACTTCATCACTAGCTTCTTCCTTTCTAGCTCTTTATGGCTAAATCTAATAACAGTTAACCAATGCCTGGTTTTAAATACAGGAATAGTGTAAGCCTGGGAGACTCATATTAATGTAATATTAAAAACTAGTTTCTGTTCTTTGAGCTTTGAGCCTGGAAACCTATGCAAGCTACTACTGAAGTTGACAGCTGAACTGATCTGCACAAGACTGGATGTTAGGATCAGACCAGGACTCCTAAGCAGCCTGTCTATACCTCAAGATCCCCATCTTTGAATGCTCTCTTGACAGTTTAGAGGGTTTCATGAGTCTCTAATACGTGGCTCACTTTACAGCTATGACTCTTTTTTTCCATCATAGTGACCCAAACAAGAATATGGTACATGATTTGACACCTGTATAATTGTTTTCTTCTGTTGAACATCATGTTCTGCCAGCAGAAATGGCATTAGGTGACCCACTGCTCTAGGGAATGGCTGCAAAACTGGAAGATTTTGACATAGATACAATGGCAATGCACCAAGGTACACAATGGACAATGTACACAATATTCTCATTTTCTATTCTCCCCTTCTGCCTGTTTGAAATTGACAATATCCTCTGGTAATATTTTTGGACAAGAACCTCAGTTTCAGTCCTGTGTGGTTTATGCTATGGAAATGCTGTCTGGAATTCCTCATGTCCAAAAGTGTTACCAGAAGGGTAAAAATCTAATGCTGATATTGCCTCATTCTTTAGGCAGAATGAATTCTCATACTGTCTCTGAAGTGATTTGGCTGTGTAATGGGGCATGGCAGAAAAATGTCTCCAAATAATGACATGAGTCATTAATCCAGAACATATACTATCTCATTAACCTATGTGTCTGTGAGTGTACATATTTTATATACAAGTATAAATAGCTCTGTGTGTATTCATGTACATAGAATTCCCAAAACAACACTTGGAGGGTTACACATTTTAGTGTTAAGAGAAAGCCTTTAAATACCAATGTGGCAGAATAGGCACAATGAAAGGTCAAGGACAGATTTTCAGTTTATTTATGTCCTTTTGACTTTAGTGGAGTCATCCTGATTTACACTTAGGAAGGTCTGGCATGTTGTCTTTCAGAAGGGAAAAATGGCTACATAAGACCACAAACACTTTTCACTAATGTAAGGGCAAAACAAGAACAGTTCCATCACACTCCCTGACAACACTGTAATTCTGTAGAACTCACACTGTGCTCTTTAACCTGCAAGAAAAACAGCTGGGGAGACTCTGTCTAGCATTTAGAGTAAAACCCCTTGCATCTGAGCCCAGGCTGTTGTACATCGCAGGGGACCCTGCATTTCCAAGTTATCACAGGGTATATCTTCACAGACGGGGATTAGGCACATGAGCACCTCTGCTTCTGCTCTGAGCTGGCTAGATGGGAATCTGCTGTCATTTGGAAGTGGTACATCAAATAACTTTGAACTACCCAAACTTAGTGATTCTCTTGTGAGGCATATTACCTGATAAAACTGTTTTAATTTTTAAAATCAATTTTAAGTTAACCTATGCAATTTTCCTCTCAGGTTGGCTCTGTATCTCGCACAACATAAACTGCCTACAAAATCCACACTTGGCCCAAACTGACTAGTAATTTCTGCCTTGTGGAAAGGGAGAGATAAGCTTCCCCTCACTGTCTTCTGGTCTGTGCGGCAGGTATTTGTCTGATCATTGCATATTTACTTTCTCCTGCTTGCACAGTGAATGGTATACTTGGCCCAAGCTGGCTTACACTATGGTCAATGCAGAAAATCAACAAGATTCACAAGGGAGCTGAATTGTTCTCATGAGATTCTTCAGTTCAAAGCAATTCTGAAAGCTGAATTGCAGCATTTCTAGAGGCATGTTCATAGCTTGAAAACTGAGAAGCTGTAGCTGGACACTGAGAGGCAGCTTGGTATATAATAATGAATCCAATTTGATTGAAAAAAAACAAACAAAAAAATCCCAAACAACCTCCCCCCACAAAAGCCAAACCGAAACCAAAACAACAATCTCAAACAGCTGTTTATTCAAGCAAATTTTTCCTTTATTTTTGATTCCAGAAATTATAATAGTGCAAACACTCAGTATAAAAGTTGCAATAAGAAATTTACATTCACATTTAACATTTCAGTCCATTCACTTTTTAACATAAAAATAGGACAAATGTTCAATTGCTCTTCTCAATTTAACAATCCTGAAAAAGACTGGAAGATACTCTACAATAATATATTTACATAAAAATAGACCCGTATTATTAATGAAAATCTATCATTAGAAGTTACCCAGTGTTAAGTTATTGTACTGTACTATGTATATACATACATACATACATACATACATATATATATATATATATAGTGTGTATATCTATAAAGATAAAATGGTTATTTATAGGTTCAGTGGGCTTTAGCAGCTGGAATAATGACATCTTGACCTACTAGTTCACTCCTTGAAGTTAGGACTATCCATTTTATTTATGTAGATGTTGCTTTTGTGATACAGTAGGCCTCCTCCTGGTCCTTTTGAAGTCACTGCTCACACCCAATTTGACATGGCAGAGGAATAGACACTAGAATAAGGCCTAATCTGAAAACTCAGTAATTGTTGAAGTTAGTATTTTCATTAATTTTACTGGGCTGTAAACAAGACAAAGTTCTACTGAAAACCTTTATGGTAATAAATACAGAGAAGAATACATTGGTTTTCCAATATGTCTACCTGATGCAAATAATTATTTTTTCCACAAATTCTAAGCAAATATTCAAGTTAGTTTAGAAGCAATGCAAAATTTGCTGCAAACATCTGGAAGTTAAGTAGCTGATTAGATTCCTCTTGCACAGTCTTCTTCCTGAATGTTTAAACCCAACCGGCCTTATAATACTCCAAAACCTGTATCTTTCCACTAATATTTTAGTAAAGAGTGGTATCCAGACACAGACAATGCGACTGTTCTTGAAATGGCTTTGCACGTTCATGTTAAACTGCTAGGGAACATGAATTAGGCTACACCACTCTTTCTTATCTGTATCTCTTTTTTGGGCCCTTGAGCAGAGATGCTCCTCTGTTCATTGATGGCATATTGAAGCCTTATTGCCCAGCTTGCTGCCAGCTGCTGGTGCCTGCACTCCCACCACAAGAAATGTTTATATGCCCTTTCAGGTTTGTTGTCACATGTACTGCTTCCTAATGAGATTAATGTATTTCTTTTCCCCTAAACATCTATTACATATAAAAAGTCAACTTTTTGAAAATATATTTTCTTTTTGAAAAAGAAGTTTGACAACCAAATGACAGAGGACCTACAGAGGAGATGGTAAAGCAGGCCTGAGTAGATAGTAAACATCTCAACAAAAATATGATGGCACTGAACAACTGAGGATGAGTTAAGGGTAGAAGAGGTACCAATTTCTGAAGAAGCAGTATTTTATGAGCTGTAGGTCATATTTTACATGCAAAGAAGACTTATGTGGTGTTAGAGGCAGGCAGGTATGTCTAGCTCCATCTCCTCTTATTGCTATGGTATTTAATATATTTAAATATTTATAGGATGCTTAAAATTAGGGTTAAACCTGTAATGGACTCTCTGTCATCATGTGTAGGCAGACTAATTTTGTTTGTAGAACACAAGCTCTGTGTGGTCTTTTGCTTCCTACCTTAGGCTGCTGAACATTAATTATCTTTTAAATCTTTTCAATTAATAGATTGGAAAAAAGCTTAGCATCCTATTTCCAAGCAGAACCTATGTATACACGCCAGCAGGGTAGAATTAACCTCCAGACAGCAAAAACTATAAGAACTTACCAGTAGGATAAAATTCAGACAGATGTTCTTTGCAACACAAGTTTTAAAGACAGGGATTTTAAGAGATGGGTCAAATTTGACTGAATCTGCTTGAAACTGTGAAATGCATGTCAGAATTTAACCTCTCTCAGAATTTCAAAGAAAATAATATCACTGCTCTAAGATTCTTTGTATTGAAAAAGTAGCTGGTTTTGGATTCTAGTTTTTAGACTAGTAAACATTGCTTTCATTCTCACTGTATTCTCTAATATTTTTCAAAGTTACTTCTCTGTAATAACCAGGTGTTTGAATGCAGAAAAGAAACTCTCTGTTTGCTTTGTCTAAGTTTGGGTTTGTACAGACAATTATACTTATAAATGGGAGCGAGTTATGCAATCTCTTTTCTTTGTTTTTCCTTACTGAGCCCTAGTAACGTTACTGTAAAAAAAGCAGGAATTCTAAGTTAAGAAGAATATCTACCATAGCAATTAAAAATATAATTATCATGAAGCAATTTTGATGGCACAGGTAATTAATTTTCATTTACATTTCATTGAAAATTCTTGATATATTGCTCGAATGGCATTTGAAATGTAAGAACAGACAACTTTTGCACACATGTCCAGTAAGGAGCAAAAGACATGAGAAATCACCTAAGTAACTTCAATATGCCAGCTGAAGGTTTTCATAACTGATGCCACTACAGACAGGTCTAGGATTAAAGCAGAAGATCAGGCACTTGAAAGCAAGACACGATAGAGTGCACAACCACAGTAATTAAACCCCACTTCAGTGCACAAGAACTGCTTGTTAGCTGTTTTACTACCAGCAGGCTAACCTACATCTAGGAAACCTGCAAGTGCAGTTACAAGGTGTTCTGGAGAGGAGAGCAGCCAGCTTTGTAAAAGGAGCCCCAAACTGTCTGAAAATATTTTCTGCAGAACTCAGCTCACCGTATGTGCTAAGCTTTCTAGAAAACCTATTCTTCCTCAGCTTGGACCCACATATACTTGTGTATGGCCTCCTCCACAAACAAATTGAGCACTCCTTGCATCCACATAGCTGTACTGGTAGTAAACCAAAGTAGAAAAGGAATTAATAAAAAAATCTTCACAGTGATGCAGCACTTTTTTGTTCCTTCAGTTTTATGCAGGTGTGTCACGTCTGATGCCGCAGAAGGCATAAAATGGGGATCCTAATATAAAGAAGTAGATCCTCCAGGATGCAGTAAGGCACAAGCAAAACCAAGTTCTTTCAGGACATATGCTATGTACATTAACCAATGCTAATTTGAATTCCAAAGTGCTTCCTTATGATCAAAAATCAGGCATTGAAGGTGACAACCCCCAACTATTTCCAGTAATTCCTTCTGAAATTCTGGAAGTAGTTCACCAGGACATCTTGAACATTTTTGTAAATGTGAACTGACACAAACCTCAGAAACTGATTTGACCATGCAATTAAACACAAGCTTTATTTTTATTGTACTACAAATCTGGTTAAGTACTCCCAGATCAGATACTCCAGACTTGTCCCATGTCACTGAGTTTTACCACTGACTTCAGAAGAGTACTGGCTTTTCACCTCTTTCTTTCAGCAACTGCTATCTTGCACGGTACTTTTTTTTGTTGTTTTGTACACTTGCTAACTTTGCCCACTTTTTTTTTTTTCTTTCCTTCCTTTTATCCTTGCACCAATAGATTGTAAATCAAATTGGGCCACTCAAGCAGTGGGATATTTTCAAGAGGAATTAAAGAACAACAGGCAGCCGCTCCCTTATATGTACTTTTGCCACAATTTCCATTAATATATTTATTAATGGTTTAGATTTGGCCTGAGAACACAGTGAGAGATGGGATTAAAAGGAACAGTGATCTGAAAATTGCCTATTCAGAGTTCTGGAAAATGGGGAGCAGTGTCCAGATTGTCATTGTTCACAACAAGTGCACTACACTGAATGTAAAACCCACTGAATTTGAGATGAATTAGTTTATGACTGTTAGAAACCCGTAACGACTAGAATGAAGACAGTTGTCAGTACAAGGTAGTGGTTTTTCTATGCAGGCAACAGGGACATATTGTATGAACCTGCCTCTTAACTTAGGACGACAAAAGTACTAGCAGAAGCTGTACTGCTTAGTTAACCCTACAGTCACCTGATTAAAGAAACAGATTAACAAATTTCTGACTCCTATTATAAAACTAGCTCAAATTGTAAAATGCAAATCCTTATCCAAAGCAGAAAGTATTCCCAGTCCCCACCCTTTTCTCTTTTGCCACAAGACTCAGTGTTATGCTCCTCAAGTATATAGGTGTGCAAAATACCTTCAGAATTTCAAGTTTTCCTTCAGAATTTAAAGTTTTATTCATCAGCTTTATGGGAAAAAATCAGGTAGAGGATTGGATATTGATTTCTTGTTCCAATGTCACTGGTTGACATCAGCCTCAAGCTGTGGGTTAGGCTGTGATGCCTAACGGAGACATATCTGGAAGCATTGAATTAGCACAGAACACAGATGGCTCAAAGCCAGATAAACCCAATGATCTTTCTCTGGATAGTTTTGTTAAATACTTTCTGCTTAGCAATAGAAATTATTTGGAAAATACGTAAATAAATCTGACAGAAATAAGGCAACAAAATTTATATATATATATATATATATATATATGTATGTATGTATCCAGGAAAACCACCTATTTGCATTATGTAGTTTTCACATACAATAACTTATTATAACTTATTATCGCATTAGATATATACTCTGGGTAACGTTAATGGGCCAAATTCACCTTCTTTGCCTTCAATAGTGTTGCATCTGCATACAGCAAAGATGGATTTGACACCTGGTCCTTCCTGATGACAATACTACATCAATTGCAGTATCAGAGAATAACCACTGAATATCAGATACTACACCATTTTGAACTAGAGTATTGGTTTGCTTTTTATATTACAGAAAATAGTTTATTGCTTCTAATGACCAGAAGGTATCTTATGAAGACAGCTTAGATGTTGATAACATTTTTCATATACTGTGTTATGAACCTTGAAACACTGAGGTTGGCATACCACAATCATGAAGTTATTTTTCTTCATTATTTGCTGTTTGTATTTTGATTTGCTGAATGCACATGCAACTAGTGATTTAACTGTGCCAGAAGTGATATGTCAAAAACATTTAGGAAAACTTACTGTTTTGTTTTACTGAAGTCAGGCATGAATGGCATGCAGTAGATTGCAAGGAAAACCAAAAAGACATCCATTTTAAAAGTATATATAATCTCCATGCACATGTAAAATGCCTCTTACAAAAATCATTAATTTTGTTAAAAGTGTGCCTTTTTGCCTCTTTTTACACAAGTGTACATGCAATTACCGGTCCAAGCTAAAACTATTTACAAAATTTCATAGTACAATACATCTTTTAAAGTGAATAATACATGAAAGGCCAATGTTTTCTGTTGTTTTGTAACACTGTACAAGATTAAAAATAAGGCATTATAATACAGGTTTATAACAAATTAAAAAAATGTTGGTTTTCACTGTAATACAAAACTCTAACTTGAAAGAATATTATGGCTAAATAGTCCTCCTGCCTGGACAGAGCATATACAGAATCTGGACTTGCTGATGTAAAGAAAATGCATTCTTTCTGCTACAAGCAGGAATCCAACACAGGAAAATGATTCACACTACTTACTAATGTGCTCAGACTCTTGAAAGCACTGAAATGGCACAGGTCATATACTGTTTCCCTTCAAACAGTGACACCCAACTACTTTATTTTGCCTGACAGATTAATTACAGGCAAAAGTGTGAAAGTGATTTTGGTGCATGACCTACTCTTGGTTACTAGTGTAAAATATTCGGTTCAGTATTGACATGAGACATTACTATAACGCAAAGCAGAACTTGACCTACAGAAACTCAACTCCTGATCTTTACAAGCATACTAAACTGATGACTACTGCAGGCTTTGTGGATACATAAGGGAATGCAGATTTAGCCCTAACAAGCTGAAGATTTTGGCTCTCAGTCTCACCTAGGGAAAGAAAGGGAGAGAATCTGTGTTTGGTGAAGATAAGGGAGCGTCACTAGCCGCAGTGCAAAGCAGCTACAAAAAACTGAGCATTTTACAGGTTGTGTAAAATAGATTTCTAGTCAATGTAAATGGAGTATGTTTGTAAATATCTAACCAGTAATCCAATGGAATGCCAGTTTGCAGTCTCAGCAGAGAATAATAATTAAAAAACCATTTGAAGATAAAGGTAGTATAGGAACACTTAGAAATTGTCTCTCAAGACTAAAGACCTCCGACGCTTATATGCTTATATAAAGAATTAAAGACTTCAATTATTACTACTATCTGGAAGAGAAAATATGCAATCTGATATGAAATATTGTGCTTGCTACTGACAGACATGGACATGCCAAAATGGCAGCACTTTGTCATAGCGCTTGTATCTGTTAATTGTTTCAAGCTAACAGCTGCACAAAATAGTTAACAGAAGTACAGGAGGCTATTCTGTCCACAAATCAACAAGTTACTATCCTCAGATGAACACTGGGACTTTTGGTTGCTGTGGGGCTACAGCAAGGTTACCCGGGCAAAAATTACAGCACTTGACCAGAAAATTCATATATGCAAGACAGGAAATACAAGTGCATGAAATAAGATGGACACAACACAAATCCCACAGAAATTCAGGGTAATCCTTCTGATGATTTTCAGGGATATAGGAGTGGGTCACATAGCATCTTAGGACAATTGTCAATAAAAATTTTGCTTACAGTCTTTAATTTGGCAGAAAATGTGCATTTATGACATTTTCAGAGATATTACTTCCATGTATATTTCCCCTCTTTCCATGTATAAAACTTATTAAACATGCCAAAGAATGCAGAAGAGCTGAGAGATTAAATATGTCATTTAAAGCTGTCACACAAGAGCTGAAATTGAACAAATGTGGACAGAACAGGGAAATGGGGGAAAACTATATGAATAGGGAGGGAAAGCATAAAAAAAAGAGCACAGCTTCATTATATCATTATTTCAATGGGCACTTAGCTTTCATTGTTGAAATGGCTGCTGAATCCTGCCTATCATTTTTACATTGTATTTGACTAATTTGTGCCTTAGCCGAACTTTCTTAATAAATTTATACTGCTCAGTCCAGGACTATAAAGTAATATATATTTTTCCCCGTGGTAAAACCAGCAACAACAACCATAATAAAAATATAAAAAACATCAACAATAGGATAATGATGTTAATGATAATGAATTTAATGAGAGTTATGGTCTACTGGTATATTCCAAGTCTATTGGAAGGTGTCCTTGCCTGTGGCAATGGGGTTGGAACAAGATGGTCTTTAAGGTTCATTCCAACCCAAAGCATTCTGTAAATCTCTGACTTAAAGTCCGGAAACCAACTCTAAATATACCATCATTGATTCTGTAAGGTAGGACATACACATCAGCTTGCCTGCAGTACCAAGAAGCCATCGTTGTCCACTCAACCTGCTCTGAGAGGCAGAGACCTCCTCCAAAAGTGCAGTATGAGAAACTGATGCTAGACTGTGTCTGTCTGGTCCTTTCCATTCAACATGGAAAACATTCTTACAAAAGTCACATACCTTATTTGGCTGTTGGAAGAAGATCAGGCTTTGAAAATCTTTGGACCAAATTCTAATTAATTATCACCTGCTAATAATTTAAAATGTTAACATGAATAATTTAAATTTACATGATCTGCCATGGACATTACCAGGCAGGAAATGGGTCTGGGAAGGAGAACGGTCACAAAAACATCAGCAGAGGGGACAATTCATTTGTGTTCACTGTCCCCTTTGACAAAGATCAAAGAAACAGTGGCAAGGTGCTTTTGGGTGGGCCAATTGGGTGTGTTTGGTTGATGCGTTCACATACTACCAGATCCACTGCTACGATCTGAAGATGCTTTTATTTTATTATTATCAGTGAAATTGTACCAAAGTCACTGAGTTCAAAAATTGTGTAGCATGGGGTCTTTGAGAATGGAACTGAGTGATTAATGCCATTGCACATAATGCTTTCCAACTAGGTTAAATATTTAACTTACCCATGTGATGATTTAGTTCTCATAAACTTGTTAGAGAGCATAATTATGCAGTGTGCTTTACATGAATACCACTTATTCAGTGTAGTTATATAAATATTTGTTCTTTTAAATCTGTATTCTCTACATGTATATTTTTAAAATTATTTGAATGTCTCAAAACCAGGAATAAATTATTCTAGAAGAATATCTGTGAATTGGGTAGCTCTTAGGGAGATAAAGAAATGCAGTGACTTTCTTCAGCTCAATCAGGGTGTGTATTACCTGTACAGTACAATTAGGAAGCAGTTCTCAGATTTTTATAGTCCAATCATAAGACTAACTTTGCTAGCTTTGTAATGAAGCACCCTGCAGAAATGGTACATAAAAATTAATTTAAAACTCTGCTGAAAAACACTGGAGTCTCACAGTATCCTGATGTGGAGAACAGAAATTCCTGCAACATTTCTTTAACCATTTGCATCTACTGACGTAGTGCTGTCATATACTTGAAAACAAAAATTACTGCTCCAAAGCAAAAGCTGATAAGAAGGGACTTCCTCAGAACCTTCTTTCCACTGAAATCTGTAACAAAGTAGGCCCACCAAAGGGAAGTGTGACACCTACTACATGAAAATTTTCTATTGTACAATCTGTACAACTTCTGCATTCTGGAGTGGGATTTTTAGTTTTGTGGGTTGTTTTTGGTTTTTTTGAGGGTTTTTTTGGCTTTTGTTGTTGTTGATGGTTTTTGATCTTGTTTTTGTTTTTTGGGGGGTGGACTGTTTTGCTTGTTAAAAGGAAGTTTTGCATATAAAATTTGCATGTAAAAATTTTGCATGTAAAAAAAAAAGGCAATGTAAAGTTTCACTTCTCTTTTGGAAAGCAGCTGAGGTTAGTTAGACTGTGAATCCCCATCAGGACAATATGGCACATGTCCATGGAGTACATGTCCCTCAGCAGGATGACCTTCAACTGCTCCCCCCCTTGACTATGGAGTTGTACTTCACGTTTCATATCTGGATCATCATTTCAGTATGAAACCATAAACAATATGATAAGGGCAGCAGTAGAGAAAAAAAGCAGCCACAATATATTCCTTTTTACGGAGATTGAGAGCACGCCTTGCTCTCCTGGCACACTTACCAGTGCTCCTCATTTGGCAAAGTTTGACTGTGCTTGTTTCTCAGAATCATAGCTTTCTATAACTGTACAGCTTTGAAAAGTGAGTCTGGATAGAATCAAGGTGTAATAAAACTGTGTGGCATGAATTTAAAAATCAATTAATACTTAAAACTATGTTGGCAAACATACAAATGTCACAAAACTAGCAATAGCATGTTTGTCACCGGTACTGGACTATTCTTTGAGCTGTTCAGAATGGTAAATCCTGGACTTGAGCCACAGGACTTGTGCTATTTCTAAAGGCCTGAAATAATACCATCCTTCTGCTCCTCAGTAAAATCAGCACTGTAAATACAGGAATGTTTCTATATTGCATAAGCATATTGCTGTGCTTGCAGGGTGGCTCCTCTATCTTGCACAGTCAAATGACATAAAAAGAGGCAGAAAATTCTATGCTCTACCACTCTTACTTTTTTTAATGGAAAGAATATATATTGTTCTTTTGACTAAACTGTAAGCTCTGTGGTTTATCTACTGCATATCCTAGTGTAATGGTTTGATTGAAAGGTTTTGGAAGTTTTTGGAGCATGCAAGGAGATTTTAAAAAAATATGTAGGGTTCTGTAATTAGCTGAATCCCGTCTTCATAAATCTGCCATTGACAGCACAATAAATGCTGTTCTCATTGCATTAATTCATGCACTGGGAGCACAGTTTCTCAAAGCCTTGCTGTAGCCCTGGAGAGTCTCCAGGCATCCCACATTCCATGGTTAAAAGCAGCTTTGCTAATCCCAGGCCCAACAATTTTGGCTATGACAGAAAGAAATCTCTTTGCTATGTCACTGCAGGTGGATGTGTAAATAAATACACATTTTTATGTTCATCTCTATAAATCTCTATTAAGTCTATGCAGAACTGTTTGTATGTGTGCATATATAGATTAAAACATATATATATACACACACACATAAAAATAATTGCTTGCACATTTATCTAATTTTTTCATTTACTCTTTAAAAATGCCAAGAAAATACTCCTTATTTCCAGAGAATCCCATTTTGACTTTTCATAACAGAATTGCTAGCCCTTATATGTTCCATCCCAAGAGTTCATTACACAGTCCCCAAGTTCTCTTTGGTTGGGTTGTAGTGGTCCTTGGTTAATGATATGGCCTATGATCTCTGACTTCTTAGTAAAAATTCAGGCAACCATTGCTCTCCAAGTTCACAGCAAGTGGCACAACAAAATCTCCTTTTTTCTATGCCTCCTTCACAGCTGGCACAGAAGGAAGATAATGCAGTGTTTGGTTTGTGTGAGTGACAGATACTTGACCTGCTCCAAGACCAGGTTTTACAGTAAAGCTAGCAACTGAGGACACTGATGGACAGCTGGTGCCCAGTTTTGTTTGAATGTTTGCTCTCCCATAAGGGTACATTTTTCTCTCTAAGTTTAAAGACCGTGTTTGGGAATTATTTCCATCAGCCTTTCCTTCCAGGAAATAGGTCAACATTTCACCTTTTCCCTTTACACTGACTTTACCCCTGCACACAAATTCATAACTGCATCTTTTTAATATCCGCTGAACTTCTTCTGTCACCTGAGGACAGAAAAAAAACAGACAAACCCGTTACTTTTTTCTGTTCATGTAATTGCCTACTCCTCTCCATTTTACTTCTTGGTCATGAAATATGCATAAACAGAATGGATTAGCACCTACAGCTGCTCTCAGGCTCTCTTAGAATTTTCTTTAAGAAGTAAAGACCACTGATAAACCTGGAATCTGAGAAGCAGAATTTCTGGTCTTGAGTTAAATAAATACACAGACAGATTAAGCTCCATCCAACAGCAATATGCAACCAAATTATAAGTTGTATCAGTTCCAGAGATGCTAATTTATTGTAGAAGACCTTTTGATCCCTGGAAATTAGACAGGTATTTTGGATAAATGACTGCAGATGTTCACTGAGCTTTTGAGAGCTTTTGAGAGGAACACCATAGGTTCTAGTAGTAGAAAAACAGTGTTCTCTGTCTGCATCACCTCTCCAATCCAAATTATCCAAGCAATTTTTAGAGCTACATAAAATGTAGTAAGATGCAAATGAGCATACATCCTTTCCTTGCAGGTCTTATTTAGGCAAAATTTCTCCAGCACAAGGACTGGCAGTGTTCGCATTCCCCCAGCTGTGTGCAATGAAGCAGAGAACTCTTTTTTCTTCTGATGGGAAATGATTTATTTGAGGATTTCATTGTCTTTAAGGAGTGAAGTGTATAAGATGGAAAACAACTATACCTGTGATGGTGAATCATCTGGAGAGTGTTGCCCTCTCCATAAGAGCAAAGTGAGGCTGTGTTTTCTAAGTGTTCTTGAAAACATAACCACATATAAAACAAGAGGTATGTAAAGTTTGCAAAATTGTCTTAGAATGCACTCACCTGAATCTTTCCCTGCACTCCAGTACTATCCATCCGGCTGGCAACATTCACAGTGTTCCCCCAGATATCATACTGTGGTCTTCTGGCTCCAATGACTCCTGCCACTACCGGCCCAACATTAATACCTAAAATTAAACAATCAGTTTGGTTTTCACTACAGCATATCATCCAAAGGAAACATGAATCCTGCAAAACAGATTTGACACCAGTGTCTTAGCAAATTTTTTTTTGTAGTAGAGTAATATATGTTAACATCATAAAGCCGAGTCAAGGGAGGTTTAGGTTAGATGTCAGGAAATGGTTTTTCACCCTAAGGGGGACTGAGCACTGGAAAAAGCTCTCCAGGGAAATGGTCACAATAATAAGCTTGGCAGAAATCAAGAAGCATTTGGACAATGCTCTCAGGCACATGGTGTGACTTTTGGGCTGCCCTGTGCAGGGCCAGGAGTTGGGCTTGTTGATCCTGATGGGTCCCTTACATATTCTATGATCCCTCAGCATATTCTGTGATTAAATTAATGCCAAGTGGACTTCTGCATTTGTAAAAGTCTTAGAAACACAAAAAAGACATTCCTTGATATCTTATTGGAAATGTAATATGATAGATCACATAGAAATTTGATTCTTCTGTGGATTTTGTTTGTTTAAAGAAAACAAAAAAAGCAGTGCAGAGTTAGTTTCAGCTAACTGAAAATGGGACAAACTGGTAAGGATCTTTAATTGTTTCCTATAACTTCCACTGCAGTTGCACATATAAAACCTTTTAATAGAGGTTTTCCAAGTGGAACAGAAATGATGCTCTGGAATACACAAGGGTTGGGGTAAGGGAAGTGTGTCAGATTCCAGGGACAGTGGAAGGAAGACAAATGTGAAAATGCCTCAAGCATATTTTTTTGGAAGTTGCAGAGCTCAATTCTACATTTCTGACTGATTTCAACATCTTGTTTGCAAGATAAGAGGATGTTCCTTCTGAGTGCCCTGAAGAGCTGCAGATACTAAACCCTGCATGACATTTTATGCAAGGGCTTTCTTAGGCAATTTATACAGTAGAATGAGGGTTAGATATTTGATCCTTAGTGAACCTGGAAAGACAAGTTATAACAGAGTTCAAAGATAATTTGAGGTTTATAATTATTAGGATGTACAGGAGGTCAAGGATGCATAACTCTCCTATTGCTGGCTTTGATGTCTTTGGTCTTTCTCAATCTTCCACTGCTAGCAACCTCAGTTTTCCTGTTGTCCAGCTCATTCTCACAAGTCAGCCATGAAAATATATAGAGAAAGAAGCTGGAGAAAACTATCAGTGTTAGAATATGCAATAAAATGAGAACAGCAGTGGAAGTACCATGGGAGAGGGGCCGGATACATGAAGAAAGGGAAGCAGGGAACTTGATTTCTAAGAAGGCTGAGAGAAATGAGTGGTAAGACATGTAATAACATGTAAAGGAATGCATGGGAAGGGTTGTGTTGTGCAGACCAGAGGATTTGGTTTGTTGGAGAAAACAGGACTGGTTAAGGTGATTTGGCATCTGTGGAGAAAAAGCTCCCATTGCACTTTTAATGCCAACAAAGCTTTTGCAGATGAAACTTAATACAGTAAGACGCAATTTTCAGCAGCTTAGCAAAGCAAAGCAGTGTAAGCCACAAGACTGGCTACACTCACAATATTGTAGAAAATTAATGGTGCACTTTCCTTTTAGGGGTGCATAGATTAAGTAAACACACTGGAATTGGAGGGAATTACTATCCCTTAATACTAATGCATACCATCCGGACTGCTGACCTTTTACATGGATGTGACTCTCTCACTAATGGAGAATTTTCAGTTTTGATCATGAGTGCAGGACAGGTAATCCTTTGCTGACAGCACAGGAAAAGCCAACGAAAAACAATCTTCTGCTTGTGTGATAATTGTAGAAACATGACTTACCAACTCGTAGGACAAAATCATTGTAAGACTGATAGTTGATTTCATCAAGAACGTCAAACATCTCTATTGCAAAATCTGCCAGTGTACTCAGATGGGAATAAATTGATTTTTTGGCCTAGAAACAAAATAGTATTGCACATTAAAGTTGTATGGTACTGAGATGCAGGTTAAATACTAAAGTGAAAAATAATGAGAAGCTCAAACAGATGTCTTAGGAAAAGAATCTAACCAATTTTTCTGTCTGTGAAAGGAAACGTTTGGTGGTAGCTGTAACACATGCATTCTTTTTTTCTTCTCTCTCTCCTTTTGATTTCTGGGAAGAATGGAAAGCAAAGTTCCCATGGTAAAGTTGTTCTGTTGCTAGAGAGCTGCCAATATTTGTTTTGAGTATGGCAGGGAATATAACCTGCTTTCTTACAAAACTACTTTGCCTGATGATTATTAATAACTATAGTTTCTGCTGTCTTCTCCCTTTGGGGCTTTTACTAGCTCCCAGCTTCCATGGGGTGCATGATGCTCCCATTCACAAAATTCCTATTAGATTTAATCCTGTGAGGTGCAGAACACCCCTAAGTTTTTCCTTTCCAGGCAGGTTGAAGGGAGCTGTCATCAAATGTTTTGAACATGAACTAATGTTTTTTGCCCAAAAGGGATCAAATGAAATGGTGAAGTATTAACTTGTAAATAAAACCCCAAACAGAAGAAAATATTTTTTACAACTTCAGTCTAATTAAACTGTGCAAATAATTTTCAGAGGATTTTGTGGATTCCAAAACTTAGCAAGCTTCTAACATAATTCTCAAGATCATGAAAGAAGTATTTGCTACAAAGTAGTAAAAATCTAAGCAGCAGATTATTAGAATGTGGAAAAGAGAGGTTTGTATATTTGCTCTATAACTCATGCTCTCCCCCCAACTAACCAATTTTGGTTAGTTAAACACAGGTTATTAGATTAAACCTTTGACTCAATTCTGTATAACTGCTCTTATGTTCTGCTCTTATTTGAATAAGAAATATGAATTTTGGAACAAATTTGGAAAGTGAAAATGGGCTAAAGGTAGGATATGGTGAAAGAAATGCAGGGTCAGTGGAGTTTCAGTAGGGTGTTACACAATAGGACTGTACAAACTGGCATGAGATGAAAGCTTGCTGAGTTTTTGCCATGATACTGAGATTTTATAAATGCAGCACTAAACAGTGGCTGAAAAAACCTGAGAAACAGGTTGATATTTCCTTCATACACCTCAGTTTGAAAGGGTTGCTTCATGTGCCTAGGAAGTTTACAAAAAACTATGAAAGTCATCCTTGTGCCAGTCCAGATATTTTTATTTACCCGCCTGGATGTCCGGCATTCTGCTTGTTGTAATGTGAACTAGCTAGTTCTACTCTTTTCCAGAACCACCAAAATAAAGGAAGAACAAGAATTAAGCTTAAAAAGCTGATGGATACACTTCCAACAGAGGAGGAAAAAATACTCAATGTCTGGAGCAGGGAGAGAGCAATCCATAGTTCTATTTGATTTCTAATCTTCTTTATGTCTCCTCTCTTCTATTTCTTTGCTGTCTGATGAATGTTCTGTTTTCCTGCAATGCCCTTCAGGGTTGCAGGAGAAAGGACTGGTGCCAAATACTGAGTGCACTGCAGGTAACAGATCCCTCTGAATAGGATTAGGGCAAATTCTTTTGAACCTGCACTAAAGAACACCACAAAGTTAGGACCCTGGTGAAGTCAGGATCCTGGTGAAATAGAGATACAGTGAATTTATATTATGCAAAAGATCTACAAAGGTTTGTGTGCTGCCCTGTTGATATAACTGGCAAGCAATTATTTATTTAAACATAAGAGTAGCTACTGGAAAAACTGCTCAGAGCATCACAACAAAGTCACTGCAGCAGAGGCAATGTGCATTTACGGTAACCACTTGCTGAGTCAAGGTGCAGAAATGGGACTCCAGTAAAATATGGGATTTTAATACTTGACTTCATCAGGGTACTGGGCTCTTAAGTGTATAAATATCCTCAGTTAAGAGCACAATTAACTCCATCCACTGCTTTCTGTTAATGTCCAAATTCTAGTATGGAATTAGTGATTCACAATCAGAGGCTGCGCCAGATTTTCTGTTGAACATGGGCACACTGCTGGCAGAGGGCAGACCAGAGGCACTTGAGTGTCTTATGGTTCCCCATGCACAGATATGACTCCATAGGACAGCCCAGGGACTGTGTGAAGCTTGTCTGTGCATGACAGGCCAGCCAGGATTATCAGACTTCTAATACACAGGTATATGCTGAAGAACTACTGGGAAGCTGGCAAGAGGATGTAAGTAATTTCTATTCATTTGCATCACATGAAGAGTAGGGAGAGATCACAGAAGACCTGAAACCCTAAGTCAAAGTAAAAACTATTGTCTGTTTCATACGAGATCTTTTATTCTGGAATACAGAATTTTTAATAAATTCTACATATATAGAAAAAAAAATGCCCCAAGATTTAAAAGGAAGACAGAGTACTGTAAAAGATCTTCTGCAGTGCTTTAAAATGCATCACTATCATAAGTTAGAGCAGTATCTTCAGTACTAGACTAACTCAGCTGACTGAACAACTATACTCAACAACTATAAAATACAAGAGACAAACATGTTTAGGTTTTGGAACGTATGCTGCCAAAGTTATCCAATAACACACTTGTTTTGAGGATTGTAGTTCAAAGAGCATTTATGGCAGACACAAAAGTATGCCACTGCCTGTTTGCCTCAGATTACACACTGAAAAAAAAAATCTAACTATGTGTTTTTTGCCTGTCTCGGAACCCAGGAGTCAAACATTTTAGAATAAACAGACTTTTAAAAATACTTTTACTTTTTTTTTTTTTTTTTTTTTAAACGTATAGATTTCTAGGAATGATACAAAGGAAGGTATCAGGAAATACTTTGAAGACCAGATGGTTAGTTGTGTGATATACTCCAACATGATTCTTACCATTGATTTATATGTGGTCTTGTTTTTTGTTTACTTAGCAGGGATAGTTGTTGCTAAAAAGTCCACAGGGCATCTTCCAGCCTTTTTTCCTTTTGCCTTCTAACTTAGTACTATTTTGCAATGCTAAACCATATGCATTAATGTATTCAACATATGTCTACAACATATATACATGCATTTCAGAACAAGGGAGAAGTGTGTGAAAACTCTGGGCAGATGAAGTGAATGGATTGCTTTAATTTTCATTCTATTCTTATATGATTCATTTTATAAAATGTTAATGATTTAGTTTTATTAGTGTAATTACTAATGTGTATAGTACTCTGTATACTATACATTTAATATAATGCCTACAGAGTTTTCTGACTTTCCAGATGCTGCTTGGAAATCTAGGAAATCTCTGTTCCAAGATAGTAACTTAAGGTAAGAATAACACTCAGGGGTAGTGATGAGGATATAGAAGAACTGTGCCACAGAGTTAGTGGGTTTGAAATTACTTTGACTTTTTTTATTGCTAAGTAATTAAATCAGTAAATAGAATGCTAATGGTAGAGACAAAGAAAAGCTGATTTGGATGGAACAGGTACAGTGCAGCACTGTGCCTAGTACAAAGTTCCTGTTCATTATGGGGGTTGGGAGAGGATGTTTATTTTAGTTGTAGGCTACATCCAGATTTCAATATTAAAAAAAAAAGTAAAAATTGCATTTTAATATTCTTCTGCTAGTTTTGCAGCAATTCATTACACCTAGAGTCTCCCTTTCCTTGCATCTTACAAGGCCATCTAAGATACCAGGTTTAAAATGCTACCACTGATTTAGAGGCTTTTATACACCAATTTGCAGGGAATCTGAAGCTGCAGACAATGAAGTCACAAGTGAAGCCATATAAGCAAGTGTGGCAGTTTTCCTTTTCCAGCTACAGCTGTTCTTTGATTTTCAGATTCAAAATGTTTTAAAGAAGTCATACAAGTTATCAGTAATCTCACAGAATTAGTTGTGTTTCTGATGTTCCTCTGGAAATTGAAGGAAAATGGTTCCTTCACATAAGACTGTTACATAAAATCTTCTTACCTTAGATCCTGAAGTAGGTACGAGTCCCACAGCTGCCATATATGTACTTCCAATTGTCTTGATCTTTTCAATATCCTTATAACATTCTTTGTCCATAAGCTTTGTTTAAAACATAAAACTGTTAAATATTACATAATATTTTAGACAAGCAACCATAGTTATCAGACAATATGTGCAAGTTCATTAAACCATATCATGTTTGCTAAGTTTAGGCTTGCCCACTTTGAGGTCATTGAAAAACCTGCCATTAACTTCCGTTAATCCGTATTTGATCCTCTTCCTGTATTAGAGAAATTTTAGGTCAGAGTCATTTGCCTAAAGATACAAATTTGGTACTTTGGAGAAGCCCAGTGGACACAAACTATGATTAAATAGGAAGTTGACAGTACTATTTTTTTAAACACTTCAAGATACAGTGATTTACTTCTGATAATCTCATTGATAGTTATTTGGTAGAACTGATATGGTCGAAAGACAAAGTGTTTAGACCTTACCTCATCAAAATCAGCGATAATTTCATTTAACAGCCGTAAACATTCCACTCCCATATTATTGCCATCCAATTCTATGTAGAAATCATTGAAATTTGGGATGGAAGCAAACATCACTCCCACTTGTGAATATGACTGGTAATAAAGGTCCTGTAGTTCATAAGCAGATGTAATTTTTATTTTAAAAGATTAATCTAAACTAAACATCATTATTACAATACTTATTCGACTGCTAAGCAATAGCTAGGACAAAAGCCATCAGTTTCTCTAGAGGGAAAACCAGACTGCTTAAAATAACGTTGAAAGATGTCTTCACTCAAGACCACAATAGAAAATTAACATATTAAACCCATTTAAAACAACTTAGGATTTTTTTTCTGTTTAGACATAGAAGCAGCAAGCCAAAATTTGAAGAAAGTTTTAACAGTTATAGAACTTCTATTGTACAATAAAAATAATTACATTTTCTCAATTTTGTTTTATAAGCAAAATAAGAGATGGACCAATTTTATCCTGCAGTACATAACTGGCCTCGCTCCTTCAAGTCTTTCCACGTCTTGTGGATTTCTATATAATGTAATGTTGTTCTGTATGATAAAGTTTCTGCTTAAAAATTTGGAAGGCTCAAAGGAAGCAAAATCACTCTTCTGTGGTTCAAATACTTCAACCCAAACTCTCAAGAGCAGTATCATGAACCTTATGGCTACTCCGGTGCTAAAGGTTTTCAGGTGACCAGAAGGACTCTCATAGGCCTTCTTGAACCAATTTATTTAGTCAGTGTAGCCTTTTATGTTAATCTGCATCTTCCTTGAGTATGTACTATTTCCTGCTTTTAAATTTAAATAGATGGTTTTGGTAATCTTAGCATACTTTGCAGAACTAGAGTGGTTAATACATAAGTTTCTGGCAGTTCATACACTTCACTATTCAGAACCAAACTTAGCTTGCAAACTTGCAATATTGTGGTAAATTTCAAATCCTACATTTATTGGAAAATTAAAAAAAAAAAAAGTAATTTACATGCAAGCACCTGGTTACATTCATGTTGAATGACAACCTTCCCTTATCCTGAATTTTATTAAAATTCTTCAGAGGAGGACCATACAGCAAAAGAAGTAATCTCAAACTAATTCTTGAACAGAAGTTTTTACAAAGCTACTATTTTTACATGAGCCAAGTTTTTTTCCAAGCCTTTCTTGCAAACATATAGGTGGAAGGTGGCTCAAGCAACAGAGACTCATACAGCATGTATTTAAATTTTATCTTGGTTTACCATATTTCTTGGATTAGACATAAGAAAGTGCTGTGCAACATGGGCTGGCAACAGATTGAAAAGAATTCTTTTATTATCCAGCTTGACTCTCTCCATATCATCTCTCTCTTCTTCTGCCTGTTGGGACAGAGGAAAAGAAAAAAAGAAAAAAACCTTTCCAAAAAGCAAAAAATTAGCTGAGTCTATCAAATATCAAGCTATCAAATAGCTTCTATTAATTCATCCTTTGGAATTAACATGAACAAAATGCAAAACAGCAATGTAGATTGAGAAAAGTTCTCCTGTACCATGCTTCTACATTAGGCAAAATCCCTTTAAATCCTTAGTAATTCAGGCTAAAGTCTCTCAGTTGCTTTCAGGGTTTGATCAGCTAATTGTATTGGTATCTTCTGTAGTTCTCTGTTCTTTTAAATAGAAGCTTGATATGCTTAGAGAGTAAATCAGAATAATCCCACTTAAATCACATTGGCCTTGGAGACCAATTACTTCCCAGGTACTTCAACACAGTGATAGCAGTATTTGATCCATCTTTCAGACAAGAGAAGCCAGTGAGATTCTCCAGTGTTTAAAGCAAAACTGTGTGCTTAGCAGTAAAATGAAAACAAGTCTGGTAAGACAGTAACTTCAATAGAGAAAAAGATTTTAAAATTCAGCATCCTTAAGAATGATGTACAATTTAAAAAAATTATATAAAAATAGTTAACATTTCTAGAGATCATTTTAATTATGCTGGTGTTTGTCATGAAAATATATATAGTTCCTTCGCAACAGAAATTCTGTTATTGATGTGAATGACGGCATTCAGAAAGGGTTAACACATCTGAGGTCCCTAACCCAAGTTACTGGCATCTTATTACAAGTGCTTGACTCACAGAGTTAGTGTGAGTCATACAATAGGAAATTATTTTCAAAATCAGACCACTTATTTGAAAAATATTGAATACCTAGGAATCTCATTTGAGACTCCTAGGTTTGCAAATTCCAGCCTAGTCCTTCGTAGATTAATCTGCAAAATTACTTCTCTGGAATTTGCTCCTTGTTCTTAGAGTGACTTCTGGCCTCGCACTGATTTCAATTAGAAAACACTTGATCAGTATCATATTAATCTAACAGAAATTGCAGCCTTTTCTTGGTTCCTCAATCATACTCACAAATCTTCTACTGTGATCCCAATATGATTTTATCTAATTACAGCCAGTAGAAGACTGGAAGGCCAAATTCTCAGGCATTGCTTAGAAACTCCAGTCACATAAGTCATTGATGAACCTGTTCTAATCTTTCTTGGTGTCCCATTTATATCTGAAATTTGGTATCCTGATCTATTACAAAGTCCACATAATTTCTCAATATCCATTCCTATCTAAGTAGGAGAAAACCAGTCACCTCTTGCCTCCATATAATCTAACAATATTCTTTCATGTGATTTTTTTTCAGGAAGCTAAGTTTTATTTACCATGACAAAACTAAGGAAACAACGTTTTTATTCAAGTTACACAGTCTGTTTTGTCCTACAGTTTATTCTGTATTTTTAAATTTATTTACAAGTAGAAAGAATTCTGAAAGAGAACTGATTTTATAAACATAAATTCTTCAGAAATTGTTGCCTTTTTAAATAAATTCTCAGGTCCTGCTCTAATAATTTGTGTAATAAGAAACAGAACCTGTTCCAGTGGTGCAATATCAGTAAACTTTAAATAGCAATTAATTTTTGCAAGAAATATACCTGAAGCTTTTATTCTAAGTATTTATTTCTTGTTTGTGAGCTGCTTTCTTGACACTTCTTTCACTGTTTAAATTTCACATGCTGTTTTCTTAAAATAAACTTCCCCTGTTTTGGTGGTATAACTATGATTTACTGTTTTCTATAAACATGTGAAATGGCCTCCAGCATTTAGTTTGACTGCTGGAATTTAAATGTTTTAATAGGAAAAATAAAATTATTCTTCAGTTGAAAATCCAAACCAAGCTTGCAACTCCATTTTAAATCACACTGGAACATGCAAAGTTTTATTCTGACAACAGCAAAGAGATTTGTGAACTGAATTTATGATCTTAATAAAATATCCATTCAGGTCTTCCTTATCCATTCCTGTATTTTTTGAACAAGAAATTTTTTTATTACTTTCTTCCTAGGAATATTAAGGTTCTCAGTTAACCTACCAATACAATATGGGGCAGAAAGCCTTCCTAAAGAAAAATAGTCTTTTGAGTCAAGGTGTGGAGATTTCTGGACTAATCAAAGGAATGAAGTAGGTGTACATAAGTGGAGTAAACAGTTTGATGCATTGTATGGGTAATGATGTTGCTCAATCACTGGCAGCTGCTGTTCATTTCTGATGTGGAAATGTGTGATAAAATTCCTCTGCCTTGCCAATTGTGGACCAAACTGTTCATTTGGAAGAAATTATTGAAAAGATTCTACAGTACATCCATCATTATATATGAACCACAACAAAGGTTTCAGAGCAAGGAACACCCATGACTAAGAAGTAGAGAACTGAGCTCTTGAGTGAAGAGCTAATGGATCAAATCAAACCATCAGTCATGCCTCACATGGTGGCAAAATCATCTAAGACCAGGGAAAGGCATTAATGATGTCACCATTGCTAATGATACAATGCAACATTTTCAGCACACCTAACAAGTGTCTCTTCCCTTTTTGGATGCAAAACTGTTAACTACAATTTTGGCTCTGAGAGGGCTCAGTTGCCGAAAATGAGATTGTGGGAAAAAGGCTTGAGGTAAAATTAAAGATAACAGTATAGAAAATATAGGGGGGAGTATGATTGCTGCTCCCTGAGTGGAACACAGTCAGCACCCCCAACTTTCCATACACAGTACAATCTTGAGGGGGCTGAATGGAGAGTGGAGTGGAGTGGAGTGGAGTGGAGTGGAGTGGAGTGGAACAGTGATACTGCAACCAAGCTCTGTTGAACCCCTTGCAGAAGAGGGTATTTGGTGGTCCTTTTTAGTTGATAGAATACAGCAGCTGGAAGCAAAGAGAGATAAAGAAAGATGTCCTGCTGTTGAATCAGCAGCCATGGCAAAATTACGCACCTTGGATTGACACATAGCCCCATTGCAAGATTATCTCAGATACTACACTGATATTACCCTCCTCCAAGGCATGAACACCCCTTACTGAGTAAGATGTATGACTAATGTCACTCAGGCTTTCCATAAATGGAAAGAAGACTTAAGAAAGGGGAGAAGGTTCCATCATAACTTCTGGGATTAGCTGGTAGGCCGAACATCTCTTCTCCCCTATATGGACACCTATGGGGTAAGAAGTGCACTCTATGCATGCTGAATGATTAGTTAGCACTCAATGGGGATTAGAGCTTGTCTGTACATTGCTTTGAATACATTTTTGCGGTAAGATACTATCACCAGCAATCCTAAAACCTTAATTTCTCACTATTTTTTTTTTAATTTATAGTTTGTTATCTACAAACTGTTAACATGGGTTCTTCAAGGGTGCTACTGGTCACTGGCAGTGACTGACAAAGGTGAAGAGATCCAGGAGGTGTCTCTTTTGGCATGTGACCCTGAAAAAATCAGTTGAACTGCACTCTGATCTAGCAGACTACTCTGTGAAGGGTCCCCACAGCCGGAGGTGCTGGCAGACTGCTTGAGCACAAGGATCTCAGCTTTCCTGAATCATGCTCAGACTAATCAAATACTAAGAGTTTGAGAAAATGGTTGTTTTCACATGAGAAACACCCTAACATCATGGAAAGCCCTTGAATAATACCATAGCAACTCTGGAATTCTGTGATTCATGGTGGGTAATTGTAGCAGAGTTTTTTGAGACTAGTGAGTATTTGGGCTGTGAGTGAATCACCCAGACTGGGCCTCAGATGAAGGCCTGTGAGGCCTCAGTGGCGCAGCTAGTAATTCAGCTGCCAAATCTGTTGCCTAGCAAGAATTACCTCTTAAGGTGTTAACAAGGAACAGAGAGTTTTCTAATAAACAATATGCATAGCAAGTAGTCTGGACACCAGTAGCTGCCTTAAGGAGTTTATTCAACAATGTATGTTTGCATTCTTTTCTGTGCTGTGTACCAATGAATAAGTCACCTGTATATGTAAACTATATAGAAGTGTATATAACCAGCCATTTTAGCCTGAATAAACCGGAGAACGTAGCATTAACCATATTGGTCGGATCTATGTTTGCTCTTGCCCAACTCCTCACCTTATTTCTGGGTTCCCTGCTTACTGGTAATGATAGCAAACCCAAAATAGGGGCAAATTATGCAAACAGCAGAACAAGGGGAGTACTCTTACTTTTTGTCCCCTGACCTATTTGAGGCCAAGCACCTCCTAGCTAATAGAAAGAAAGGAGTGCACTCTCTCCATGTGTTCTGGGAGAAATTTGCACTGACAATGCAAATTGTGGGGCAAATGCAGTGCCCTGAAAATTAAGCTGTGTTAGCTCTGCCTAACCTAGCCCCAGAACTAGAAGCAGAATATTCATGGAATTTGCACAGCATTCCTCCTGAGTTACTTTCTCGTGCTGAAAAGCAAAGGCATATTATCTTAGACCACACACTGGGTCAATACTGCTGTATTGTTGCTAGTACCCAAGTTGGAGTCTCTGCATGGACTGCACTTAACCCATCCACACACCATGCCTAACGTCCTGCTTTATTATTGAAGTGATCCATTTGGAATATGAACTGAAGTGTACTTCCTCTGCTACTACTGCTCAGAGCCTGAGTATCTATCCTCGTCCTCTTAGGGAAAGTGGAAATGTGCCCTTGCATCTCTCACAAGGGAAGACAAAGGAGGGAAGGTAAAGTAAAAAAAGACTTGGTTATGTCCAACAGTGAGGACTTTAAAACTATCCCACCACAGAGATAATATGAGAGGGAAGAAGCCAATTACTGTTATTTTCTGGACATTTTTCCAGCTTCCTGCTTTCTGTTCTTCAGGGAAGTGCAATGAAAACTGCCCCTCCTTGTGACACGTGAGCTTCTAATGCCTACTCTTGAGCAGCTGAAATTAAAGGATACATAGGCGTCATTCTTTCTCAAGAAAAGTAGACACTGGGAAGGGAGAAGGAGTACTTGAGGCTGAAAGATTAAAATAGCACAGATCACAGGTATTTACATTCCTGGTGAGAATATTGTCCAACCAGCTAAATGGCATTCAAACCCTCATCTATTTGCTCCTATTTGGTTAATTAAGAAAAGCTGCCAGCATGATATTTATGCAATAGCTACTAGCTCATAAAACAAGGCAGATTATTGGGAAAATAAATAAGACAGAAAATGCATTGACGTGACCATTATGATTTTTCACATTCTGCTATTGGCTTATATCTGTTTGGTATTTGTGGCAGCTACGTAATTTTCTGGAACACAACTGTATTTGCAGAGTTGCAGTATTTAAAAGCAGGCTTTATTTTTGCACTGGACATGGTGACAAAATTTAAAATGTTTTTAGTACTATGACTTTTTATGTCAATCTGATTAACATCTACTGCATTTTACATAGTTACACATGATCCTTCTGTTTTTACAATGCTGGTAAGTGTTTACCCATCCTCTGTCTGGGAAGTGGTCTGAACAGTTGTATCACCTGACATTTTAATAAGCCTAAAAATGCTTTAGAAAAGTAATTGAACAGACACTACATGAAAATACAGTTTCAAGATTCAGTTAAAAAGAAGCTGGGCACCAGTGCCATGGAAATCTCATTTTTTGTACCTGCAGATGGCACTACATCCACAGAAAACACACACTGCTTTTGTAGGGCCAGGTTTTTGAGTGGAAGTGCAAAGACACCTGGCAAGTCTTGCCTGTAGATTGTAAAATTCATATTTCTTACAAGTGTAATGAGCTAGAAAAGACAGCAGAATTATACTCTAGTATTCCCTAAAGAATGCACCAATTGAATGCACAAATGAAATCATATCATTGTATTATTCTTGTTTTCCTCCTGTGACAAATCCTGGGTGAGTAGGCAACTACATTTTTTGTAGTTTTAGGATCTTCACGAATTTATTACTTGTATTTATTTGTCCATTCTTTTTTTCTCCCAGTTTTGTTAAATAATTTGCATAATTAAAAGTGAGTATCAGTTACAAATAAATAAAATCTCCTATATTTGCTATTCATAATTATTGTCATATGAGGAACACAGAGTTTCTCAACAATGTTATGCAGAAAATGAAATTCTTCTCTCACTGCCAATTAAAAATATCAAGAAAACAAGCAACAGATGTTTTCTGAAAATACTATGATATTCAGAAAGGTTAAATCTGTCACAGAAAAAAACCATAGCTAATCAACAAGAGCCCTTAACACCATTGATTTGTGAACCCAAAGTACAAATATAAATGTTTTAACAACATATCATACATTAAAAAAGTATTTTTTCTACACAATGTACATAAATTCTACTGTATTATCACTGTTCTGCTAATGCAACCTAGATGAATGGAAATTAAATTGTCTTGAAACTGTGTAATTTTTCTAAATCAGTTTTTCTTGTTCGAAACTGCTCTTCTTCAAAGCACTTTCTTTCCCCTGATGGGGTGAAAAAAATGTGAAGTGTGTTTTCCTCAGATCTTAGCACAGGCCACTGAATATGTATCTATGTATTCTTGCTGATTAGTTTCAGATTACTTTCACGGTTTAGAATATAATTTAGTAATACTAGACTGTTGTTCCTGATGAAATAAAAGAAATTATCTATGAGATCCTTTTTATTGCAGCTTTTGCCACAAATGCTTTTATTCATTCGAGAACATTTTTACAGGACTAGCCTAACAATGAATGCTACTAAAGTATGCAAACAAATTGCTTGAAGCTTCCAGAATAGCCCTTGAGTCTGAAATTCCCCCAGATGTAAGCCAGCAATTGAAAAGCCTCCTAAAATGACTGACTGAACCATGTTGGAATATTTTCACACAGCAGGGACTGGCTGCTGGGAGATGTGAATCTAGCTTTAGCATTTGGTTCATGCAATTCAGTCTTTGCACAAAAAATCAGCACACTCACTTTGAAAGCAGAAAATCTCCATATGTCCTGTGCACTAGATCAATGGTATTTCTGAAACTTCTGTTACCAGAAATATAACCATGTTAAGCCAAAATGGTTTAATGGTAAGTAGTACTATGGCTGTAGAGAAACATGACCAATACTGCTTTTTTAGCCTTACAGAGGGCTCCTGCACTCCAGCAGCTTGAGAAAACTGGCTCTTACTTGTCTCCTCTTAAAGGCTGTTAAACAATTAGTAGCTTGGAGTTTGCTAAATCAAAGGCAGCTTTAGGCAGCTTTAACATATAAATATTTCCAATAAACATTGTTCCCTGAGCCTTTAATACTCAGATTTTTGCTGAATTGTAAAACCTAGCAAATTCATAGACTATGTTTTGGATTTACTCTTGAACTGGAGTTTCTCACGCAGCTTCAGAAAAAAAATGTCTATTTTTAGCATTTATCTATTGTTTACATTTTTCTGCTCTGAGTGGAGAAATGTGATGGACGGTGATGTTCACCATCCAGGTCGGAGAGGTGGCGACTTGTGTAGCCAATCTCTTGACCTCTGTACAAATGTATATAAATAATGGAGTCAGATAATTAGAACAGAATAAAGAATCAGAAGCCTTCCCTTGACCTGCTGTGTCTGCCTCGTTCCTTGGGTGCCCTGTAACTGCCACAGGATTTCTTTTCTTTTTTAGCTTTTCCACTTGAATGCATACGCATAACAACCACTTCTGTAACATCCATCATGGACAGTACTCCTGGTTGTTATGTTAATTAGTCCTTGGACTCAATATCATTTACAACCAATACACAGAGTGGAAAGCAGAACAGCATTTCTTTCAACATGTTATCCAAATGTTACCATATGTAATCCAGATCTCCCACTTGGAATTGAGAAGATGAAAGGTATATGCCCAGATAATCTAAGAGGTCAAAAACATAATCATTGACATCGTAATCATTTGAAATCAGCATACTGGTTTCAAAGAATGGTAGTTATGTTGATCCCTAAATTCTGAATTTTTTTACCTAAACTGATGTTTTTCCTTTCTCATTATTATCACACAAACCTCACACACAAGGTGGCACCACATACTTCTCTGATTTGCAAGTGAAAAGATATGAAAATGGCATTTGATCTTCTCAGATGAAAAACACTTTCTGAAATGGCACCTGAAAATGCTGGTGGACGATACAGAAATTTCACGTCTTATCTCCCCTTACTGTCCCTTGGA
This sequence comes from Argya squamiceps, assembly GCA_037834095.1. Taxonomy (NCBI): domain Eukaryota; kingdom Metazoa; phylum Chordata; class Aves; order Passeriformes; family Leiothrichidae; genus Argya; species Argya squamiceps. Next base: position 56,563,562 of record JBBMKD010000102.1, read on the forward strand.
GAAAGTGCACAATGTTTTTAACAATAGTGATGATGACTGACTAGGTATTTTTGTAAAACCTGTCTCCAAGAAAACAGAAAAAGTTCATATTTCTTCCTTCACCACTGTCCAAGTCCAGTTCTCATCTTTCAATAGACAAGCATGCCATACTCCTGTACTTGAATTTTTTAAGCTGATTAATTGCTAATTAAAAGCTAACTTAAAACTAAGAATCTTTAAGCAGTACTTCCATTAGGGATGCAGAGTTTTCCATGCAAGTCACAATAGCTGAAATGATGAAAAGTATTTCAGATGCTGGAACTCACTCTTGGTCCATTGAAAGGTCACAAGATAGCAAAACTGGTGCATATTTCTACTGCTACTCAATTCCAGGGCTAAGAATAACATACAGAAGGCTTTGTATTCATGAGTCATATGGTACTCACATAGTTCCATGGTGTGCCAACCCATATAAAATTAGTGACTAACCAGCAAGGCAAGTACTGCACTGAATTTCAAAATCAGGTGATCCTTTTTTTCCATCTGAAAATTGTATTTGGCACTATAGCAAAGAGAAACTAGTATCGGTTTATCCAAAACAAGCTTCTGAGGCTGACAGGCACAGCAGTTATCAATACTGCAGGTCATAGGTCAAAAATGAAATTAAAGGATCATACTCAGTTGAACTGTACAGAGTTCATTGAAATTATTGAACAAGATAATCTTAAAGCATAAAAGAGGGGAACAGAGTCTTGGACATCAAGTCAAACAAGGAATCTTCACACAGCTTAACTGCTAGATAGAAAAACTCTTCAAGCAGAAAGTAATAGAACTAAGTCATAACCGATTTCTCCATTTTATGTAATACAGTGGAGCCAGGGATGTGTTCCAGTCAACCAGTAACCCATGTGTTCCAGTCTTTATGTTATGTGTAAAAGCAAGAGATATGATGATTTAAATGGTCCTCTTGACAAAACAGTTCACAGGGTGCAGGTGAGAAGAGAATACAACCTCTGTCAACTACAGGTGTGCAAGCTTTACTGTAACGATAGCTTCCAAATTCCACCAAATAAACTTACATATGCAAATTTCTCCTTCCCTTGGTGGCCAGTGTAAAATACTTTGGAGGTGGGAATTAGACTGCTGAGAGGTGTGACAGGAGGTAGACATATCCTGATGCTCGTGTCAGGGATAATATAATTTCTATAGGTTTAGTGTCTGATAGTTAGGAAATATATTTTCAAAAAAGGTCCCTGCACTTGGTATCTAAATATATTTCTGATCTTCCTCTGGGAAAGAATTCCATAGTTTCTTTGTATAATATAGATTTAAATATTTCCTTTTATCAGTTTTATTTGCTACTTTTCACTTTGCCTGAATATTGATTTACTTTCCATTCCTTTTTGTAATATAAGATTAAAAACCCCCATGGATTTAATTTTTTTATCTCAAATTTATATTAACAGTTTATTCCTAATGCATTTGAGATATAAATATATTATTTGATTAATGATATACTGGAACAACTGCAAAGGAACAAAAAATCACTTCTCTAGGAAAAAATAAGTTTATAGGTCTGTGGGAAGAAAGCTGTTAAACAATCTTTCTCTGTGAATTCCAAGAGACATGAAAAAGTTTGAGTGCCTTAGTCCAAGTAATTTGTCCTTAAAGTATTTGAAAACCAAATCAAAAAGTCAGACATCATTTTGTGTGCATGGATACTATAAAGTCCTGTGATTTACCTGCACTGCCCAGAGATAGTCCAGACGCAGTTTCAAGTCCACCTGTCTTGAATGCAGTGCTAAAGCACAAGAAAATAACAAAATAGCTAGTATTGGTTCATAGCCACGCATATAAAAGGAGCCGCCCCTTAAAAATAAGAAGAAAATAAATGTGTTATTCCAGGTCTAATATCTAACAGTGCACCTTTTTAATACCAGATCCCTAGTTTAGAACACATGGGTACCTCCTAATCACTATCTTTTTCTGAAGAGACTCACCTGGGCAGGGAGATGGGTGATAGTACATCTGATCACTGCATCATACCAACATGCAACTTTTTGAGGACTTTTAGACACCATGCATTATTCTAATGTGTGTACATGTTTTTAATTAGGAAATACAAAACCACTGAAAAGCTCAAAAACTTAATTGAAATCGGGATTGGTTGAGGTCTGCTGAAATACGGCAGTTAAGCTTTTAACTGTGTTTTTCTATTCCATATGATAGTTAGACTGCAGTGTGTTCATCTGGGATATATTAGCACAAAACTACAGAACAATGGGGCAACATTTGCCAGCTTCCAAAAGCTGATCACCCGTTAATGGATGCCACTAGATCCTACAATTGCTGGGAAAATGATGACTGATGTATTTCTTATACCCTACTGAGTCTACAGTCCTAGGCAGCACTGAACACCAGAGGACAATTCAGAAATAAGTAGTCAATGTGTGACTATCTACAGAGAATTACCCATTGTTTAATTTTGCAAGATACCTACCCCACTGCTTTTCTGTAACCACTGAGTTCCAGAATAACAATGTACAAAATTGTAACAAAAAGCAGGAGAATCATTTTTGGCAAGGAAGATACACGTAGAAATACTGCCAAGGTGAGAGTCCCCACTACACAGGAAAGGAAAGCATAGTGGGCTGTGTCACATGGAAGTTCATTCATTGTTTTATTTGGTCCACCAGGAGAAATTATAACTATTGAGCTACTGGAATTGGTATTCCAAACCCAAGGCATGCAGCCAACCTAGAAAAGACAGGAAAGGTGAGAAGGGGAGAAAGTTAAATACGAAATAAACAGAAATGTAGTTGTTATGGAGGCTGACTGTAGTTCATGTCTAATAGTAAAAAATATGGCTGTGGATTTCCCACTCAGCTCAATGCTGTCTTAGAATCTCCTTTTCCTGCAATGCTCCACTGAGTTTTAGGGGAGAGACACAATTTGTTAATCAGATGTGAGTAAGGGCAACCAATTAAAGTGTGGGTTTAGTTGAATAGTTTCCCTCTCAGTGCTCAAACCTAAGAGAACCTCAAGCCAGGACATTCCTGCAAAATTAAGAAACTTCAATTAACGTTTTATGTGCCCATACAGGTGAAAAAGATTCTTCTACAGAGCACAGAAATAAATGTTTGGTTTATTGACTATGTAAATCATATAAACTTCAATTACTTAAAATACAAAGTAAAACGTATTTTAATTGAATGAAAAACTAAACATAATATCTTTTGCCATCTCGCAGCTACTTCTGCTGTCACAAATGTTTCAAATACAAGGACTTTAATTACCCTGTCATTTCAGTTATTCAAGGAGTTCCATTTTCTTCTTACACTGGGAAATAAATTTTTTTTAGTATATTTCTTATTGGAAATTTCAGGAAATCTAACCTGCTTTTCCTAAAGACAATGTTATGTCTATATCTCAGAGCTGTTACACAAGGAAGAGAGGATTTTCTGGCAAATACTGCAAGCCCCTAGAGCTCCAGTTTTTACTGCAGTCCAACCTTCACCCCTTACAAAGGAAAAGGATAAGAATTAATGTAAGTATGGGAGAGTAGGATGGTAGTGTGAAATTGATTTAACAGGCACCATCACATAAGCCCTGCCCTGTACTTAAGCATGTCTTTTGAAGTACATTGTAAGACCTTTTCATTTCATCCCAACCACTGACAATGAAATTTTATAGCATGCTGTAAAGTAACTGACATCCTGAAGGGTGATTAAACAATGTATTTTAGAGAGGGTTATGTTAACTTAGAAAGACGAGACATAATAAATAAAAAAAAGTGAGTTGAACTCAGAATGGGTAACATTATGAAGTGAGATTGAGAGAGTGAAATGAAAAATCCCTTTAATGGGATTTTGTTCAATATCCTTAAAAATGCTTTCATACTAAACTCATCCAAAAACATACACATGCATGAGGGCTTCATCAGTGATCTGCAATTCATCCAGGAAAATCAGCTGTACAACCAGTAGTGGAACATCAACATCTAGCTCTTCTGACAGACAAGAATTCTAGAGGCATTACTGTGCAGGAACTAGTAATTTCTATGGATTAAATATTGCTCCTTAGCTTACAAGTTATTTTTGTTCAGGAATGGATAAAGTTATGTTCTAAATTGTAACTGAATGATCACTACCTTGTTGGAGGTCAGAATTTCTGAATTCTAATCTGCTTTCCACTGTTGTTCAGCATTGTATTAGGGCTTACGATGTCTATTTCTCATTCTCAGTATCTTAAAGTGGCAACAATGGTGCATGTTTCATTAGGTCAAAGTAAGTGACAGGTCTTTGGAGGCTGATTCACAAAGGTTTTAGCTGTCATAATTTTAATCTCAATCCCAAAGTCAGCTACACAGAATTTGCTGAGAAACTAGCCTGGAATCATTGCAAAGCTCTACACATTTTGCACTTATGTCCACATTAGGAACCACATATAGATCTGTGTGCTATTAGGGCTGTATGTTACTCACACAGATGATGTTCAGGAATTCCCAGAAATGTCTCAACATCAGCAATTTTTGGTTCCTCTCAAGACGCTGGAATCCACAGAAATCTGCCCAGTCAGTTCATGGGGATAAGCTATCTATTGTGTTCTCAGGGCAGGTCCAGGGATGAGTGAATACACAAAATACAAAATACAAGGCTTGGCCTCTCAGCACTGAGAATTGCTCATGTCCTCTTAATGGTCAGAACACATTGTTGAATTCCTGCAAAGAGGCATGATTTGAAACATCTGCCTTCTCAGCATTTCCAATTGTGTTTCATGTGCTGTTTTTGTGTGAATTCTTTCCTTTGAGTACCCTAACATGTTTAATTCATTAGCATTAGCAGCCAAAATGCTAAAATTGAGCACTAGGAATTTGTCAAGGCAAGTGACTGACAAATACTTAGGTGGAAGTTTGAATACCATTTGAATACAAGTCCACCATGTTGAACTCTCTGCTAATTTACAGTAAAGGAAGTTCAATTTTCAGAAGTACTGAGTACTCATTTACTTCATACAACAGAAGCTTTTTCAACATTAGATGTGAATGAATCATATAAGTAGCACAGTGTAAGCACCTCTTTTCATTACACAAAACTGTCAATATTTTAAGATCTATCTTTTCTGACTTGCCTGGACTAAAAAAAATCCCCATTATTAAACAGAACTCTGTTCTATAAGTTGCCACATAGAAATAGTAATCTTATTTTGACATCATACCTTGTCTGTCACAAAATATTAGCCATTAAACTAGTAAGCAAGTTCAACATTCAGAAACAGTTTTCCCACAAAGTGCATGACACCAGCAGTCTACATGGTGCTAAAGTTTGACATACAAATTGATATTGGTTTTGAATAGGTATTATCTGTGTAATTTGCTAATAGCTTTGCCATTCCTAATTCAACACACTGTCTCAGGCCAATGAAAGTTCAAATTGCAGCAAAAGGGTTTAATTTTGAAGAAGCATATTCTGCAAGTATGAATAATAAAACAAGTAGGAATTCATCAATGAGAATATGGCAGGTGTTTAATGGATCTCCACCAGCTTGTTCTTTAAACAGAAAGCTAACTTAAGTGAAACTTGATTCAAATACTCACCACACAGCCTTGAGCCACAGAGTATATTAAGATCACAATAAAAATACACAAAATGGTACGAATTTGTATTGTCAGGCACCCTGGAAAACACTAAGAAAGAAAAAAAAATAGATAAAATATTTATAATATTTTTAAAGTGGGGTTGTTATTATTTAGTAGTCTCTAAAGAGAAGTGAATAATGGACACAAAAATTTCACTTGTACTGCAAATGATGAAGTTGCAGTTATTGTGTAGTAACACTACACAACACTTGTTAGCATGTAGGTGTATTTTAATGGTAATCAGTTTTGGTGATAATAACTGTGAAAATTACTATTGCTCTACATTATTTCTCACTATAATTAAAACTCTTAGAAATTTTAGTTGTTTGTCATGAAGCAAATAATATTCTGGGATGGCATTTGATTTTGTTCTCATGGGAAAAACACCCAAAGAAACTTTTGCCTTGCAAATTTTCAGCTCCTTTGCCTTGCAAATTGTGATCCAAGAGAACATACTGTGATAGCACAGAATTTTGGAGTGGGATATGTGTCTTCTGTTGTAACAGGCAGGTTAGATTCCAGGATAGTTTTAATTATTGTGACTCATAAAAACATTGAATTTGTCAGAAAAAGCAATAGAGAACAAAAATATTTGGTGAAATGGAGTCTTGTGAACATTTTGTTTATCTCCACTTTTACCCTGATTCCATTTATCACAGTATCAAGTGTCAAGTTCTTGCTGCTATGAAGCCTGTGAAAGAATGTGAGCGAGAAAGGATAAGTCTGTCAGGCTGTGTACTTAGGCCCATTCCAGTCATTCTGATCAGCTCTGCTTCCAGATAAAGCTGCTTTCCTTCCTTTCCCCTTGCACTGAATATTTGGGCCATCTATTATCTACTGGATATATCTGTCAGACACAGGACTTCTTCTAGTGGCTTCAAGGGTCAAGAATCAAATCCAAGAAACAGATTTAAAGTGGGGACTATCCCGTGTCTTTTAAATGGAGGAAGCTCAGATTTATCAAGGTTGAATTTCACTTAAGGCCAGACGGAGCAAGCAAACACCTGACTTTTTGGATGAAAGTTGACAGTTTCGAAGAAAAGCTTTTCACTTCATGGGTATCGCCGGCCTCAAAAGCATAGCTTCCAGCAGGCAGCAAAGTAGTCATAGAGAGAGGCTACTGCACCCTTAGCAAAACAGAAATCATTGAAATGCATCCTCTTCCTTTCACATATGCAGAGACATTTTCTCTTTATGTACAACCGTGTTATTAAAAGTGGTTATAGAGGAATCACCTTCATATGGGCTGTGACACATGAGAATACAGTAATTACTGGAAAAAAAACAAAGAAAGTATGATCTACAAATATGTTCTGGCTTCAGTATAAGTTAAGTCCATGTAAACGTAGCTGTGGAGCAAACAACATAATATCAATAGTAGATCTGTATTATGGATATGAGTTAATTTTCTACACCAGTGTAAGCATTAGCATCAATAAAATAGATTGGGATACCTGAGGTAGATCACCTTTAATAAAACTGAGCATATTGTAGAACACATAGCTCAGATTATAGGAATCTGAGATTGAAAAGTTGTATCTCAAGGGAGAAGATACAGCAATGTCCAAATTACACTATGGAAAAACACAGACTATTTCTGCATTTGTTCATCACTATCATACTGTTCTGACTGGAAGGGACCTCAGGGTGTTCAAAAGTATTGTCTGCCTTGACCCCCAGAGTTTCAGGGCCATTTCTGCAGAGTTGGTACTCCTGTGTCATTGCAGGGCATTATTTCTTCTCAGAGCCTGAATTTTGCATTATCCATTCTGTATTTATAAGATTCCTGTTGGTCCATTCTGTCAACCTATCTAGGACTCTCTCAATAGTCAATCCTGCCAACTGTTCTCACAAAATTGTAGACATTTGAAAACTTGACATGAGTATAATGCCATGTCCTTCTCCAGGCTGTTGATAAAAATGTCTGACAGGACAGGATTCCGGGTAAATTCCTGTAGTATCCCACTTATAACTGGTTTCCAGGTAAAGTATAACTATAAACTGCTATGCCCTGAATTTGATTATCCCCATAGTATTTTACCCATCAAACTGTTCACTTAACTAGATCAGAATCCTATATACAAATGGAGTGAAACGTATGGTTTTATCCATAGAAATAAAATACAAAATAATTTTCTTTGAAGAAACAATATATATTCCATTAATTCAGTTTGCATCCAAATAAACTGTCTACTGCTTATTAAAGACATAATACCCACGGCTTCACAATAATTCTGGATGGTTAAGAGGGACAAAACAAAATACAGATTCAAAGATCACATGTCCTGACACATTGCACAATTTTTTTTGTCTGTGTTGTACATATACGTTTTAAATGTTGACATGGTAGGCTATTGGGTTGAAATGGAAAACAAACCTTTAGAAGATAAGGTAGGAGATACATCTGAATTAAAATTCTGACACTAACAAGATTTATACTTCTGACTAAGTCTTTCTAAGATTGTATCTGCACTTTTATGATAGTATAGGATTTTGGGCTTCATTTTCTTAGTTTTCATTTATTTGTGGAATTTTTATTAACTAAATAAGTAGTGTCAGATTACCAAAATTCTAGGTAACTGGTACAGTAAAATATTATCAAAGTGGTTTTATGACTGAGGTATTTACTGCTAAAGCATAGAGAAGCTGAGTCACTTGTGCAGTGTGAAAGAGCACGTAAGTGCCATAAGACTGATTAAAATAGGGGGATAATAATTTTACAATTGTATATCTATTAATTTATATATTATAATATATTAATTTTATTATATATATATAAAATATATATAATATATATTTATTTTTATATAATATATTAATTTTATTTTATTTATTATAAGACAATTTTTTGCCACAAGGTTTTAAATTGTGATATTCTAAGGTTTTATATTTCTTTTTTTTTTTTCTAATGCTGGATTTGATCCTGTATAATATTGAATTCTCTGGAGGAACCTGGAATAAATACAAATTTTCTTGACTAACAAAACAGATGGAACACATCTTATGTCGGCACAAGCCCCAGGGAAAGGTATAAAGACCAGTTACTTCCTACAAACTTTGCCCACATTTCTACCATCTATAGAGAAAAGAACAGATGATAAACTAACTCTGTTCTAATAAAAAAGAGATCATCAAAGTTACACCCAACTAATTTTGTAAATTCATAAATAAGGTCTTGTTCAGTACCTGATACTCTGCTAATATACCATTTATGCTTCCATGAAAGCACATGCTTTTCTTCTGTCAAAAGCACTTTTTAAAACTAAAACTAGTGTGTGCTAATCAGCAAAGCTAATTAACTGCATGCGTGTTTTTTCCTGATATTTTTCTGAAAAGACTAAATTTATATTAATCCAATACAGATTTCTTTCATCAGAAAATTAGCCTGTAGATGCTTTATTCTGATCTGGAAGAGCTATGTCTCACCTAAACCAACCAAATGTCCTTCTGCATCATTACTGTTGTGAAAATATAACGCAGGAGAATTAATCATTACTGAAGGTTTTGAAAAGGCCAAGGATTGTGTGTGCAAAACATTGTGTTTTATGATCAAAACAGCTGCCGTTTTGGCAGAAAAAAATTTGAAAACAGAGGAGAAGTTAGCAGGACTTTACACCCAGACCAGCTGAAATGAAAGGGAGAACTTGTGTGCTCTGTAGTCAGAAAGGAGTAAAAGTCAGGTTAAAGCACTTTACCTAAACACAATATTTAGAGCAGGTGTTCAGGGAAGATTTAGCAAAAAAGAAAGCACAGAATTAATGGCACTGAATGCTACACTGCTGTAACAACTAGTCATATAAAAAGCCTACTTTCAGATGATTGATCTTTGGTTTTGAAGTGTCTAATACATTACTTACCAAGGAACTTTAAATCACATAGATTTCATACTCTATGAACCTGTGAAGAAAAAACTGATGGCTTCATATTCCAATGGACAAACATAGCATGGCTACCAAAAGGAAGAATAGTCAGAAAATCTTAAATCACTTACTTGTACTCGTGTGATATGTAGATACATAATACAAGCCACTAGGAAGCATATGCAGAACACCAGGAGAACAAGAACTATGGTACTCCTACAATCAAAACACAATAGAAGTAATGCAATGCAACTCAGTAATAGATGAGAACAAACTGCTATTAGGGGTCCTTCTGAAATAGTATTTTAAATAAATGGTGAAGGTATTCCTCCTCAACCTTGCTGTAATACTAACCATCACAGTGCAAATTTAGCAGATGTCCACTGCTCTCAAGGCTATGAAATTAGTAAATGCTCTTGTAAGTGGTCTCCATTCTGACCTCAGAAATGAGATCAAAGCACCTCAAAAATTCAAATCTATGGTCATCAGAAGAGGTGCTTTCCAATTGTAGGCTAGTGCAGAATATTCAGCATGATGACTCTTGTAAGGGGAGTGTGTAAATTACTTGGCCTTGGCAGCTGCGTTAACAGTTACCAGATGCTTTTTCTGTCTCATTTCTTTCTCAAAGATTCAGAAATCAATGGTCATTCAATTCAGACACTTAGCAAGTCAAATAAAATCAGACCAGACTGCCTCCAAATGAAACAGAAAAACTCCCTCCTTTTGAGTCTTCCTCAATGGTTAGACAAATCTTAAGTTTCACAAAGATGCCGTAATAATTTTTAAATTCTAAATATTCCTTCTTCTGATTTATCAAAATAAGCTTGTTCTTAATGAGAAGAGGGGTGCAAACCAAGAACTTTCTTTCTCTGGAAAAACTTCTCTTGGAAAACTGCTTTATGGATGTGAGCAAGATGACAAAAATTAGTATATCAGTATGAGTGCATTTGATTTCTGCTCAGGGGCAGCTTGGCCCCATGCCAACCATGAAATCACGGCTGTATGACAGCAACATAACATGATCTTCGCACCTTCTTTTCTAACTTGTGAGAACAAACCAGTCAGTCCAGAAGCCATATGAGCAATGGATTCAGGCATATATCTGTGCCCTTGATAATTACGGGGAAAACGATTGTTTCTACAGAGTTTCTAATAGCAAAAGTGTGGAATTCTCCTGTAGAGTTTCTAACTATTTGACCTTGATTTCAAATTCATGTAACAGTCCCTACTGATACAGGAACAGGGAGAATTCTTTGGTGTAGTTATGTGTACCCAGAATGGGAAGGTGACTCTGGGTGCTGCTAGGGTGAATTCTGAATACAAGTATTAATCAAGTCAGGATCGCATACCTTTAAAGAATTCATTTGTATTCAGGATGGTAGCATGCTAGAAAAAAATGCACGGGACATGTTTGCAACGATATCTTATAATGCAGCAATAACTGACAACTGACAGTAGTGCTGAGTGGGACCCTGACAGACATTTGAGTTGGCATCTAAAAAGGGCTACATTGCTTTTTTTTAAAAATAAACACAGATTCAAATATAAAAAGGGTTGATAGTCTGAGCTCTTAGTGGCTACACTGCGTATGTCCCTCCATAATTGGACAGCTTAAGTTGACAGGAACATAGTCTTACTTTGACCACCTCCATCTGGGAATATAAAATGACTCTTTAGTTGAGAAGCTGTTTTTCTCAAATGATAAGAATTGTGAGAATGGCAAGCCATCATCTCAACAGCATTGATTTTTGTATATTTATGCAGTAATTGACTTTCCTATGACATTTTCTTGTCTAGATGATCAACCTCCTCCTTGAAATATTGTGATATATCACTTTTCCCATTAGGATAACCTATTATAAGCCTTGTCCTGACTTTTGCATTCTCTTGCCATACCTATAACTACTTTGGAAATCTAAATAGCACTTTAAAACTCCAAACTCTGGAAAGAGAGGAAGTTTTTCTATACTTCCAAAGTCTTAATTTAGCTCATGTTTGCAGTCCATCTTCATGACTTTCTGTGGTGATATTCTTCTGGAAATTGTGTGTCTGTCAGATCACTACTTAAACTGAATCTCTGTCCAGCTGTTTTTAAGTGACAATAGTTTTTTGAAAGGCTATTATATGATTCTTGGATATTCATTCTAGTTTCAACTACACAAATACACTTTGTTTCTTCTTGTTCAAAATTATTATGTACTGTAGCTGTGGCTTACTAAAGAAGAAGGTGAAAGACTTCTTAATCATGCTCTAATTAGTCAGCAGAGTCATTAGTCTGGAAACTATGATGTAAATGATGATTCTTGTCAGTGACTTTGAATTCTTTAGATGAAAGGTACTATCTTACAAAGTAAAATTTGTATTTGAATTGGATTTTAATAACATGAATAAAGTGGTTTTCAATCTTTCAAATAGAAATAAAATATAGAGGTATTATTCTCACTGGGGATTTGTGAATAGAAAAGACCATAATTTAAATGGAATTTTCAAAAGCATTATCCTGTGGCCAGTTCTATTCGCACTGAAATCTTTATAGTTAGTAAAAGTGAATAAAGTTCATTTTTAATGTTTTGACATTCTAATCTGAAAGGAGTTCATTATTAATATATTTTATACCTTACACACAATTCTGTCTACCTCTAGATTTGAAAGTGATCTAATTATTTTTTAGTTAGCAAGCATTCACATAGAACTGAAAAAATCTGAGGTAATCACTAACTAATCACTCAATAATAGGTATAGGACACGTCCCAAACACATCATTTCGTTTTCTTTGCTTTAGTGCAGTCAAAGTCGGACTGCAAGTTGTGTGTGCATGGCCAAAATATGCACTAGGCAGTTTATGTAGGGATAGTGTTGATGCCAAAATCTTCAAAGAATGCTATAAATGCAGGCCTCAACGCAGCTGGATGGTTACTTTCAGTACTTTGTTACCATTAAACTCTATGGTTTTATCCATGTTGCTATCGATACTTAATCCAAAATATTATGAACATATTTTAAAAAGCGGCAGTAACACCTTTGTTTGTATGCAGAAATGCTTTAAATAAGTTAAAAATAACAACTGAAAATTTAAATAAACACTGAAATGTATTTTTTCCTCTAAGCACATATTACTGCAAAAGAAAAAAAGATGGTGAAAAGTGTCTCCTGTGGACAAAAGAAAGAGATAACAATTAGACTGAGGGTATACTAACAAAAGATCTCCCATGTGAGAAGATACCAATCTAGGTGCTCATTCCTGTTCCAAACACATTAATTTTTGACCTGTGCAGGATGTCTGAGGATGTTCCACTTTGAGTTATGAGGGCAAAAACCAGAAACTTACTGTGGTATTATTAGAAGGTAGACAAGGCCAAATAAGGCAGCTAGAATCAGTGAGAGAACTACAGCACTGGTGAAATACTCATCCTGAAGCTGGTGGTACTGTTAAAGAAAGGAAGAAATGAAGACAGTAAATATTTTATATATACCCAGACGCCCACACTTGTCTATTCTCAGTAAGAAAGAGCTGTATCTTAAAATAAAACAAGCTCCTACGTAGGTACAAACATGATGGCTTAGTTCACATTGGAAAAACAGATGAGGGAAGTCTACACAAGAGTTTCCTTGACAGACATCTCTTTCACCCTGTAACTAATCAAAACTGGTTTGGGCTCAGATATAAGTTTATCTTTCTGAGAAAAAAAATCAGGTGCTTTGAACCAGAAGGGGGTGGCCCTCCCTCTATTTACTCCTCATGATAAAAGGCCAAACACCTCTTGGTCCTGCTTTCAAGAAGTCCTGTCACCCCAGCTGCTCAGGACAGGATAGTAATGAGTAGACTTGGAGGCAGCTGCATGGGCTCAGTTTGGAGCAGCTACTGTGCTTGATTTCATTAAGCTACAGGATTAACAAGAGGAAGCTTTCCAGGGGTGGAAACATGAAAGTGTTTTCTCAGAAAGATCTAAAGTTCAATATAATTTACACCAGAAAAATTTTTATTTTGAAAGAAAATAGTTACAGCCAAGTAATAAATTAATTTGGAAACTTGAAATCAAAATTTATTCTTAAAACCTTAAAAAATTTGGATCCAATATGGCATACAGTCTTCTAACTTGAAACAGTAGCGATATGAAATCTTACACAATAAAGTTACTTACAGTGGAAAAATAAATTCTACTGCCAGATTAATTCAAAACCATACCATTTTTGCTTTTTCAAACACATAAACTAAAGGCTGTAAATACAAATAATTTGTTTTCACAAAAATAAACTCCTAAAAGGTAGGAACAATTGTTAACTGATATGGATGCTTGTACATCTGAGTAAATCCCCTGCTTTCAGCACTGCCGCATTGGTGTAATATTGCAACCTTGTCCAGAGATTTAATGTTGTGTTTTTTTTATATTTTCTAGAATTTCTGTACCTATACTTATCAGGCTACCTGTCCATCTTCTTGTCATTTACACTTCTCCAAAGCAGATGAGTGAATAGGCAAACACATTGCAATGAGATAGCGTTAAACAAGTGACTCAGGCAGTTTGGAGAAGCAAAAGAAAGACCAAAACACAGGATATATAACACAGAGTAGGATTCTGACAAGTAGGACAATAGCAATTTTTCTTTTTATCCCTTTCAAGTGTTTCCATAGAAGGTAGAGATAATGTCACCCTCTTAACTGAGAGACAGTCTAGTGGAGTATTTAAAGATAGCAAGTAGAATTTAAACATTGCATGAAACCCAAACAAAATCCCTAGTGCTAGTTGGCTTATGGTCAGTGAAATCAGTAAAAATAATTTTAAACCCCCTTACTTTATTTTCACGCTCAATTTGCTTATACTTGAGGGTAATGAAGTTCAAGTCAGCCATCTCAGACTCAGTTTGCCGGGCCTCTATCAAGCGGCTGATATATCTGTTCACTCGAGTTCCCGGAGTGTTGTATACAACATTGGTAGAAAAAGAGGAGCGATTCCTGAGTTTTTCAGAGGCTGTCCTTAATGCTCTCCTCTGTAATATGGATGAAGAAAGAAGCACAGATTTATTAGGACTGAGATTTTTCATTGCTGTTCATGTAACTTCAAGGTCACAGAGAGGATGTGGAATTCATTAAACAGAGCAACTACAAAAGACAGAGTTCTTTTCTCAGTGTGAATGTCACCTTTTTAAAATTCCTTACCTGAAATCCTGATATCATTCAAACCAATGAGAAGACTCCCACTTCATTCCAAGATCTTAATCCAGAAATTCTTCCCACATACAGCCCTGACATTCCTCTGCCACTGAGGAAATAATCAATTTGTTCCCAGTCAGGGTGACTTTATCTTGCAAAATGGTTTTATTTTGGTTTGTTTTCTTGACAGAAGACATTGAGCTCTGGACATCTCGAAGACAAGACAACCGGGCTCTTCATAACACAAGAAAAGTCCTACTGTCTAGTAACAATACATATTTCAAAAAGATACTTTACCTTAAAGTCTTGGACATATCCAAGATTTCAGAGAGAGGGTCTGAAATCTCAAGTGTTGCTATCTTTAACTCACCCAATTGGCTCTCTTGTTAAGACCTCTTGAGTATGCCTCAAGTGCATTTGCAGATCCAGATGGAGCCATCCAACAAATTAGCAGAAGTAATCTTTGCCTAACTGGCTCCTCCAAGGCTGAGATAGCACAACTACAAGATGATTACTCATAGTCAGTCCTTTCCAGTGGAAAAGATTTATCACAGAGCATATCTGAAAGTGATTTTACACAAGCTGTCTCACTTTTCACAGAGAGCACTCAGGAGACAGTGAGCAGCATCTCAGCCACACTGGTGGCAACCTTCAGTTGAGGGCACTTTAACCTCAACTATAATGGCTAGATCTGTTCTATGACTGGACAGGGGTCAAGCCTACATCCCAGAAGAGTTTTGACAACAAAGCTCAGTCAAGTTCTGCTATTTCTGTAAAGTTAAAAGAATATTTTTTTATCTAGCGTCTGCAGTGTTCAAGACAGTTCAAAACATTATGAATAACAAGTCTAGTCAGGATATAATAAGTAGAATCTGTCAGAAAGATGTTAAAGAAGAAAACAAAATTTCTGCCTTCAGAACACTCAGTCCTAAATAGCCCACTCTAGAAGCTATACAACAACAAATCCTTTTAATCCAGATGGTAAAAAAGATGGTGATCACTATCTAAGTAGTCTTGCAGAAATAGCAGTTTCCTTTTTCATTTCACAAGAAATTCTTAGGAGTACTTCACGAATGAAGAAATTGTGAAATACAGCAATTCATTAGCTCACATAGCTTATAGGTATATCTAAATACTTATGAATAATGAATAATATCTGCTGACTGATACCCTAGTTTTCTGTTTGTAAAGAAAAATGGACCCTAGCAAAGATAAAGTAACTTTTCAAGCCTTGCTTTGCTGGCTTTGTATGCAGAGAGGAGGTTACACATGCAGTAAACAACTATAAAGTAAGATTTTTCTTCAAGCTATCAGATCCAATTACCTGGTAAATTGTCTTTGGTATAAGAGCTAATTGTTTCAACATGAAACCTAATTTTAGAGACATACATTGATCAGAGACCCTAAATCGCCAGCCAAACAACTATTTTCAGTGTTTCTAAATAGAGAGAAATTTGTTTCCTTGAAGAAACATATGTATCAGTAATTTGTAGGGAAATTGAATGCTTTTAAGTATACTGTCAGAAAAACACAATTTTGCTCTCAATAAACTATAAGTAGTTAGCATATGTATTGCATTAGTTGCAGAACAAATACATCTTCAACGATTTTTTTACAATTGAAATTTAAGCCTATAGTATAACAACAGGGGGGGAGGAAAACAGTATTTAAATAAATGTTTTTTGAATTAAAACCTGAAATGAGGGTAGATGAATATGGGTGTTATTCTGATATACGGAATAAATTATATTATCTAGTCTGCCATTTTGAAATAGGGTTAAAGTTTCTATTCTTAATAGAATAGAAAATAGCTGTTTCTTACATATAAATATTTCCTCTAGATCTCTTATTTGTGTCTCTATTATTATTTTGCACAGTAAACTTACCTTATGTCTTACATATGATCAAGATCCAGTATTTATATTTCTCAAAAACATACTGGCTTCAAAGCCTTTAAACACTCCACTTGTTTTGCTTTATTTACATGACTTGAGGACTGAAAACTCTAAAGAAACCCTACATTTTAACACAGTGTATTTATATTAGTATCATATAATACAAATCCGTGATATGTTACATAAAAGTTACAAAGGTGCAGAACAACTGTTTCCATTACTGATAGCATTGTAGAACTTCACTACCATGTTCTGGCATGAAAAAAAAATCATCAGATCACTAACAAATCCATATGGAGTTTTCCTGTGTATATTACCATATTTATAGATACATTACACATGACACAATGTAAAGTATTGCATATGGTTCAAAGAATGTGTGGGTTATTTTTTTTAAATACTCAAAGATAACACTAAATCCCAGTTGGAAGGCCTTGTACATGGCCAATCTCAAAATCAAATGTGGAGTTTCTGAAAGTCTTCACTGAAACTGTGTTTTAAAGGAAGTAAGTGACTTTTCTCCCCTTTTCCTGAAGAAGAAACACAAGCACATGTAAAACCAAAATATGAAAGTTCAAATGCTTTCTGAAAGTAAGATCTAGACTGAGTCTTCAATAAATGAACAAAAAAAGAAAAAAAAAAAGGAAAAAAATAGGATGAAGCAATCAGTCAAGCTGAATTACTGATTCCAATGCTTGCATGTCCACCACTCAGTGGTGGAGTGACTTGTGTAATATTGCCACCTGCTGTCAAAGAAAATGGAATGATCAACTCTCATGGTTTTTATCCATAAGTTCACAGGTAGATTCATATACAGAAAAGAAGCAAACCAGGCTACTAGTATGTAAAGCAATTTTGAAATTTTGTCTTTACTGTGGGAATTAGATTGTTCTAGCTCCAGCAGGAACACCATAAACCTCTTTATCAGTAACAATATCCCCTATGTTCTAAAAGATGGCCTGCTTGATGCAGTCCTGGAATTGATGCCCAAAGGGTGCACTTGGCCCACATGGACTACCTTATCATCATCCTCACACGTCATGACATTGGAGAAAGGGATCTCTGCTTTGAACATCTTGCGACAGTGCATGAGCTGAACAAGCAGATAGCAGACTGTCTTGAACTTCATTCTTTTGGCAGGCTTAATGTCTGAGAGAATCAGTCCAGGAAATATCTGTTGGTCAGAAAAACAATATTTATAACCAAGACATTGCATTCCCATGTAGACATACACACTTGCAGGCATTTGCACCCCTTTATGGTCAGAACAAAACAATATTCTAGTCAAGAAGCAATGCTTTTTGATAAGCATCTCACATTTGCAAATGAAGATGACTTCATCTTTCTTAAACATTGGATGTAGAGAATCTATTGAACAGACTTTATGTAAACTCATACTTAACATTTTGGGAACTGTTATTTTCTTAGAAATGTGAGCTATAAAAAAAGTGCATAAATGACAAACTCATAAAAGAGGCAATATTAGTATTTCTTTAACATTAAAAAAAATGATAATACAGGAAAAATAAGGAGGCAATTAGCATTTTTATTAATTGATGTTAAAAAATAAAATTTCAGTCTTCTTCTTTCTTACTTTGTTACTTCAGCCATAGGTAAGTTCATTAAAATCTGAAGAGGAAAACTTTTGCTTTAAAGATAGATGCATATATGCCTTAAAAGGAAAGTGTGAGGCATTGATGTTATAATTCACATCTTATTTCTACAAAGGAAGAATTGTTATGCAATAGAGAAATACTCTCAAAGGGTTAAGCATAATCTGTTCCTTTCAACACAGAGCTCCCAGTTCAGCAAGGACAAATATTTCCTTGGTTGACTCTTAAACAAGTATTAAAATACTGCTGACTTCAGTAAAGCCCTAGCACATGCTCAGATGCTTTCTCAGATCAGGATATTATACCCTCAATACTTATACCAAACTTATTCACGCTTCTGGCGTGTGGAAAGTGTTAATGAGAAACGTGGTAGGACTCCATGCCTCTTCAGTATAGGAATTCGAGTTTGTAAAATTTATTTCTTCTGGATCAAAAAAATAAAGAAGCACAGAGGATATGGTCCTTAGTTTTCCTAGGTACAAAAGACAGAGCAAATCACTCTCCAAAAACTTTATTCAAATGCTCTTAAAGTCCACAAATGACAGTAAGAATTTGCTGTGCATTATTCACAGTAATATGATTTACTAGAGCTGTTTGCATCATCACTTCAATGATCAAAGAATGAAGAAAAAATTGAAACCATTTGCTTAACACATGTTTTCTTAGACAACTAAATTTACATAGACCGCGTAAATGATACTGATTATATTCTGAATGGCACCTCAAATATTAGCCTTTTATGTTTAACACCTATAGCCATGCACTTGCATTTTCTGGAAAATCAAGGTTATACATTATTGAACTTTAAATACCTTGTTTAGTCAGTTACACTCTGGCTGTGTGTCTTGGGTTATGTAACCAAAAAATGTTTATTCTATTCCATCTGTTGAAACTGGCTGGGGAGGTGTTTTCTTCATCTCTTGTAACTCCAGGGGGGAGGGGGTGGGTGCCTTCTGGTAATGGGCCAGCTGTTAAAATCAGGTGGAACATTGTTCCTTATCTCTTCCATGACATGTCCACCCTCCAGGGGGATATCTTCTGTTAATGGGCCATTAAGGCTCACCAATGACTTGACACGTTACATCATATCATTGTTAGGGCTAGGTTGGACTCGATGATCTTGAAGGTCTCTTCCAACCTACACATTCTGTGATTCTGTGAGATGCTCCACCCAGTGGGGGAGCCAAACCATTCCTACTTAGATAAAAATTGAAGAACACCAGGCATTCTGGTTTTCCAGTGGATTCCTGGGAAGGAAGACAAGACCCATCTCCCCATTACTGGATGAGATCACATGACCACTACAGGCCTGGGCAGATTTAACTCTTTCTTGGCAAAAATGAAGTTTCTAAAACTTAACCCTTCTCACCATGGAACACACAGTAATTTAAAACGTAGAGAGACTGCATGAGACAAAGTCAGTAAAAGAACTGATAAAGGCTATTGGAAGAAGGGATGGAGGAAGTGGACATTTTTGGCTGGACTTCTCTGGATGTAAACCATGGAGAAATGGACTATTTTTTTGTAAAATCATATTGCTGTTTGGGGGAATGTAAGTTCTAGTCAAAGGTTGTGTATTGATATAATTGAGATCTAATTGAGAATTTTGGATAGAGTAAGCCCTCGGCTCCTGGGGTAAAAATAAAGAGGTCTCAGCTTTTGAGACAAGGATGATTCTAGAGAGAAAGTGATTTGAAGCCCCCTGGCTCCTGGGGTAAAGGTAGGTCTCTATTTCTTTTGAGATAGGGATGATTTTAGAGATAGAGGAAGCATTCTTAAAATGGTACCCCAAATATGCCAGGAGACCCATGAGTAGCCAGGGGGAAGGCTGCTAATGGGTGGGACTGCACAATCTGCAAAAATTCTGGGCGGTTGCAGATTTGTGACATTGAAAGCCACCAGACTTTGTTTCTTGTAGCGAATGCCTCCATGAAAATTCTAGAGAAGTTCCTTTCCCAAAGTGATGCAAGATTATGTTTAGATGGTTGCAACTGACTGAAAATCATAGTTTTCTCTCTATGTTGTGTGGGAAAGTGAGCCGTTTGTGGTGGGAGAAAGGGTTGGGTTAGAAATTTCATTTGTTTTTTTCTTTTCTTATTTTCTTCTTCTTAGTGTGTGTTAATAAATCTGATTACCTTAAGTTGGGCCTGTTTTGTTTTTTCCTCCCAAATTATATCTCTCAGAGGGAAAAGAGAGTAGACACTCAAACCACTACACTAAATTTGGCAAACCAGAATTCAGCAAACATGAAAACACTACACTGTCTTTAACCACTTAAGTAGTAGCTGCAGAGAAGACAGAGCCAGAATAATCCTGAGTACTACTCAGAAAAAAGCACAAAAGGCAATGAATATAGTCTGTATAAAGGGAAATTCCTATTTCCTATACAAAGAAGTTTAGCTTCTTTGAGGATGATCGTGCCTCAAGAGGCTGCCAGTGAAGGAAACACTCAGCACTTACTCGAAGGTGGATCTAACTGCAAAGCCAGCCCTGCTTTGAGCAAGGAGGTCAACTTGACCTCCAAAGGCCCCATCCAAATTCAGCTAGTGTGCAATGCTATGAATATTTGTGAACACACCTACTGTGTAGCTACTGTTCTTCATGGTTGGCCAAGAACACAGCCACTCAAAGGACACTGCACACACACAGGTTGGACACACTGACAGTTCTCAGCAGATCCATATAATTATATTTATAATTTTGGTTGATTGGTTGGGCATGTTTTTAGTTGATTTGTTTTGGGTTTTCTTAATTTAGTGGTTTCAGGACATGTAGATTCTGCACTGGGACTGAGCCTTTTTCAATCTACTACTATATATACACAGTATCAAAAATAAAAAGGAATTCTCTCTCACTTTCATCTCACAAATCATATCCCCTTTTTATCCTTGCTTTTACTGTAGAACAATGCTTTTGACACAGTGAACTCAGTGAAATACTTGAGTAATCTCAACTTCTGCTCTCAGTCTATGACAAAGTCAGGAAATGCAAAAAAGTCTGTTAAAACAGACTTTAAATCCCCCTGCAAATGAAAAACCCAACCCCAGTGTCTTTTACTCTGTTTTTCCTCTGATCTTACTCCAGTCCAGTATTACAGGAAAGCTGGACTGTAGCATTCCCATTCCTGCTCATTTTGTCAAAGCATTTTACATTCTCAAGTCTTTTTGACCCTTGGCATCATTGCTAATTCTGTTCACTTTTCATTTAGCTCATAATTTTAGAAAAGGTTGGTTGTTTGCTGCAACACAGCTGCAAATAAGGTTAAGAGCTGGATTTTTCTAACAGAGCACTCTGAAAGCAGCCAGGACTATATACAGCTTTGTGAATGCAGAAAACAAACAAGCACTGATTCAAATCCTGGGAAAACACCCCAGTGTTTGAATGTCATGTAATATTCTGATAAGTATTTAACCGGCACTCATCTGAGATCCTCAGAAATGTCAGCAGACTGTTATTTTCCTGACTATATTCAACCTCAGTGCATAAAGTGGCAAGGAAAAGAAGATACTAATGTCATTCAAAACACATTTACAGGAACTATCATTCCTGTAGCACTCTGTCTGTGTTTTCTATCTTCAGGCAGGCAGGACCATGTTTCTTGGTGGTAGTATTTGTTCCGTGACTACCTTCAAGACATTTTAGTACATCATGTCCTAAGACAGATGAGCACATGTTTTTCTTCTTTTTTTTTTCTTCTTCCTATAGTTAAAATCATCAGACATTTTTTCCATCCTTTTCTACTGTCCTTTTGATACATTTTACTTACCACACCTGTTATCCAATAGGAAAATATATTAGTGATTTTACCAGAAAATGCAACTTCTGTAAGACTAACTTTTAAAATTCAAAATAGTATGACCACTTTCTTGACACAGATGTACAAAAAGTTTTTAGCAGTTGTAAAGACTAAACCAATGTCTAGGAGATCAACAATAGAGAAAAATCTTTTACCAGTGACCTACATCTTTCCTTGTACAGATTTTACATTTATGGAGGAACAAAAAGACAGAATGATATTAGAACACATAACTAATTCTATCACTGACACACCAAACTGCAGGCTTTCACACTGATGATGCATTAGCAGCTTCATAGCTACTGCAGGAGCAATCCTGAGGATGTAAAGCGATACACGCTACAACACAGACATCATTCTTCTGTTTGTATTTACTGGGTAGTCACACAAGCAATTTATTTCCAGTGTTTGGGTTTGTATATTCCAACAACTTGGGCACATATTCAAACAAAGTCTCAGGCACAGAACAGCCCCTGTCCAGATACAAGCTAGAGCTTCCATTAAAGGGCTGTGTGCCTTTCTGTTAGATCGGGTCTGCTAAGGTATATTTAGGGTGTTAAAATCTGAAACACCCAAAATATGCATTCAGATCTCTACTTAAATTCTTTGAAAGAAGCTGTGACCCACCGAGTGGAAAGACCACCCCTGGGCTCTCAAAGTCATGGTAGCCATGGCAGCTGCAGGTAGCTGTCAGTTTGAAAGAAGAAATCCTCAGTGTGGGCCCAGATATGGACTCAGATGCCTAACGTGCAGCATTTCAAATTAGAAAAATTTAGTCAAATACATCTTTGCTTGCTAAGAGCTAATAAGGGAAAAATTTTTATGAGTAGTGGGTAAAAGATTTTACATCCCCTGCATTAAATGGAAAGCTCCCTTATCTGTCACTACGTACAGTTTGAGTCAGAGCTCTAGCACTCCATAAGGGCTGGTAAGCATTGTTGGAGTTAAATTTCTTTCTTTTTTACTTACAGAATTTTTTCCCATAAATTGTTAGGAAACTAACTACTGGGTACTTCTGGGTAATTAAGCAAAAAAAAGAAGTGGCCAAAGTCGAGAGAGGAGTGTGGCATCTGGGGCACTTCCTTTATTAGGGAGTTTCTCTTGGAGAGGGAAGATTCCAAGAGTTTTGGGGTGCAGGTAAAGGACAGGGTGGGGGCAGCTTCTGCCTCTCACTCTCGGCATTGGAAGGAGACCTGTCAAGCTGTTGCTTACTGCAGGGAGAATTCGCTGTCACCACCAGAGTCCTGTCCTAGGGACCTGCCACCATCTGCTCATGTGTCCAGAAATCGTGAGCTCACCTTTTCCTGCCCTGCTGCCGCTGGAGTCAGGCTTGGAGTCGGGCTGTCGCTATCGCACCCCCGCTGATTCTTCGGCGCTGCTCTGGGTCTCTCTACACTGTAGAGCCCCGCACCCCCTGCCCTACCAGGACATCCCCGCAGTTCCAGCTACCACTGCAGAGCTTCTGATACATATCATCCACCAGCCGGGGATTCCTGCTCATTTCTGCCATTCCAGCTTGTTCCCTCAGAGTCCTGCAGAGGCACTGGGATCAGACTGCCCCAGGGTTTTGTGAAGCAAAGCGTCTCCACCATCCCTTCCTGTCTCGGCCAAGAAGGCTGTCACAAGGTTTCTGGTTCTGTTTTGTTGTCAATGCCACAGTTACTGTTGTTTATTTGCCTTGTTATATATACTAGTAAAGAACTGTTATTCCTACTCTCATATCCTTGCCTGAGATCCCCTTAATTTTAAACTTATAATAAATTGGAGGCAGGGGTTTACATTCTCCACTCTAAGGGAGGCTCCTGCCTTCCTAGACATGTCTTTCAAACCGAGACAAGCATAACAGTCACCTAACTAAAAATATCATCAGAATCTATTTGTCCAGAAAATTCACAACTTATAAGAACTATTAAAACTTCCTTGAAACAAAGTAGACTGAATATTTGTCCTGTGCCAAAAAGATCTTAGGGATCTGTTAGGCATACAGGTGGATTTACTGGGTCATAACTGCTCTGTGGAAACCAGAAATTTTACATAATTAGTAAAAGAAGACAATATGAGAACAGTGTGGTATGTTCCCCCAGACCTAACCAGAATGATTAAATCAAATTCATTTTGCAGAGAAAGAAATTTCCCACAAATACAGATGGAACTTCATTTTGAATGGAAGTAATAAATTTAAAAGGTTAGGTGTAGCAATTTTAGACCTATTGTATCACTCAATTACTTCCTCCTGTAGCCTTATTCTTGTTTTAATCAATTCCGACAAAATCCAACTAATTTCTATTAAAAACTCCTAGTAATAAATGGATTATAGGCATCAAATTCTTTCACTGTTTGAAGCTCAATTAGAGTATTATTAAGACACGATAGAAAGCACCCCAAAAGCAGTTCTACTTGTTGACATTCCAGTTGCTAACAGTAAATTAACAATAAAGTGAAAAGACAAGCACGTGCAGTTACTACGTATTTCATCTACACAAAGCAAAAAAGTCATCATGAATCCATGTTGTTTTCTCTCCACTATATTGCATAATGTTCATTCCATACTGGGGGGAAAAGAATCGAATCAGCCACAGAAAAGACATAAGCAGACAAAACTTGTTGGCTGGTGATGGAAAGATACAGAGGCTAGTAATTTATTATATTATAGAAGGCAAATAATCTGCTTCATGCAACCAAACTATATCAATTATCAGTAAAGGAGGATGTACTCCAAGACAAAAATACTGCCTTTTCAAGAATGATGAAAATTTTGTTTGTTTTCTTGTTATTCTGTGGTGATAAGAATGCAATGCAGGATCTTTTAAATCTCATCAGTTTATGCTAGATGAAACAACAAAATAAAGAAGTGATGTGACAGCCTTTGCCACTTTTCATGCAGCTGTGGCATGCAAGTTAGAACTAATTCAGAAAGGGTGACTGGGCATGGGAATGGGCTGCCCAGAGAAGTGGTGGAGTCACCATCCCTGGAGGTGTTTAAGAAAAGGTTGGATGTGGTACTCAGGGTCATGGTCTAGTTGACATGATGGTGCTTGGTCATAGGTCGAACTTTATGATCTCAAAGGTCTTTTCCAGCCTAGTTCATTCTGTGTGATTCTATGTGATTCTGTGTGAATCTCAAGTTGCTGAATTTCTTTCTATTTGATCATGCATCAGAGAAATTGTGATCAACTTTTTGAGCTGTAAATCCATCTGCAGTTGATGATAAATTATGCCACAGGTGTGCACTATAGATAATTGCTCTAGATAATTTTGACATTTCAAGAGTTTTTACATTTTAAATAGAATTTTCCACAGGATGCTCCTAAGCGGTGTTTGCTTATTAAGAGTCATCAATCTTTCAGCTAATTTTTCCTGAAATTTGAAAGACTGAAAATAATAATTTCCTCTTCCTCAAACATTGCTTTAATTTCTCTTTTCAAATAAACTAATGGGGCTTTTTTCGTGTTTGGTGGTGGGGGTTTTTTTGGTTTTTTTTCTATGAATAGTTTGGGCAAAAATAAAACTGTGGGTTTAGCCATCTGCATTGGAATGTTTAGAGCATAATTCAATACAGCAAACCAGACAGGACACAGAGCACCATACCTCTAACCAGCATCTATTTCCCTCTAGCTGGATAACTAAATAAGGATTCAGAGAAAAAAAGTGGTATTCACCTCCATTTTCAGAATGGTCACAGTATTGCTCAGAGACTTCAGATAAGAAAGCAGGGTGATCCAACCTACAGAAAGAATTTTCTGAGACTGCTTGGCATGGCTTTGTATGTACATGGTAAGTTCAGAAAGGGAAATATCAGTCTCTTCAGAGAAACAGCTAGTTTCCAAAGGACAAACAGATATGGTACTCACTTTCACAGATTTTTCATGACTGTCCATCTTTCTGTGTTATTCAAATAGTAAATACAGATAACATGTGATTTACACTGCCACAAATAAAAGATAACTAATACATTTGAATATCCCATTGGTGAATAACTCACTAGCAAATTAGAAGAAATTTGACAGATGGTGATTTGCAATCTACTGGAAGGTAATTATTGATTGTGTTTGATGTAGAATGAGACACCTCAACAGAAACTTATGAATATACAGGAATAATTTGTAAGTTGTATCAATAGTGCTTCCCTAGGATTTTTGCACCCTATGACCTCCATTCCTGGACACAGCTCTATTGCTCTTAGTGGTACACAGCATTATTTGTCTTTGCCTTGTCGCTGGAGCCAGCAAAGTTACACCATGAAGCAGGTTCCCTTAAAGCTGGCAGTGGATAACAGTGATGGCAAGCCAACTTCCATAAAGGCAAAAACTATCACATGCTGAGAAATCTTTCCCTTCATGCAAACTTGATAATTTCTCATCACTACTTGGCTAATCTGTTAGAAGTACCTTCAGGAATTTTACTTAGCTGTGCTGAGCTGTTTTCTCAGCTCGTGAAATAATGAGTCCTTTCAAAACTAGAGAGGTGCTTCCAGAGTGAATTGCTGCAATAAATATAGAGAAGCAAGGCCAAGTAAAAAACCACTCAGATATCACTGAGGTTGGACACAAACCTTAGAGGTGTTTTACTGCAGGAGAATCAGATTTTCTAGAGCAACCAAAGAAATGAAAGAGACAGTCCAGCTAAGCCCCCTTCTGCTGTGCAATGGGGAGTCAGCTACTCCAGTAGGAAGACTGGAGGCAAAGATACTTTGACTAATGTCAGTGCTGACAATGAAAGAACAAAGGATTCTGATGTAAGCCAGATACACTCTATTTAAAAAATTAAATTAAAATAAATTAAATTTTAGGCAAACAGTCTGAAAGTCATAACAGGATTAGTTAGGTGGAAATCATTAGTAGAAAAAGTTATTTAGCTGGTCTAAGCAGAGTTATAAAGTTCTCGTAAGGGGCTCTGAGATTAATAGTTATGGCCTAGATTTTTTTTTTCTTGAAATTAAATCCATATAAAGCAATATTTACTATATTTCACAAAGCTAGAATTTTTTTGAAATTAAGAGAATTATCATGTTTCTAAAGCATGGAGTATGAATCATGTAATTTTTACATTAAGTTTTATATATTTTATTTATAAATTTTATATCTCTTTTTCTATCAGGATCAAATCTCCTGTAAAAGCCAAGGCATTCATGTGTATGGTCAGACTTGTGTCTACTTACATAAATCAAAACTTTCAAATTTTGTCTCAGTGCAGTATTTTGGTCACATGACGTATGTATTAACATAAATATAAAATATCAAGAAGACATAATCAAACTTAAGAGTGTGATAGTTTTTAAAAAACTAGTAACTTTATCAGGGTATGTATCAGGGAACATGTATTGTATTACGAAAGCACATTTGCATAAGTTTTTAACTATGAAAGTCAGCAAAAAAGATTATTTTAATTTAAAAAAATCCACCTTTAGAAATCAGATTAATTATTTAAGTGTGTTTAGGAGCTGAATGTAATCCACTCAATTATGCATAAATAGAACTTAATAATAATAATAATAATGGAATCATAAATGGTTTGGGTTGGAAAGCACCTTAAAGATCACCTAGTTCCAAACCCCTGCCGTAGGCAGGGACACCTTCCACTAGACCAGGTTGTTTAAAGCCC
Source organism: Argya squamiceps (assembly GCA_037834095.1). Classification (NCBI taxonomy): domain Eukaryota; kingdom Metazoa; phylum Chordata; class Aves; order Passeriformes; family Leiothrichidae; genus Argya; species Argya squamiceps. The sequence goes on from JBBMKD010000102.1 coordinate 56,591,096, forward strand.
CATCCAACCTAGCTTTGAACACTCTTGGGGCTGGACCATCCACAGATTCTCTGGGCAACCTGTTCCAGTGTCTCTCCACTGTCACAGTATAGAATTCCTTTCTAACAACTAACCAAACCAATTCTCTTTCAGCTGGAAGCCGTAACTCCTTGTCCTATCACTACAGCTCCTGCCAGAGTCTCTCTCTGGCTTCGCAGTAGGACCCCTTCAGATACTGGAAACTGCTGTGAGGTTTCACACAACCTTCTCTTCTCCCGGCTGAAGAGCCCCAGTTTTCTCAACCTGTCTTTGTAGGGGAGGTGCTCCAATCTTCTTGTGAACTTTATGGTCCTCCTTTGGATTTGTACTTATGGTGGGGGTACCAATACTTTACACAGTACAGGTGAGGTCTTACAGAGTGGAGTAGAAAGGCAGAATCATCTCCTTCAACCTGCTAGCTACACTCCTTTTGAGGCAGCCCAGGACACTGTTGGCTTTCTGGGCTGTGAGCGCATATTGCCAGGTCACACAGCTCACGTTGAGTTTTCATCAACCATCACTCCCAAGTTCTTACCCATAGGGCATTCTCATTCAGTTCTCTATTCAAGTTGTAGGTGTACCTAAGTTTGCCCAGACCCAGCTGTCACTGGCTTTCATGAGGTTCACAAAGCCCCACTTCTCAAGCCTGTCCAAGTCCCTCTGGATGACATCCCTTCCTTTCAGCATGTTGACTGTACTACACAGCTTGGTGTCATCAGCAAACTTTCTGGGGGTTCACTGCCCATGTCATTGACAAGGATGCTGAACAGTATTGGCCTCACCACCGATCCTTATAGGACACCACTTTTCACTGGTCTCCAGGTAGACTATAAGCTGTTGACTGCATAGACTAACAGATAATAATAGACTAATATATTCCCTCCCAAAATAAAAATGGTAACGAGACAAAGAAGTGTATTCCTTCAGTGGCTGCTTAGCAGTGCACTCACATTAAACAAGCAAGCACATCAGATCACAAAAGTTAGCTGATTCAACAAAAGATTTAAAAAATAGGAATAATTTACAATTTGTTCATTTTTAAAATGTAACTGGTACATGAATGACTCATCTTTCACTGTTGTCATTCTTGGCTAGTGACAGTGATGAAAAATTTTCCTGTCAGACCATATATAGTAGATGTGGGGCACGTGTCTTCTAAACAAATAATTTTTAACAAAACTCCAAGTGGCCTTTTTTTGCTTCAAATTCAATGTATTCTTGGTCATCTCTTGCTCATTACATTGATTTTCATTCCACTTAGTATCATACCTGCTTGAGTCAGCTCATGTTAATGTCAGAGATGATATATAAAGAATAAAAACTGCATTTCAGCTGCTGAGGTTCAAGAGGAAGGAATACAATATTAAATCAGAATATACCTGAATTCAACAGGTAAAACTCTTGTCTGTGCTTCATGGTTAGCCTTCTATTTTTATGTCTCTGAAGAGGTAATGAATGAATTGGAGTAGGAGGGAACAGCAGATGTTAGTTTAGAAGGCAAATATGCTATTATGTAGCTTGTGGTCAGTGATCAGTATGCAAGTGTACCAAGACTAGGGATAGTTGTGATGGACTGTGACAAACAGCAAAGTGGCATGCTGATTGATCTGCAAGCCCAGTGGAGAAGCCAGTCAACACCAGTAAAATTTATGAAGTGTTTCTTTCTTGGCTGACACGCCATTGATACATGCTGGAGAGCTGCTGTTAAGCTGTAGAGCAGCATCTGGTTCCTCAGTGACACCCATAGGTAAGATGGCATTTGGGTTTATGTACCCGACGACAAACCATGCAGTTATTTCTCAGCAATCACCAGTAGTTTCTCAGCAATCTTGCAAAGACAAAGAAAATGTGTGCTCTCACAGCAGTACATTCTCATTCTTGCACATTAAACATGCTTCCTTCCATATGTGATTGTTAAGCTTCTGTTCCTCAGTCACTGGTTTTTGTAGCAGAATTGACACAATATAGTTTCTCTATGTAAAAGTCACACTAATTCCCTTTTGTCTCTGCTTGTCTTTTTGCACTAACTTATGGAACAATTTCCTGAAATTCCTCTATTTATTTCCTCAATATGAAATGAAACCTGATACGTTATAACATAAAAATGAAATTATACATAATGCTGAAGGAGTGAAAACAACAGGAAACCAAGACAAACAACCTAGCAGCAGTAAGCAACACTACTTTAAATAAACTCTTCCTTGCATTTTCTTCCTTATTGGGATTGATTAATTTAGGAAATACTGATTTCCTAAAAAATGCTAGTCCTGGTTCCAAGAAAGCCACCAAAACCACTCTCACTGATGGCTAAAACAGAATTTAACCCACTGTTTTCCCACCTGTTTTCTTTCATATTATCTAAAACTGAATTTAATCATATATACCAGAGGAACAAAATGTGAAATTGCATGATTTTCACAGTGGATAAGAAAACTCCATCTCTCTAATAAGAAGATGCTTTAGAGGAAGTACATAAAATCACTCTTGTAGCAGCCTTTCCAGACTAAAACAACGGTATTTTCAATCCCAGAATCAAGTTAGCCTGGTGACTGGGCTACCAAGATTTCCATAAAAACTCACAGTTATGAAATTAAGACCAAAAAACTGATTGCAGATATGATATTCAAGTTGACTTGTTTCTCTATGGTTGTTTTTCGCAGACACTTGGTGGTTAAAACCCTTAAATATGAAGTTTTGACAGCTTAAAAACCTGGTGTGTATAAAGACATCACTTTAAAACCTGACTAATACTTTCAGAACTGGTACCATACTTTTCCCCTTGAAGGATAAAATCCCTGAATTAAACTTATTTGGATAGAGTTTCAGAAGATAATGGTCCAAAAATCTGTATTCCAAATTCTCTGGCTGAGATAAAAGGCAATAAAGTTTCTCTTGGCCTGTTAAGCACGTTATGATAGATAACTTCAAAGATAAGCCTCATCTGATGTAGAAAAGGTTTACCAAATTGAATGTGTTTAAACAACAGTTATGGACTTTCAAGACTCCTACTGAGGTCACAAGAAACATTTTTCGGTACAACAAAAGGCTGCACTCAGTAACCAGTTGAGGGGGAAAGGTGTGACTATAGTCGCAGCTGTTGGAAAACCACTGTCACTAACTCATCACATGCCGAGATTAAAAATATTATCATTGCACTGCTGAGCCTTCAAAAGTGTTTGAAGAGCTTTCAGAAAAAAAATAAACAAACAACACAACAACAACCCTGTATTGTCTCTGCTTTCAGAATAGTACAGAACAGTTTTTAAATTATGAAAATGTATCACTGAACAAGCTTACCTTCCTACGATGGGATGGCACAATAAAATATGTTTCAATATTATGTTTCTTCAAGAAACTATTCCTTTCATGACCATATCCTGGTTCTACCTCATAGTCCCCATTTAGGCACTCTAAGGTGGTCTTTGTAATGTGAACTTTCCTGGAGAGAAAAATTAGACATTATTGTTTAAAGCAAAGATACATTTTGAGCTACTTGTTACTGAAATACACTCCTGTACAGAAGTTCCTAAAGAGGTCAATAGGTCAATTTACGTGCAAGACCACAGGTTCGATGTAAAAAAAAAAGAGAGAAAAAAATTTTGTTTTGTACTTTTAGCCAAATTGAACATAGAATAAAATCTGTTACATGCATTTTCTAAACTTGGGCAAAGTGAACAGAAAGATAACAGTTGACTATCCAAACACTTGCAGATTTGCTGATGTATAGAAAGTGAGTGTCTGCACATCATCTTCTACATTGTGTGGCTTTCTTAAGTTTTTACCTCAACAGCTGCTTGGAAAAACAGCCTGGTATTTGAAACTTGTGACATCACACTCCAAACCTCTCTTGTGTGTAAAGCAGAAACTTCTGTTCACTTCACGTCTCTGACTCATATCATTCACTCACTCTGTTTTATAGGCAGCTTCCTGATTCATTTCATTTTGGCAACACACCTATCTTTAATATTATTTCTGAGTTTTCTTATCCTGAAAAAGTTTTCACATTTTCTCCTGAAAGACCCTTTATATTTGAAATGTCTTCAGAGAAGGTATCTGAAAAGACTTTACTGCTTTCCTCTAATAAACATGTGGGTTTTTTCCACTAGGTAACTTTAGGGTAATGAACACATAAAATACACAGCCAAAATTATCTAAAGCAGAGGTATGAAATAAATAAAAAAAAATTAATTGAGTCCCTTCTCCTTTTGTCCAGCAATCAAGATCTCGTAAAAATCAAAAAGAAGATGGCAGGTCCTAGTTCAAATTTAAGCTACACACAGAACACCCACACTCCTTTGCAAATATTCACTGTGTGTATTTAAATTGTGTCAAAGGCTGTGCAATGAGTACTTAAAGTTCCAGGACATGTCCCATGGGTTGGGTGCAGGTTTATGTGCTGCTGTATTATTTGCAAGTGTCATCAATATCTGAGTTCATAAACAGGTATATCTTTTCTATAGCACACGACTAATGTTGGAAATCTTGTAATGTAAAAGGAGCAAGATATCGCCCTGTTCCCTCAAGGTATAGAGGTGTGTAAGGGTAAAAAATTCCTGGAATAGCTACAGAGTTTTACTTTTGTAACATGAAATGATCAAAGTCTAGCCTTCTTACATTGCTACTATTGTCTCATTCCTACATTTTATATTCGGCAACTTCTAGAAACAGTTTTGTTTGAAAATGTTTTGCTTCTAATCAAACATATTACACAAATTTCATTTGGAAAATTCAACAGGATAAATCACATTGATTGCTCTCGCCAAACATAATCCTTTTCATCAACAGCAACTACATTGCAAATGCCTCAAAAAAGGAAAGAAATTCTTCACCTATACAGTTTTCTGGGGTTTTTTGCTACGGTTCTTTTTCAGACTTACCCAGGCAGCCCTCCAGCTTCCATTACATTAGCTAATGTCACATCATTTGACCAGACATCATATTGCCATTTTCGGAGACCCAGGACCCCACAAAGCACCCTGCCTGTATGCAATCCAACTCTCATGTTGAGATCAACCTCTGTGGCTTCTGCAACAGATCTGTAATGGACAGCATCAGAATGTTAATATTTAGACTATGACTGCTTTTCATTTTCTCTCCTCCCAAAGTCAACACATATATTTATACATGACTGAATAGAAACGGTCTTATAAAACCTGAAGTGGTGTATTCAGGTACTGTTCTCTACCTTCACTAGTTTCAAAGTCCTAATTGTAATTCCAAAAAAAAATTTTCTTGGTTATATTTTAATTACTGTTGAACCAAAATATCAGTATTTCTAAATTTCTTTACCATTTATGTGAGAAAAGAGGTATAAAGAGGCACTAGTTGAGATGGCCAATGTATAAGTAATCATTCCCAATCTACTATGTTCTAATTGTTTCAATTACCCAGTTACCAGATGTAATGGTTTCATGTTTGCCGAATTTAGTGTCTGCCCTTTTTACCTTTGAGAGATAGGATTCAGGAGAAAAAGGCAAAACAGGCCCAAACTTAAGGTAAACAGATAGATTTTATTAACACACACTAAGAAGAAGAAAATAAGAAAAGAAAAAAAAACGCAAATGAAATTTCTAAACCCATCCCTTTCTCCCACCACAAACTGTTCATTTTCTACAAACGATGTAAAGAGGCAAAACTCAGAACTCCTGTTTTATAATACCATTATAAAACAGACATTCATTCAGTCTTTCAGAGGGAGAAGTCTCCTGTTGTTTGTTAACTTTCCACAAGAGAAACAGTCTGCTTGTGGCTTCTAACTCACAGAAAAGCAGTCCGCCCAGGAGATTCTGCAATTGTGGAACCTCCCATATTCACATAGCCTTTCCCATATGGGCCACAGACTCACAGATATTGGGGTGCCACCTTTTAAAAATGAGCAACTTCAAAGGCACAGAATTCTTCAACTCAGGGAACAGAGATGTCTTCTCACTTCTTTTGCTGGCACAGCGTTTCTCATCTGTCTCTGTTAAAACCTCTCATGGGAACAGAGAGGTTCCCATGTTCAAACAACAAATCACAACTTCTAATTCAATATTCACTCAATAAAGCACAGATACCTTTGCTCAAAGAATCCACAAATCATCTCCCCAATTCATATTGTCCATGATTTAAAGGAATATTCTAGCATATTCATATTACAGTCTGTTACCATAACTTGTAGGAGGTTTTTCAGCCTAGAACCAAGGCAACTTGTCATCTCTTCCACATAAGAGGTCACTCTTCCTTTACTGACTTTGAGATCTCCATATTGTCCCTTTATATGTCTCCAATTTGACTGTCTCTCTCTCTCTAAGAAAAAAGTTAGGGCTTTGGAAATTTCATCTGTGCCAAGAAAGAGTTAAATTTGCCCAGGTTTTCTTTTCTCCGGGCTGCGGCTGACTTCAACACCACGCTGGCCGGCACGATGGGGGAAGGGGTGAGGGGGGAAGAAACTCATGCCGATG